>CM067376.1:31721956-32921956 GCA_034510155.1 Eucriotettix oculatus
TAACAACTGATTTGACATTTTATATATTAGAATATTGAAACATTATCGCCCGGGTAGCTCAGTCGTAGAGCATTAGGCTTTTAACCTAAGGGTCCAGGGTTCAAGTCCCTGTTCGGGCGTAATTTTTATAGTTACGATTAACAACTGATTTGACATTTTATATATTAGAATATTGAAACATTATCGCCCGGGTAGCTCAGTCGTAGAGCATTAGGCTTTTAACCTAAGGGTCCAGGGTTCAAGTCCCTGTTCGGGCGTAATTTTTATAGTTACGATTAACAACTGATTTGACATTTTATATATTAGAATATTGAAACATTATCGCCCGGGTAGCTCAGTCGTAGAGCATTAGGCTTTTAACCTAAGGGTCCAGGGTTCAAGTCCCTGTTCGGGCGTAATTTTTATAGTTACGATTAACAACTGATTTGACATTTTATATATTAGAATATTGAAACATTATCGCCCGGGTAGCTCAGTCGTAGAGCATTAGGCTTTTAACCTAAGGGTCCAGGGTTCAAGTCCCTGTTCGGGCGTAATTTTTATAGTTACGATTAACAACTGATTTGACATTTTATATATTAGAATATTGAAACATTATCGCCCGGGTAGCTCAGTCGTAGAGCATTAGGCTTTTAACCTAAGGGTCCAGGGTTCAAGTCCCTGTTCGGGCGTAATTTTTATAGTTACGATTAACAACTGATTTGACATTTTATATATTAGAATATTGAAACATTATCGCCCGGGTAGCTCAGTCGTAGAGCATTAGGCTTTTAACCTAAGGGTCCAGGGTTCAAGTCCCTGTTCGGGCGTAATTTTTATAGTTACGATTAACAACTGATTTGACATTTTATATATTAGAATATTGAAACATTATCGCCCGGGTAGCTCAGTCGTAGAGCATTAGGCTTTTAACCTAAGGGTCCAGGGTTCAAGTCCCTGTTCGGGCGTAATTTTTATAGTTACGATTAACAACTGATTTGACATTTTATATATTAGAATATTGAAACATTATCGCCCGGGTAGCTCAGTCGTAGAGCATTAGGCTTTTAACCTAAGGGTCCAGGGTTCAAGTCCCTGTTCGGGCGTAATTTTTATAGTTACGATTAACAACTGATTTGACATTTTATATTAGAATATTGAAACATTATCGCCCGGGTAGCTCAGTCGTAGAGCATTAGGCTTTTAACCTAAGGGTCCAGGGTTCAAGTCCCTGTTCGGGCGTAATTTTTATAGTTACGATTAACAACTGATTTGACATTTTATATATTAGAATATTGAAACATTATCGCCCGGGTAGCTCAGTCGTAGAGCATTAGGCTTTTAACCTAAGGGTCCAGGGTTCAAGTCCCTGTTCGGGCGTAATTTTTATAGTTACGATTAACAACTGATTTGACATTTTATATATTAGAATATTGAAACATTATCGCCCGGGTAGCTCAGTCGTAGAGCATTAGGCTTTTAACCTAAGGGTCCAGGGTTCAAGTCCCTGTTCGGGCGTAATTTTTATAGTTACGATTAACAACTGATTTGACATTTTATATATTAGAATATTGAAACATTATCGCCCGGGTAGCTCAGTCGTAGAGCATTAGGCTTTTAACCTAAGGGTCCAGGGTTCAAGTCCCTGTTCGGGCGTAATTTTTATAGTTACGATTAACAACTGATTTGACATTTTATATATTAGAATATTGAAACATTATCGCCCGGGTAGCTCAGTCGTAGAGCATTAGGCTTTTAACCTAAGGGTCCAGGGTTCAAGTCCCTGTTCGGGCGTAATTTTTATAGTTACGATTAACAACTGATTTGACATTTTATATATTAGAATATTGAAACATTATCGCCCGGGTAGCTCAGTCGTAGAGCATTAGGCTTTTAACCTAAGGGTCCAGGGTTCAAGTCCCTGTTCGGGCGTAATTTTTATAGTTACGATTAACAACTGATTTGACATTTTATATATTAGAATATTGAAACATTATCGCCCGGGTAGCTCAGTCGTAGAGCATTAGGCTTTTAACCTAAGGGTCCAGGGTTCAAGTCCCTGTTCGGGCGTAATTTTTATAGTTACGATTAACAACTGATTTGACATTTTATATATTAGAATATTGAAACATTATCGCCCGGGTAGCTCAGTCGTAGAGCATTAGGCTTTTAACCTAAGGGTCCAGGGTTCAAGTCCCTGTTCGGGCGTAATTTTTATAGTTACGATTAACAACTGATTTGACATTTTATATATTAGAATATTGAAACATTATCGCCCGGGTAGCTCAGTCGTAGAGCATTAGGCTTTTAACCTAAGGGTCCAGGGTTCAAGTCCCTGTTCGGGCGTAATTTTTATAGTTACGATTAACAACTGATTTGACATTTTATATATTAGAATATTGAAACATTATCGCCCGGGTAGCTCAGTCGTAGAGCATTAGGCTTTTAACCTAAGGGTCCAGGGTTCAAGTCCCTGTTCGGGCGTAATTTTTATAGTTACGATTAACAACTGATTTGACATTTTATATATTAGAATATTGAAACATTATCGCCCGGGTAGCTCAGTCGTAGAGCATTAGGCTTTTAACCTAAGGGTCCAGGGTTCAAGTCCCTGTTCGGGCGTAATTTTTATAGTTACGATTAACAACTGATTTGACATTTTATATATTAGAATATTGAAACATTATCGCCCGGGTAGCTCAGTCGTAGAGCATTAGGCTTTTAACCTAAGGGTCCAGGGTTCAAGTCCCTGTTCGGGCGTAATTTTTATAGTTACGATTAACAACTGATTTGACATTTTATATTAGAATATTGAAACATTATCGCCCGGGTAGCTCAGTCGTAGAGCATTAGGCTTTTAACCTAAGGGTCCAGGGTTCAAGTCCCTGTTCGGGCGTAATTTTTATAGTTACGATTAACAACTGATTTGACATTTTATATATTAGAATATTGAAACATTATCGCCCGGGTAGCTCAGTCGTAGAGCATTAGGCTTTTAACCTAAGGGTCCAGGGTTCAAGTCCCTGTTCGGGCGTAATTTTTATAGTTACGATTAACAACTGATTTGACATTTTATATATTAGAATATTGAAACATTATCGCCCGGGTAGCTCAGTCGTAGAGCATTAGGCTTTTAACCTAAGGGTCCAGGGTTCAAGTCCCTGTTCGGGCGTAATTTTTATAGTTACGATTAACAACTGATTTGACATTTTATATATTAGAATATTGAAACATTATCGCCCGGGTAGCTCAGTCGTAGAGCATTAGGCTTTTAACCTAAGGGTCCAGGGTTCAAGTCCCTGTTCGGGCGTAATTTTTATAGTTACGATTAACAACTGATTTGACATTTTATATATTAGAATATTGAAACATTATCGCCCGGGTAGCTCAGTCGTAGAGCATTAGGCTTTTAACCTAAGGGTCCAGGGTTCAAGTCCCTGTTCGGGCGTAATTTTTATAGTTACGATTAACAACTGATTTGACATTTTATATATTAGAATATTGAAACATTATCGCCCGGGTAGCTCAGTCGTAGAGCATTAGGCTTTTAACCTAAGGGTCCAGGGTTCAAGTCCCTGTTCGGGCGTAATTTTTATAGTTACGATTAACAACTGATTTGACATTTTATATATTAGAATATTGAAACATTATCGCCCGGGTAGCTCAGTCGTAGAGCATTAGGCTTTTAACCTAAGGGTCCAGGGTTCAAGTCCCTGTTCGGGCGTAATTTTTATAGTTACGATTAACAACTGATTTGACATTTTATATTAGGATATTGAAACATTATCGCCCGGGTAGCTCAGTCGTAGAGCATTAGGCTTTTAACCTAAGGGTCCAGGGTTCAAGTCCCTGTTCGGGCGTAATTTTTATAGTTACGATTAACAACTGATTTGACATTTTATATATTAGAATATTGAAACATTATCGCCCGGGTAGCTCAGTCGTAGAGCATTAGGCTTTTAACCTAAGGGTCCAGGGTTCAAGTCCCTGTTCGGGCGTAATTTTTATAGTTACGATTAACAACTGATTTGACATTTTATATATTAGAATATTGAAACATTATCGCCCGGGTAGCTCAGTCGTAGAGCATTAGGCTTTTAACCTAAGGGTCCAGGGTTCAAGTCCCTGTTCGGGCGTAATTTTTATAGTTACGATTAACAACTGATTTGACATTTTATATATTAGAATATTGAAACATTATCGCCCGGGTAGCTCAGTCGTAGAGCATTAGGCTTTTAACCTAAGGGTCCAGGGTTCAAGTCCCTGTTCGGGCGTAATTTTTATAGTTACGATTAACAACTGATTTGACATTTTATATATTAGAATATTGAAACATTATCGCCCGGGTAGCTCAGTCGTAGAGCATTAGGCTTTTAACCTAAGGGTCCAGGGTTCAAGTCCCTGTTCGGGCGTAATTTTTATAGTTACGATTAACAACTGATTTGACATTTTATATATTAGAATATTGAAACATTATCGCCCGGGTAGCTCAGTCGTAGAGCATTAGGCTTTTAACCTAAGGGTCCAGGGTTCAAGTCCCTGTTCGGGCGTAATTTTTATAGTTACGATTAACAACTGATTTGACATTTTATATATTAGGATATTGAAACATTATCGCCCGGGTAGCTCAGTCGTAGAGCATTAGGCTTTTAACCTAAGGGTCCAGGGTTCAAGTCCCTGTTCGGGCGTAATTTTTATAGTTACGATTAACAACTGATTTGACATTTTATATATTAGAATATTGAAACATTATCGCCCGGGTAGCTCAGTCGTAGAGCATTAGGCTTTTAACCTAAGGGTCCAGGGTTCAAGTCCCTGTTCGGGCGTAATTTTTATAGTTACGATTAACAACTGATTTGACATTTTATATATTAGGATATTGAAACATTATCGCCCGGGTAGCTCAGTCGTAGAGCATTAGGCTTTTAACCTAAGGGTCCAGGGTTCAAGTCCCTGTTCGGGCGTAATTTTTATAGTTACGATTAACAACTGATTTGACATTTTATATATTAGAATATTGAAACATTATCGCCCGGGTAGCTCAGTCGTAGAGCATTAGGCTTTTAACCTAAGGGTCCAGGGTTCAAGTCCCTGTTCGGGCGTAATTTTTATAGTTACGATTAACAACTGATTTGACATTTTATATATTAGGATATTGAAACATTATCGCCCGGGTAGCTCAGTCGTAGAGCATTAGGCTTTTAACCTAAGGGTCCAGGGTTCAAGTCCCTGTTCGGGCGTAATTTTTAAAGTTACGATTAACAACTGATTTGACATTTTATATTAGGATATTGAAACATTATCGCCCGGGTAGCTCAGTCGTAGAGCATTAGGCTTTTAACCTAAGGGTCCAGGGTTCAAGTCCCTGTTCGGGCGTAATTTTTATAGTTACGATTAACAACTGATTTGACATTTTATATATTAGAATATTGAAACATTATCGCCCGGGTAGCTCAGTCGTAGAGCATTAGGCTTTTAACCTAAGGGTCCAGGGTTCAAGTCCCTGTTCGGGCGTAATTTTTATAGTTACGATTAACAACTGATTTGACATTTTATATATTAGAATATTGAAACATTATCGCCCGGGTAGCTCAGTCGTAGAGCATTAGGCTTTTAACCTAAGGGTCCAGGGTTCAAGTCCCTGTTCGGGCGTAATTTTTATAGTTACGATTAACAACTGATTTGACATTTTATATATTAGAATATTGAAACATTATCGCCCGGGTAGCTCAGTCGTAGAGCATTAGGCTTTTAACCTAAGGGTCCAGGGTTCAAGTCCCTGTTCGGGCGTAATTTTTATAGTTACGATTAACAACTGATTTGACATTTTATATATTAGAATATTGAAACATTATCGCCCGGGTAGCTCAGTCGTAGAGCATTAGGCTTTTAACCTAAGGGTCCAGGGTTCAAGTCCCTGTTCGGGCGTAATTTTTATAGTTACGATTAACAACTGATTTGACATTTTATATATTAGGATATTGAAACATTATCGCCCGGGTAGCTCAGTCGTAGAGCATTAGGCTTTTAACCTAAGGGTCCAGGGTTCAAGTCCCTGTTCGGGCGTAATTTTTATAGTTACGATTAACAACTGATTTGACATTTTATATTAGGATATTGAAACATTATCGCCCGGGTAGCTCAGTCGTAGAGCATTAGGCTTTTAACCTAAGGGTCCAGGGTTCAAGTCCCTGTTCGGGCGTAATTTTTATAGTTACGATTAACAACTGATTTGACATTTTATATATTAGAATATTGAAACATTATCGCCCGGGTAGCTCAGTCGTAGAGCATTAGGCTTTTAACCTAAGGGTCCAGGGTTCAAGTCCCTGTTCGGGCGTAATTTTTATAGTTACGATTAACAACTGATTTGACATTTTATATATTAGAATATTGAAACATTATCGCCCGGGTAGCTCAGTCGTAGAGCATTAGGCTTTTAACCTAAGGGTCCAGGGTTCAAGTCCCTGTTCGGGCGTAATTTTTATAGTTACGATTAACAACTGATTTGACATTTTATATATTAGAATATTGAAACATTATCGCCCGGGTAGCTCAGTCGTAGAGCATTAGGCTTTTAACCTAAGGGTCCAGGGTTCAAGTCCCTGTTCGGGCGTAATTTTTATAGTTACGATTAACAACTGATTTGACATTTTATATATTAGAATATTGAAACATTATCGCCCGGGTAGCTCAGTCGTAGAGCATTAGGCTTTTAACCTAAGGGTCCAGGGTTCAAGTCCCTGTTCGGGCGTAATTTTTATAGTTACGATTAACAACTGATTTGACATTTTATATATTAGAATATTGAAACATTATCGCCCGGGTAGCTCAGTCGTAGAGCATTAGGCTTTTAACCTAAGGGTCCAGGGTTCAAGTCCCTGTTCGGGCGTAATTTTTATAGTTACGATTAACAACTGATTTGACATTTTATATATTAGGATATTGAAACATTATCGCCCGGGTAGCTCAGTCGTAGAGCATTAGGCTTTTAACCTAAGGGTCCAGGGTTCAAGTCCCTGTTCGGGCGTAATTTTTATAGTTACGATTAACAACTGATTTGACATTTTATATATTAGAATATTGAAACATTATCGCCCGGGTAGCTCAGTCGTAGAGCATTAGGCTTTTAACCTAAGGGTCCAGGGTTCAAGTCCCTGTTCGGGCGTAATTTTTATAGTTACGATTAACAACTGATTTGACATTTTATATATTAGAATATTGAAACATTATCGCCCGGGTAGCTCAGTCGTAGAGCATTAGGCTTTTAACCTAAGGGTCCAGGGTTCAAGTCCCTGTTCGGGCGTAATTTTTATAGTTACGATTAACAACTGATTTGACATTTTATATTAGGATATTGAAACATTATCGCCCGGGTAGCTCAGTCGTAGAGCATTAGGCTTTTAACCTAAGGGTCCAGGGTTCAAGTCCCTGTTCGGGCGTAATTTTTATAGTTACAATTAACAACTGATTTGACATTTTATATATTAGAATATTGAAACATTATCGCCCGGGTAGCTCAGTCGTAGAGCATTAGGCTTTTAACCTAAGGGTCCAGGGTTCAAGTCCCTGTTCGGGCGTAATTTTTATAGTTACGATTAACAACTGATTTGACATTTTATATATTAGAATATTGAAACATTATCGCCCGGGTAGCTCAGTCGTAGAGCATTAGGCTTTTAACCTAAGGGTCCAGGGTTCAAGTCCCTGTTCGGGCGTAATTTTTATAGTTACGATTAACAACTGATTTGACATTTTATATATTAGAATATTGAAACATTATCGCCCGGGTAGCTCAGTCGTAGAGCATTAGGCTTTTAACCTAAGGGTCCAGGGTTCAAGTCCCTGTTCGGGCGTAATTTTTATAGTTACGATTAACAACTGATTTGACATTTTATATTAGGATATTGAAACATTATCGCCCGGGTAGCTCAGTCGTAGAGCATTAGGCTTTTAACCTAAGGGTCCAGGGTTCAAGTCCCTGTTCGGGCGTAATTTTTATAGTTACGATTAACAACTGATTTGACATTTTATATATTAGAATATTGAAACATTATCGCCCGGGTAGCTCAGTCGTAGAGCATTAGGCTTTTAACCTAAGGGTCCAGGGTTCAAGTCCCTGTTCGGGCGTAATTTTTATAGTTACGATTAACAACTGATTTGACATTTTATATATTAGAATATTGAAACATTATCGCCCGGGTAGCTCAGTCGTAGAGCATTAGGCTTTTAACCTAAGGGTCCAGGGTTCAAGTCCCTGTTCGGGCGTAATTTTTATAGTTACGATTAACAACTGATTTGACATTTTATATATTAGAATATTGAAACATTATCGCCCGGGTAGCTCAGTCGTAGAGCATTAGGCTTTTAACCTAAGGGTCCAGGGTTCAAGTCCCTGTTCGGGCGTAATTTTTATAGTTACGATTAACAACTGATTTGACATTTTATATTAGGATATTGAAACATTATCGCCCGGGTAGCTCAGTCGTAGAGCATTAGGCTTTTAACCTAAGGGTCCAGGGTTCAAGTCCCTGTTCGGGCGTAATTTTTATAGTTACGATTAACAACTGATTTGACATTTTATATATTAGAATATTGAAACATTATCGCCCGGGTAGCTCAGTCGTAGAGCATTAGGCTTTTAACCTAAGGGTCCAGGGTTCAAGTCCCTGTTCGGGCGTAATTTTTATAGTTACGATTAACAACTGATTTGACATTTTATATTAGGATATTGAAACATTATCGCCCGGGTAGCTCAGTCGTAGAGCATTAGGCTTTTAACCTAAGGGTCCAGGGTTCAAGTCCCTGTTCGGGCGTAATTTTTATAGTTACGATTAACAACTGATTTGACATTTTATATATTAGAATATTGAAACATTATCGCCCGGGTAGCTCAGTCGTAGAGCATTAGGCTTTTAACCTAAGGGTCCAGGGTTCAAGTCCCTGTTCGGGCGTAATTTTTATAGTTACGATTAACAACTGATTTGACATTTTATATATTAGAATATTGAAACATTATCGCCCGGGTAGCTCAGTCGTAGAGCATTAGGCTTTTAACCTAAGGGTCCAGGGTTCAAGTCCCTGTTCGGGCGTAATTTTTATAGTTACGATTAACAACTGATTTGACATTTTATATATTAGAATATTGAAACATTATCGCCCGGGTAGCTCAGTCGTAGAGCATTAGGCTTTTAACCTAAGGGTCCAGGGTTCAAGTCCCTGTTCGGGCGTAATTTTTATAGTTACGATTAACAACTGATTTGACATTTTATATATTAGAATATTGAAACATTATCGCCCGGGTAGCTCAGTCGTAGAGCATTAGGCTTTTAACCTAAGGGTCCAGGGTTCAAGTCCCTGTTCGGGCGTAATTTTTATAGTTACGATTAACAACTGATTTGACATTTTATATATTAGAATATTGAAACATTATCGCCCGGGTAGCTCAGTCGTAGAGCATTAGGCTTTTAACCTAAGGGTCCAGGGTTCAAGTCCCTGTTCGGGCGTAATTTTTATAGTTACGATTAACAACTGATTTGACATTTTATATATTAGAATATTGAAACATTATCGCCCGGGTAGCTCAGTCGTAGAGCATTAGGCTTTTAACCTAAGGGTCCAGGGTTCAAGTCCCTGTTCGGGCGTAATTTTTATAGTTACGATTAACAACTGATTTGACATTTTATATATTAGAATATTGAAACATTATCGCCCGGGTAGCTCAGTCGTAGAGCATTAGGCTTTTAACCTAAGGGTCCAGGGTTCAAGTCCCTGTTCGGGCGTAATTTTTATAGTTACGATTAACAACTGATTTGACATTTTATATATTAGAATATTGAAACATTATCGCCCGGGTAGCTCAGTCGTAGAGCATTAGGCTTTTAACCTAAGGGTCCAGGGTTCAAGTCCCTGTTCGGGCGTAATTTTTATAGTTACGATTAACAACTGATTTGACATTTTATATATTAGGATATTGAAACATTATCGCCCGGGTAGCTCAGTCGTAGAGCATTAGGCTTTTAACCTAAGGGTCCAGGGTTCAAGTCCCTGTTCGGGCGTAATTTTTATAGTTACGATTAACAACTGATTTGACATTTTATATTAGGATATTGAAACATTATCGCCCGGGTAGCTCAGTCGTAGAGCATTAGGCTTTTAACCTAAGGGTCCAGGGTTCAAGTCCCTGTTCGGGCGTAATTTTTAAAGTTACGATTAACAACTGATTTGACATTTTATATTAGAATATTGAAACATTATCGCCCGGGTAGCTCAGTCGTAGAGCATTAGGCTTTTAACCTAAGGGTCCAGGGTTCAAGTCCCTGTTCGGGCGTAATTTTTAAAGTTACGATTAACAACTGATTTGACATTTTATATTAGGATATTGAAACATTATCGCCCGGGTAGCTCAGTCGTAGAGCATTAGGCTTTTAACCTAAGGGTCCAGGGTTCAAGTCCCTGTTCGGGCGTAATTTTTATAGTTACGATTAACAACTGATTTGACATTTTATATTAGGATATTGAAACATTATCGCCCGGGTAGCTCAGTCGTAGAGCATTAGGCTTTTAACCTAAGGGTCCAGGGTTCAAGTCCCTGTTCGGGCGTAATTTTTATAGTTACGATTAACAACTGATTTGACATTTTATATATTAGAATATTGAAACATTATCGCCCGGGTAGCTCAGTCGTAGAGCATTAGGCTTTTAACCTAAGGGTCCAGGGTTCAAGTCCCTGTTCGGGCGTAATTTTTATAGTTACGATTAACAACTGATTTGACATTTTATATATTAGAATATTGAAACATTATCGCCCGGGTAGCTCAGTCGTAGAGCATTAGGCTTTTAACCTAAGGGTCCAGGGTTCAAGTCCCTGTTCGGGCGTAATTTTTATAGTTACGATTAACAACTGATTTGACATTTTATATATTAGAATATTGAAACATTATCGCCCGGGTAGCTCAGTCGTAGAGCATTAGGCTTTTAACCTAAGGGTCCAGGGTTCAAGTCCCTGTTCGGGCGTAATTTTTATAGTTACGATTAACAACTGATTTGACATTTTATATATTAGAATATTGAAACATTATCGCCCGGGTAGCTCAGTCGTAGAGCATTAGGCTTTTAACCTAAGGGTCCAGGGTTCAAGTCCCTGTTCGGGCGTAATTTTTATAGTTACGATTAACAACTGATTTGACATTTTATATATTAGAATATTGAAACATTATCGCCCGGGTAGCTCAGTCGTAGAGCATTAGGCTTTTAACCTAAGGGTCCAGGGTTCAAGTCCCTGTTCGGGCGTAATTTTTATAGTTACGATTAACAACTGATTTGACATTTTATATATTAGAATATTGAAACATTATCGCCCGGGTAGCTCAGTCGTAGAGCATTAGGCTTTTAACCTAAGGGTCCAGGGTTCAAGTCCCTGTTCGGGCGTAATTTTTATAGTTACGATTAACAACTGATTTGACATTTTATATTAGAATATTGAAACATTATCGCCCGGGTAGCTCAGTCGTAGAGCATTAGGCTTTTAACCTAAGGGTCCAGGGTTCAAGTCCCTGTTCGGGCGTAATTTTTATAGTTACGATTAACAACTGATTTGACATTTTATATATTAGAATATTGAAACATTATCGCCCGGGTAGCTCAGTCGTAGAGCATTAGGCTTTTAACCTAAGGGTCCAGGGTTCAAGTCCCTGTTCGGGCGTAATTTTTATAGTTACGATTAACAACTGATTTGACATTTTATATATTAGAATATTGAAACATTATCGCCCGGGTAGCTCAGTCGTAGAGCATTAGGCTTTTAACCTAAGGGTCCAGGGTTCAAGTCCCTGTTCGGGCGTAATTTTTATAGTTACGATTAACAACTGATTTGACATTTTATATATTAGAATATTGAAACATTATCGCCCGGGTAGCTCAGTCGTAGAGCATTAGGCTTTTAACCTAAGGGTCCAGGGTTCAAGTCCCTGTTCGGGCGTAATTTTTATAGTTACGATTAACAACTGATTTGACATTTTATATTAGAATATTGAAACATTATCGCCCGGGTAGCTCAGTCGTAGAGCATTAGGCTTTTAACCTAAGGGTCCAGGGTTCAAGTCCCTGTTCGGGCGTAATTTTTATAGTTACGATTAACAACTGATTTGACATTTTATATTAGAATATTGAAACATTATCGCCCGGGTAGCTCAGTCGTAGAGCATTAGGCTTTTAACCTAAGGGTCCAGGGTTCAAGTCCCTGTTCGGGCGTAATTTTTATAGTTACGATTAACAACTGATTTGACATTTTATATATTAGAATATTGAAACATTATCGCCCGGGTAGCTCAGTCGTAGAGCATTAGGCTTTTAACCTAAGGGTCCAGGGTTCAAGTCCCTGTTCGGGCGTAATTTTTATAGTTACGATTAACAACTGATTTGACATTTTATATATTAGAATATTGAAACATTATCGCCCGGGTAGCTCAGTCGTAGAGCATTAGGCTTTTAACCTAAGGGTCCAGGGTTCAAGTCCCTGTTCGGGCGTAATTTTTATAGTTACGATTAACAACTGATTTGACATTTTATATATTAGAATATTGAAACATTATCGCCCGGGTAGCTCAGTCGTAGAGCATTAGGCTTTTAACCTAAGGGTCCAGGGTTCAAGTCCCTGTTCGGGCGTAATTTTTATAGTTACGATTAACAACTGATTTGACATTTTATATATTAGAATATTGAAACATTATCGCCCGGGTAGCTCAGTCGTAGAGCATTAGGCTTTTAACCTAAGGGTCCAGGGTTCAAGTCCCTGTTCGGGCGTAATTTTTATAGTTACGATTAACAACTGATTTGACATTTTATATTAGAATATTGAAACATTATCGCCCGGGTAGCTCAGTCGTAGAGCATTAGGCTTTTAACCTAAGGGTCCAGGGTTCAAGTCCCTGTTCGGGCGTAATTTTTATAGTTACGATTAACAACTGATTTGACATTTTATATATTAGAATATTGAAACATTATCGCCCGGGTAGCTCAGTCGTAGAGCATTAGGCTTTTAACCTAAGGGTCCAGGGTTCAAGTCCCTGTTCGGGCGTAATTTTTATAGTTACGATTAACAACTGATTTGACATTTTATATATTAGAATATTGAAACATTATCGCCCGGGTAGCTCAGTCGTAGAGCATTAGGCTTTTAACCTAAGGGTCCAGGGTTCAAGTCCCTGTTCGGGCGTAATTTTTATAGTTACGATTAACAACTGATTTGACATTTTATATATTAGAATATTGAAACATTATCGCCCGGGTAGCTCAGTCGTAGAGCATTAGGCTTTTAACCTAAGGGTCCAGGGTTCAAGTCCCTGTTCGGGCGTAATTTTTATAGTTACGATTAACAACTGATTTGACATTTTATATATTAGAATATTGAAACATTATCGCCCGGGTAGCTCAGTCGTAGAGCATTAGGCTTTTAACCTAAGGGTCCAGGGTTCAAGTCCCTGTTCGGGCGTAATTTTTATAGTTACGATTAACAACTGATTTGACATTTTATATATTAGAATATTGAAACATTATCGCCCGGGTAGCTCAGTCGTAGAGCATTAGGCTTTTAACCTAAGGGTCCAGGGTTCAAGTCCCTGTTCGGGCGTAATTTTTATAGTTACGATTAACAACTGATTTGACATTTTATATATTAGAATATTGAAACATTATCGCCCGGGTAGCTCAGTCGTAGAGCATTAGGCTTTTAACCTAAGGGTCCAGGGTTCAAGTCCCTGTTCGGGCGTAATTTTTATAGTTACGATTAACAACTGATTTGACATTTTATATATTAGAATATTGAAACATTATCGCCCGGGTAGCTCAGTCGTAGAGCATTAGGCTTTTAACCTAAGGGTCCAGGGTTCAAGTCCCTGTTCGGGCGTAATTTTTAATGTTACGATTAACAACTGATTTGACATTTTATATATTAGGATATTGAAACATTATCGCCCGGGTAGCTCAGTCGTAGAGCATTAGGCTTTTAACCTAAGGGTCCAGGGTTCAAGTCCCTGTTCGGGCGTAATTTTTATAGTTACGATTAACAACTGATTTGACATTTTATATATTAGAATATTGAAACATTATCGCCCGGGTAGCTCAGTCGTAGAGCATTAGGCTTTTAACCTAAGGGTCCAGGGTTCAAGTCCCTGTTCGGGCGTAATTTTTATAGTTACGATTAACAACTGATTTGACATTTTATATATTAGGATATTGAAACATTATCGCCCGGGTAGCTCAGTCGTAGAGCATTAGGCTTTTAACCTAAGGGTCCAGGGTTCAAGTCCCTGTTCGGGCGTAATTTTTATAGTTACGATTAACAACTGATTTGACATTTTATATATTAGAATATTGAAACATTATCGCCCGGGTAGCTCAGTCGTAGAGCATTAGGCTTTTAACCTAAGGGTCCAGGGTTCAAGTCCCTGTTCGGGCGTAATTTTTATAGTTACGATTAACAACTGATTTGACATTTTATATATTAGAATATTGAAACATTATCGCCCGGGTAGCTCAGTCGTAGAGCATTAGGCTTTTAACCTAAGGGTCCAGGGTTCAAGTCCCTGTTCGGGCGTAATTTTTATAGTTACGATTAACAACTGATTTGACATTTTATATATTAGAATATTGAAACATTATCGCCCGGGTAGCTCAGTCGTAGAGCATTAGGCTTTTAACCTAAGGGTCCAGGGTTCAAGTCCCTGTTCGGGCGTAATTTTTATAGTTACGATTAACAACTGATTTGACATTTTATATATTAGAATATTGAAACATTATCGCCCGGGTAGCTCAGTCGTAGAGCATTAGGCTTTTAACCTAAGGGTCCAGGGTTCAAGTCCCTGTTCGGGCGTAATTTTTATAGTTACGATTAACAACTGATTTGACATTTTATATATTAGAATATTGAAACATTATCGCCCGGGTAGCTCAGTCGTAGAGCATTAGGCTTTTAACCTAAGGGTCCAGGGTTCAAGTCCCTGTTCGGGCGTAATTTTTATAGTTACGATTAACAACTGATTTGACATTTTATATATTAGAATATTGAAACATTATCGCCCGGGTAGCTCAGTCGTAGAGCATTAGGCTTTTAACCTAAGGGTCCAGGGTTCAAGTCCCTGTTCGGGCGTAATTTTTAAAATTACGATTAACAACTGATTTGACATTTTATATTAGGTAATTGAAACATTATCGCCCGGGTAGCTCAGTCGTAGAGCATTAGGCTTTTAACCTAAGGGTCCAGGGTTCAAGTCCCTGTTCGGGCGTAATTTTTATAGTTACGATTAACAACTGATTTGACATTTTATATTAGGATATTGAAACATTATCGCCCGGGTAGCTCAGTCGTAGAGCATTAGGCTTTTAACCTAAGGGTCCAGGGTTCAAGTCCCTGTTCGGGCGTAATTTTTATAGTTACGATTAACAACTGATTTGACATTTTATATATTAGGATATTGAAACATTATCGCCCGGGTAGCTCAGTCGTAGAGCATTAGGCTTTTAACCTAAGGGTCCAGGGTTCAAGTCCCTGTTCGGGCGTAATTTTTATAGTTACGATTAACAACTGATTTGACATTTTATATATTAGAATATTGAAACATTATCGCCCGGGTAGCTCAGTCGTAGAGCATTAGGCTTTTAACCTAAGGGTCCAGGGTTCAAGTCCCTGTTCGGGCGTAATTTTTATAGTTACGATTAACAACTGATTTGACATTTTATATATTAGAATATTGAAACATTATCGCCCGGGTAGCTCAGTCGTAGAGCATTAGGCTTTTAACCTAAGGGTCCAGGGTTCAAGTCCCTGTTCGGGCGTAATTTTTATAGTTACGATTAACAACTGATTTGACATTTTATATATTAGAATATTGAAACATTATCGCCCGGGTAGCTCAGTCGTAGAGCATTAGGCTTTTAACCTAAGGGTCCAGGGTTCAAGTCCCTGTTCGGGCGTAATTTTTATAGTTACGATTAACAACTGATTTGACATTTTATATATTAGGATATTGAAACATTATCGCCCGGGTAGCTCAGTCGTAGAGCATTAGGCTTTTAACCTAAGGGTCCAGGGTTCAAGTCCCTCTTCGGGCGTAATTTTTAATAGTTACGATTAACAACTGATTTGACATTTTATATTAGGATATTGAAACATTATCGCCCGGGTAGCTCAGTCGTAGAGCATTAGGCTTTTAACCTAAGGGTCCAGGGTTCAAGTCCCTGTTCGGGCGTAATTTTTATAGTTACGATTAACAACTGATTTGACATTTTATATATTAGAATATTGAAACATTATCGCCCGGGTAGCTCAGTCGTAGAGCATTAGGCTTTTAACCTAAGGGTCCAGGGTTCAAGTCCCTGTTCGGGCGTAATTTTTATAGTTACGATTAACAACTGATTTGACATTTTATATATTAGAATATTGAAACATTATCGCCCGGGTAGCTCAGTCGTAGAGCATTAGGCTTTTAACCTAAGGGTCCAGGGTTCAAGTCCCTGTTCGGGCGTAATTTTTATAGTTACGATTAACAACTGATTTGACATTTTATATATTAGAATATTGAAACATTATCGCCCGGGTAGCTCAGTCGTAGAGCATTAGGCTTTTAACCTAAGGGTCCAGGGTTCAAGTCCCTGTTCGGGCGTAATTTTTAAAGTTACGATTAACAACTGATTTGACATTTTATATATTAGAATATTGAAACATTATCGCCCGGGTAGCTCAGTCGTAGAGCATTAGGCTTTTAACCTAAGGGTCCAGGGTTCAAGTCCCTGTTCGGGCGTAATTTTTATAGTTACGATTAACAACTGATTTGACATTTTATATATTAGAATATTGAAACATTATCGCCCGGGTAGCTCAGTCGTAGAGCATTAGGCTTTTAACCTAAGGGTCCAGGGTTCAAGTCCCTGTTCGGGCGTAATTTTTATAGTTACGATTAACAACTGATTTGACATTTTATATATTAGAATATTGAAACATTATCGCCCGGGTAGCTCAGTCGTAGAGCATTAGGCTTTTAACCTAAGGGTCCAGGGTTCAAGTCCCTGTTCGGGCGTAATTTTTATAGTTACGATTAACAACTGATTTGACATTTTATATATTAGAATATTGAAACATTATCGCCCGGGTAGCTCAGTCGTAGAGCATTAGGCTTTTAACCTAAGGGTCCAGGGTTCAAGTCCCTGTTCGGGCGTAATTTTTAAAGTTACGATTAACAACTGATTTGACATTTTATATATTAGAATATTGAAACATTATCGCCCGGGTAGCTCAGTCGTAGAGCATTAGGCTTTTAACCTAAGGGTCCAGGGTTCAAGTCCCTGTTCGGGCGTAATTTTTATAGTTACGATTAACAACTGATTTGACATTTTATATATTAGAATATTGAAACATTATCGCCCGGGTAGCTCAGTCGTAGAGCATTAGGCTTTTAACCTAAGGGTCCAGGGTTCAAGTCCCTGTTCGGGCGTAATTTTTATAGTTACGATTAACAACTGATTTGACATTTTATATATTAGAATATTGAAACATTATCGCCCGGGTAGCTCAGTCGTAGAGCATTAGGCTTTTAACCTAAGGGTCCAGGGTTCAAGTCCCTGTTCGGGCGTAATTTTTATAGTTACGATTAACAACTGATTTGACATTTTATATATTAGGATATTGAAACATTATCGCCCGGGTAGCTCAGTCGTAGAGCATTAGGCTTTTAACCTAAGGGTCCAGGGTTCAAGTCCCTGTTCGGGCGTAATTTTTATAGTTACGATTAACAACTGATTTGACATTTTATATATTAGAATATTGAAACATTATCGCCCGGGTAGCTCAGTCGTAGAGCATTAGGCTTTTAACCTAAGGGTCCAGGGTTCAAGTCCCTGTTCGGGCGTAATTTTTATAGTTACGATTAACAACTGATTTGACATTTTATATATTAGAATATTGAAACATTATCGCCCGGGTAGCTCAGTCGTAGAGCATTAGGCTTTTAACCTAAGGGTCCAGGGTTCAAGTCCCTGTTCGGGCGTAATTTTTAAAGTTACGATTAACAACTGATTTGACATTTTATATATTAGGATATTGAAACATTATCGCCCGGGTAGCTCAGTCGTAGAGCATTAGGCTTTTAACCTAAGGGTCCAGGGTTCAAGTCCCTGTTCGGGCGTAATTTTTATAGTTACGATTAACAACTGATTTGACATTTTATATATTAGAATATTGAAACATTATCGCCCGGGTAGCTCAGTCGTAGAGCATTAGGCTTTTAACCTAAGGGTCCAGGGTTCAAGTCCCTGTTCGGGCGTAATTTTTATAGTTACGATTAACAACTGATTTGACATTTTATATATTAGAATATTGAAACATTATCGCCCGGGTAGCTCAGTCGTAGAGCATTAGGCTTTTAACCTAAGGGTCCAGGGTTCAAGTCCCTGTTCGGGCGTAATTTTTATAGTTACGATTAACAACTGATTTGACATTTTATATATTAGAATATTGAAACATTATCGCCCGGGTAGCTCAGTCGTAGAGCATTAGGCTTTTAACCTAAGGGTCCAGGGTTCAAGTCCCTGTTCGGGCGTAATTTTTATAGTTACGATTAACAACTGATTTGACATTTTATATATTAGAATATTGAAACATTATCGCCCGGGTAGCTCAGTCGTAGAGCATTAGGCTTTTAACCTAAGGGTCCAGGGTTCAAGTCCCTGTTCGGGCGTAATTTTTATAGTTACGATTAACAACTGATTTGACATTTTATATATTAGGATATTGAAACATTATCGCCCGGGTAGCTCAGTCGTAGAGCATTAGGCTTTTAACCTAAGGGTCCAGGGTTCAAGTCCCTGTTCGGGCGTAATTTTTATAGTTACGATTAACAACTGATTTGACATTTTATATATTAGAATATTGAAACATTATCGCCCGGGTAGCTCAGTCGTAGAGCATTAGGCTTTTAACCTAAGGGTCCAGGGTTCAAGTCCCTGTTCGGGCGTAATTTTTAATGTTACGATTAACAACTGATTTGACATTTTATATTAGGATATTGAAACATTATCGCCCGGGTAGCTCAGTCGTAGAGCATTAGGCTTTTAACCTAAGGGTCCAGGGTTCAAGTCCCTGTTCGGGCGTAATTTTTATAGTTACGATTAACAACTGATTTGACATTTTATATATTAGGATATTGAAACATTATCGCCCGGGTAGCTCAGTCGTAGAGCATTAGGCTTTTAACCTAAGGGTCCAGGGTTCAAGTCCCTGTTCGGGCGTAATTTTTATAGTTACGATTAACAACTGATTTGACATTTTATATATTAGAATATTGAAACATTATCGCCCGGGTAGCTCAGTCGTAGAGCATTAGGCTTTTAACCTAAGGGTCCAGGGTTCAAGTCCCTGTTCGGGCGTAATTTTTATAGTTACGATTAACAACTGATTTGACATTTTATATATTAGAATATTGAAACATTATCGCCCGGGTAGCTCAGTCGTAGAGCATTAGGCTTTTAACCTAAGGGTCCAGGGTTCAAGTCCCTGTTCGGGCGTAATTTTTATAGTTACGATTAACAACTGATTTGACATTTTATATATTAGAATATTGAAACATTATCGCCCGGGTAGCTCAGTCGTAGAGCATTAGGCTTTTAACCTAAGGGTCCAGGGTTCAAGTCCCTGTTCGGGCGTAATTTTTATAGTTACGATTAACAACTGATTTGACATTTTATATATTAGAATATTGAAACATTATCGCCCGGGTAGCTCAGTCGTAGAGCATTAGGCTTTTAACCTAAGGGTCCAGGGTTCAAGTCCCTGTTCGGGCGTAATTTTTATAGTTACGATTAACAACTGATTTGACATTTTATATTAGGATATTGAAACATTATCGCCCGGGTAGCTCAGTCGTAGAGCATTAGGCTTTTAACCTAAGGGTCCAGGGTTCAAGTCCCTGTTCGGGCGTAATTTTTATAGTTACGATTAACAACTGATTTGACATTTTATATATTAGAATATTGAAACATTATCGCCCGGGTAGCTCAGTCGTAGAGCATTAGGCTTTTAACCTAAGGGTCCAGGGTTCAAGTCCCTGTTCGGGCGTAATTTTTATAGTTACGATTAACAACTGATTTGACATTTTATATATTAGGATATTGAAACATTATCGCCCGGGTAGCTCAGTCGTAGAGCATTAGGCTTTTAACCTAAGGGTCCAGGGTTCAAGTCCCTGTTCGGGCGTAATTTTTATAGTTACGATTAACAACTGATTTGACATTTTATATATTAGAATATTGAAACATTATCGCCCGGGTAGCTCAGTCGTAGAGCATTAGGCTTTTAACCTAAGGGTCCAGGGTTCAAGTCCCTGTTCGGGCGTAATTTTTATAGTTACGATTAACAACTGATTTGACATTTTATATATTAGAATATTGAAACATTATCGCCCGGGTAGCTCAGTCGTAGAGCATTAGGCTTTTAACCTAAGGGTCCAGGGTTCAAGTCCCTGTTCGGGCGTAATTTTTATAGTTACGATTAACAACTGATTTGACATTTTATATATTAGAATATTGAAACATTATCGCCCGGGTAGCTCAGTCGTAGAGCATTAGGCTTTTAACCTAAGGGTCCAGGGTTCAAGTCCCTGTTCGGGCGTAATTTTTATAGTTACGATTAACAACTGATTTGACATTTTATATATTAGAATATTGAAACATTATCGCCCGGGTAGCTCAGTCGTAGAGCATTAGGCTTTTAACCTAAGGGTCCAGGGTTCAAGTCCCTGTTCGGGCGTAATTTTTATAGTTACGATTAACAACTGATTTGACATTTTATATATTAGAATATTGAAACATTATCGCCCGGGTAGCTCAGTCGTAGAGCATTAGGCTTTTAACCTAAGGGTCCAGGGTTCAAGTCCCTGTTCGGGCGTAATTTTTATAGTTACGATTAACAACTGATTTGACATTTTATATATTAGAATATTGAAACATTATCGCCCGGGTAGCTCAGTCGTAGAGCATTAGGCTTTTAACCTAAGGGTCCAGGGTTCAAGTCCCTGTTCGGGCGTAATTTTTATAGTTACGATTAACAACTGATTTGACATTTTATATATTAGAATATTGAAACATTATCGCCCGGGTAGCTCAGTCGTAGAGCATTAGGCTTTTAACCTAAGGGTCCAGGGTTCAAGTCCCTGTTCGGGCGTAATTTTTATAGTTACGATTAACAACTGATTTGACATTTTATATATTAGAATATTGAAACATTATCGCCCGGGTAGCTCAGTCGTAGAGCATTAGGCTTTTAACCTAAGGGTCCAGGGTTCAAGTCCCTGTTCGGGCGTAATTTTTATAGTTACGATTAACAACTGATTTGACATTTTATATATTAGAATATTGAAACATTATCGCCCGGGTAGCTCAGTCGTAGAGCATTAGGCTTTTAACCTAAGGGTCCAGGGTTCAAGTCCCTGTTCGGGCGTAATTTTTATAGTTACGATTAACAACTGATTTGACATTTTATATTAGAATATTGAAACATTATCGCCCGGGTAGCTCAGTCGTAGAGCATTAGGCTTTTAACCTAAGGGTCCAGGGTTCAAGTCCCTGTTCGGGCGTAATTTTTATAGTTACGATTAACAACTGATTTGACATTTTATATATTAGAATATTGAAACATTATCGCCCGGGTAGCTCAGTCGTAGAGCATTAGGCTTTTAACCTAAGGGTCCAGGGTTCAAGTCCCTGTTCGGGCGTAATTTTTATAGTTACGATTAACAACTGATTTGACATTTTATATATTAGAATATTGAAACATTATCGCCCGGGTAGCTCAGTCGTAGAGCATTAGGCTTTTAACCTAAGGGTCCAGGGTTCAAGTCCCTGTTCGGGCGTAATTTTTATAGTTACGATTAACAACTGATTTGACATTTTATATTAGAATATTGAAACATTATCGCCCGGGTAGCTCAGTCGTAGAGCATTAGGCTTTTAACCTAAGGGTCCAGGGTTCAAGTCCCTGTTCGGGCGTAATTTTTATAGTTACGATTAACAACTGATTTGACATTTTATATATTAGAATATTGAAACATTATCGCCCGGGTAGCTCAGTCGTAGAGCATTAGGCTTTTAACCTAAGGGTCCAGGGTTCAAGTCCCTGTTCGGGCGTAATTTTTATAGTTACGATTAACAACTGATTTGACATTTTATATATTAGAATATTGAAACATTATCGCCCGGGTAGCTCAGTCGTAGAGCATTAGGCTTTTAACCTAAGGGTCCAGGGTTCAAGTCCCTGTTCGGGCGTAATTTTTATAGTTACGATTAACAACTGATTTGACATTTTATATATTAGAATATTGAAACATTATCGCCCGGGTAGCTCAGTCGTAGAGCATTAGGCTTTTAACCTAAGGGTCCAGGGTTCAAGTCCCTGTTCGGGCGTAATTTTTATAGTTACGATTAACAACTGATTTGACATTTTATATATTAGAATATTGAAACATTATCGCCCGGGTAGCTCAGTCGTAGAGCATTAGGCTTTTAACCTAAGGGTCCAGGGTTCAAGTCCCTGTTCGGGCGTAATTTTTATAGTTACGATTAACAACTGATTTGACATTTTATATATTAGAATATTGAAACATTATCGCCCGGGTAGCTCAGTCGTAGAGCATTAGGCTTTTAACCTAAGGGTCCAGGGTTCAAGTCCCTGTTCGGGCGTAATTTTTATAGTTACGATTAACAACTGATTTGACATTTTATATTAGAATATTGAAACATTATCGCCCGGGTAGCTCAGTCGTAGAGCATTAGGCTTTTAACCTAAGGGTCCAGGGTTCAAGTCCCTGTTCGGGCGTAATTTTTATAGTTACGATTAACAACTGATTTGACATTTTATATATTAGGATATTGAAACATTATCGCCCGGGTAGCTCAGTCGTAGAGCATTAGGCTTTTAACCTAAGGGTCCAGGGTTCAAGTCCCTGTTCGGGCGTAATTTTTATAGTTACGATTAACAACTGATTTGACATTTTATATATTAGAATATTGAAACATTATCGCCCGGGTAGCTCAGTCGTAGAGCATTAGGCTTTTAACCTAAGGGTCCAGGGTTCAAGTCCCTGTTCGGGCGTAATTTTTATAGTTACGATTAACAACTGATTTGACATTTTATATATTAGAATATTGAAACATTATCGCCCGGGTAGCTCAGTCGTAGAGCATTAGGCTTTTAACCTAAGGGTCCAGGGTTCAAGTCCCTGTTCGGGCGTAATTTTTATAGTTACGATTAACAACTGATTTGACATTTTATATATTAGAATATTGAAACATTATCGCCCGGGTAGCTCAGTCGTAGAGCATTAGGCTTTTAACCTAAGGGTCCAGGGTTCAAGTCCCTGTTCGGGCGTAATTTTTATAGTTACGATTAACAACTGATTTGACATTTTATATATTAGAATATTGAAACATTATCGCCCGGGTAGCTCAGTCGTAGAGCATTAGGCTTTTAACCTAAGGGTCCAGGGTTCAAGTCCCTGTTCGGGCGTAATTTTTATAGTTACGATTAACAACTGATTTGACATTTTATATATTAGGATATTGAAACATTATCGCCCGGGTAGCTCAGTCGTAGAGCATTAGGCTTTTAACCTAAGGGTCCAGGGTTCAAGTCCCTGTTCGGGCGTAATTTTTATAGTTACGATTAACAACTGATTTGACATTTTATATATTAGAATATTGAAACATTATCGCCCGGGTAGCTCAGTCGTAGAGCATTAGGCTTTTAACCTAAGGGTCCAGGGTTCAAGTCCCTGTTCGGGCGTAATTTTTATAGTTACGATTAACAACTGATTTGACATTTTATATATTAGAATATTGAAACATTATCGCCCGGGTAGCTCAGTCGTAGAGCATTAGGCTTTTAACCTAAGGGTCCAGGGTTCAAGTCCCTGTTCGGGCGTAATTTTTATAGTTACGATTAACAACTGATTTGACATTTTATATATTAGAATATTGAAACATTATCGCCCGGGTAGCTCAGTCGTAGAGCATTAGGCTTTTAACCTAAGGGTCCAGGGTTCAAGTCCCTGTTCGGGCGTAATTTTTATAGTTACGATTAACAACTGATTTGACATTTTATATATTAGAATATTGAAACATTATCGCCCGGGTAGCTCAGTCGTAGAGCATTAGGCTTTTAACCTAAGGGTCCAGGGTTCAAGTCCCTGTTCGGGCGTAATTTTTATAGTTACGATTAACAACTGATTTGACATTTTATATATTAGAATATTGAAACATTATCGCCCGGGTAGCTCAGTCGTAGAGCATTAGGCTTTTAACCTAAGGGTCCAGGGTTCAAGTCCCTGTTCGGGCGTAATTTTTATAGTTACGATTAACAACTGATTTGACATTTTATATTAGGATATTGAAACATTATCGCCCGGGTAGCTCAGTCGTAGAGCATTAGGCTTTTAACCTAAGGGTCCAGGGTTCAAGTCCCTGTTCGGGCGTAATTTTTATAGTTACGATTAACAACTGATTTGACATTTTATATATTAGAATATTGAAACATTATCGCCCGGGTAGCTCAGTCGTAGAGCATTAGGCTTTTAACCTAAGGGTCCAGGGTTCAAGTCCCTGTTCGGGCGTAATTTTTATAGTTACGATTAACAACTGATTTGACATTTTATATTAGAATATTGAAACATTATCGCCCGGGTAGCTCAGTCGTAGAGCATTAGGCTTTTAACCTAAGGGTCCAGGGTTCAAGTCCCTGTTCGGGCGTAATTTTTATAGTTACGATTAACAACTGATTTGACATTTTATATTAGAATATTGAAACATTATCGCCCGGGTAGCTCAGTCGTAGAGCATTAGGCTTTTAACCTAAGGGTCCAGGGTTCAAGTCCCTGTTCGGGCGTAATTTTTATAGTTACGATTAACAACTGATTTGACATTTTATATATTAGAATATTGAAACATTATCGCCCGGGTAGCTCAGTCGTAGAGCATTAGGCTTTTAACCTAAGGGTCCAGGGTTCAAGTCCCTGTTCGGGCGTAATTTTTATAGTTACGATTAACAACTGATTTGACATTTTATATATTAGAATATTGAAACATTATCGCCCGGGTAGCTCAGTCGTAGAGCATTAGGCTTTTAACCTAAGGGTCCAGGGTTCAAGTCCCTGTTCGGGCGTAATTTTTATAGTTACGATTAACAACTGATTTGACATTTTATATATTAGAATATTGAAACATTATCGCCCGGGTAGCTCAGTCGTAGAGCATTAGGCTTTTAACCTAAGGGTCCAGGGTTCAAGTCCCTGTTCGGGCGTAATTTTTATAGTTACGATTAACAACTGATTTGACATTTTATATATTAGAATATTGAAACATTATCGCCCGGGTAGCTCAGTCGTAGAGCATTAGGCTTTTAACCTAAGGGTCCAGGGTTCAAGTCCCTGTTCGGGCGTAATTTTTATAGTTACGATTAACAACTGATTTGACATTTTATATATTAGAATATTGAAACATTATCGCCCGGGTAGCTCAGTCGTAGAGCATTAGGCTTTTAACCTAAGGGTCCAGGGTTCAAGTCCCTGTTCGGGCGTAATTTTTATAGTTACGATTAACAACTGATTTGACATTTTATATATTAGAATATTGAAACATTATCGCCCGGGTAGCTCAGTCGTAGAGCATTAGGCTTTTAACCTAAGGGTCCAGGGTTCAAGTCCCTGTTCGGGCGTAATTTTTATAGTTACAATTAACAACTGATTTGACATTTTATATATTAGAATATTGAAACATTATCGCCCGGGTAGCTCAGTCGTAGAGCATTAGGCTTTTAACCTAAGGGTCCAGGGTTCAAGTCCCTGTTCGGGCGTAATTTTTATAGTTACGATTAACAACTGATTTGACATTTTATATATTAGAATATTGAAACATTATCGCCCGGGTAGCTCAGTCGTAGAGCATTAGGCTTTTAACCTAAGGGTCCAGGGTTCAAGTCCCTGTTCGGGCGTAATTTTTATAGTTACGATTAACAACTGATTTGACATTTTATATATTAGAATATTGAAACATTATCGCCCGGGTAGCTCAGTCGTAGAGCATTAGGCTTTTAACCTAAGGGTCCAGGGTTCAAGTCCCTGTTCGGGCGTAATTTTTATAGTTACGATTAACAACTGATTTGACATTTTATATATTAGAATATTGAAACATTATCGCCCGGGTAGCTCAGTCGTAGAGCATTAGGCTTTTAACCTAAGGGTCCAGGGTTCAAGTCCCTGTTCGGGCGTAATTTTTATAGTTACGATTAACAACTGATTTGACATTTTATATATTAGAATATTGAAACATTATCGCCCGGGTAGCTCAGTCGTAGAGCATTAGGCTTTTAACCTAAGGGTCCAGGGTTCAAGTCCCTGTTCGGGCGTAATTTTTATAGTTACGATTAACAACTGATTTGACATTTTATATATTAGAATATTGAAACATTATCGCCCGGGTAGCTCAGTCGTAGAGCATTAGGCTTTTAACCTAAGGGTCCAGGGTTCAAGTCCCTGTTCGGGCGTAATTTTTATAGTTACGATTAACAACTGATTTGACATTTTATATATTAGAATATTGAAACATTATCGCCCGGGTAGCTCAGTCGTAGAGCATTAGGCTTTTAACCTAAGGGTCCAGGGTTCAAGTCCCTGTTCGGGCGTAATTTTTATAGTTACGATTAACAACTGATTTGACATTTTATATTAGGATATTGAAACATTATCGCCCGGGTAGCTCAGTCGTAGAGCATTAGGCTTTTAACCTAAGGGTCCAGGGTTCAAGTCCCTGTTCGGGCGTAATTTTTATAGTTACGATTAACAACTGATTTGACATTTTATATATTAGAATATTGAAACATTATCGCCCGGGTAGCTCAGTCGTAGAGCATTAGGCTTTTAACCTAAGGGTCCAGGGTTCAAGTCCCTGTTCGGGCGTAATTTTTATAGTTACGATTAACAACTGATTTGACATTTTATATATTAGGATATTGAAACATTATCGCCCGGGTAGCTCAGTCGTAGAGCATTAGGCTTTTAACCTAAGGGTCCAGGGTTCAAGTCCCTGTTCGGGCGTAATTTTTATAGTTACGATTAACAACTGATTTGACATTTTATATATTAGAATATTGAAACATTATCGCCCGGGTAGCTCAGTCGTAGAGCATTAGGCTTTTAACCTAAGGGTCCAGGGTTCAAGTCCCTGTTCGGGCGTAATTTTTATAGTTACGATTAACAACTGATTTGACATTTTATATATTAGAATATTGAAACATTATCGCCCGGGTAGCTCAGTCGTAGAGCATTAGGCTTTTAACCTAAGGGTCCAGGGTTCAAGTCCCTGTTCGGGCGTAATTTTTATAGTTACGATTAACAACTGATTTGACATTTTATATATTAGAATATTGAAACATTATCGCCCGGGTAGCTCAGTCGTAGAGCATTAGGCTTTTAACCTAAGGGTCCAGGGTTCAAGTCCCTGTTCGGGCGTAATTTTTATAGTTACGATTAACAACTGATTTGACATTTTATATATTAGAATATTGAAACATTATCGCCCGGGTAGCTCAGTCGTAGAGCATTAGGCTTTTAACCTAAGGGTCCAGGGTTCAAGTCCCTGTTCGGGCGTAATTTTTATAGTTACGATTAACAACTGATTTGACATTTTATATATTAGAATATTGAAACATTATCGCCCGGGTAGCTCAGTCGTAGAGCATTAGGCTTTTAACCTAAGGGTCCAGGGTTCAAGTCCCTGTTCGGGCGTAATTTTTATAGTTACGATTAACAACTGATTTGACATTTTATATATTAGAATATTGAAACATTATCGCCCGGGTAGCTCAGTCGTAGAGCATTAGGCTTTTAACCTAAGGGTCCAGGGTTCAAGTCCCTGTTCGGGCGTAATTTTTATAGTTACGATTAACAACTGATTTGACATTTTATATTAGAATATTGAAACATTATCGCCCGGGTAGCTCAGTCGTAGAGCATTAGGCTTTTAACCTAAGGGTCCAGGGTTCAAGTCCCTGTTCGGGCGTAATTTTTATAGTTACGATTAACAACTGATTTGACATTTTATATATTAGAATATTGAAACATTATCGCCCGGGTAGCTCAGTCGTAGAGCATTAGGCTTTTAACCTAAGGGTCCAGGGTTCAAGTCCCTGTTCGGGCGTAATTTTTATAGTTACGATTAACAACTGATTTGACATTTTATATATTAGAATATTGAAACATTATCGCCCGGGTAGCTCAGTCGTAGAGCATTAGGCTTTTAACCTAAGGGTCCAGGGTTCAAGTCCCTGTTCGGGCGTAATTTTTATAGTTACGATTAACAACTGATTTGACATTTTATATATTAGGATATTGAAACATTATCGCCCGGGTAGCTCAGTCGTAGAGCATTAGGCTTTTAACCTAAGGGTCCAGGGTTCAAGTCCCTGTTCGGGCGTAATTTTTAAAGTTACGATTAACAACTGATTTGACATTTTATATTAGGATATTGAAACATTATCGCCCGGGTAGCTCAGTCGTAGAGCATTAGGCTTTTAACCTAAGGGTCCAGGGTTCAAGTCCCTGTTCGGGCGTAATTTTTATAGTTACGATTAACAACTGATTTGACATTTTATATATTAGAATATTGAAACATTATCGCCCGGGTAGCTCAGTCGTAGAGCATTAGGCTTTTAACCTAAGGGTCCAGGGTTCAAGTCCCTGTTCGGGCGTAATTTTTATAGTTACGATTAACAACTGATTTGACATTTTATATATTAGAATATTGAAACATTATCGCCCGGGTAGCTCAGTCGTAGAGCATTAGGCTTTTAACCTAAGGGTCCAGGGTTCAAGTCCCTGTTCGGGCGTAATTTTTATAGTTACGATTAACAACTGATTTGACATTTTATATATTAGAATATTGAAACATTATCGCCCGGGTAGCTCAGTCGTAGAGCATTAGGCTTTTAACCTAAGGGTCCAGGGTTCAAGTCCCTGTTCGGGCGTAATTTTTATAGTTACGATTAACAACTGATTTGACATTTTATATATTAGAATATTGAAACATTATCGCCCGGGTAGCTCAGTCGTAGAGCATTAGGCTTTTAACCTAAGGGTCCAGGGTTCAAGTCCCTGTTCGGGCGTAATTTTTATAGTTACGATTAACAACTGATTTGACATTTTATATATTAGAATATTGAAACATTATCGCCCGGGTAGCTCAGTCGTAGAGCATTAGGCTTTTAACCTAAGGGTCCAGGGTTCAAGTCCCTGTTCGGGCGTAATTTTTATAGTTACGATTAACAACTGATTTGACATTTTATATATTAGAATATTGAAACATTATCGCCCGGGTAGCTCAGTCGTAGAGCATTAGGCTTTTAACCTAAGGGTCCAGGGTTCAAGTCCCTGTTCGGGCGTAATTTTTATAGTTACGATTAACAACTGATTTGACATTTTATATATTAGAATATTGAAACATTATCGCCCGGGTAGCTCAGTCGTAGAGCATTAGGCTTTTAACCTAAGGGTCCAGGGTTCAAGTCCCTGTTCGGGCGTAATTTTTATAGTTACGATTAACAACTGATTTGACATTTTATATTAGGATATTGAAACATTATCGCCCGGGTAGCTCAGTCGTAGAGCATTAGGCTTTTAACCTAAGGGTCCAGGGTTCAAGTCCCTGTTCGGGCGTAATTTTTATAGTTACGATTAACAACTGATTTGACATTTTATATATTAGGATATTGAAACATTATCGCCCGGGTAGCTCAGTCGTAGAGCATTAGGCTTTTAACCTAAGGGTCCAGGGTTCAAGTCCCTGTTCGGGCGTAATTTTTATAGTTACGATTAACAACTGATTTGACATTTTATATATTAGAATATTGAAACATTATCGCCCGGGTAGCTCAGTCGTAGAGCATTAGGCTTTTAACCTAAGGGTCCAGGGTTCAAGTCCCTGTTCGGGCGTAATTTTTATAGTTACGATTAACAACTGATTTGACATTTTATATATTAGAATATTGAAACATTATCGCCCGGGTAGCTCAGTCGTAGAGCATTAGGCTTTTAACCTAAGGGTCCAGGGTTCAAGTCCCTGTTCGGGCGTAATTTTTATAGTTACGATTAACAACTGATTTGACATTTTATATATTAGAATATTGAAACATTATCGCCCGGGTAGCTCAGTCGTAGAGCATTAGGCTTTTAACCTAAGGGTCCAGGGTTCAAGTCCCTGTTCGGGCGTAATTTTTATAGTTACGATTAACAACTGATTTGACATTTTATATTAGAATATTGAAACATTATCGCCCGGGTAGCTCAGTCGTAGAGCATTAGGCTTTTAACCTAAGGGTCCAGGGTTCAAGTCCCTGTTCGGGCGTAATTTTTATAGTTACGATTAACAACTGATTTGACATTTTATATATTAGAATATTGAAACATTATCGCCCGGGTAGCTCAGTCGTAGAGCATTAGGCTTTTAACCTAAGGGTCCAGGGTTCAAGTCCCTGTTCGGGCGTAATTTTTATAGTTACGATTAACAACTGATTTGACATTTTATATATTAGAATATTGAAACATTATCGCCCGGGTAGCTCAGTCGTAGAGCATTAGGCTTTTAACCTAAGGGTCCAGGGTTCAAGTCCCTGTTCGGGCGTAATTTTTATAGTTACGATTAACAACTGATTTGACATTTTATATATTAGAATATTGAAACATTATCGCCCGGGTAGCTCAGTCGTAGAGCATTAGGCTTTTAACCTAAGGGTCCAGGGTTCAAGTCCCTGTTCGGGCGTAATTTTTATAGTTACGATTAACAACTGATTTGACATTTTATATATTAGAATATTGAAACATTATCGCCCGGGTAGCTCAGTCGTAGAGCATTAGGCTTTTAACCTAAGGGTCCAGGGTTCAAGTCCCTGTTCGGGCGTAATTTTTATAGTTACGATTAACAACTGATTTGACATTTTATATATTAGAATATTGAAACATTATCGCCCGGGTAGCTCAGTCGTAGAGCATTAGGCTTTTAACCTAAGGGTCCAGGGTTCAAGTCCCTGTTCGGGCGTAATTTTTATAGTTACGATTAACAACTGATTTGACATTTTATATATTAGAATATTGAAACATTATCGCCCGGGTAGCTCAGTCGTAGAGCATTAGGCTTTTAACCTAAGGGTCCAGGGTTCAAGTCCCTGTTCGGGCGTAATTTTTATAGTTACGATTAACAACTGATTTGACATTTTATATATTAGGATATTGAAACATTATCGCCCGGGTAGCTCAGTCGTAGAGCATTAGGCTTTTAACCTAAGGGTCCAGGGTTCAAGTCCCTGTTCGGGCGTAATTTTTATAGTTACGATTAACAACTGATTTGACATTTTATATATTAGAATATTGAAACATTATCGCCCGGGTAGCTCAGTCGTAGAGCATTAGGCTTTTAACCTAAGGGTCCAGGGTTCAAGTCCCTGTTCGGGCGTAATTTTTATAGTTACGATTAACAACTGATTTGACATTTTATATATTAGGATATTGAAACATTATCGCCCGGGTAGCTCAGTCGTAGAGCATTAGGCTTTTAACCTAAGGGTCCAGGGTTCAAGTCCCTGTTCGGGCGTAATTTTTATAGTTACGATTAACAACTGATTTGACATTTTATATATTAGAATATTGAAACATTATCGCCCGGGTAGCTCAGTCGTAGAGCATTAGGCTTTTAACCTAAGGGTCCAGGGTTCAAGTCCCTGTTCGGGCGTAATTTTTATAGTTACGATTAACAACTGATTTGACATTTTATATATTAGAATATTGAAACATTATCGCCCGGGTAGCTCAGTCGTAGAGCATTAGGCTTTTAACCTAAGGGTCCAGGGTTCAAGTCCCTGTTCGGGCGTAATTTTTATAGTTACGATTAACAACTGATTTGACATTTTATATTAGAATATTGAAACATTATCGCCCGGGTAGCTCAGTCGTAGAGCATTAGGCTTTTAACCTAAGGGTCCAGGGTTCAAGTCCCTGTTCGGGCGTAATTTTTATAGTTACGATTAACAACTGATTTGACATTTTATATATTAGAATATTGAAACATTATCGCCCGGGTAGCTCAGTCGTAGAGCATTAGGCTTTTAACCTAAGGGTCCAGGGTTCAAGTCCCTGTTCGGGCGTAATTTTTATAGTTACGATTAACAACTGATTTGACATTTTATATATTAGAATATTGAAACATTATCGCCCGGGTAGCTCAGTCGTAGAGCATTAGGCTTTTAACCTAAGGGTCCAGGGTTCAAGTCCCTGTTCGGGCGTAATTTTTATAGTTACGATTAACAACTGATTTGACATTTTATATATTAGAATATTGAAACATTATCGCCCGGGTAGCTCAGTCGTAGAGCATTAGGCTTTTAACCTAAGGGTCCAGGGTTCAAGTCCCTGTTCGGGCGTAATTTTTATAGTTACGATTAACAACTGATTTGACATTTTATATATTAGAATATTGAAACATTATCGCCCGGGTAGCTCAGTCGTAGAGCATTAGGCTTTTAACCTAAGGGTCCAGGGTTCAAGTCCCTGTTCGGGCGTAATTTTTATAGTTACGATTAACAACTGATTTGACATTTTATATATTAGAATATTGAAACATTATCGCCCGGGTAGCTCAGTCGTAGAGCATTAGGCTTTTAACCTAAGGGTCCAGGGTTCAAGTCCCTGTTCGGGCGTAATTTTTATAGTTACGATTAACAACTGATTTGACATTTTATATATTAGAATATTGAAACATTATCGCCCGGGTAGCTCAGTCGTAGAGCATTAGGCTTTTAACCTAAGGGTCCAGGGTTCAAGTCCCTGTTCGGGCGTAATTTTTATAGTTACGATTAACAACTGATTTGACATTTTATATATTAGAATATTGAAACATTATCGCCCGGGTAGCTCAGTCGTAGAGCATTAGGCTTTTAACCTAAGGGTCCAGGGTTCAAGTCCCTGTTCGGGCGTAATTTTTATAGTTACGATTAACAACTGATTTGACATTTTATATATTAGAATATTGAAACATTATCGCCCGGGTAGCTCAGTCGTAGAGCATTAGGCTTTTAACCTAAGGGTCCAGGGTTCAAGTCCCTGTTCGGGCGTAATTTTTATAGTTACGATTAACAACTGATTTGACATTTTATATATTAGAATATTGAAACATTATCGCCCGGGTAGCTCAGTCGTAGAGCATTAGGCTTTTAACCTAAGGGTCCAGGGTTCAAGTCCCTGTTCGGGCGTAATTTTTATAGTTACGATTAACAACTGATTTGACATTTTATATATTAGAATATTGAAACATTATCGCCCGGGTAGCTCAGTCGTAGAGCATTAGGCTTTTAACCTAAGGGTCCAGGGTTCAAGTCCCTGTTCGGGCGTAATTTTTATAGTTACGATTAACAACTGATTTGACATTTTATATATTAGGATATTGAAACATTATCGCCCGGGTAGCTCAGTCGTAGAGCATTAGGCTTTTAACCTAAGGGTCCAGGGTTCAAGTCCCTGTTCGGGCGTAATTTTTATAGTTACGATTAACAACTGATTTGACATTTTATATTAGGATATTGAAACATTATCGCCCGGGTAGCTCAGTCGTAGAGCATTAGGCTTTTAACCTAAGGGTCCAGGGTTCAAGTCCCTGTTCGGGCGTAATTTTTATAGTTACGATTAACAACTGATTTGACATTTTATATATTAGAATATTGAAACATTATCGCCCGGGTAGCTCAGTCGTAGAGCATTAGGCTTTTAACCTAAGGGTCCAGGGTTCAAGTCCCTGTTCGGGCGTAATTTTTATAGTTACGATTAACAACTGATTTGACATTTTATATATTAGAATATTGAAACATTATCGCCCGGGTAGCTCAGTCGTAGAGCATTAGGCTTTTAACCTAAGGGTCCAGGGTTCAAGTCCCTGTTCGGGCGTAATTTTTATAGTTACGATTAACAACTGATTTGACATTTTTATTATTAGGATATTGAAACATTATCGCCCGGGTAGCTCAGTCGTAGAGCATTAGGCTTTTAACCTAAGGGTCCAGGGTTCAAGTCCCTGTTCGGGCGTAATTTTTATAGTTACGATTAACAACTGATTTGACATTTTATATATTAGAATATTGAAACATTATCGCCCGGGTAGCTCAGTCGTAGAGCATTAGGCTTTTAACCTAAGGGTCCAGGGTTCAAGTCCCTGTTCGGGCGTAATTTTTATAGTTACGATTAACAACTGATTTGACATTTTATATATTAGGATATTGAAACATTATCGCCCGGGTAGCTCAGTCGTAGAGCATTAGGCTTTTAACCTAAGGGTCCAGGGTTCAAGTCCCTGTTCGGGCGTAATTTTTATAGTTACGATTAACAACTGATTTGACATTTTATATATTAGAATATTGAAACATTATCGCCCGGGTAGCTCAGTCGTAGAGCATTAGGCTTTTAACCTAAGGGTCCAGGGTTCAAGTCCCTGTTCGGGCGTAATTTTTATAGTTACGATTAACAACTGATTTGACATTTTATATTAGGATATTGAAACATTATCGCCCGGGTAGCTCAGTCGTAGAGCATTAGGCTTTTAACCTAAGGGTCCAGGGTTCAAGTCCCTGTTCGGGCGTAATTTTTATAGTTACGATTAACAACTGATTTGACATTTTATATATTAGGATATTGAAACATTATCGCCCGGGTAGCTCAGTCGTAGAGCATTAGGCTTTTAACCTAAGGGTCCAGGGTTCAAGTCCCTGTTCGGGCGTAATTTTTATAGTTACGATTAACAACTGATTTGACATTTTATATATTAGGATATTGAAACATTATCGCCCGGGTAGCTCAGTCGTAGAGCATTAGGCTTTTAACCTAAGGGTCCAGGGTTCAAGTCCCTGTTCGGGCGTAATTTTTATAGTTACGATTAACAACTGATTTGACATTTTATATATTAGAATATTGAAACATTATCGCCCGGGTAGCTCAGTCGTAGAGCATTAGGCTTTTAACCTAAGGGTCCAGGGTTCAAGTCCCTGTTCGGGCGTAATTTTTATAGTTACGATTAACAACTGATTTGACATTTTATATATTAGGATATTGAAACATTATCGCCCGGGTAGCTCAGTCGTAGAGCATTAGGCTTTTAACCTAAGGGTCCAGGGTTCAAGTCCCTGTTCGGGCGTAATTTTTATAGTTACGATTAACAACTGATTTGACATTTTATATATTAGGATATTGAAACATTATCGCCCGGGTAGCTCAGTCGTAGAGCATTAGGCTTTTAACCTAAGGGTCCAGGGTTCAAGTCCCTGTTCGGGCGTAATTTTTATAGTTACGATTAACAACTGATTTGACATTTTATATATTAGAATATTGAAACATTATCGCCCGGGTAGCTCAGTCGTAGAGCATTAGGCTTTTAACCTAAGGGTCCAGGGTTCAAGTCCCTGTTCGGGCGTAATTTTTATAGTTACGATTAACAACTGATTTGACATTTTATATATTAGAATATTGAAACATTATCGCCCGGGTAGCTCAGTCGTAGAGCATTAGGCTTTTAACCTAAGGGTCCAGGGTTCAAGTCCCTGTTCGGGCGTAATTTTTATAGTTACGATTAACAACTGATTTGACATTTTATATATTAGAATATTGAAACATTATCGCCCGGGTAGCTCAGTCGTAGAGCATTAGGCTTTTAACCTAAGGGTCCAGGGTTCAAGTCCCTGTTCGGGCGTAATTTTTATAGTTACGATTAACAACTGATTTGACATTTTATATATTAGGATATTGAAACATTATCGCCCGGGTAGCTCAGTCGTAGAGCATTAGGCTTTTAACCTAAGGGTCCAGGGTTCAAGTCCCTGTTCGGGCGTAATTTTTATAGTTACGATTAACAACTGATTTGACATTTTATATATTAGAATATTGAAACATTATCGCCCGGGTAGCTCAGTCGTAGAGCATTAGGCTTTTAACCTAAGGGTCCAGGGTTCAAGTCCCTGTTCGGGCGTAATTTTTATAGTTACGATTAACAACTGATTTGACATTTTATATTAGGATATTGAAACATTATCGCCCGGGTAGCTCAGTCGTAGAGCATTAGGCTTTTAACCTAAGGGTCCAGGGTTCAAGTCCCTGTTCGGGCGTAATTTTTATATTTACGATTAACAACTGATTTGACATTTTATATAATAAGATATTGAAACATTATCGCCCGGGTAGCTCAGTCGTAGAGCATTAGGTTTTTAACCTAAGGGTTTCGATTTCAACTTTCTTTTCTGGCGTAATACTTATATAATTTATTATCATTTAATTTCATAATTGATATAAATAAATATTTAAAACTATACGTCCGACTTTCTTAATCGTACAGTATTAGGCTTTTAACAAAAAATCCTAGATTCATGTCGCTGTTCGGGCGAAGTTGTAATAAAAGTGATTCTCAATTAATATTAATAGACGTATAGCATTACTTTTATCATCCGAAGGGCCCTGGTTCAAGTTATTTATGGGCGTAATATTTATGAAAATGATTATGAATTGATTTGATAATGGATGTATTTAAATATTTTTGCTGAAACGTCCGGATAGCTGAGTCGTAGGGCCTTTTTATTTTAACGTTAGGTTTTATGGTTCAAGTACATGTTTAGGTGTAATTTTTACAAATACGATTATTAATTGATTTGAAAAACAATTCAAATAGATATTTGTACCTATCAGCTGGGATTGCTCAGACGTAGAGCAATAGGTTTTTAACCTGAGAGTTGAAGGTTAAAGAGCCTTTTCGGGCGTAATGTAATGTAAATACCATTGTCACTTTCTTTAACAATTTATGAAATAATTTATTGAAACCCAAACGCCTATATAGTTCAGTAGTAGAGCATTCGGCTTTTAACCTAAGAGTCCAGGGTTTAGTTACATGTTTGGTGCAATTTTTTTAAAATCCGATTTTCAGCTGATTTGACAATTTATAAGAAAAGATATTTTTACCGAACAGCCCGGATAACTCAGTCGTAGAAAGTAAGGTTTTAACCTTTGGGTCCAGGGTGCGTGTTTCTGTTCGGCCTAAATTTATTAAATTGATTATTACATGATTTGACAATTTATTAAAAAAGATATTTAAACCAAACAACCCGGATAGCTCAGTCGCAGCGAATAATGCTTTTAACCTAAGGGTCCAGTGTTCAAGTACCTATTGTGGCGAAATTTTTATAAACACGATTATCACTTAATTAGAAAAATTATAAAAATAGATATTTATACTGAACAGCGCAGATAGCTCAGTCGTAAAAGAGTAGGCCTTTAACCTGAGGTTCCAGAGCTCAAGATCCTGACGGGGTGAGCTTTTATAAATACGATTATCACTTGATTTCCAAAATAATAAAAATAGATATTTATGCTGAAGAGCCATGATAGCTCAGTCGAAGAGGTATAGGCTTTTAACTTGAGGGTTCGGGGTTCAGGTAGCCTTTTTGGGCTTAATTTTTATAAATTCGATTATCACTTCATTTAATATTTGATAATATAATAAATTAAAACCGAACATTCCAATAGGTTAATTGTAGAGCATTACGCTTTTATCCTAAGGGTTCAGGGTTAATATTTATATTTTTGTTTGGCCATAGTTTTTTATTAAATGTATATATTGTTGTATAAAAATGTAAAATATGTTTTACTATTGAACAATCTTTATATTTAATTCATAGATCTTTTAGGACAGTATTTAATACCCTTTGCGTGTTAATTTGTGTATGTAATAATTCTAGAATCGGCAAATATTAGTACCACAAAACAATTTTTAGCATATTTGCCGAATATTTCTTTTTTATACTAAAAGTTTAGGTTGATGTAACTTTTCTTTCGAAATATTTACTGAGGATGTAAATATTATAATTAAAATAATGTAAAAAATGTGTTATTTACAAGCAATTTTTTAAATTCTTTTAAAAACTTTAGGTTTTTAAAGTCAAGATTGTGGATTTAAGCCTCTCTTTGTGAGAGAGTTTTATTTATATAATATATATAAATAATTATCTACTGATTTATATATAGCAATATGCATCATCTATCTGAAATTTTTTATTTTAATATTTTCGATAGATCCTTTTTCTCGTCTTTTTCGTTGTTTTCTTAGTTTTGTTCTAATTAATTAATTAATAAATTAAAAGTTTTTAACTTTTAAAAAATACTTTTTTTTGATTATTAGTAACCATTTTCGTTATTCGGGTATGAATATGGACATAATATTGTGATTCTTTATTTATTGGTGTACGGTTTGAAGGAGTGGAGTTCATCGACTTGTCTGTATTTCACATCTATAACAATTACTAAGTCTGGCTTTGGCTAACGGTCATTAATGATGCTTCAGCCACGATAACTTCATCAAGGTGAGGAATTAATGTTCCAAAATATGTGCGCCTGTTGTCCTTGCTGAATAGCGACACATCAGTCATTTTCTCCCCCTAGAATCGGAGTTCCCACGGCGCTGATAAATTTCCTCCGCAGCACGACACAGTTCACGGGGCGAAACAACGGAACATTTCCCCCAGGTCACATTCGTGGTGTGATCAGCAGAGAATAGTAATAAAGGGAATAGGTAAACAGCGACGTGGCGTTTAATGGACATTAAACTACACGACCGGAGAAAAATGTAAGTGGATGTTTGCAACAGGATAACAGCGTTATCAATTCCTAATTACCATGGGAATTATCTTTTGGACACTGAGGTCTAAACAACGAAAATTACTTGTATTCTAAATCACTCAAAGAAATTCGGGGAACGGATTCGGCGTGTCATTTCAATATGGACCACTTGTTATAACAAATGACCCGAAATTTGTTTCTTCCCTTATATTTTATTCCTAGGTGACAGCACTCAGGTGAATCGCAGAGTTTTCCGCCCTACCTTCACACATCGAACATGAAGATTACTTAATTTTGTAATTAATATGTTTAGGGGGTTGTACGGGATATTTCGTTAAATCTACGAAACAGGAATAGTGCAAGAAGATTTTAGTAAAAATTTAATTAAACCCATACCGAATAGAAAACAGCACAAGACAATTAGTCTTTTATCTCATGTATGCAAAATATTAACGAAAATAGCACATAGGAGGATGGAACGTCAAATATAATACAAGTTAGGAGAAAATCAGTTTGGTTTTAGGAAGAATTTAGTCACAAGAGAAGCAATATTGACTTGGCGTCTAATTTAAGAAGACAAAATATTAAAAACCCGGCCCACGTTCGTGGTATTTGTAGATTTAGAATAATGTGAACTGAAACATACTATTAAGGATTTTGCAGAGCACCGGAATCAAATATCGAGAAATAGGGCTTATACAGAAGACAGGCAGCAGTAATTAGAATAGGAGATCAAGAAAAGAAATCTGTAATCAAGAAACTAATAAGATAAGGATGCGGTCTGTGGCCCATGCTGTTTAATTTATATATGGAACAGACAATGAAGAACGTTAAAACGGAATATGGAAAATTAATCATACTGCAAGGATAATAAATAAAATTCTTACGCTTTGCCGACGATATTGTAGTATTAATGGAGTCAGAACAAGTCTTGGAAACGATAATGTATGGCATGAACGTGGTCCTGGATAAATAGTTCCATATATGGATTAGTAGAAATAAACCCAAGGTAAAGGAGTGTAGTATGGGAAACTGTGTAATAACAAAGGGTATAAGATTGGAATTGGATATATTGAAGGAAGTTAAGTTATTCTGATAATAGTGGAGAGTAATAACTAGGGATTGTAGAAGTATAAAGAGGAAGATAGCAAAGACGAGGGAAGTTTCGTGAAAAGGAGGAATTTACTTACGGGTAATATAAGCGTGAATATTAGTAAATCGTTGCTTAAAATGTTGGTGTGGAGCGTGGCGTTGTGGACGGTAGGAGTTGCGGAAAGGAAAAGAATACAAGCCTGTGAAATGTGTTGTAGGCAAATGCTGAAAATCCGATGGGTGGATAGAATCAGTAACGAGGAAGTTCTAAACAGAATAGGGGAAGAGCGAACAATATGCGGGACGTTAACAAGAAAAGGGATAGATTAATATCCCCCGTTTTAAGAGATGAATGAGGGTCATGTAAAATTAGCATTGTGGTGTTCGTTGGTTACACCATCAAAATATTGTTGTACAATCAAACGAACAATAATAATAATAATGTATTTAATTTGAATAGAACTATAACTCAAATTAAGTTATAGTGGAAAACATATAAATTTAATCATTAGCTCAGTCGGTAAAAGCAAAAATAATACTCTACGCAGCTTCTTAAATGGCTGCTCCCGGGAACGCGGGTGACGAACGATATAGTTGAAAATTAAATTCGCGAATCAGACGAGAATGGTTTGTGTGGAAAAACCGAGTAAAAGGCCGTTACCAGATGTTAACGCCTGATGACGTCGTTCTTCGTTTTTGTTCGTATGCCGGTTGTTCCTTTCCTGGGTCACGTCTTCTTCATATTAAGATTCTCTAGTGCCTCTCCTTCAGATCAAATGTTGTCTTTTTATTTTCTGTACTCCCACCAAATGAATCTCCTTTCTTAAATGTGCAGAAACTAAATTTTATACATGTCGCCTTGTTCTGCCACTGCTTCGTCTCTCCCTAGCGTCTCTCTCCGGCAGCCTCTCTGCAACAACTGTCCAATCTAATCTACTCCAGGCCATCAACAATGTTGCAGACGGTGACGTTTTCCCGCCTACTCGGCCCCACCAAGCCATTCTCGTCTTCCGTCCTGTATACGTAAATAACAAAAACTAAATTATTTTTGCTTTACCCGACTGTAAGGGTCATGAACCACCACAGCATTAGAGGGAGACGTGTGGGGTAAGAACAGAAGAGGGAGGACAAGGCTGTAATATGCTAAGCAAATTTTGGCGGATGTGATATGTGATAGATATATGCAAATGAAAAGTCTTGCGCATGAAGGGTTAGCATGGAGGGTTGTATGAGACCAGTCTTCGGATTGAATATCACAACAACATTGGAACACTTGATAAATGTGCCCATTTCACGGTTTAACTGGAATATAGTAAAGGGCATATTTCTAAAATAATTCAACTATTAAGGCATTTCGCAAAAGAGAAATAACATTTACCGCAGACAGAGCTTAGCGCTACGGCGGTCATCGTTTTAGTGTGTAGAAACCCACGCTATTATCCAGGGCGGAATCTGTGACGGTGTCTTTCAAATATTTTCACCTTCCATCGTAGTTTCGGCTAGCGGGAAGCTTATTTTGAAATCCTAAAAGGCCCGTGTCTCGGCTCACCATTCAGTTGTCACATGACCGCAATTTTGTCGAAACTAAAAGACTCTGGTTGATCAACGGACAACCATTTATAAGGTCAATACACTGGGAAAGCATACGTTATTTAACAAATAAATTATCTTAATTTCGCGGCTATTTAAAAGGTACTTAACTTCAATAAATAAAAAGACGTCCAAAAATTCAACACTAAATATATCACCATTTATCCTCAAAAGCGACGTTTCATCTCCATAATGAGACTTCCGCAGGCTTAAAATTTAGCCGTAAATATTATTGAAGAATTCGGTGTCCAGCATGGACGATCTAGAGCGAAATATTTCGGCCGTAAGCGTCGCTGGGGATGGTCCATGCTGGACACCGAATTCTTCACATGTAAATTCAATAATCTTTTTAGCTGAGGGAGTCGAGGAGTGAATAGGACGTATTGTTAAACTGTCAGCCTGAGGAAGACTCAAAATGGAGATGAAACGTCACTTTTGTGAATGAATAGTGCTTTTTTTAACGATGACGTTTAGGCCGTCTTCTAATTACTGTAAATTTTAAAGTCAGAAAACTATGTTATACTTAACTTCACTTGGAACCTATAGGTTATGTCGACTCCTCTAAGATCAGGATATTCGTTCTTGTTTCATTTTCCAGGCACAAAACGTGTTATCTATATTTTCGTCCATCGAGCATCAGGTGCCTCAACCCTTTGTGGTGTTTTGTCTTCACATAAATACACCAGAGTGGAGAAACGTCGTTTCGGAGTCCGAGAATCACTTCTGTGGAAGAAGGACAAGTAGATTAAAGCCATGTGGTCCGCCTTCCTCCATGCGCGTAGGAAGAGTAATTTGATATGACACAACTTCTGGAAACAGCTCATTCATTCCCCAGTTCTCTCTCACTCACAAACACACACACACTCACTTCAGGCTGTGTGTTTCTGAATGTCTCACTTACGTTTTCCGAGAAAAAATCCTCCACCTCGAGTCAAGTCTCTCAGATCGCGGTTACAAACGACTCGTCTGTTTACGAGAATGTCTGACCTTCTTTCGAAACTCCTTCAGAATACGCAAACAGAACACGACGCTAATACCGTAAAACACGAATCTATTATTAGGGTGCAGTTGCCAGGCGACAATTTTAACACTGATAAAATGTTTCTTCTTTTTTTTAAGAAAAAAAGCTATTGAACTGAAGTATCTCACTTTCTCTCAATAGGAGAAACCAATATAATTAAATTACAGTAAAACGCGTGTGTAAAACTCCTCTTAACAGAAAATTAAAATCAACTCAATGAGGAATAAGTATACAAATATTTTTTCCCACCTCATATCAATGTATGACCCTATATTATAATAGCAAGTACGTAAATAAGTCTGAATAATTTTAATAACATTTAAAACAATAAAATATATTAATAATACAATTTATGACATTTTACACACTTTGATTTGAAAAGCATTATTTATTCCGAACGTTTAAGCACATTTAATTGCCTTCCTCAGATTTTTTCCCCTTCGAAGAAATAATTGCAAGAAATTAAAAAGTAATACAAATATACTACAAAATTAGATGGAAAGTAACAGACGTTAAATTTAAACTCTTTAGAAATAAATTAACACTATATTTCGGCCCCTAATTGAGAACTATATCAAGTATACACTAATGCATTGTAAATACTTTATTTTTTGTGTTGTATTCAATCCTAAGCCTGGTCTTATGCAACTCTCCATGCTAACCTACCCTGAGCAAGCCTTTTCATTTCTACATAGCTACAAAATCCCACATCCTACCTAATCTGCTGAGGGTATTCCATCTTTGGTCTCCCTCTTCTGTTCTTACCCCAAACAAAATGATAATTTCACAAGACGTGGCCTACTAATCTATCTCTTCTCCATATTGTTCTCCTTTCCCCTATTATACTTAGGACTTCCCCGATACTCTATCCTCCCATCAGATTTTCAGCATTCTCCTAAAGCACCACATTTCAAAAGCTTTTATTCTTTTCCTTTCTGCAATTCCTACCTTCTCGTTTCAAGTAACGCCACACTCCATACGAACATTTTTAGCGATGGTTTCCTAATATTCACACTTATATTAGCCATAAGTGAATTCCTCTTAATTGCGAAAGCCTTCCTTGCCTGTGCTATCCTGCTCTTCGTGTCTACTATACATCTACCATCCCTAGTTATTATGTTGACCAAGTTGTAGAATTCCTTAACTTCCTTCAAAATATCCCTTTCCAATCTACCACCCTTTGTTATTCCACTATTGGTTTCCCTCTATCAATCCTCATTTATTGTATTAAGACCAGTGAATTAGATCATCGCTGCACCCGAAATATTACTATTTTGAAATATTTAAATTCTGAAGTAGAATTAACCGTTTCACAAAATTTGAAGTAGGACAAATTATTGTGAAAGTTTTCGGAGAGAAGGCTAATAATACCCTTATCACCAGCAGTGTATTAAATGAAAAAGGCTTTAGGTTCCAAATTATTTATTTATTCTTAAAATTACAGCCTATTCTAAAACGAATACAGAAAGTATCAAGGGCAAAGCGGCAAGAGACGACGTCATAAGGTTATATACAGACTTGGTTCATTTTTCAAGTTTAGGACCCCTTATAAGAGGCTTTACCAGTAGGATTTCAGAACAAAAGGAACATGAGAGGGGAACATGGCCAATCAGAGTCATTGTACGTCAAAAGTTTGGTGGGAGCATTTTTATAGTACACATAGAGATCGGCGGGGTTCTGAAATTTGGAGAAGAGGGAGAAGTTATTAAAATGAATAAAAAAGGCCTGATTTGATATAGGTTAAGTCCAAAGTTTGCACACGCAGCCGAGATAGATTTGCAGGAGTGGAGGAATGTGGCATCGAATCTGGAAGTCGACCTGGACTAGCTCAGATGGTTAGAGCAACCGCACGGTAAGCGGATCGATTCCCGGGTCCGGTCGAAATTTTGCCATTCTCATGTTCTAAATTTACTCCCATGACTTATGGGCTGAAGCAACATTCTCTCTTGGAAAAAGAGTTTCGTTTTAGGAAGTAGAAATACTTTCACCCGAAGCTCAAGCAGGAGCGTATAAATATTTTAGAAGAAAGACAAGAATGGAAAAATGTCGACCGGACCAGGGGATCGAACCCTGGACCTCCCGATTTCCGGGTGGACGCTCTAACCACTTGTTGAATCGGTTATTGGACGTCAGCTCGGATTAGCTCAGTGGTTAGAAAGTCCGGGATCCGAGTCTTTCTTCTAAAAATTATTAAGTCACACACAGCTGTTTCATTCCATTTCAAGACACTTCCAATGGTTCTACAGCCCATTGAAGGCCTAGGCCTACCGAGGCGGCTGCGGACTGTCATCTGGCGTGACACATTTCGAATTTGGGGTGATACGTGGTCAGTGTATTAATTCCCCATCAGCCTTAATCATGGTCCTCGCGAGCTTGATGACAAAAGGATCCAAGCCCACGCCAGGATTAGAACCCGGGACCCCTTAGCTGTGAAGCAGCAACGCTAGTCACTACACCACAGGAAGTGGGCCATTTCCAAACACACCCGCTCTTATTGAAAAACCCTATACATTTTCTTATAACTTTCAATATATATTACACCAAAAACGGTTCTTCAATGACGATTTTGTAAATAAAATATATTTAATTATAAGCTGAGAAATAAAAATAATTCTTGACCTTTTTACAAATTTATTTGTACAATTTAAGCTATAATCACATCCTTTGACTCACTCTCTATTAACCTCATATTGACCTCTTTCTGCGGAGGACCAGTTCATACATTTATGATTCATATACAAGTTAACTTTAAATCACAATATGATGTGCAAATTAGGTAAAGAAAGATAAACCTGAAGAAGGTGTGGATATACACAGAAACTTTGTTTATCTTTAAATTGGATAATTAAATTTGTCCGTAATAAGGTCAAGAATATATGGTAACTGCTTACTCCTTTCTTGATTACGGCTTTCTTTATTCTAATTAATGCTGCCTGTCTTCTGTAGAGGTTATGTATATAAGCCATCTTTCTCGATATTGTATTCCTGTTCCCTTCAAAATCTTTAATAGTTTGTTCCAGTTCACATAATCAAACGCTTTTTCTAAATCTACAAATGTCAATATCGTAGACCGGTTTGTCTTATCCTGCTTCTGAAATTAGTCGCAAAGCCAATATTGCTTCTCTTGTCCCTACATTAGTCCTAAAACTATACTGATCGTCTCCTAACCCGCATTCTATTTGACGTTCCATTCTGCTATACACTATTTTCATTTATTTTAGTATCTTATGCATTCAAAATATTATGGTCCTGTACAGTTCGCATCTATCAGCCCCAGTCTACTTCGGTATCGGTAAAATTATGTTTTTACTAATATTAAATGTTTTTTGGAAGAAGGGGGGGGTTAATTGGTGGTTTTTTACAATCATCTGACAAGAGTTACGCTGAACTGATGAAATGAAGAAACCAGAGAGGAAGAGTATCAGCTATTGAAAAATCCTGTTGACAATTAATTTCGCTCATTTACATTTACATTTTTCTCTCCTCTCTCCGATACTTAAATCCCTCGCTTACTTTAATTCCTTTACCAGCCTCTCCTTTTATCCGCGCCATGGGGAATGGAATTCAAGAAAAATTAGAAAAAAGAAGTATTTCAATCTCCGTTTCAGACTGTTACTTTCTCACGAAAAAAAACCTGTAAACACAAAACGGTCATTACCCACTCCTGGTGATAATTACTCCGTCTATAAGACCCGACGTTGAAGTCTCGCTTCTAATAGTCTTACGAATCAGAGCGGAAAGGAAACTTAGCTGGAGAAATACAAAACAACAGTAAGTGGAGTCTTGAGAGACGAGAGAAGTAAACACGCACACGCGGGAAGACGGAGAAATAATTCTCCTTTATAACTCACTCCGTTTGACGGTCTTCTCTCCCTAATGGCGCTCATTACTCACAATTAAAACAACATATCTCGCTCCCCCTCCCCCTTTTGCAAAATTGTTGAGAGGGAAGAGCGAAAGTGTTACCGACTACAGAAATAGAAAAATAATTCAACACTCAAGCTTGTTTAGTGCGTAGGGTCAATTAATAAAGTAATTATAATTGTGAAACATTGACTATATAAGATGACGGTTTACAAGAGGAATCATAAAGCAGTATATTTACAATATTTCAGTTTTAAAAATATGAAAAGTTTTTACAGACAAAATCATAAGATTACAAACCTAGAATCGCTCCTTCAACAATTTATATATAATAAGTACCATATATGATTTATTGATGATTAGTGTATTCGACCCAATATTTTTTAACAGTTATTTTAATAAGAACAAAAATATAATGACTATGAATAAATAAGAGGAATGTCATGAATATTTTTGCGATAATGTTAAAATTCATCAAAGTCAAAGCACTAAATTTCAAATTTTTTTAATTAAAAATTATAGTCGCGTCAAAAGTGGACGTTCTTGGCGAATACAAAAAAGAACTTACAAAGGAAACAATAAAATTACATAGAAAATGTTAACAATACAATGCAAGGAGTGAGGAAAGAAACTGGCACATTTAGAACGGAGAAAAAATTATTACAATGGCAGATTTAAAAACACATAAACTGCTTATATTTCTTTAGAAAATCCTAATTCTACGATAAAATGAAGTTGACTGTGAACAGAGGGATGGTAGAATTTTTTTCATATTGATATCTTAAAATTGCATAATATTTATAGTCCTCTATCTCACTACTTTTAATATTTTCAGAATACTTAAAAAATCGAATAAATTACATAAAATACAAGGAGAAGCGCTGCGGGAGTTTTCTCGCAAACGCTTCAGCCCAGAGTGACTGCGGAGCTCACCTGATCATGTCGGGAATGCCTCGCACTCTCTCTGGGTATTTTTTTTATCAAAGTTCTCATATGCCGAGACACCTTCACCTATTTTAGGAGGTATATGTACTGGGGTCAAAGACGTCGGGCATATGGCAAGAGTTGTCCGCTAATCCCATTGGATCAGTCGGCCAACTGCCTCCTGAAACTGGTGGAGACACGGAGAAGGGAATGCTGCGACCCCACAGCAAACTCGTCTCCCGTCATTCGGAAGGGCGTGAGAATGCCCGACCTACCTGATGCAGGTTTTCTAGGGTTTTCCCTGCATCTCTTCAGGTGAAACATCGAATAGGATCCTCAAACCATAGCCCGGGGGCCCTAGTTAACCCTTGGCTACCTTGCTCTACCTTCCGCATCCCCCTTTTCAATTCCCTTCCAATGCTATTAAAGAGGAGTTGCCTGTTTCAGGATCACCCTCATGTAGCCTGTTAATCCAAAGAAAAACAGAAAAAACATATTTTAGGTTGAATTAGTTTGTGATTGGTTACATTCACTGTCAAATTGACAGGATTTTATTCAATGAAACGTAAGTTTTGTTTTATTTTAAACTAGCTGGGAACCCGGCGTTGCTCAGGTGTTTATTTATATTATCCCGCTACATTGTTCAATTCTTGGTCAACACACGACTTTACCGGTATTGAACACGTCACAGTAGGAACCTCAAATATACTCCTAGTATCTCGGGAAAGTCAAAAATACTCTAGGTTCAATAGCAGGGCTAGAAATATTTTCAGTACTTTGACATAATAAAAATTCTTCCACACTTAAGAGATGAAGAGTTTCTTAAATCGCATATAATAATCATAGTAACAAACAGCGGCTCCTCTTTACACCGGTTTCCATAGTTTCATTGTTATTTTCATACTACTCATTTCGACCCCCAGCCCTCACAAGCTCGAATTATACACAAATATTGTCGGGGAAAGACTGAAAGTAGCTCTTCTCAATAATATTTTTTGACTCAAGTATGAGCCTTTATTGCATATAAAAATTCCGATAATTCAACCCCCTCCCGCTAGGGGTTGTAGCCGTGTCTTGTCTAAAAGTGTTTGGTTTTGGGTCGCGAGGAAATTTTATTAAAATTGTTCTGTCATTTAAATGTATTGGGCAGAAGTCTGTTTTACTTCGTCCCACCCCCTGTTAAGCTATGAACTGCAATTTAATCTACATTTTAAATTTTTGTCTTTATTTTCATATAGCGCCCGCTACATTACTACCCCTATGAATAGTCCGCGTAGACGATCAATGGGGTTGAAATTATATACTAAAAGTTTCCGCGCAAAACCTATCAAATTAATTGGAGTAAAAAATAATGTATTAGAAGAAAATAATGGCAGTTTATGGATTTAAAAAAACACCCCTCCACACAGTGGTGGTAGCTGTGTATTACACTAATTGAGTTCAGTTCATTCGCCAAGAACACCTGTTCAAATTTTAATCGACATTGTTCCATGCCTTAAAGATAGTATGCGAAAGACTTACCAACCCTTCGTTTTTTAATTGTTTTAAGAATAAAGTCTGAAATTGGTCAAAAAATTTATTTAACAATAAAATATAATTTTCTAAATTACAGTAGAGTCTCGCTAATCCAGACGTCGCTGGTCCGGACATCCAGTTAATCCAGGGCGAATCTAAAACTACTACAATCTTCGTCAAAACGAAATAATATTTCTGACTTTCCCGAGTAAATTGTTTTTAACCTTCCACTGTTTTTACATTTCATGTCTGAAAACGTAGCCTATTAACCTATCCCTCATCTTGGTCAAATTCCTCCATATTTTTCTCTATTCTCTTATTCTGGTTGGAAGCCCTAGTTCATACACATCGTAAAATAGATTAAGGTGCCTCGGCATGTGAGATCCTGGAAAAAAAATACAAAGAGACTGCCCCAGACTGTACATAACTAGCCTCAATCATTCTCACTGCTACACATGAAACTTTTTCTTATTTATTAACTAATTAAAAATTATAATTACATAAATAATTAATTGAATTGTAATATTATTTCACTCGTAGCAGTAATTTAATCATCTCGCTTGACAGGGCGCGTACAGAGATAATCTATCTATTTGCAAGTTCTATGTGTCGTTAGAGTAGGACCTTTCTTGGCCTTAAAAGGAGAAAAGGAGAGAAATCGAATTCATCTAAAGATCTACAGGAACTATTGCTTGGCTAAACACTACAATGTGTGAAAATGTTATAGCAATCGCGTGAATGCTATAGAAGCACTTCAGGGAGGAGCATAAAGCTGCAGTGCAGATTATTGACTTGGGATTTACTTTCGCATGAAAGGGGGGAATGAAAAAACCTAACTCATAAAAAGATGGACAGAAAACTTCTCTTGGGTTATCACAGTTAAACACCAAAGTTTCATGGCAATCGGTTTAATGTTATAGAAACGAATGAGTTCAAACTTAATAAGCCGCAGGGTGTTTAAAAGACGTCCGGTATATAATTAAGTATGTACCTTAATATGTTCCAAAATTATTTGTTATTTGTAACCTGAAAACGACAATAAATCTAAAGCCATGCACCCTTTATTTACGCAGAAGATATGCCTGTGCGAGTTTCCTCTCGCAGGTATTTCTCCCCAGATTGACTGCGGGGTTCACCTGACTGCGTTGGGAAAGCCTCATATTCTCTCTGTTTTTTCCAAGGTTCTCACATACCGAGGCACCTAAATCTATTTTAGGAGGTGTATGTACTGGGGTCGAAGACCTTGCGCATACGGTAAGATTTGTCCGCTGGTCCCATTGTATCAGTAGGCCAACCGCCTTCTAAATCTGGTGGAGACACGGAGATGGGATTGCTATGATCCCACATAAAATTCATCTCCCGTCATTCGAGAGGGCGTGAGTATAGTACCCAATCCCGACTAAGGGTTTTCCCTATTCCTATCTCTTTAAACTATAGCCCGAGGGCCCTAATCAACCTTGCTCTACCTTCAACATCCCCCCTTTTCGATGCTCTCCTATGCTATTAAAAGGAAGTTGCCTGTTTCAAGATCACACTCATGTAGCCTGTTGCAAAAATATATATTTACGTAGATTTTATATTAAATAAATCCTTCGTGGTTACATTTTGAATCATCCACTTCACCAATTGTCTTCCCGCTTTTCATCGATTTACCTTTATTATAATTTTTCTCGCCTAAAGTAAGTTAATTGAACCTAAGAAAAAATACTTTTCCAATCTGAACACAATCATCCATCTTTGCAAGTTTACATGGCTATATATTAATTTGGGTTGTAGAGGCTGTAGTTTGCTAATTGAAGCATCTGTGTTACCTGAGAGGGAGAGAGTCTGCTGACGTCAACGCTCTCTCGCGGGGTACAAAAGCTTTCTTCAGACGTCATAGAAATGTCATCCTTCCCTTCCCTTCTGCAGCAGCAGGAGAGGAGAGAGGGTCCTGATAAAATAGGAAATGTTTGCCGGTCCTCTTGACTGAAAGTTAATCAGATTTTCGGTCTCCCGACTGTTTTAAGTCGGTTCTGAGAGGTTTGCTCACTAAATGCCCCTTCACAGGACTTTGTCCCGTCCTCTTCTACTTCCCTTACTCTCTCTCTCTCTCAGTTTTGAGGACTCGTGAGACCAAAGTACTCGCCATTTTCCTCTCTCAGTAAACAATTATTAACCCGAAATGCAACCCACTTTGGTTATTACCTTTTACAAATTTCATCGTGATGTTGTCTCCGTCGTCTAAAGAGCTTGTTTGGAAAAATCAAAAGGGTAAATTCTAAGAGTTTTGACGTCAAGTATCATACCTCATATGACCTTTCTTACTTCATTATTGTTTGCGGTCCTTGGAAGCATATATCTGCAAAATAATTTGGAGTTTAGTTGATCAATATATGATCCATATACATTATATATATATATATATATATATATATATATATATATATATATATATATTGTAGCAGATCCGTCGTTCCTCTGTATTCGAGGATTTCTTAATTCCTTTAGGGCGCCAGGTATTTTTCATAAAAACACCAAAAATTTATTTTAATAGTTTTAATTTCAATCAGAGCATGAAAAAAATTATATCTGCAGGGCGTGGTCATTCTCTCATCGTCCCGCCGACACAACCTGCTGCTCCCATCACCCCATGACGACTCCCCCCTCCCTTTTCGGGCCACCCAACGTCTCGCCAGACCACATTGTTGGCCCGGGTTGCGTCAGTTCCTCAACAATTGCAACTCGCAAGCTGGCCTGCATTGTTCATCGTAACTATATATATATATATATATATATATATATATATATATATATATATATATTAAATTCTAGTTTACTAAGGAAGTGAAAATACCTACAATGAAGCTCAGTAAAGCATCCACTTAAATTTTTAGTAGAAAGATAGGAATGGAAAAATGTCGACCGGAAGGGGCACTCGAACCCAGGACCTTCCGGTTTCAATGTACCTGTTAATAATTTGCGCAATATACATTCTTCACGAATTTTCTAGAATTAGGGTGTGAAGATTGTGATTAGTGAATTGGTAGGTGAGACATAGCTAAGGTTTACGGCGAATGAAGAGATGTTGAATCAAGCCTTGGACGTCGACTCTGATTGCCTCAGTTGGTAGAGCCCCCGGCTTGAAATCGGGAGGTCCTGGTTCGAGTCCCTGGTACGTCAACATTTTTCCATTCCTGCCTTTCTACATTCTAGTTTACTCTACGGTTTCAGTATTAAAAAGTTAATTTTCAGAAATAAACAGTGTAAAATAATTGTCAACCATCATATCTTACCACAGAACCGTTTGCAGTTCATTGATACATTTTGACAAAATATTTGAATGTCTAAATATTTAAACTTTCATATGTAAGTGTTCATATTTTAGCCATGGAATACAAAAAATAAGAGCATGGACTGAATAGATGTTTCTTTACCGGGATAACAATAAAATATTTTTGCCATAACATATTACAAACAGACCAAAGATATGCCTTTTTTTCATAGATGATAACAGCAAAAGAAATCAAAGTATATGAGTACAAATGTTATTATTCGGTACGTTTCATATGTTTTAAACAAATATTATTATATCTTTCTGACAAATTAACTGGATTCCTTTTAATTTAAATTCAGGTTTCTTTACAACCCCTATTAAAATTCTGTTGAGATTAGAAAACTTTTATAGTACCTTTTGATGTTAAGCTTGTTTCACCTGGTAATTTGAATATTTCAAACCCGGTTACCATGGCGACGAAACGATACGATTGTGTGAATTGTTAAAGGCCCTATTTTTCCCGGGGTCAGTTAACAAGGTAGTATAGTTAATATTTGAACTACAATTGGCAATGGACGACTTCAGAGATTCATTTAAATAATATAACGTGTCGGGTCGTGTTGTCCATAACCATCCCAACTACGCATAAAAGCCATAAGTTTCGATACCGTGTTTATTTTATTATCTTTTAAATTGACGATAACAGAAAACTTTTTGTATAGAACGAAATTAATAAATATTTTGAATGGCTTAATTTATTACAATATCTTGTTAAAAGTAATGTATATGTCTTTCTTAAATATGTTTTAAATGGCTATTGTCTATTTTCTCAAATATTTACCTAAAAAATATGATTCGCCTTGTTGTTGTTGTTCTTGTTGTTGTAGTATTCAGTCCTACAACCGACCTAATACAACCCTCCATGCTTACATATCTTGCGTAAGACTTTTCATTTCCACATAACTACACATCCTCCCAAATCTACTGAGCGCATTCCATCCTTGTCCTTCCTATTTTGCTCACTTCCCTATAATGCTAATTTTACAAGCCCCTCATGTCTTAAAACGTAGCATATTAATCTATCCCTTCCCTTAGTCAACGTCTTCCAATATTTTTCGCTCTTCCCCCGACTGAACTTATATTATAAATCGCTAACCACTTTTTAAGAGTTCTGTAGCACAGAAAACCCTTCCCCAATTTAATTTGTCTTTTATGATTCAATATTTAAATAAAAATTAAACTAAATTATTGAAATATTTAGAGGGGTGATAGGTGAATTAGTGGGGAGGCAAGAAAGTCAGTGCTCATTGGAAGTTCGTTTGAGAATGAAGTCTGGGGATGAGAAACATGAATACATAAATAATTTCAGAATAAATTAGGAGTTCAAGAGAAAACTTTGACTCGAATATTTACAATACTATCAGCAAGGTTTAGAGTCGATCGCCTTTCCTGGAGCTTGCAGATTATTATTTTTATTTTATTTATTAAATTATATTATACGTACAGAAATTATTTTCTTGTTTCAGAAGGAATATTATTGACCAATTTCAACCCAAATTCTGACTTGCTAGGTATACAAAATGGCATACAATTTTCAAGAAGTTTTCGACCCGTTTGGACATCTCTATACAGTATTACTACACAGTAGTATGAACTCAAATCCTTTTTAAATGAATGCATACAAGTGAATGGCATTCATAAGGTTATATCAATTTTCTACACAAGTAATTAATTGTTTGAAATATGAATTTATTTGTTAATTTACAGTTGGGTGTAAGCCCGGATGGCATATACATAATTATGTGAATATTCCAGCAATACTATTCATGACAAATTGACAAGTAATGTTTTACTTCTTTTAAGAAAGTTGGTTTCTTTTTACACAACCGTCTTGTTATAACATCTATTCTTGAGCTTCTTGTTTATCTTAAATATACTTTAGAAATATTATTAAATAAATTACTTGCGAAAGAATGATGTAATATTATTAAGATATTCGAAGAATATACAGTAGTAGTGTAAAATGTCTAAAGATCAATGCTTTGCTAATTTTTTGATAATCACTTTAATAGCACAACTATAGCTCTCCTATAGGCAAATCAAGAACATTTTCCTCTGACTCATAAAATAAAAATTAAATTAAAAGTATATTGAATTGACAAACATTTCTTGAATTGTTAATTGAAAAATGTAAGTTTTCAGTTGACCGTTAAACATTTTAAATCATATAAAATAAGTTAACTACCAGTTTTTACACACACACACAGTTTTTATTTAGTTTAATCGACGTTCGTCACCACATTTGGTAATATTAAGTAATATTTATAGTCCTTTATTTCTAACTTTTAAAATTTACTTTATTGTTTTTAAAAACGTTTTGTATTAATTTTCGATAATTTCACATTTTTAGCTCAATATTGGTTACGTTAATTTTGAATTGATTGGTTGGTAAATAATATGTTGTAATTATTGTTTAATATTCCCATTGATTAGTTTAACTGTTAAATTTTTTGACTTCCCACTCTTACACATTGTGAGGTTTAACTGTCCATGTCTCATTTTTTCCGGGTTTCCTTGTATCTCATCTCGGTCGAAGCTGCAGTCAAAGTTGCAATTGGTATGTTTTTTCATTTCATAAACAAAATTTTTTTGTTATTAGGTCTGCTATTGTCAATAATATCCTCATATTTTAATAACTTTTAATGTAATTTTTTGTCTAATTTTTGTGAGGAAGTTCCAAATGTGGTGACGAAACGTCTACTAAACGAAATAAAACTGTATCTGTAAAAGCTTATTATTAATTTGTTTCATTTAATTGTTGAAAAAATAAACGTTATATACTAATTACAATTTTAGATTATTTTTAACATAAATATTTTCGGCCTGTTTCAGTTACTAAATGTTACTTTTAGGAAAACTTGCCTGTTGATTATTTTTATTAACTTATTGAAAGGCACACGATTTCAATTTTTTTATAGCCCTCAGAGAAAACTGAGGTTTCGTATAATTCGAGTGAGTGTAAAATACTCACCAAATTATTTTTCAAAAAGTTTCCAAATCAAAGCCGTTTTTCGCCATGTTGTCCTGAAGGCATGCGTTCTGTTAATTGTGGCCCTCGAGCCCCAGAAAAGCATCGGGATCGAGTAATCGAGGATGGAGCATTCGATTAAACGTCGTGCATGGGTCCATCACTAATCAGAAAGCGATAACGCTCACGGATATATATGGCCCTTTTTGGTCCTCCGGGGGTGTGAGGGAAGGGGTGGAGATGGGTCAACGATTGGTTGGTCATCATGGCCGTCGCAACTTGTGTTTGACAAGCGTCGCTGCAAGGAAGGAGTTCTGCAAATTGGACAGAACTGTCTGTCCATTTAATAATAATGACGGTCTGCCCTGTTCCTCCTCCTCCTGTCTGTTTGATTGAGTCCTCCTTCCCTCCTCCCCTTCAGGCTGTAATAATTTAACGAGGGTGCCGCCGGGAACAACTTTGGTTACCAAAGCCCCTGGAATACAGCATCGCTAATAATACTAGCAAAAAGTAGCTAGGATCCTAATTCCCTGCTGTATGGCGGCAGATGAAAGGAATTACCGATTTTAGAGCTGAAAAAGTAGAAAAATTGAATTAATTTCTTAGAGACAAGTTATCTGAGAAAAATCCACATGGTGGCCTCTTCTACTTAAAGCATTTAAAGAAAGGATGTGGAAGAGATGGCAGGGTATCCAACTGGACACTACAACGTAAGTTTACTACCGTGTCCCTGCGATGCTCCCTCTGTGTCACTCGGTGTTGCCAACCCTCAAATAATCATTATAGTCTCAGTTAACTTACTTTCTAAATATATAAAGCAGCTTCGACCGTAGCTTAAAATGGTGCGTGGAAGCTTAAATAAGGCAGGGCGTGCAAGTAATACTCGTCCCATACCCTTCCGGCGACTTGAAAGGAGGTTGACTATGTGGGAACCTACTTTTCCCTACTCCACATCTCGACTAAATTACGGCACATCACACCGTCGCCTCCAGTGGACACAAGGAACAACTGTTACCGTATGCCCGAAGTGTGTGACACCGGAACATGCACACGTCAAAACTGTGAAAGTGTTCTCGGATTATCGGAATTTAAGTTCACGGTCAGAGAGAGACGCATGCGTTCTTGTCGGAAAACGTCTACGAGTAATAAAATAATTATATTATTTTAATTATTATTCATTGAAAAGCAGATTCTAGCCCATAATTCATTATCATTAATTAGAAAAGAAAACGTTAAATACTAGTTTTCAGTTTTTTATTTTTGTCAATAATCTATGTTGATTTATAGATTGCCAAGTTGGCTACGATCCTAGAACGATCCAACTAATAATTTTGTATGTTATATTTATTTATGAATTCCTCTGGTAACGTTAAACTAGAAAATTTGGACGAAAAGTTTGGGTTGCATCTACCTCTGCTATTTTTTTTACATTTTATATCGTTTTCATCAAAATTTCAAATAACCCAAGGAAGACTAAAACTTGCTAACTAAAGGTCGACTCAACTAAATAAAATCTTTGTCAGTATGTATTCGATAAATTATTTTTGGGAAAATGGACATTAATTGACCAATTTGTGTATGGTGTATTGCATTACCAAAGTAAACTTAACTTTCATACTAAAATTAATAAATTAACATGGGTTATTTATGTATATTAAAATGCAATTTGGGTTTAAACTTTTTGAAAAAAATGTTTCTTAAGACATGACACACAACCAAGTCCGCAATGCTAACACCTTGGTATTCTAAAATTTTGTAGATTACAAAAAATAAAATACGCATTTTTTAAATTTTTTTGATCCGCCTACCTAAATTATTTTATATTTCATTGTAGTAACTAGTTCAACCAGCAATCAATTTACCAACTTAACTGCCAATTGAGACGGAGTTACCATCTCAACGCTAATTTATCTTTTTTAATTAGATGGCATTATTAATATAAACTTTTTTTGTTATTAATATAATTTAATGCAGGGGTGGTATCAGATATAAAAAATATTATTTTCCAAAGCGTGACATTCAAAACTATGTGCAAAAGAAAAGTATATATTCCAAAGGCAGAAGTATGGTTTCCAATCGAGGATTTCCCAATCTGTTGTTATAAAATAAGTTATATTTTAGGGGGTTGCGTAATAAGTCAACTCCTGAACAGAACATAACGTTCTATGTATAATATAGGACCACACACAGTCTTCCTCTCTAGTCAAATCTGAAATATTTATGGATACTAACGACTAGTTTCTAAGCTATTTTTAAGCTTCACGTGAGTTTAACTTTGAATTTAATTTATTTTGTAAGAGTGACGAGATCGTTAAGTTTACTTGACTTCAAAAGCCACGTCAAGGGGGATGTTCATAAATTTGCGCTGTAATTTTCTGGTACAGGTTATTTATTTACAAGAAAAAATAACTTTTATCTGTCAGGTCTGTTTGTCGACCTTGTGGATGGTGTAGTGGTTAGCGTCACAGAGGCCCAGAGCTCGAATCTCCAAGTGACCACAGATATTTGTGCTCGTCACGGTTAGCGAAAACTGAAGGACAATCGCCAAAATTGACCACGGACCTCTCAATATAATTCGGAATGTGTCTGGTTAATTCTGCTGTTTACTACCTTTCCTTTTGGTGACCCCGGTAACGCCTATTGGGCCAATGGTGTAGGTTCTGAAGCTCTTTTATTGGTGTTAGGAAGGGTGCAAGTGTTTTGGAGTTTCTGCTACTTCGAGGCTAGGGGAAGCCTACTCGTGGAGCCAGTGTTAAAGCCACCCTAGGGTCGGCAAGTTTCAAGGGCTACTAATGGCAAGTGCAACTCCTACCTGCGGGGGGTCGACCCTCAGCACGTATGTGTTGAAAGGAGCAATGTGCGCGGCCGCCCCTAGGGGAAAATTGGTAATTCAGGGTCCACGTCCCAGCCCAATGCGAATTGGAGTTGGACTCGAGGTGGCATGTTTCACGGGCACAGTTTTCTTCCTTTCATTCCCAAGAGTGCGAGACCCTTCCAGCAGGAGATTTTATATATAGGCGCACTCCCCGCCCTCCTCATTGTCCTCTCTTTCAATGAAAAAACGGGTGTGCGGTGAGAACCGAACAATGAAGGAATGTTTTGTGGTAGACGACAGATAGTCTGCCTGTACCGCTGTTTGTTTGACAAGAAATTTACAGAGTTAAAGACCAGTTGCATAACCAAGAAGACAAGAAAAATAGAATAATTTCCTAAATTTGAAACAAGTTAAAGTAATGTTTAGTAGGTTTTACTATTGCAATGACTTGAATAAATTTCCACAAACTATCATATTTTATCATCCGTCAACATGCTTTAATAAGCCCTACAAAAAATTTTATGAAGTTTTAGTGGAATTTAGTTATTTTTCCGTATGAAGAGAACCGCGGTCAGAAGTCATAAAGTTTAGAAATTGAGTTGAGGATCGTTGGAGAAATAATGTCAAATATATTTTACGAAGGAAATTTTTCATTAGAAGTTAATATGATACGTAAATATTTGTACGTTCAAATAATTTAATAAATTTTAGTATTTCGATGTTTAATTTTAGAGCTATATTTAAGTCAGCTGGTGCGATCTATGTTTTCGTCTGAGCAATCTCACAGAGCTGGCGAATACTCCATGACAGCCCGTATCTTAACAGATTGGAAAGACGATAATTAACAACTCCCTTGATTGCCAGTTTCAGGTAACTCGTAGATAATTATTCAGCTAAGACGGTCCTGACATGAGGCCTTAGTGGCGGTTAATTGTCGATAAAAGTAAGCCACTGGTGCCCTTTCTGCGTTCAACACATAATATAAATATTTTATTGGATTAGGAATAATAAAGATAGTTTTATCTCAATACAGATTAACTGTTATTCAGTTAAGACGGGCCTGAGATAAACACTTTCTTGACGTCATACTGACGTGTACGCCTATCTGTGATTTGATAGTAAAAGTAAACGACTGGCACAATTTCTAGGTTCAACATGTAATATAAATATTTTTCAGGATAAGGAGTTATAAATATAGAGTTACTTCAATGGATATTATATCACAGGAAAAATTATCAATTTTGGGCAACATGATGGAAAACTTGGTAATAAAAATACGGCGATTCCAATTAAAAGTTCCGATAAAAACATTTAAAAATACACATAACAAATAGAGATAATTTTTTACAAATAGGAATAATATTTCACGTCACTTTTTCCAAACAAAGATAAATTAAATGACCTGATAAAGTCCAAAATTTGAGGACGAAATGCCCTAGTTAAACAGTGTATTGGTGATAAAAGCCTAAATATGTTTGAAGTAAGAGATTTCTAATAGATTTTGATACATTATAAATTAATGTAGATTTTTATTAAAATGTCTACTAGTGTTTTTGATGACGTCAATTCAATGTCTAAAAAGAAATAAGTATCTTGTTCCTTTAAAAAGTTGACTTTCTAACGTACTCACGACTTTAGTTCCAAGTATAATTTTACAACTCCAATGAGTTAAAAAAATATTTTTCCACGAATTAAAAAGACGTCTGTCTCAAATTAATAAAAAATGGATATTTAAATTATAATTTAATTAATTCGTCGGGACTAGTAAGTCCAAATATATACATTAAATTATCTACCCGTGCAAAAAAATACCAACTGATAACCAAAGATTATTAAAGCATGGAGTAACAGCAGTAATATATTTTAGAAATATTTCAACCATCTCTAATAATTTTTATCATTTATCTTTGCTATTTCTCCTCGCTTTAATAATCTTTGATTATCGGTTAATATCTTCTAAAAACTTGTATTTAAAAACCTTATGAGAGTTCACATTAGAACTGAAATGTATAGATAACGTAATTTAATTACAAACTATTTGTCTGTCTTTCTTTGCCCTTTTCTACTCAGATCTTTAAGACTTGGATAAAAAACTGATTTTAATGATTTGGAGAACAGTAAACTGTCTGTAGTGTAGTAATAATTTTATGCAATGAAGCATTGTTCACAATTACCTGCCCAACTTCCGGACTTGATGAATTGAATCTATATTTAATACTATTTATAGTGATTCACAAAATTGTATTTTATTTAACCACCAAGAATGTTTATATCATGAAAAAAATGTTACAGTGAATGAATAAATGTGTCCAATCAGGTCGATTCGCCTGTGCTTTGTTGCAACTTTAAAGAAAATAATATAGTTTCACCTCAATTTCTGTCACTAAAATATTCATTCCGATGTTGTTGGTTTCTTGTTTAGTTTCTATTTGCTCTGTTTTTCCTCACCCGCTCCCTCTTTCCCCCAATTCCCACCTATAACTCCCACACAAACTCGGCACTTTTCAATCAGTAGCTGCTGTAAACGTTAAAATAAAACCTCCGGTTGGAACTTTTTTTTTCTTTTCAAATTTTCTGCTCGAGTACAATAAAGGCGGGAGAGGGAGAGAGAGAGGGAGCGTGGGGCAAAAAATAAAATAGTCACCGTTTCCATGGCCGAAGCTAGAACCTGCTTTGACGTCCCTCTGTATACGTTTTATTTATAACAACGCAAACAAGGGCAGTCTTTTCCATCTGTTCTCGAAACTGGATAATTCTGTTGATTGGAAATAATTATATCGATTTTCTGTACTTGTTACTCTGTGTCATACAGTAATGTAAGCACTGCATTTAAATGTACGGCAAATTATTTAATAAGTTTTGTAACTTAAAATTTTTTATCTACTTCCGCAGAATGAGTCGATTGTAATCATCTATATAAATATGAGGTAAGGTGTACTTTTTAATGGTTAAGAGGCTACATGAAGGTGATCCTGATACAGACAACTCTCTTAAAGGCATAGGAAGGGAAATGAATTGGGGAGATGTGGAAGATAGAGCAATAAAAATCTAATTTACGTTTCTTAGATAACATCTTAGGGATAAGTTTTTTTACCAAATACATAGTAAAACTAGAAAACCAACAACGCTAAGACAGGTCTGAATCAAGAAATCGTTTTTGGATTTCTAGTCACAGTGGAAGGGTTAGTTACTGCCACGAGGCTCCGTTGCCAATTTTACTCTTCGCTACAAAGTTGCCTCAGCCAGTGCCTCTCACTCTCAACGTACCATTCCAATATCTAGGCCAAGTCAATAAGTTTGTATGTCGTCACTTTTACAAAACGAAAGAGAGGAAGCCAGAGGAGAATATTTATTTTTCTTAAAGCTTGTATTCCTTTTTTATTCGTCAGATTAGGAATAATGTCCCGCGGGCCGGATAAAACATTTCAAGGGACCGCATCTGTCCCGCGGGCCGTAGTTTTCCCGTCACTGCCCTATACCATTCTCAAGTCCTACAATAGATGCATTACACCTTCACGAAGACTGCCAAACGAGATGGTTATCCCCTTTGTGCATGCGGCGGTGACAATGAGAACAATCACGATTACCACTTAAAATGTATCATAAGATTAATAAAATTTTGGTTATATTTAAGCACTATTTCACATTTAAAATGCTACGTAACAGTAAACATTTAACGATAATCAGGCCGAAAAGATGATCCAAGGATCTTCTCCTTGTTTATTCTATTGAGTGTTACTGTTTAGTTTAACTGTGTGTATCTACCGGTGGATTAAGATACTGAGTCATCATGGTGGTGGTTGTGATGAAATTCTCATGATGTAAGAGACGAGGGGAGGTTTAAAATGGAAAATTTCAAAAATATAACATTCTCACTTACGTTTTAATCGCGTGTTGACCAAAATATTGCTGTCGAAATAAATACTGTAGTGGGTTTATTCATAAAGTAGTTTAAATAAATTAACTATCGTCCTATCATAAGTTCATTTCTTTGATTATAAGTTTGAAATACTGTTTTAGAGATGGAGGTTGTACGCACTCTGGCTTTATTGATGTTCTATACAATAAATGCCATAGGTAGTGCGTGATTGAAATAGATAAAAGTTGTACATTTCAGCTAGGAACAATAAAAAATATCCACACCGTAAAACCGTCATAAATTCTCCAACCAGTGGAATGAAATAAACCTTCTCGGAGATCCCTGTGAGTTATTGGGTAATACATTTTATTTTTTAAAAAAAGCGTCCAAATATTTTTTTGTTGTATGAGTGTGCTTTCCGTTGGGGTGCTGGATGATTTGGTCGTAAGGGAAGCAAGGATTTGTAAAGCACAAGATCTCCCTTCGTCTCTCCCCCTCACTCTCTCTTTCTCCCTCTCTCCTCCTGCGTCACGGGGCGATAAATCTTGCTTTCCAAGAGGAAAAATCCTAAACTGTAAATCATTTCTTCTGATTCTCACGTAAAGTCGACCTAAATATATACAGCGAGTAAGTAAAGAAAAGTATTACATTAAAATAAAATGAGAAAGTTTAACTTATTAATTATCTCAGCTTTTGATTTGACACATCTTTGCTTAGGTACAGTGCTTTCATGTAAATTTGCAAGCCAGAGATTTTATTTTATTTTTCATTAGATTTTTACTGTAAAACACTGTAAATATTTGTAGACCAAACTATTATCTTTACACTTTTAACTATCTATTCATTTGTGTACACGAGATCACAATTTCCCCGTAGTCGTGTGAAAATACTCTATTTCTTGTTCAAGAGACTCGTGGAACTAATAAATTCAAATCAATTAAAATTTATTAACACATTTATTTTATACTTAACTACAAGTATAACAGCTATGTAATTTCATATAAATGCTAAAGAATTTCTGATATTTTCCATATAATGTTATATTTGGAGAAAATAGCCCTTCCATTGTCCCTAATTTAATCCGTGTCTTTTTCTTCGTAGGTGTCTGTGATATATATTCGTTAACCTCTCCTCGTCCTTTCTATTTGTTTTCGTGTTCGCTCATGGTTATACTCTTTTAATTATTTCCGTTATTGTTCTTTTCCTTGTCAATTTCCTTCCTTCTGTCCCTTATTACGATTTACTTTTACCTTTGTCTTTGTACTCGATCTTTTTCCAGTCCTTGTTGTTAATCGCGTCGTTTCGTCATTTATTTTTGTTTTTGACAGGGATGGCTTGTTCTTCCCATCATCCATGATATTGTTCTTGCAATGGTTTTTGTCTTAGCTACTATCTGTCAATCATATTCGGGACCATGTCCGCATTCTAATAATGTTTCTCTTTTATTACGGCTTATTAGCATATTTGTTTGTTTCTTTCCTGTAATTATTTCTCTTATCATTGGTTTCCCTTTCCTATTTTAATCGCCTTATCTCAGCACTTCCCACAGACAATTCTTTTCTTAAATTTCTTCTGTAATATTTAATATCGTTGCTTGTTTTTTTCCCCTTAATTTAACTTTTCCTATCCCTGGCTATGTACATGTTCGCGTCAAAATTACTTCCATTGCCCCTAACTCCTTTAGTCTTCTTGCCCGAGTTTCTGTTGTAGTCTGGTTTCTTCTACATTTCGACTTAACGTTTGTTAATGCCATTTTCCTTGTCGTTTCCTTTATCCTAGTCTCTTTTTTCTTCTTCGCTCTCATCCGTATCACAGCACTTATCTCTGTCCATGTTCTTCTTATAGTTAAGAATATATTTGTTTTTGGTGTTACATCTGGTCTTGTTTAAATTTTTTTTTTACTTTTAGGGATTTTTTGTTTTTTCCTACAATTATTTTATGTTTGTCTTATTCTTACCTCTTTTTTATTCTTTTTTGTCCGAAATCATGACTGTTCAGGTTCATGTTTCCATTAAGACGACTGTCGCTGTCTTAGCCCCTTAACCTCATTCTAGACCTCGTTCGATTCACAAATATCAATTAATCAACATGGTTCTATGATGGTAAGATCAACGGTAACTAATTTAATAAATTACCTAGAAGTACTTCATGAAAACCTAAATTGATTTCAAAAAAGCTTTCGACACAGCTAGTCATACAATACTAATAGAAAAATTAAACGCTTTCTGTCTTTCAGACAACCTCGTAAAGCTTTTAGGGTCCTACCTACAAGACAGGCAACAATTCGTATGTTACAATTGTTGTCTCACTGGAAGATTCATTACTTGATCAGGTGTACCGCGAGGATCGATTCTTGGACCATTGTTATTCACATTATTTATAAACGATATTTCCAAACACATAAATTCAAATGCTCTTCTTTATGCGGATGATCAAAATTTTTTCAGGAAGATAAACTCGAATTTTGACTGTGCAGCTCTTCTAAATTCTTTTATTGTAGCACATGCATGATATGTACGTAATTAGACTAACGTCTGTGTACTACCTACAATTACATAAATTACTTTTCGACTTTTTGTTTGTTTGTTTCATTCTCTCTGCAGTTTTTCTTGTCATGTCCCTTATGTTCGTCTTCTAATGTTCTCTTAACATATCACTACGCTCAATCCATGTTTTCCTTGTCATAAAGATTTTCGTTTTCCTTGGTCTACTGCTTCCAGCTCTTTTCTTCGTCAAGTCATGTTTTTCAATTTTTTACTTCTCTCTGGATTCCTGTCACAATTATTGTCATTGTCATTTCCTATCCTCATGTTTCCTTCAATTTATTCGTATTTGCCCTAACCATTTACGTTTTTTTATTAGAGAACTAACGCTTTCCTTTTTCTTGCCCGTCTTCTTGTTTCAGTCACTTTTATTCTATCCCTTTACTTTTTGTTGATTCCTTCCTTGTTTCTTGTCGTTACCCTTATCCTTGACCCTTGTTGCTTCTTCGTTCTCGTCCCACACACAACCATGTCACTCTTATTGTCGTGATAATTTAAGTTGTTTCGTTAGTCCACATTGTCTTCTGTTTGTCCGTGTTCTTGTCCTATTCGTGTGTGTTTTAGTTTTTTTCTTTTCGTTTATATTTTGTTACTGCCGTATTTATTGTCGCTGCCCCTTGCACCTTTGTTTTTCCTCTATTTATAGTTTTGAGTTGGTTATGAATTTTATAAATAAGATTAAAAATAGAGGTTGTTTACATCTTATTATTTTAGAGAAATTTTACTATTAAAAGATTATTATTATTATTATATTTAAGGTCGATTCGGCTAAACTACAACTCCGGTTGATTTTATTTAGCATCTAATTCCATTTATGAACGAAAAATTGCACATGCGTTCACTAACTACGGTTCTCATCTGTGTAGGACTTATCCTGAAGAAAAATTCCCTCAGCCATTAGTTTTGAAAATCGACCTAATCTCGTGGATTAAAGAGCAGTTTAAAAGATACAATGGATATTATTTCTATCTTCTCTGCCGGGGTAATTTGAATGCTTTTGAAAATTTTTTATTTCCTTTAACGGCAAAAATTAATGAAGATATCTGATGTATTAATACTTCTGAGCTTTTTTTAATGATTACAGATTCGTGATGCGGATAGAGTTAAGATTAAAAATAAATACTTGGTTACATTTTGAATGCAGTCGTGGCAATTAACACGGGATTCTTGCAGAGGTGTTTGCAGAGGAGAATGAATCTTTTCCTCTTTCCTTCTCTCTCTCTCTCTCCTTAGGGACCTAATTATAGCAAAGACGAGAACAGTCCCCCTACAGTTGTTGCCGTGGCCTTATTTTTCCCTCCAAACTACCCCCAAATGTACTTTCATAACTGGTCCAAAGGTATAGCTCGGTATTTCACTAGTCTTTTAAGTATTCAACTCCTTCTGCCGACTGAGTGAAGAAGAAACCCGCGCTCATTACGATATTCAACCACTCAGTCAAGTAAATTACCGAAAAAATCCAATCAGTTTATATTTATTCCATACTATAATTTTACCAAAACCCCGCCCAATATAAATATAAAATTCTGTATGATGTTGTTGTTATAGTATTCAGTCTATGGACTGATCTGACGCAACTCTACGTGCTACCCTATTCTATGCAAGCCTTTTCATATCCACATAACTGCCACATCACATATCCTCCCTAATCTGCTTAGCGTATTCAATCCTTGGTCTCCCTCTTCTACTCTAATGCTAATTTTACAAGACCCACATATCTTAAAAAGTTGCCTCTTAAATTATCCCTTCTCTCGTTTAACGTTCCCCATATTGTTCGCACTTCCTCTTTTCTCCTTAGTTACTCTATCCACTCATCGGATTTTCAGCATTCTCCTATAGCACCACATTTCCAAACCTTTCATTCTTTTCCTTTCTGCAACTCCTATCGTCCACGTTTCGCACCCTTATAACGCCGCAATCCATACGAACATTTTTAGCAATGATTTCCTGATATTAGACGTAAGTAATTTCCTCTTTTCTGCGAAAGCCTCCCTTACCTGTGCTATCCTACTCTTCATATCTACTATACTACAACGATCCCTAGTTCTTACGCTGCCCAAGTATAAAAATCCCTAACTTCCTTCAAAATATCCCTTCCCAGTCTAACAGTCTTTGTTATTCCATTACTCCATTACTTTAGTTTTCCTTTTATTAATCCTCATATTGAACTCTTCCTCCAGGACCACGTTCATTTATTATGATTTCCAAGTCTTCTTCTGGAAAATTTCATTAATTAACATTTAACTGCCGTAACCGGGAGTCAGTCCGCGACACTAAATTACATTTAATGCAATTAATGTAATTTTATTTATTTTACCTTATTAAAAATTATGCTAATTTATGTATTCAAATTTAACATTTTCTTATAATTTTTGTAGCTAGTTACCTGAAGAAACCCCATAAGTTGGACGACACGTTTATCTTAAATATTTTGTTTGCTGAAATATTATGCTGTATTTTTGGTTTTTAATTTACTTAATGTCAGAAAAATGATTTTTTGAATAAAGTGTTTTATATTAAAATATGTTCGTAAAGTAAAAAATATTTATTTAACAAACAGTTACATAAATTTAGTTAACCAAATACAAATTTTCTTTTATACACTCATGTATCATTCAAATGATGTTGACTGAAAAGTAGAAAGCTTAATATACCTTAAATTATTGGAATGATAATTTTTTTTTATCTTCCACTACGGATCATCAATTTAAAACCTTCTGAATTCACTACTCACAATGAAAATAAGTGTCTACGGAGAAATAGGCGAACTCGAGGCGGAATGTAATAGAACGGGATACCCTATTTATTTTACTGGATAGTACTGGTGGTTAGTAATTAGGAGTGGAACATTGTAACTGGTCAAGGAAGAAGTCCTGGCAGCCGACTTGACCAAATTCTGACCCCACCTTGTGAATGAACTCCTCTTTTTGCGTCTCATATTTGAGATTTTATAATTTTTGAAGCTTTTCGACAGAAGGTAACTAAGAAAACTTCTAGCTTTTAACGATTTAATGGTATATATTCCTAAACTAGTTGCCTTTAGCAGCGTGTAAGTTACGTATAAAGGTTAAATCTATTTGTATTAAGGCTCGGTGAAAAGCCTTTAACTACGACCTGCGTGTGAGGCAGAACTGAATACTACTGTATAAGGTAAAATTCAATGCGAATCTCCAAAAAAAAAAGGGAAAATTTGCAGACTCGTCTAATAAAAATGACTTGCAGGATACTGTATCCAAAAAGACAGGATTAAGAAAGAAAAGGAACGGAAAAAGGGGGAAAAGATAGCAACGACTGTGCCAAGACCCTTTGCAAAAGAAAAAAAATTGACAATGCGGTCAACCGAACGATAAATAGGTATAAACCAGATAACACAAAAGGTGTTACTATTTTATTTAATTAAATTTTATTTTATTGCAATTATTGTAAATACAAGACAACCTATCCCGTTCTGCCCCCGGGGGGTGAGGCACAACGGGAAATTATTAAGTTGCTTTTCAAAAATTCATCAAAAATCAAAATTCATTTTTTAAGTTATATTGATATTATGTTAAGTAAGTAATGGAATAATGAAGTCAATTTTTTTTCCATAATTTTACAAAAGTTTTTAAACAATAAGTGTCCTTTTTCCCATAATTCTTAAATAAGTTATTTCCACAATGGCATCGTAAAAATTTAAGTAAGGAAAAGATTATTCTTAAAAATTTACAAAATGTTATTATTTAATGTATTATAAACAATCTATATTTAAATATACATTTATCTTTTCATAAAATTGCTTCTTTTGCAGACTCGTTAATACTTTAAATTCTAGACATTCCAAAAATTAAATTAGAAAATAAATAGATATAAATAAATAAAATCGAATTCTAAATTGAAAAGGATATAAATAGGCAGCAGTCGAAGAGTAAACCAGAAGTAGTCATCAAAAAAATAAAAATAACCTCATAGCCGTAAAGAACGACGGGAAAGTTTGCAATTGTCCTCTAATCACCGTAAAAATTGATTTATTTACGTGTTTTCTAGAAGCTTTTCTCCGACATTTAGGAAGTTGGAGGAAGCCTAGTTAGTCTATTCTCGGTGACAAGGTAGTGAAGCTGTTTATACAGAGTTGAATCCCACGAAACGACGTTAAGTGTTGGCGCTGACAGGCTGCAGGTGGCGCCGCGGCGGTAAACAGCCAAGTGTCACGCCACTATAAATAGTTCCCTTCTACCAGTACACAACACACTTGAATGAGACATTAAAGGTTGTCAGCTCCTTATGAAGAAAAAAAAAGACAGGTTAAAATAGGGACAAAGAAATGGTTATACTTTTCAAAAATAACACTCTATGGAAAATATCAGAAATTCTTTATCACTTTTATGAAAATAAGTATCTCTTATAGTTGAAATGAAGTATAATATAAATGTGTTAATAAATTTTAATAGATTTGAATGTATTAGTTCCACGAGTCTCGTAATCAAGCAATAGAGTAAATGCATGAGCAAGAGCAAAGAAATGACAAGAAAACTTTAATTATAGGGACATTGTGTTGACGCATACAGAAAATAATGAATTATTAAAAGCATAATTATATGTTAGTAATTATATTAAAAACCTAGTTATTTTTAATTAGGCCTAAAATAATTATAGCGTTTTACAGACAGAAACTGAAAAAAATAATAATAATAAATTCTATGACTGTTGCAAATTTACATGAAAGCGCTGTACCGCAGCAAAGATATCTCAAATTCAAAGATAAGATTATTAATAATTTAAACTGCCTCATTTGATATTAATGTAATATTTTCAGGAGCATTTCAACATAAAGAAACGTTTTGAATTCATTCGTTCCTTTGTAATATACATAAAATTATATTCTAAGAGTGTTCTTACTGAGAAATCATAGCATGTACATGACGAAATTAATCATTCATGTATTTCAGTGTAACTCAGGATACATTAACTCTTGTAAAATTATAATTCATTACACATTAAAAATTTGTTTAAATTTCTGCGTCCTTTTTCAAAGGTAAAACGTTCCCGAGCTCAACAAGCATTATAAGATAGCAATTGGAATAAAGCCTTATAAAACATAGAAATCATACATATACATGCAAAATTAAAGAAAAAGGGCAATGCACAGACGCAGGAAAATTTTCATTTGTAAGTAGGTCAATTCGCGATTAGAATTCCTTGCCTGTAGAAATGACGACTTTTCCGGGTAGCGTAAATCAGTTTAGGAATAGGCTAACAAAACTTAAGTGAGCAGTATTTTTTAGAATCAGTGAAGTGATGATAGTGAAGTGCAGTGAAGTGATTTCATTGTGACTCATTTCTTTTCTTTTTCAGATCAAAATCTACACTTCAAAATTCTTCCTTATTGTGAATTGTGTTTTCTTTTTGTAATTGTATTTGTGTTTTCATTGTATATAGCTACCACCGGGCAAATACCCAATAGCAGCTAAGTAATAATAATAACCCTGAGTAACGCTCTTCGTGAAACGCTCGGTCACAATCGGGTACGCTCGGCTTTAGCTTCGTCAAAGACACCACGGTACAGAGAATACACCTGAGTTCAAAGTAGTTAGTGTTACATCTACTTTTATAAATTATAATACGTACGTCTATACCCATTTCTATAATCAGGTACTCAATATCATCATCAAAATAAACCAAGCAGTGTTAATTTAATCAATTCTTAACCTATTTAATGAAATGAAACTTAATATTTCAAAACAAAATACGGGCACATGAAAGATGATGATAGTAATAAATACCGAAGGTTTTCTTAAATCCTTAAATTTTTCCTACACTTGAAGTAACTACGGCAGGTCAAACCCGTTTGCAGGGAATACGAAATAGGATGAAAGAATCGACTCGTTACGGAAGGAGTGATCACTTGTTTAAATTAAAAAAGGCGAGGCAGAAAATATTCATTCCTAAATACGACAATTAATGACAGCAAAAATTTGCCTGCAGAAGTGTTTGGAGAACTTCCTCTAACTGAAAGAAAATGCAGACCTAAACTCTCTATAGTGAATATAGTTTAGTGTAGTGTAATACAGTGATCAGTGTTCCGAAGTCTCTAACAACATACTAAAGTGAAGACATTTCCAGTGTTTTATTTTTTTTCAGGTAAAAACAATACAATTTCAAAATTTATCTTCGAATAATATCATTCCATGTATATTTATTTCTTTATTAGGTCTATATATGATTTATATTGAAGTAACATAATTACATTGCTAATTTTTGCTAAGTCCGACATATCTGCCAACAGGGAATCTGCCCGTTTGTAGATTAAATAAACAATGATTTCAAACTAAATTTGCCTAATACAAAGCTAGGGTTATTTAATAATTATAATTTAATATGTGCTACAGAAGAATGCTGAAAATAAGATGGGTGGATATAATCAATAACGAGGAAGTTCTAAGCAGAATAGGGGACGAGTGAACAATATGGAGGACGTTGATCAAAGAGAAGGGACAGATTAATAGGCCACGTTTTGGGACATGAAGGTCTTGTAAATTTATCATTAGAGGGAAGTGCGTGGGGTAAGAACAGAAGAGTGACGCAAATAATAGAATACGCAAAGCAATTTTGATAAGAACAAAAGGAATTCAAACGTAATAAAATCTAAACTTGGCCTCGTGTTTCAACCGAATTAAAGTGGGAAACTTTGTCTTTAACTGGATGTAAATTTATTAAATGTAATGATTATGACAAATAAGAAATTTACACAAAAAATTTGGGGCCGTCGTCGGGTACAGAGGAAATACGAACCCAATTTCTTCAGCTTCTCTCAATTTACAGACAAGAAACTAAACAATTATTATGAAAATATTTCGTTAAAATAACTTCAAATTCACAGCGTTTGTATTGGAAACGAAATATTGCCACTTTTGTCTTCCGTGGCTATAAACCTGAAAAGATATGGTCATATCCCGTTTTTACCTGATGATGTCTGAAATTTAAAGCGAAACGACGTCGTTAAAAACTTAAATAACATTTCGATGAAATAAATAATTAGATGCAATTTTTAATTGACGACATCCAAGAGAGAGAGAGAGAGAATGGAGAGAGAATGAGAGAAGACAAGCAGAGAAACCCGTTGGGTGAGTGAGTATGTTTGCGAGTGTGTTCCACTGATGGATATTCGAAGCGTCGTCCTCAACCAACATCATTGCGTATTCACAGTCACGCCTTCGCAAAACTCGTCATGAATAATGCATCGCCAACAATGGGACTTATTCTTGATGACAGTCTAAATATTCAACTCGTGGGCATGATGCAAAAGGGAACAATCCCTCCCCCCCCCTCTCTCTCTCTCTCTCTCTCTCTCTCTCTCTCTCTCTCTGCTTGTGTTTGTCTGTGGCTATCTTTTCCTCCCTCTCTGTCTCTCTCCATCTCTCTTTCCATCTTCTCTCTCTCTCTATCTCTGTGCGCCTCTATCTCCGTCCACATTTCCCTCCCTCTTTGTCTCCCTTCACCTCTCTTTCCATCTCTCCTCTCTGACTCTCTCTTTGGCCATATTTCCCACCCTCCCAGTCCCTCTCCACCTCTCCTTCCATCTCCTCCCTCTCTCCCTGTGGCCATCTTTCCCTTCCTCCCTCTCTATTCATGTCTCTTTTCATCTCTCTCTCCATCTCCTCTTTGTCCATATTTTACTCCCTCCCTGTCTCTCTCCACTGTCTTCCTCACTAAGTAGCTATCTTTCCTTCCCTCCTTGTTTCCCTCTACCTCCTTTCAATCTCTCTTCATCTCCCCCTTCTCTCTCTCTCTTTTTTCTGTCTCTCTCTCAGTATCCATCTTTCCCTCCCTCCCTGTCGCACCCCACCACTCTTTCTATCTTCATCTCTACTCTCTGACTCTCTCTTAGTGGCCATCTTTCCCTCCATGTCCATCTTTCTCCATATCCCTCTCCGTTTCTCATTCCATTTCTCTCTCCTCTCGCTCTCATTTATGGTCCCCTCTGCCCCCCCCCCCACTCACTATCTCTCTCTCACACACACACATAATGCCAATATCAGAGGTGCGATGAAAGAGTCAAACATGTCGTGACATGTCAACTTCAGTGAAGCTTCTTTTTTGTTATTGAATTAATTCCTTGGACCTTTGATCAGTTTACTTACCCGTAATACCCACCGAAGTCCTATAAGTAGTACGTAAAGAATGTGATGGAGGGAACTGGAGCTGAACCTGGACTCTGACTTGTACAAAACAACAGTTGAAGAATTCGCGTGGATGGTGAAGACTCGTGGGATAGCTCTGGTGGTATTTATACCGTCTAATAAGCGATGGTCCCGGCTTCTATTTCCTTGTCCGGTCAAGATTTTTCCCATCCTGATCCTTTCAAAAAATATTTATTTACAAACTAAATTAAATTACAATTGATAATTATAATATTATTGTTGTTATGTACGCAAATAAACCTTACAGAATTATAGTGAAGAATTCCATCCTTGTCCTCGCTCTTCTGTTCATACACTTCCCTCTAGTGCTAATTACAAGGCCCTCTCAAAACCTGGCCTATTAAACTATCCCTTCTCTTAGTCAAAGTCCTCCAAATTGTTCCCTCTTCCCTTATTCTGCTTACAACTTCTTGGTTAGTTATTCTGTCCGCCCATCTGATTTTCAGCATTCTCATCTAGCAGCACATTTCGAAATCTTCTATTCTTTTTCTGTCTGAAACTCCTATTGTCCAGTTTTTCCCATTCTCTACTCTATTACCTTGGTTTTCCCTCTATTAATGCTCATGTTGTACTCTTTCTCCATGATCACATTCATACCATTTATTATGGTTTCCAAGTCTTCTTCTGACTTCCCTAACCACAATACCATAGCAAAGCGTAGGGTTTTTATTTCTTCTCCTTGCAGCATGATTCGTTTTACTTTCTTCACTGCCTGTTCTATATATAAGTTAAAAAGCATGGGCGAGAGACCATCATTATCTTAATCCTTTCTTAATTTCTGCTTTATTTTCTTGATCTCCAATCCTAGTTACTGCTTACTGCCTTCTGTAGAGTTCTTAATTACTATCTCAATTTATTTGCTTGTAAGTACACTAGAAACAAATTCAAGACAAACTTTCACACTGATAGCGAAATATTTTTAAAAATGGCCATTTATGATGTAGCATGGTATAAATAGAAGTTTTCACTTAAAAATTTGGCATTTAATTTTAAATCACAGACAGATTATTCAGGTTTATTTAATGAAATGGTTAAAAATGTCGTCACCCTGAAAGGAATTGAAGTTGACCGCGGTTAAGTATAGATAGTAAATTAAATAATTTCCTAATAGTAAGACTGGTATTTACCTTTACATAGTGGAACGATGTCTTGTGCCCCTGTTGTTGAGGTTCCAGCAGTTAGTTACGGGAGAAGGATTGCGGTTCTTCCTGGGTCGAAGGGGAGAGGGAAACCTCCCACTGCAGTAACAAATTCTTCGGGATTAATGGAGTGTCTCGGAAAGCAATTACGTCGGGCCACTCAATCCTCTTTCTCTCTCTATTACAGGAACGAGGCAACCTACATAAAAAAAATCCCTGCGAATAGCTTATTGATTCTCCAACGTTCAAACTTAATTTGGATGGACGACGCGCACACACACGCATTCAGTTGCCTTCTTCTTTCTTCCTCAACTAACTATGTGGACTGCACGTGACCTCCAAACCTAATTCCTCTTCCGGAAATTGTTTACTGTAAACTTAATAAGTCTTATATTTCAGGTCTTTGCAAAATCAGTGGCAATTTCTCTTTGCCGTTTAGATAATAACATAGCGTATTCCCACTGTCTAATTGTTCACCCTTTCTTCCCCCACCCCCAAAAAAATTTAAAGCGTTGCAGCAGGATGCACATTATAAATTCACCAGTACTAAAAGAAAACGCTTGTTGAATTCTTGATGAACTTGATTTAAAGTGAACCTGATGATAAGACCCAGCTTTTAATTTTTGTAGTCAATAGAGAGGGAAAATCAAGGTAATAGAGTATATATGTATATATATAATGTAGAAGATCCGGCGTACCTCCGTATTCGAGGATTTAAATGCTTTTTGGGCGCCAGGTATTTTTTAATAAAAATACCAAAAAAAGTGGATTTTAATAGCTTTAATCCATTTCAGAACATGAGAAAAATTATTACTACAGGGCGTGGTCTTTCTCCGTCCGCAACTGCCGATACATCCTTCTCCTTCTACTACCCCATGACGACTGCTCGAGTCTCGCCAGACTCCATTGTTAGCCCGATTTGCGACAATTGCAACTCGCAAGCTGGCCCGCATTGTTGCGTGTAACTTTTCATGTTACAATATATATATATATATATATATATATATTGTAACATGAAAAGTTACACTCAACAATGCAGGCCAGTTTGCGAGTTGCAATTGTTGAGGAACGACGAAGCCCGGGCCAACAATGTAGTCTGGCGAGACTTTAGGAGTCGCCATGGGGTAGTGGAAGGAGCAGGTTGTGTCGGCGGGACGACGAGGGAATGACCACACCCTGCAGATATAATTTTTATGAAAAATACCTGGCGCCCTAAAGGAAATAGAAAGCCTCGAATACGGAGGAACGCGGAATCCGATACAATATATATATATATATATATATATATATATATATATATATAATGGGTATCACCCATTTCTTCCTTTCTTATCCTGTGACCAGATGATTTTTTCTTTCACAATTTTAATATTTTTAACTTCTTTTCCCAATATCCTGAGGTTCACTTTGTAGTTATTTATGATTTTTATTTTGATCCCTGAGGATTTATAGAGGTAAAACCAAAGTAATGGAGTGCACTTTGGGAAACACTGGAATAACAAGAAATGTTACATTCGGAAGGGATATTTTGACGGAAGAAGCGTAATAACTAGGGATGCGAGAGATATAAATAGTGGGATAGCATAGACAAGGAATGCTTTCGGGAAAAATAGGAATTTACTTACGGTTAATTTAAGTGTGAATATTAGGAAATCGTTGCTAAAAATGTTCGTATGGAGCGTGGCGTTATATTGGTGGGAAACGTGGACGATAAGAGTTTCAGAAATGAAAAGAATAGAAGCCTTTGAAATGTGGTGCTATAGGAATGCTTAAAACCGAATGAGTAGATCAAGTAACTAAGGAGAATAGTAGAAGAGCGAACAATATGGAGGACGTTGACTACGAGAAGTTATAAATTAATAGGCCACGTTTCAACGCACAAGGATCTCGTAAAACTAGCATTAGAATGTGTGGGGTAAGAACATAAGAGAGACGCCAAGGATGGAATACGCTAAACAGATTAGAGAGGATGTGGGTTGTGCTAGTTTTAAGGAAATGAGAAGGCTTGCGCAAGATAGGTTAGCAATGTAGGTTGCATCAGACCAGTCTTAAGACTGAATACCACAACACATTTGGATCCCCTAATGTTTTTATTTCTTGTAATAAAAGAATTATAATCTAATAAAAAGGTTTGAAATAAAGTAACTTTCATACATATCAATCTATTGAAACCCCGTTTATAATTTCAAAAAATTTTGAACATAATTTTTCTCAAAATTAATAATTAAAATTTTATAAAGTTACGAAATATTTTATGACCTTTCCCAGATATTGTTTCCTTAAATTTAATCAACTCAAATTTTCTGCACATGTTCATCCATTCTTCAGGGTTTATTCTTTTACATTAAATATTTACAAATAATTAAAATCCCCATTTATAATAATATTAAAAGAACTGAAAATTTAAAAAGGAAATAAATCAATCTGACCGGGAAAGTATTACCTTACAAATTTACCTGAAGAACGCATAAAAAATGTGCCACAACGTCGATGTCAAAGATATTAAATTTTTTTAAAAGTCATGAATTTTTTTATTAAATTTAATATTTAGTAACTAACGTGTGCTACTAAGCTATCCCTTCTCTTAGTCAAAGTTCTCCATATTGTACGCTCTTCCCCTAATCGGTTTACAACTATCCACCCATCTGATTTTCAGCATTCTCCTATTGCACCACATTTCAGAGGCTTCTATTGTTTTCCTTTCTACAACTCCTATCGTCCACGTTTCGTACCCTAATAATGCCATACTCCAACGGACATTTTTAATAATGATTTCCTAATATTCACACTTACATTAGACGTGAGTAAATTCCTCTTTTTTGCAAAAGACTTCCTTGCCTGTGCTATCCTACTCTAGTTACTATACTTCCCAAATAGCATAATTCCTTAACTATCTTCAAAATATCCCTTCCCAGTTTAACACCATTTATTTATTCAGCTGTTTCCCACGCTATACTCCATGATGGTATAACGCGCGTAATTTTTTGTGCAATACATATTTAATATTGATTATCAGGAAGGCTAACTACGGGAGTTTCCTCAAGCATGCCGCGGTGCGCGCGTTCTATTTGCTTCTTGCAGAGGATTAGCCACAAGCTTCGTTGACCTGATTTTGTTGGAAAGGATTCACCGACAGCACTAAAGAAACATCTATAAACCACTACAAATCACCAAAATGTTCTAGAATAAGGTGATATCGATACTAAGACGTTCATCAACAACGTCACCTCCGACAACCTGCAGAAGTGTTCCTGGGCCATGACTCAGCTTCATACTCCACCGTAGTTATGTATTAACGAGCCTGGGTTTTTCTTTCTCTCCTACACGGTTCACAATTTTATCCCTGAGTTTTAGAAAAGTATATTGGGAATAAAAGATTAAATAATGATGTCTCATGCGTTAATTGTAAATATTTAAAAACTATGCTGTTAACTAAATTCCATTTTTAACTACTAATAATCATTATTTTAATAATCAAACTCCAAGTGTTTGGAGGCTCGGGAGATCTACAGAGAAAAGTAATTTTGCAGTGTTGGCGTTAGTTATTGACTTTGGTGAGCTGAGTTTAACTGAATAAACCTACAGAGAGAGAGAGAACAGGGGAAGTTCATTGAAACAGAAAGCAGATTAGAGACCAGACCGTCCCTCCTCATCCCCCTGCGAGCTGAGCTGAAGATAACACACACTATCTCCTCCACCAGAATAAAAAAACAAAGCACTTTGCTTTGTGTTTACTGTAGTGATTTCGTCACGTTTACTTTTAAAAAAGATTCCAAACACGTTTCCTGATAAATCTTTGTTTATGTTAACCGCCCCCTCCCCTCCCCTCACTACCCACCATCACCCTACGTCTCTGTCTCTCACCAAATTCGTATGGACTCTGTTACAATAAACGTAATTTTCTGTGATTGTCAATCACTAATCTCAGTTTCCTTTTCTCTTGTAAATATGTTCGTTCTGGAATTCACTCTTAAGACTCGTAGCATAGTTACCACATCCCACATCCTCCCTAACCTGCTTTTTTCTACCATGCCTAGTTATTACGCTTCCCAAGTAGCATAATTCTTTAACTTCCGTCAATATCCATTCTCAATCTAACAACATTTGTGATTACCTCGTTTTCCCAAACTACACTCCATTACCTTGGTTTTCCCTCCATTAATCCTCATATTGAACTGTTTCTCCATATATATCTGTAACTGGAGTCTATCCGAGTACATTGTACGTTCATGCCATTTATTATGGTTTCTTCTTCTGACTCCCCTAATACTTCAATATAATCGGCAAAGCGTAAGGTTTTCATTTCTTCTCCTTGCAGTATGATTCCTTTCTCATATTACATATTAACCTTCTTCATCGCTTGTTCTATATATAAGCAAAACAGCATGGCCGACAAACTGAATCCTTGTCTTACTCCTTTCTTGATTTCTGCTTCTTTTCTTAATCTTCAATTTTAATTTCTGCTCACTGTCTTAAATAGAGTTTATATATAAGCGGTCCTTCTCTATATTTTATTCCTGTGTTCTTCAAAATCCTTAATAGTGTGTTCCAGTTTACATTATCAAACGCTTTTTCTAAATCTACAAATGCCATGAACGTAGGCCGGTTTCTTCGTATCCTGTCTTCTAAAATTAATCGCAAAGCCAATATGGCTTCTCTTGTCCCTACATTCGTTCTAAAACTACACTGATCGTCTCCTAACGCTCATTCGATTTTACGTTCCATTCTCCTATATACTATTTTAGTTAATATTTTGCATTTTTGTATTGTGGGATACTAAACCAATTGTCCTGTGCTGTTGGCGTCTATGAGCCCCAGTCTTATTCAGTATAGGTGTAATTATGGTTTTACTAAAATCTTCTTGTATTCTTCCTGTTTCGTAGATTTCGTAAACTATCCTGAACAGTCGTGATATTGTTTTTTCGCCCGATGATCTTATCAGCTCTGTTATCAATCCCTGACGCTTTACAATTGCTCAGATCTGTTAGCTCCCAACTCTTCACCATCCACCTCCTCTTCTTCTTCTATTAGTGACTGATCTAGATTTTCACCGCGTTACAACTCTTCTAGATATTTCTTCTTTATCTAAAATTGATTTCCAATCCGCTCTCCTGACGTTCTTGCTAATATTTTTCCTCTTGCCTTATATTTCTTTAACTTTCCTATAAACTGCGTCTATTTTCTCTTTAACCATGAAATCTTAAACCGCTTTGCATTTCTCTTGTAGCCAAGCCTCTTTGGCTGATTTTCACTTCCTATCCATCTCATTCTTCAAGTGTCTGTACTGATCTTTACCATTTGCATCTCTTGCGTTTTTAATGGAGACTATTAGAAATTTCACAGAATCGGTTCATAAAATCTCCTTTTTCTGGTAGTGACCTTGGCGGACAAGTATTTTCCCATTTTGCTTTAACTGCTTTCTTTTTGCACCATTATAAATATGTGACAGAAATATTGTGAGGGAAAACAGATACGGGATTTGATTTCTCCTTTCAACCACATAATGCGGTGAGTTTCGCAGAAAGCAGCAACATTTACATTACCACCTTCAAGTTTATTACCTAAATATGAGCAGCCACAACATTAGCTCTCCCCACGCATTTAGACACATAATTAAGATTAACCCCGTGTGCTCTAACCCCTCATAAAAGATTATCACCTGCATTTCCTCGCTCACTCTAACTTATGCTCTTGCTTCGCCAGATATAAATGCACAATGTACTCGGACAGACTCTAGTTCCAGATATATATATAGTAATTTTCAAAAAGAGGAACTATCAAATGAAAACAGTATAAAATAAGTAATATTAAACTTGGATAAAGCATTTAACATTTATTTGACTTTTGAACACTATAATATTAAAAAATTTAATACAATAATATTATAACACTCAACAGGTTAAGAACTTTGAAAATTACAAGATAAATTAAACATTTATTGATTTTGAAACATCCAAATCAAACATATGAATTTTTTTTAGCATGGATCGTACCTACACGGGAAAACTGGTCACTTTCAATAATGAAAATGTATCAACTCTCAAAATTTAATCTTAAATTTACTTAGGCAAAATTTTCATAACTTTATATCTACAAGATTTGCAATATGAAGGTTTTAGAATATAGGATAAGAAAAAACAGGCCTAGTTTCATAGCATTTGTAGATTTAGAACAAGTCTCTGAGAATGAAAGCTGGAACACACTATAAACGATTTTGAAAAGCACAGGAATAAAATTTCGAGAAAGAAGGTTTATACATAACCTCTACAGAAAGAAGGCACCAGTAGAATTGATTATCAATAAAAGAAAGCAGAAATCAAGAAAGGAGTGTAGTACGCTTTGGAATATACCACGTGGTCAAGGATATTGGGCGCGACCTGCGTAGGTTCTTTACGCAGGAATAAATTAAATAAAAGAAATATCGTAAAGAAAATGAATTCATTATAAACAAAAACAAAAAAATAAAATATGAAATATTTATCGGTCTGGCCTAAAATTTACGAATTCCGAAAGGCTAACAATGAGACTCCTTTTCCCAAGAATAACCGTGGTGGTTTTGGTTACAAACCCGTGGTCGCGTTCATGGCCAACATTACCAAAAGCCGGAACATTCAGGAACTCCCAGACGCTGCTCGTTCTGTGGCGCTAACAGGACCATATCTCTCGCCGTCTTTACCAGAAGTGTCTATCTCTGAAAAATCTCTGAGACGACGGTAAACTTTCCTCCCTTCTTCTCTACTTTTTCCATGGTCAGCCTATGGCTAAACCCAATATTCCCTCCTTAGCCCATTCAGAGAAAGGGGGCCAAAATAGACGTGTTTGTCCCTTTACGGGATTTTCCAGCGTCACCCTTTGTCTCGAAACTTCCAACTCTTGGCTTTGTGCTGGCTACAAATGAAATATTTATAGAATATATTATAATGCACCATAGGAGTAAGACAAGATTGCAGTCGCCCACCCACTCTGTTTAACTTATACATAGCCCAGTAGATGAAGAAAGTCATAACGGAATATCAAAAGGAATCATATTGCAAGGAGAAAAAATACAAATCATATACTTTACCGACAATATTGTAGTATTAGGGGCGTCAGAATAAGACTTGGAAACCATAATAAATGTCATGAACGTGGTCCTGGAGAAAGAGTATAATATGAGAATTAATAGAGGAAAAACGAAAGTGATGGAGTGTAGAATGGGAAACAGTGGAATAACAAAGGGTGTTAGAAGGGATATTTTGAAGAAAGTTAAGGAATTCTGCTAATTGGAATAGTATAGCACAGGAAATCTTTGAAATGTGGTGCTATAGGAGAATGAGATGGGTGGATAGAATCACTAACGAGGACGTTATAAACAGAATAGGGGGAAAGGGAACAATATGGCGGACGTTGACCAAGAGAAGGGATAGAGGCCACGTTTTAAGACATGAGGGTCTTGTAAAATTAGGGTAAGAACAGAATAAGAAGGCCAAGGATGGAATAGGTGGAAGGCCAAGGATGGAATAGGTTAGGCAGATTAGGAAGTATGTGGTAGTTATGCGGAAATTAAAAGGCTTGCGCAAGATAGATTAGCATGGATTATTGCACCAGACCAGTCTTAGGACTGAAAACCACAACAACGTGATTCTATTACGGGATATTTTAATGGGGTTACAAAGTTTCTCTCGTCAACGAAGTTAATTTAGTAGGAAGTATTATAGACTATTTTTGTAATTAATTTTTCACCAATTTCTCCCTGAAGTTATTTAATTCTTCCTATCCTATGTTCACACTTACTAGGGGATTAATATGCTTCTGCTCTTTTATTAAATACAGGTTTATTTATAGAAACTGCGCTTGATTTTCATTTTACTACGGCCCTTTTTATTCGTTTTATTTAAGTTCGATTGTGGCTTTTTCTTTGCGGATTTTGTTGTCGTTGCCGGTTTTGTAAATTACTCTAGTCCCCTATTTATTAAAAGTAGTTTGTGGAATAAGCGCTTAACTGTAATGAATGTTGCCCAGATAAGCGAGTAATTAGCTTGAGAGCAGACGAATTGGAAAATCGGATTTGCTTTAGGATTAGCCAGGCAGTTTGCAGAAATATCTAGGTGAATCGGGGTAGACATTGTGGGTGTGTTCAATACGCCGACAAAATAATTCCAGGGATTAATAATGGTTCGCTGTCGGGCAGATGAGAAAGGAATATAAAAACGGTAATTTAGTGTAACAGATTACGAGTACAGGGAGTACAAAATCGGCAACCGGTTGATTTTTATATAAAATAAAACAGATATATGCATAAATAATGAGGCTGAAGTAGAATTAACAATTTAGAAATTACTACAACGTAATGCGTATGAGAATGTCGAAATACAGGTTCTTTGGGAAATAAAGTGGCACAAGTGTTTTTATAAGCCCTTAAATTACCCAGCCGGTAATTTAATGAAGGGAAGCTCTTAAGAGAATCCAACTTTTACATCGCTAAAATTAAATCCCGATTAGGAAAGAATAAGAACAATAATAGGATAAATTATAGAATAAGTCTTACATAATAAAATATGGTGAAAATGTGAATAGTTAAATGTAATAATTAGTGTGAAAAAAGAATGTTCTTCGTAAAATTTTTATAATGAAAAATTACATTATAATTTTATTAATAAAGCGATGAGCAAGTTTAAAATTTTATAATCAACATTAAAAATAAATAGTCTTAGCTTCCTGCTCTTTCAAAAAGTAGTATGTATTTTAGATACTGAGTTTACAATTAAAATTAAATAATAATAATAAAGCAAACTGGTTATTTTCTTAGAGAATAGTTGCCTCAAATTCTTTCCGTCAACACTAATTATTGATTATGACCACTGTGGCATTTATTGCCTTTTAAGAATTAGTGTGGTACCAACGACGCTCAGGAAGTCGTTGGTAGATCATCACCGACACTCAGGAAACTTTGTAGTCATTGAAGATAAAACCCTTTTGGAACTCGATGGTCGAGACCACATATTTTTATCTCTGACTGTCCACCAGTCTCTGCTATCGCCAGGTGTTACACATTCCCTTAAAAACTGCTCTATCTGAAATCTTAATCATAACTACCTTTCTCCTCTTTTGCCGTCTATTATGAAACCTTTGAAATCTCTTCAAGATCTAAAATAAGCCAATTACCAGCGATCTTCCACCACACTGTTTCCAATTCAGGGATAGCGCGTCTGTTTCCAAAACCGGAAAACAAGGAATATTGTGGCTCTGAACTTATCCACTCGACAGATTTACGACCCTGGCTGGGTCAGCCGAGGCGTTTCTTTATCCCTCCTCACAGGAGCACTTCAATAGATATTGTTCTACCAGGACCCTGGTACCTGAATAGAAATGACCCCACGAGTTTCACAGCTAAGAAATTTACGCTAAAATTAATTAATTAATTAGGCAATATGTATACTGATGAAATTTTTAAATATTTGTAATTATTTCGTATTTAGCTCAGGAATTATAGTTTATAAGTGAGGATGAATATGAATGTGGGTGTGAGAAGCAACATTCGATGAGTTTGGAGCCGTACGAGTGAGCTTTGCCTGTAATTTATTTGTGAATTAAATTGTTTGATATTTTAAGCTGTGGTTTGATTATTAAATAAACCTTTCCCCGTAATTAATTTTTTAAAGTGAAGACTCCTCAGAGTCATTCTCGCCTCAAAAACTCATTTGTCTTGGCTCGACACTTCCCGTGTCCCTTAGGATCACTCGTTTTGCGTATGTCGTTTCTCTTATACTTAATATATTATTTCTGCGTACGCAGTGGCACCTAGGATGACTTTAGAGATGAACGTATTCCAGGGAGAGGGAAAGTGTTACAATATTTATGAGAATAGTGGAACCAATTAACGCATGAATTAATTATTAAAGGAAAAATAACACATAAATTTTGATTATCACACCTTTTAATCAGTTGAGTATAAGTACGTGAATTGAATCAGTGATAGAACTAGGAATAGTGGTCTATTAATGGCAGCAATGATTATTTATATTAAACTTTTGTGCACCAGGTCGTTTTCCTCATAACTGTAAAAGACTGTTAAGATTTACGTCACAGCTTGACGTCATCAGATGGTGGCACTATAATAGCTACGGGGAGATCAAAACGTTATATTGTTTTTCACTTAGGGAGAATCCTCTGAGTGGCGTCTATATCGTGGACAAGCGGAGGAATTGAGAATATTTATCGCATATGGGGTTTATTTCAATATGACGATATAGTTATTCCTTTCCAGAGTGGAGCATTGCTCATGTGATGGCGACGCTGCTGCTGCTCGTAACAACCCTCTCATTCTGGTGCCAACGCTGGACTGGCATTAGATTTACAATCTCCCCTTGCCCCCTGCCCACCTTTCTCTACCTTCTCTTTTAAACCTTTGAAAACCTATTCAGTCACGACGACGACAGGAAATTATTATCAGCAGTGTTTACTCTCTCGTTGATTTCATTTCAGATAAACACGTTTGCGGTTGTTAGTTCTGCGTTGTCCTGCAACAAGAATAAATGTTGATTCAGCAGCGTATATTTTGTTTGAACCCCTAAAAACACCTGTCACAATAAACAATCACAGGGTTGGTAGCTATTGTCACCGTGCAATATATACACTTGTGAGGGTCAGTGAGGGTAGAACAAACATGCGAAATTTCAACGTTTATATATGTGTTCAATATGTAACCTAAAAATAAATGTGACATTTTTTCTAATGTTTATGTACTTTTACAAAACTAAAAAAATTGTTTCAAACAGTTGGGGGAAAAGTATTAGTGGATGAAATCTGTTGCTAAGTAAAAAATTAGTATGTAATGTCAATTTTTAAATTAAAAATAATAATTTTTCTTATTTTATAATAAAAAAGATGATTCTATAGTTTTGAATTACTTGTAATTATTTTATGAAAATTACCTTGTGACGTGGATTTTATAATTTATAAATATATTTAAAAGATATTTATATTTAAATGGATGGGCTCCAATAAACCACAACTTTGAAATTTAAACAATTTGTTGTTAAAAAAGTAAAAGATTCAACAATATTACATTATTTAAATTAAATTTATTTTATTTGCTTATCTGAGCCCTAACCAGAAATAATATTGTTTATACTCATAGCAGAGCGAGAGATTATTGCCTTTTGGTTCCTTACTTTCGTTTATCCTCCCCTAGTTTCCTTGATGACCGGAAGTCTTTGATCGGGTCAGCATAGAAGCGGCAAGCCACTATTTTGGTTAGTTTCCTTGTGATACTTGCAGCTAGGCCAGATCGCCTCTCCTCTCAGCTCAGTCTCGAAACATTTCCGTTTCCTCGTGCTAAACTCTCCTCCCCAACTCTCTTATCCGAATGATCTTTACCGAGGTCCTCACAACCACTAACTCACCACTCCTAAAACGTTATTGGTCTCCCCGATTTTTCTATCTTCCCCAGGTCCTCCAACGGGGTTGGCGTCTATACTCTTCCTCTCAAAAAATTCAAAATTTGGGAGGGGCCATTCTAGCAATCTTATGGGTCAACCACCTTGCTAACCTGGGGGACCTGGCCACAACCTTATGGGCCACCCACCTTGCTAACCTGTGGAGGGGAGGAGGACCTGCGGTGTTTTCGGCGAGCCGCAAATACCTTTCAAACAAAGACTGCGCCTGTGACGTACAAATTATATGGTTTTGTATTGCTGGGTTTTCCCCGCAGAAACCTAAGGACTGTCCTCTACGGAATTTTGTACATAAATTCTTAATATTGTAAAATAAATTCATTTGAATAAAACAAAATATATGACTAAATTTTATACGCGTCACAACTTTTAATGTAACTGCACACTATGTTAACCTACTTTCATACCTCGATTAAACATTCGTTGAAATGATTTTGTAGTTTCCTTAATGTCGTGTATTTCCGTGGCCTTCTTTTCTCATTTCTTTTCTTCCTTTATTGTTCACTGCATTACACTAAAACTTTGTCCGCGGAGCTTAATAACAACTAATTACTTAAAGCTATCTGCAAAGGAACTAATGTCTCGTAATTACTGGAAGCCTCATTAGCCCATATTAAGCAGACAAAAAATATATAAATTTCATATAATTTATATGTTTGGAAGAAAAAGATAAAATTAGGGTGTTTAAAAGCTTGCGTCGCAAAGTCTTTGAGTTCTAGAGGTGAATTTTATTAACTCTGATAGTTATGTTCACTAGTATGAATGCCAAAAAGGGTTACGGGGAGACGATAACACTCACAAAGAGAATGTGTGTTATAAAGCTTTTTGAACACATGACATCAGAGACAACTAATAAAAATTCCCACAGACGATAGTTTACAGCGGAAGGTATGACGGAAAAGTAATGTCTCTGTCGCGGTTATCAGTATAATAAATAAATCGTCGTTGATAATCCTGGAATCATCTTTTATGTTTTCAAAACCATTAGTTAATGATTTTATTAATTTGAGAAGGTATGCAACCCATGATAACCTCCCTTTTTATCAGTACAGTATATTTGATGTATTTAAATTTCGTCCGTGGAATAAATATAATTTATTTTCTCCACTGTATTTATAATCATGCTGTTGTATTACACTTGAACATATAAATTTTCCAAAATTACGTCGTTAAAATTCATTCTCAGTTAATATTACGTCAATTTCATAAGGTCTCATATTTTATTATGAGGAAGAAAATTACGTCTCCAGTATGTTGTAGCGCAGTAGGACCGCTCCCTAATTTTATTCGAATTTTTGGATCAATGAATTTTCTAAAGGTTCAGCAAGAACATTCTGGTTCGGCGACAGACAGGTAAGAAGTGTTTTTTTCCCGTCGTCAGGGTTCCGGACCGAAAACATGCCTGTCAGCGACTTTATAAGATTAAGCTTGTTTATCTGAAGGAACATTCACCCTTCAAAATTCCGAAGGACTCTGTTCCCTTTGACATAGAAATTTTCCCGCTCTGGACGAAGAACTTATGAGGACTGGCGGAACATGGGATAGCGCTTTCCCTTGGTCTAGGGGAATATACGAGTATAGTTGGGAGGCGAGAAAATGGAAAAATATTCAGAGTTGAGCAAGACGTTGAGAAGGCGAGGAGTCAGAGGGGGAGAGTTGATCAGGACGTGGAAGGGAGGAGAAAGGTGGAGAGTGGAACGAATGTTGAAAGGGAGGAGACATCTATAAAGTGCAACAAGTGTTGAAAGTGAGGTGTGACTTGTTGCACTTTAGTAAGAAGGTACTGCAAACAAGTAAGGCAAGAGGGAAGAAGGAGGTTAATCTGGGTTATCCTCAATCGGCGGCAGTACCGAGTTCATCCCACTTTGCGCCAGAAGAGGGAAAATTTACAATTAAAACCAGAAGGAAGAAGGAAGTTCCGTCACCTACTACCTGTATCGAGAGATGAATGACGATAAAACAGGATCGTCAAGAAGCAACAAAAATCTCTGCTGCACGTGCTTACCCCAATAAGTAATTAACCTCTGATATTTAAAAATCGTCGCCTTTAATTAATTAATTAATTTGTTTGTGATAGCGTGGAGGACCCCTTTAAATTATATTATATGCTAAATCGCAAGTAATTTTTATTAAATAACTTAAATAAAACCCATTAACTATTTACAACAATAATACAATAGACGTTGTTCATCAAAAATCTACTTCAATGCTTTATATATCTTATTATGATCATCTATCTACAAAATATAAACTATTATTCAAGAAATTTAATCTCTGTAAATTTTATACCTGTTAATTGTTTATCTTACTATGTTAACAAACGTGAAGATGTTCTTAGTATTCTTTATTCGTCATAAGGTTCTTTATAAAATTTCTTGTAATAATTGTTCATATTGTCATGTTGGTCAGACTAAAAGATTTCTGTCAACTAGAATTTAGGAACATAAAGCAAAAGTAAATATTCCATCTAATAAAAATTCTCCTGTCATTACACCTGGTCTGTGAATTAATTCAGTAGTTTAATTTACATAATGCTGTTATTGTAGATAAAGGATTATAATGAAAGGTTAATTTCTGAAATGATTCATGTCAAATCCAAAAAAATTCTGTTAATATAAAAACAAGGCCCTTCTCCATTAAATTTAGTGCATGATGGTTTATTAAATAGTTTTTGTTAGTCACTTCCTTAGATGTTTTTTAAACTTATTAGCGACAACAATGACAAGTATTTACATATTATTATAGAATTATATACACATTATTTACTATTATGAATTTACATAGTAAAATACTGGTAAATTCCGTTTTTCTCCTCGTTACCACTAACTAATTATTTATCATCTTTAAATTGGATTTTTAGATTTTAACAAAAGAGAACACAGAAATTGTTCCCATTATTTCAGACAGTCTTAAATATTGTCCAATGTAGGTCGAAACGTATATTAATTTTGAAATTAGTAGTAACTACTGGTCCAGAGAATGTATTTGGTGTTTTATGGAAGAAGTAATTGTTTGTTTGGTTTTTTTAACCAATAAGACTAATCGACTCTTGTTATTTACGAGACGGAAAACAGCGTAATTAATCGTGTACACGTGTTTGTGCTACCTTTATCAAGTTGCCTTAACGAATGGAAAACTAATAATTTGTATTTATTTATTTGCAGCCAACCGACAGAGAATAATTTTTAACGTGAGTAATTGCATTCAAGTGTGTCTATGTGAAATGTATATTTTATTTCTCAGGGGAGGGAGAGTGACCGTGGTGACATTTATACTGAAACTAATTTGTTACATTTTTTGTCGTTGTTTTCCTTTTTTCGTGAATACACTTGATGAAAATTACCGTTGTTTTTTGGTGTATTACAATGTTATTAAGGTAATTAGGCACACGAGGTTGGTAGTGAATCGACAGACCCCGGAGGGTTAATTTAGGGGAGGGGGGAGGAGAGAGTATAATTATGCGTTTCAAACCCAGGCGAGACACAAGACGAGAGGTAAAACTACGTCATCGGCTACGTCAATTTTACGTCAGTCGCCCACGGTTGGTGTAAAGCTTTAGGAAAGACCGAACAATGGGAGGGAGCGAGTAAATGCTAAATTAATTGGGTGATTCTATAATAGCAAACGGAGGGAAAGGAGAGGGGGGAAGGAGACTGTGGCACGTGCTGCTAATGGTAACGTGGTTTTGAAGATCTGAGAGCTCTCGGGTGCTTGCTCAGATGAAAGCATCCCGATGACGGGCGGAAATTAATTCTCATTATCCTCAAGGTTTAGGCCAAGTTTCTCGCATATTTTGAGTTAAAATCTAGGGGGACAGCCGAGTGTTTCTGGTGAAAGTAGAAAATAAGTTTTACCAATTCTCTCCTACATCACTCTTCATAATGCCACTTTCACCCATCTTTCCCACTAATAATACTAGCTGGGAGCCCAGCCATGCCCGGATCCTTATTTGCATTAGCCCGGTAAATTATTTAATGTGACACTAATGTAATTAAAGCGGTATAAAGTGTGTTGTCGGTCCTCACCTGCCTCTAAGAACGATTTTATAAAGTCTTAAGGAGAAGAAATAAAAGCCTTACGTTTTTCCGACGATATAATACTATTAGAAGAATGAGAAGAAGACTTGAAGATCATTATAAATGGTGGCGTGAACGGGGTCCTGGAGCAGTTCAATATGAAGATTAATAGAGGGAAAACCAAGGTAATGGAGTGTAGTTTGGGAAACAGTGGAATAACAAAAGGAGTTAGATTGGGAACGGTTATTTTGCCGGAAGTTAAGGAATTCTGCTACTTGGGAAGCGTAATAACTAGGGATGATAGAAGTATAGTGGACATAAAGAGTAGAATAGCTTAGGGAAGGAAGGGTTTCGCGAAAAAGAGGAAATTACCTGCGGGTAATATAAGTGTGAACATTAGGAAATCGTTGCTAAAAATGTTCGTATGGAGCGTGGTGTTATATGGGTGCGAAACGTGGACGATAGGAGCTCCGGAACGGAAAAGAATAAAAGCCTTTGAAATGTGGTGTTCTAGGTGAATGCTGAAAATCATTTGGGTCCATAGAATCACTAACGAGAAAGCTCTAAACAGAATAGGGGAAAAACGAACAATATAGAGGACGTTTCAAGGGATGAGGGCCTTGTAAATTTAACATTTGAGGGAAGTGCATGAGGTAATAAGAGGAAGAGGGAGGAAAGGGGATGGAATAAGATAAGCAGATTAAGGAGGAGGTCGGTTGTGCTCGTCACGAGAAAATCAAAAGGCTTGCGTAAGATATAGTACTGAATAACACAACAACATTAACATAAGGAGATATGTGCATCACAACTATGTCAATCTCTTCTTATTTGCCATTTGTAAATACTCATCATGATTCCAATGTCCGCAATTTTTTTTCCAGCCCCACTCTTAAGGTACGGAAATAACTCACTGTCACGTCGCCACTCACAACTCTACAATCTCTAGCCGTTCATATGACGCGCACTCAACCCAAAAGATAACCTGTAACCTCAAAATTGTTTTTTAAACAACCTTGTAATTTTTATTAACATGTCAAAAGCATACAATTAAAAACAATACAAAATTTAAAACACACACACAACCAAGTTAATCGCAAGTTCTCATATATGCAACTGACAAAAAGTTCCATAAAGTTATGATGTTATAAAAATCTTAGCTATGGGTTTGTAAGTTTTAGGCTAATTTAGTTTAAAATCTGCTGTTTTCCTCGTAACATTCAAGGATTTAAGAACATTTAACCTATTTATTATCATCATTCTTCCACGTGTTCGTATTTTGGTTTGAAATATTAAGTTTCAGTTCATAAAATAGGCTAAGAATCTATTGAATTACTTCTACTAGGTTTAACGGAAACAAAAGGTAATACTTGATATTTATTTCGATGATGACATTAAGTTTCAGAAGTGTATAACTCAAGTGTGCTCTCTGTACTGTGGTTTCTTTGGCGAAGATAAAGTCGAGCGTACCCCGTGTGTGCCGAGGCTGTGCAGTGTGTTACGCAGAGATATGATCTTTATATGGATAGTCCAATTTTCAGTTTACCGGAACAATAAAAATTATATTAATAAAACATTCTAAACTCTACAAGAAAACTCGCACAGGAATTAAAAATTATAACACCTTCATTTTTAAAAAACAGTAAACGAGAAATCAAAATATCCATTAAGAGCATCTGAATTGTTTTTTAATGTTTTTCAGAAGTACCAAATATATTTGACAATCGAAGAAAATTGAGTTAAGCTCTTTTATAAAAAATAACAAATAATGAAAACTGTCCTCCTGTATAGTGTATCACAGTAATACCCTCCCTTATTTGAATTCACATTTTTTTCGTCTCTGACGATCGCAATTGAGTAATAATATTCCGAGACAGGCAGCAAGAAGTGGGCCCCCAGGCGCCAAGGTGTCGCATAGGAATCGTGTTTGATTGGGATTGTTTTTCATCAGGGACGTTCACCCTGAAAAACTTCCCGAGGACATTATTTTCTTCGACATCGCTTGGCGTAAAATTAAAAGACGATTAGTGGAGAAACTCCACGTCGCTGGCGCTTTCCATAGGAGAAGGAGAAAAGAAGAGTTTTAACTGGGAGGTGAGAAGATGAAATATGAGCAGTATAGATCAAGACATTAAAAAGATGAGTAAGAACGGAGGCAGTGAGTGCTGCTTGGAAGTTGAAGGGAAAAGGAAGCAGTGGAAGTAGGAGAGAAGAAGAAATGAACAATTAAATAGCTGGTATGGTAGTAAGAAGTAGGGGAGGCGAGAAGCGGGTCTTAATCAGAATTTGAAGGAAGTCGAGAAGTTCGGTCTTTCTTCGAAGTTAAAGGGAGGAGGGCGCAGGAGAGAAGACGATAAATAACAAAGTGTTTGTCGGAAGTAGAAGGGAGTAGGAAGTACGAGACGAGAGAAGGAACAATGTGTGTTAGATTCAAGAGTACGGAATTCTCCCGAAAACACTATATCCATTGCCTTTTTCGTCGACTTAGGGAAAATACACAACTCAACCTAGAGGAAATATATATGCTACAAGGAAGCTCCAGAATCGGCTAATGCTTACATGTAAGGGACGGAATCGCATAAGAGATGAAACAGGTTCGTCACGAACGAAAAATCTCTCCTGCACGTTTTTTCCCAGTAATTAATCCTGAGAAACCCTTGATATGTAAATAGTAAATTTCCATAATATGTATAATTGTAATAGTGCGAAGGACCCTATAAGAGATTATTGTGATGTATAAATTAAATCACTATATCTTTTAAAAATGCAATAATTTGTTACATAATTTTAAATAATTATTAACTTACAATAGTTCATTACAAAAGATTTAATTACGTTTCAATAATAAAATAACTATGTACTATTGTGAGAGTTCTTAAAACGATACAAAATATTTCAGGTACCATTTATTTTCTTCAAAAGCAAAATATTATTTAACTTCTGTGTCGCTTCCACGAGAGAAATATCTAACTAAAAATTTAAATGAAAGAAACTGTTGGTTTTACCGTAAAATGGAAATGAATCCCTAAGGCGCGCTTTCCCAGTTATCATATTCTTTCCACTCAGAGCAATTCAAATATTCACCTGAAACAACAAAAACTGTTAAATAAAAAGGCGACAACTACAAAGAGATATGAGCAATAGAATGTAGATATAAAAGTCATGGCAAAAAAACACAGAGTATATGAATCAAGTAAATTACTTCAATCTTTTTCCGCAAAAAAAAACATACATTTACTTTAAAGAGAAGAGAGGAGGACCTAACAAAATTTATATGGCTGATAGTCAATTAAACTGCTTTATAATTAAAAGTAAATCTAACGAATTCATCAAAATATGTTGAGTTACTACGACATCCTTCCAGTTATCGTAATGGCGAGGGACGAGTACCAACATTCCGACCAATTAGGCGTAGGTCTGATGCAACCCTCCATGCTAACATATCTTGCGCAAGCCTTTCTTTCCACAATACCTCTCAAATCCCACATCCTCTCTAATTTTTTTAGCCAGTTACATCCTTGGCCTCCCTCTTCTTTTCAAATCCCACACACTTCCCTCTAATGCTAATTTTACAAGACCCTCATGTCTTAAAATGTGGCTTATTAATCTATCCCTTCTCTTGGTCAAAGTCCTCCATATTGTTCTCTCTTCTCTTATTCTGCTTATAACTTCCTGGTTATTTATCCTATCCACCTATCTGATTTTTCAGAATTCTCCTATAGCACCACATTTCAGAGGCTTCTATTGTTTTCCTTTCTGCAACTCATACAGTCCACGTTTCACGCCCATATAACGACACATTTTTCCTAATATTCACACTTATATTACCCATAGGTAAATTCCTCTTTTTTGCGATAACCTTCCTTGCTTGTGCTATCGTACGCTTTATGTCTACTATACTTCTACCTTTCTCTAGTTATTATGCTTCCCAAGTAGAATAATTCCTTATCTTGCGTCAAAATATCCCTTCCCAATCTAACTTCCTTTGTTAATCCACTCTTTCCCATACTACACACCAGTACCTTGGTTTTCCCTATTTTAATCCTCGTGTTGCACTCTTTCTCTAGGACCACGTACTTACCATTTATTATGTTTTACAAGTCTTCTTCTGACTCCCCTAATTCTACAATATCATCGGAAAAGCATAGGGTTTTTATTTCTTATACATGCAGCATTATTGATTTTCCGTTTTAACTTTCTTCATGGCCCTGTTGGCAACTCTTATCGTCCACGTTTCCGGAGTAAGACTTGGATGCAGTCTATCGCCCATGCTCTTTAGCTTATTTATAGAACAGGTCGTGTAGAAAGTTAAAACTGAGTATGGAAAAGGAATCATACTGCAATAAGTAAAAAGCCCTATGCTTTTCCGATGATATTTTAGTATTAGACTCACCGCTGCAGTCACGGTAAAATTTTATGGCAGGAAACTCCTGTGAAAGTATGGAAGTGTTTTTCTGCCTTTGCAACACCCTACCCTAACTTCTCCTAAAAACTTGTATGAATAAATGGCTGTGCTGCTTGTACTCGGAATTTTTAAATTACATACAGTAATCAGTCCTTATATAGAACACTATAATAGTATAGAATAGTGTCTTACAACGTATTCCATTCATACAGCATTAAAATAATTTCAGGTCATTCGTCTTTGCCCACTGTAATTATTGCTTTCGAAACCGATATTAATAAAAAAATAATTTCTGTATTTATTGTAGTAAATTTTAGGTGAGCCTGGCTTACGTATACAGGATTGCTGAATCTGTACTTGGACGGAACAGCCGGAAAGCGGGAGGTCCTGGTTTCGAGTCCAGGTACAGTCAAAATTTTTATATTCTTGTCTTTCTTCTAAATTAACTATACATTCTCTAAATTAGCTGTAAGCTATGTAAATGATCTTCAATTCCTTTTACATAAATTGCTATACTTTTTTCTAGTTTAGAAATATTTAACATGTTACCATATTACCGTTTCACGGTTAATTTCCTCGAATTTCAATTTACTCAGTACTGGATTACCAAAATACAACTTACCAGAGGTTTGTCTCTGATAATTGAAATCCGATCATTTCTAATTTATTTGGTTTATTTCCTTTTAGTGGACAGTAATCCGTGATTGGAGACTGCGGTGGTTGGTAATAATACTCTGACTCGTGTTTCCCATTTTAGAGCTTCAATTTACTGTCGTTCCCTCTTTTATCTGTCCACGGATATTGTACCCCGGGTAATTAATTCTCCTCCGTGCCTCTCCTACCTTGCTTCCTTCAAAACCCTCCGTATCAGGAGATCTAAAAATACTATACTTGAAGTTATGAGGAAGATCTAAAACGTTATCATGGGTGCGTGCCTAGGGATCATAACATTGATTAAATTTCTTCCCCTTCCTTAATTTAATTAAATTATGTTTTAAAATAACCAAAAATTTTAGCTTAATTTAAGGGGGGAGCGAAATAAAAAGTATAGAAACGTTTTAATACAATACACAGAGCAAAATGGATAACGGATTGCATTAGTGTTTAAATAGAGAAGCAATAAGAGTGATTATAAAAATCAAATTTTGTACGAAGAGGAACGGATGCCATGAAAATGCTCAATCGTATACTAGAATGTTGTAAAGAATCTTCTACTTCAAATTAAATACCAGATACGGACAGTTTATATTTTGCTAATTTTAATGTTTCGGTGCATATTTGCATCTTCGTCAGGTTCATCTTACTATAGAGGAGGCTGTAGTGTACACATGTTTAATAAATTATAATTAAATAATTTTACTGAAACCAAAATTCCCGAGCTGCGGAACTCATGGCATCATTGCCACCGACGACCTGGCAGAACAATATCTATTAAGAAACGCCGCGGTTGACCCAGCCAGGGTCGTAAATCTATCAAATGGATTAACCAAATTCTACAATATTTTGATACGTCAGAACTTTCCCACACTAAATGTGAAAATGTCATTGTGCGTGATGTTTCGTGGTTTTGGAAACACGCGTAAACCCCGTATTGGGAACAGTAGGGTGTCAGATGGCTTCTTATTATCTAATTTGGAATCTGGAAGGGAGCACCCAAGTTTCGTGATAGATGGTAAAAGAGGTGAAAGTTAAGTGATGCTTAGGATTTCAAAGAGAGAAGTTGTCAGGACGTTTTTGACAATATTTGAGAGAGAGCAATTGTAGAGAAGTCTGTAATAAGATTTAAGACAGGTCAATTGCTAAAGTAACGAGAGAGGAGAGTGATAGACTGGATTAAAGTTAGTTATTATCAACATTTAAGAAAATAATTTGAGTTATTGAGTAGATACGAAGCACCTGATGGTAGTGGAGACGATGTGAACAGCCAGAGTTCAATGCGTCGCAGTGGGCCATCTAGTTCCAGTAGCTTTTTCCTTTCAGTGACTACTGAGGTTCCTGAATGTCAGTGATCATCAACAAGTCCCTGGGAGTCGTTGGTAACGTACTATTAAATTATAAATCCTTCAAAGCTGTCAGCTAAATGTCACAGAGGTCATCGCCACTGACAATTACCGAAGGTATTTCAGCACATCATTCCATGACAATAATAATAGTTTGTTTTGATATTATTTAATTTTAATTATAAATTCATTATCTACAATACAGATTTCTTGAAATAGTTTTATGAATATATTTTTTAATTTATATTTGCTTATTACTTATTCATCCTACACTGTTACTTAAGATACAAACAAATTCTCTATTTAAATATCTTTACATTCAGTTAAATTTAGAATTTGAGTCAATTAAACAAAGACAAAACAAACTAGAGGAAACCAAACGATTTACCACATTAATATAATATCAAATTATTAAAAGCACTTAACATATGGAAATACCATACAGAAATTTAGAGAAAAAATTGATGAAAGAGGGATAAAGATGAAAGTGTTTGGATGATTAATTATTATTATTAAGCTCCAAAGTTGGGTGAAAATTTAATTTATAAGCCATAAAGGGATAAATTTATGAAGACCTCGAATGAGAAAAGAAAATATTTGGTTTATAATTTAACAATAAAATTTAAGCAAGAGAATTTAATTCAATGATATACAAATGGAAAACGTTAGCAATAATAAATTTATATTAAGACTCATGAAAAATCAGGGTCACCGGTGGGGTGACCGAAATGGAAGCAGCGTAATTTATGGCAAATTGGTCTGGCAGTGTGAACTCTAGAAAATCAAAGTTAACGAAGACTGAAGCTGCATCGTTTGAAAGTCTTTTGCTCTGGTCTTTTTCTGTCTGATTTGGAGGCGCCTAATGTCGATTCTCGCTGACTGCATCGGGGTTGATCTCACTGTATCGCGGACGCCTTGGGCCAAAATAGCAAAGTCTACTATTAAGAAGTAATGAGGTCTCAAGAGCAGCTCCCTATTTTATGCTCTCTTGCCGGCGGCTCACCATTTTCTTTCTCTCCGTCTCAAAATTTTCTCACACGTAACCTCGGTAGGAATTTCAAGTTTTCCTACTTAATTTTAGCAGCTAATAAGAAAAAGTTTAGTAGCATGACGTGTCATCGCACATTTTTCCTATTAGTTCCGTACCCAGGAGCAATTCCTAATTTTTTACGATGAAATTCCGAATTCGGAATCAGTCTCAAATTAGGAACGGATGGTTCTTTTGTTCGTGAATAGGTCTTTAATTCTATAGTGCAGAAAGAGGTCCATTTTTCATTTCTCCGAAGGAATTTCGGTGAATACGCTGACACATACAAAAAAATGCGTCGTAGAAGTTAAGGAAGTTCAGGCTCGCGTTCTTTAACAGGAAAGATGCAAAGTGTATATAAATTCATGCTTGCTTTCATCAAAATTTCAAGTTTAATTATTACCTAAGTTATTAATATTCTGATAGTTTAATACTTTTTACGTTTTCATAACATTAACTGAGGTTAATTGGAAATATGGTGACAAAACGTTGATTAAACTCAATAAGAACTGTGCCTTTAAAATTTTTTATTTAAATCAATTTTGTATAGAAATTACTCGATACATATTTTTACAGTATGACGCAGTATCTGGAGAAATGATCAGGTAATAAGTTGATTCAAAGAGCCGACTCTGCGCTTTCCATGTGTGGTTTTATGCGTGAGGGATATCATTACGCTTTAACACGTCATTGGCCACGTGCGTCCCACGCGTCAATCCACGGCTCTATTTCGGGGAGAGACGGAGGGAGGAGGTTACATTTACCCCTGCATTAAGCATGTAACTATTTTACGTGCCTCAATATTGGAAAAGTGATTTGTGAGCTGCCCCGACGCTGGTGAATATCGACAGCCCACTAATTCTCCCCTTCCATCCCTGAAACAAACAATAGGTTAAGTACACCTATCAAATAGATTAATGTTATAATTACAGAATATTGTCGACATATTGTCGACCGAAAATAAACTTGTTATTAGGCGATTTGAAATTAATATTAGAAAATTAAGATCTCTGTACGTAATGAAATCTTTTTCAGTTACATATTAAAAAAATACGGTAGAGGGCGAATAAAGATGTTTTCAGTCAAAATTAATTAAGTCACACAACTTCGTCATAACTAACTTGTTTACTATTTTCCCTCTCACTTTAGCAACAATTTATTCCATCATTTCTTGTATTGTTGTGGTATGCAGTCCTAAGACCCTCCATACTAACCTATTTTGCTCAAGCCTTTTCATGTACGATAAACTACAATATACACCCTATTCTGCTTAGCGTATTACAGCCTTAGCCTCTCTCTTCTGTTCTTACCCTACACACTATCCCCTTATACTAATTTTACAAGACTCTCATGTCTAAAACTCTCTAGCTCAACGTCCTCCACATTGTTCGCTCTTCCCCTATCCTGATTATAATTCCGCATTTACATTCTCCTATAGGACCACATTTCAAATGCGTATATTATTTTCGTTTCCGCAACTCCTATTGTCCACCTTTTGCTCCAATATAAAACTACACTCCATACGAACATTTTAAGCAACAGCTTCCTAAAATTCACACTTATATTATCCGTAAGTAAATTTCTCTTTTACGCGAAAGCCTACCTTGCCTGTTCTATCCTACTCTTTATATGTACTACACCTCTACCATCTCTAGTTATTATCCTTCCCAAGTAGAATAATTCCTTATCATCCGTTAAAATATCCCTTCCCAATCTAACACCCTTTGTAATTCCACTGTTTCCCATACTACACTCCAGTACCTTGGTTTTCACTCTATTAATCCTCATATTGAACTGTTGCTCCAGAACTGCGCTCATGCCAGTTATTATGGTTCCCAAGTCGTATATATATATATATATATATATATATATATATATATATATATACACGCAGATTTGCATCCTTGTCTTACCATTTTAACTAAACACTATTTGCGTTTAATTAAAAATCACAAGCCTGCTATGGTTGTGCTTTTTTAATATTGATTATTGATTCCCTTGTATTCTTTAATGCTGAATCCTAGATTGACTTTCATTTCTAATTATCATACCAGGATATTTATCACGTTTTATAATTTTATAAAGTGGAGACATCAAAATATTGTTTGGGTATCGAGCTTAAAAGCTTCAATAATTTAAGCATCGCAAGGTTCCAGGAAAGAAAACCCCCGACGGTTTACCAGCAGAGAATCTCTGCCACAGAGATCGAAGAAATCTCGGGTTTATCCGATCACGTGTTGGCCAATCCTCTCCATCCTTCATCGTCCTCCCGTCAAGTCAATCCGCTGATGGTAATTCCATCCATAAAGTCTCTCTCATTCTCTCTCTCTCTCTCTCTCTCTCTCTCTCTCTCTCTGCCTTGATGGTCTCGCTCTCTTCCCCTCTCCTTTTCTCGTACAGATCACCTGATTGGTGAAATTGGTGGATGTTTTTCCGCTCTGCCTGCGTACTGACACCTTCCGGGAATTTGTACACCTGCGGATTATTCTTAGCTGGATGCTTACTCAGGAAATTCCTTACCTGTGCCTTCCGTCGATTTTAACACTTTCACTGCCAATGACGTAATATAAAACGACTGCGAGTTCCATATTACTCTACTGCGTAGAACAGCAACGATCGTAAGACACTTAAAACTATCAGAGACACAGAAGCAAGTCTTAACTTGACGCTTTATGGCGTCATCGGCAGTGAACGTGTTAACAGACGTACATTTAAAGCGACGAAAGCCATATTTAATGTAATTTAAAATAAAAAGAACAGTTGAATCAAAGGAGAGAATTATATTATATGATATGTGAATAATTTGAACATGATGGAAAGGAATGAAGGTAATATTTGGAGTGCATAGGAAGCAATTATTATATTTAAAAAATATGACGCAACCCATCATTTAGCAGATTCTGTTTGTTTTTCTTTATTATGAAATATTGATTTATCTCGAAAACAGAATGGTTGAAAAATTAATTTAACGGAAATAAATTAAAGCATGAAAAAATCAATATTATATTTTTTAATTATCGTGAATCCTTGTTAATTTGCTATTATTATTTCCCATCGTTGTTGGACCCTGAAATTGTGAACTCAACTATTAAGTAATATAAATTTTAGACTCATAATGTTTAATCATTTTGACCGTTCTTCATGAGCTTTTTAAACATCATAATTAAGTCAGTAAAATTTTCCAAGCCCAGAACTATGAAATATAACCTCCAAATAGCATTGAAAACGCTCTCACTTTTTCAGAACTTTTGAACGAGTTTCCCCCCCCCCCCTCTCTCTCTTTCTGTCTCTGACTTCATCCTACTGTGTGTGTGGGAGAGAGGAGATAGAGGGGGACAGAGAGCTTTCTCTTTAACATTCCGCAACACTTGCGGTTTCTCTTAAGTTTTTTTATATAAATGAAACTCTTTATTCGTGTTCACCTCTAGAGTTCCCTCTTACAACTTCATACAACCTCAACAACGCAAGCGCAACAAGTGTTACCTTGCTTCCTCGGTGAATTATCTGGCCGTTTCGGTTAAAATACTTAATTGACTATTAAGACATATTTGATATATTCAATCTTTTACTTATTTTTTAATAAAACACCTTCTAATTCCGATGCGTTTTTTTACGAGTGGAATAACTGAATTCATAACCATATTAGATTGAAGAAAGAAACCTTTCCGAGAGAATTTTTTTCCCATGTTACAGGTCAGCTACAGTATTTCATTTGGAAAAGTGGTTTGAAGTGTACTCTCTGCAACGTGAGTTCTTTGACGACGCCAAAGCTGAGCGTTTCATTGGCTTACCGAACGGTTCTAGAAAGTTCGTTATAGAGTAGAGGTATTTGGAAATAATATGGTTATGTGATCCAATCAACTCACAAAATTTGTTGTTCCCTAGTGATTGACTCGTGGTTCTGAAAGAGATGGAGGCTTGGATCAGTGGGTTAATGATTTCAATGAACCGACAACCGGGACTTTGATAATTGGAGCAAACTAAGGATAATAAAACAGTGGTGCTTGCAGACAGTAAAATAAAAAGGCAGACCAATCAGAACCCATTATTTCTAACAATGCTGGGTAAATCGCGCACTACTACGGCTACCAAATGAGAGCCCAACACATCACAGTGGCAGTCACCTGTAATAGAAAGACATGCTCAGGTAATGGGTTAACGTCATCGTGTTTGCAGTAGAGATGGGCGATGTGATCCAGATTTGATTTTCGGAGTGAGTGATCACTAAATCGAAAGAAAAGGGAAATAGCTCCTTCGATTCACTTCGATTCTGTTAGAATCAATGAGCGCGCGGTCCGTGATCCCAGAAATTCTGTTTGAACCGGTTAGACAGTGAATCAGAATTCTTTATTTCTGGATAAATTATCGTGAAGGGACTTTTTCCGCAAAATTAAATTTAAATTAATTAAATTATCGGCCAGTTTTACAGATAGTTTTTAATTAGATCCAATGACGTTTCGTCACCACAATTAGGACTGTCTCAGGTGCAACTACTAAAATATTTGCATTAAAAATTTTTAAAATATCAGAATATGAATAAAAATAGTAATAACAAATGATAAAAAACTTACCAAACTTTTGCTATATGCAAAAAAAATAAACTAATCGAACGTTAATATGATTTTCTCCTATCTGACTGCTCAGAATATAATCGTATAAACTCATTTCGTACTATTTTGGATTGAAATTATTATTGCTTTTTTTGTGTAGAGTAAAACTGTAATTTTATATTAAAGATATTTAATTCACAATTTCCGAACTTGATGGAGAATAATTGAAAAAGCTACATTGTTATAATAAGGTAATAACAACCGTCAAATATTATCTTTTTGGCAAAGAAATCTGATAACTTCAGTTAAAAGATTTTAATTAATTTTTTTGGTAGCCATTCTCTCTGCGTTATAACTTCTTAATCGGAAAAACACTTTGTTTTATTTGGTTGGCTGCTGTAGATTAATATAATGTTTTATTTTCGGTACATAACAATTTCAATTTAACTATAAGTAATATTTCCAGTAAATTTGTTCCCAAATATATTCGAGTGCATCCGAATACGTAAATTATAAAAAATAAAGTTATTGGAGTCATTTATTTTACTTTTATAACTATTTCTTTATTTATTAATAAATACGTTAATATATTTCACTGATTTTATTAAATTATAAAGTTTAAAAGTCCAATATTCAGTATAAAATCATGTGGAAGCTCAAGGGAGATTCATTTCGGTGAATCGAGTGAGGTAAATCTTAAAGATTATTGACTTTATGTGAATAATTTGGTGCCGCGCTGGACATTCTCCAGCGTCGGTTTTTTAAGACTGAGGGAGTCAAGGGGTAAATAGGATGTATTGCTAAATTTTAAGCCTGAAGAAGTCTCAAAATTGAGATGAAACGTCGCTTTTGTTAATAAATAGTTATATATTTAATGCTGACTTTTTTGGCCGTTTTTATTTATTGTAAATATTTAAGTCAGAAAACTATTATGTAAAATGTATAATTATTATTTTTTAATTTGGCCCGCCTAAAGTTCTTTTTCCTTTTCTTTGGCCCTTGTTTTAAAAAGTTTACCCAGCACTGGTTTAAGGAAAACCTTAGAACACCTTAGAACTATCAGTGTGTTTGTGCAATCCCAGGGATACAACTCAGAAGCTGGCTGCCTTTCCATTTAAAATAGGTTTAGAACCGATTGAATTAAAACTCCTAGGTTTAATGGAAGCAAACAGTTGATATTTAATTCAATGGCCCAAAAATTCCTTAATCTATAGTTCGGGGGTCCTAGTAAACCATTGGCTACCTTGCTCTACCTTCCACATCCCTCTTCAATTTCCTTCCTATATTATTAAAGGGGATTTGCCTGTTTCAGCGTCACCCTCATGTAGCCAGTTACCCAAAAAAAGTACTTTATGTAGGAGCCATGCGATTGCTTCGATATCTAACTGTTATAGAAGTATTAATCAACACTAACCTCCACCACCTTAAACAAAAAGTGTTTTAAGTAACTACTTGCTAGTATTTGTAACACTTTAAAATAAATAATAAACATTATGTAATATAACGTAATTGTTATTATGAAAAACTGGTTTGAAGTGTACTCTCTCTGCCACCTGGTTTCTTTGACGATGCTAAAGCCGAGAGTTTCCGCGGTTGTTTCCGAGCGTTTCACAAAGAGCGTTACTCTAGGCCAGTATATAAAGTAATAAAGAGCGGTAAATCGTCAAAAACAGTAAGCTCTTTCTTCTGAACGAGTGGTTACAATCCGATGACTAAAACGAACGGTTTTATCCTTCTCGATTCTGCCGCAGTCTTCAACTCAGACGGAACTGTGAGTGAAGTCTGCTGTTCCTCCGAAACTCATTTCATCAAACTATTGCACACTAGAGACGGGAAAAATCGTTCTCTTTAGGGATCGGATCGCAACGACGGATCAGAGGAAAGATAAAGCTCTCTTTCACGATTCACGTGCTCCTTTAATGCATTTTTTTATGCAGCGAAATTTCATAATTTTTTTGCCTTCTCATCAACTTAGGTGAAATGTATGACAATACTGAAAAAGGACTACAACACAGGATGTAATACACTGTAATGAGCGTAATTTTCGTTCACTATATAGTAAATAAGAATTGACGGGCAAGCAAGCAAGAATTCGTAGAATCTTAGAGGGCTGCATTTCACAGGTTCATACGTGATGTTTGTGGCCCTAAACGGATTAGTGAGTTGAACTGAGTCTGTAGGGGAAGGTCATCGACCTGCAGAAGCTTCTAGAAACCCTGGAAATGGCGGCGAAAGTTCCGACGATAGCCCAATTCCATTGGATGTCATGATCTCGTGACATGCCAAGAGGATGGTGCTAGAAGTGACGTCAGGGGAAATGGAGAGAACGAAAGGGCAGTCTGCGATGAACTGAGATAGGGAAAAGATCTGCCTGGAAGCTAATCTACGATCGCTTTCCAATATCCATACTCAAAGGTGCGTATATACAACAAGGCGATTACGAGGAAAGGTGACCTCGTATAGGGGTCGTAAAAACTACAAGTTCCGAGGGACGAACCTGCGGATTCCAGAAGCTTGCTCCACCGCCGCGGACGTGAGAGGAGAAAAAGAACTGTATGTATTTAGCGCCTGGATGTATTCTCTGCTACACGGCCCGAAATTAAACCCTGTAAACTGACTCGTCTCAAGATCTGTTAAAATTTTGTTGTTGTTGTGGTATTCAGTACTAAGACCGGTCCAAGCTAACCTATCTTGCGCATGCCTTTTTAATTTCCTCAAAACCAACGTCCTCTCTAATCTGCTTAGCGTATTCTATCCTTAGGATCTCTCTTCTGTTATTACCCCACACACTACCCTCTAAACGTGGCCTATTAATTTATCTCTTCTCTTGGTCAACGTCCTCCATATTGTTCGCTATTCACTTATTCTTTTTTAGAACTTCCTCGACAGACTCCATCCTTGCCTTACTCCTTTCTTGATTACGGCTTTCTTTTCTTGATCTTCTATTCTAATTACTGCTACCTGTCTTTTGTAGATATTTTATTTCAGAGCTCTTCAAATTCCTTAATACTGCGTTCCAGTCACATTATCAAACGGTTTTTCTAAATCTACAAATGCCATAACCGTAGGCCGGTAATTTCTTATCCTGTCTTCTAAAATTAGTCACAAAGTTAATATTATTTCTCTTGTCCCTACATTCTTCTTAAAATTTTCTTCCCTCCTTGGCTCTACAGCCCATTGAGGGCCTGGGCCTCCTGAGGCGACTGCGGGGTGTCATCTTGCATGACACTGTAAACGAGAGGGGGATATTATTTAATGAATTTAATAATTGAGTTTAAATATATATATATATATATTTATTAATTATAATCTCAGGGTATTAATGGTTTGGGTGACCACGTGTAGCAGATTAGTTCGTTGACGAACCTGAGTTGTCTTCATAGGCGTCTCGCTGTAATTCCCGTGTTGTGGAACTTGAAGTGGCCGGTCGACAATAACACGAAGTCTTCCTTCCCTTGTTGCTAAGACCTTTCTTCCTTTCTTCCCTGCTTCCTGGACTGATCAAAGCATGGTCGCCGCTGCTACCTCACCAATCTCCTCTCTCCACCACTCTGCTGCCATCTCCTTTCACCACCACCTTGTATCACCAGCAATCTCTTTCTCCTAAATATGTCAAATCTGTTTCTCCACTCTCCTTCAATCTCCTCTCTCCATCCACTGCAAAAATCTCTCGAATCTCAGCTAAAATTGTCTCCGCCAGCCTCTTTAAAGCCTTGTCCCCACTTATCCGACACCTATCACTAAGGTGGCAGGGATGGATATCCTCCAATCATATCCCTTGTTTCATTTGGGGAACACACGCCACCCGGTCACCAAATTCCCAGGCAGATTAAGACATTCCGAAACAGCGACGGGATGTCCGAGCTTTATGGTCCAGGTATCAGTCGCAGTCCCTTTGTTGTTTTTCCGAGCCGCCGAGACGACGCGCGGAAAACCCCTTTTTCCTGACAAGCAACTTTGTCATTCCGGAATATTTGGTATTTAAGTTCCCGTAAATTTAATAAAAATTTGGACGCGGGTTCTACTGCGCTACAACACATTCCTAAATTGGGAGTGACACGTGGTCAGCGTATCGTTAAAATCATAACTTATAAAATAAGATAAAAGTTTATAAATGTAACATGCTTTATAAATTCAGGAAATCGAAAATATAACTTTACAACATAGTTAACCAAGGAAAGCCTTCAATTTTCTGAAGGTATAGAATAGTGTACTATAAATCCTCCTTCGTGGAAGATATCTGAAGGAGCCGGGAATCCCTCACCTGTTGGCAGAGTGGAGCACGCTTGTTGTATCAAGTGTTATGGCTGATAGTGTCGGTGCTTGCTGGTGGTGAACGCGTGTTCGTGCGTACGTGTCGTATCAATACTATCGGGTATTACCGCTCTAATGCCTGGATCAAGCACAGAGTGCGACAGAGTCCTCCTGGAGCAGCGAGTGCTAAGCTACAGCGACCTCTAATGGCGGCGATGCGTCGTAATCCGACACTCTCTCTCTCTCTGTTTCTATCAATCTCAATCTCACTCTTTTTCCCTCTATCTCCCTCTTCCTCTCAATCTCTCTCCCTTGAACTGAACCAAACTAATCCCAAAACTATCCGAGTGCCACCCCTAGATAACTTCTAACATAGAAGTTGCCAAGGAAAACAGCGGACCAAAATGATTAGCAATAAAAAAATCTGACCAAGTATTTGGTAACATTATATACTTAACGGCGGTTTAACTAATTCAAAGGCGCGGTGCACACCGAGGAAACATCATGCTTCATCAAACGCGTTTTATGAATCCAGTTTCATTAGGATATTCATCATGTCATAATAATAGTAACATATACTATTCTGTCACCCATGCTGTTTAACGTATGTATAGAACGGACGATGAAGAAAGTTAAAACGGAATATGGAAAAGCAATCACACTGCAAGGAGAAGAAATAAAAAACCTACGCTTTGGTATTGTAGTATCAGGGGAGTTAGAAGAAGACTCGGAAACAATAACAAATGGCATCAAAGGGTTAAATACGAGGATTAACAGAACAAAAACCAAGGTAATGGAAACAGTGGAATAACGAAAGGTGTTAGATTGGGAAGCGGTATTTGGAAGGAAGTTAATGAATTCTGCTACTTGAGTAGCATAATAACTAGGGATGATGGAAGTGTAGTAGATGTGAAGAGTAGGATAGCACAGGCAAAGAAGGATTTCGCAAAAAAGAGGAATTTATTTACAAGCAATATAAGTGTGAATATTAGGAAATCATTGCTAAAAATGTTAATATGTGGCGTTTTATGGATGCGAAACGTGGACGGTAAAAGTTGCAGACAGGATAATAATAGAAGCCTTTGAAATTTAGTGTTATAGGAGAATGCTGAATATCAGATGGGTGGATAGTGTTGCTAACGAGGAAGTTCTAAGCAGAATAGAGGAAGAGCGAACAATAGGAGGACGTTGACCAAGAGGAGGGATACATTAATGGGTCACGTTTTGAGACATGAGGGTCTTATAAAATTAGCATTAGGGAGAAGTGTGTGAGGTAGGAACAGATGAGAGTATCAATAATTGAATACGCTAAGCAGATTAGGGAGGATGTGTAATGTGGTAGTTATGTGGAAAAGAAATGACTTGCGCAAGGTAGTCTAGAATGGAGGTTTGCTTCAGACCAGTCTTAGGACTGAATATTACAGCAACAACCTTGATGACTAGATCTCGTTGTGAATAGTCATTGGAAAAATAAAATATTTATTTTATTATTTTATTTTAATATTTAAAACTGAAAATTATGTTTGAAGATGGTTTTTCTGGTCAAGTATGGAGAGTATTCGCTTTGGTTTTAAAGTTATATTCTGAATATAGGAGAAAGGGGGCAATCATTAAATACAGGAAAAAATGAGTTATTTTTCTTCAATTAAAATTTCTACCCAACATGCACGTCCCTGTTTTATCTCATGTAACGGTGAAACGCTGTTTCCTGAGACTTGTTTCTTCGCTGTGCACCAAGCCAAAGAGTAATGAGGAGGTAAAGCTTTGAAAGAGGAGTGTAGTATCATTGGTTGCAGAAACACAATTCCTGATGTAATGAAACAATTTGTTGAATTTTAACCAATCTAATTAAATAAATATTCTACCAAGGTCAGTCGCTATAATTATTGATTTTTCTAAAGCCTTCGACTTCGTGCCGCACGATTAAGTAAGTTAAAAAATACTGGTATAGATTTTCGGCTGATGAAGTGGATTCGGGAATTTTTAAAAGATCGTTCACTCAGAGTTGGCGTGAATGACAAATTGTCCGACTGTGTGAAAATCACGTCAGGGTCCCGCAAGGAAGAGTCATCATGTTCCTTGCATTCATATATCAAAACCTACACTTCAAAATTGTTCCTTAGTGTGATATTTATTTTCTTTTTGTAATTGTATTTGTTTTCTTTGTATATAGCAGCCACCGGGCAAATGCCCAATAGCGGCTAAGTAAATAATAATAATAATTTAAGTGATAATCATATAGAGAAAACTAAGTGAAATGACTAATCATTTTTTCTGGATGAGGAGAAAGCGTTTAAATTTACTGAATTCAAGGAAATGACTAATCCATCCCCTACCAGGGGCCTAAAAATTTATTATTTATACTTTCCTATGTATCTGTATTTTAAACTTATTAACTATGGAGACGATTTTTCATTACCAGTGAAATGAAGAACAACATACAAGGTAGTCTGTGTTGAAGTAAAACATAAGAAATATTTACTGACACCATGTATTTAACTATAAATAAATTTAAAAAAATAGATGACGTCACGCTTTACGAAGTCGCTAGGGTTGCTAGGCTTTTGGAATGTATTGCTATAGAAGAATGCTGAAAATCAGATGGGTGGATACAGCCACTGTCAGGAAGATCGAAGCAGAATAAGGGAAGAGAGAACAATATGGAGGACTCGTGACGTGCATAAGTAAATGTTTTACAAACTATAATAATTCATTTATTATATCCGCAGAAAATATATATATATATACTTTTATTTACACTCAACCCTGCTTTCTCAATCTTTAAGTCCGTAACGTGTCAAATAATTAAAAATTGACAAAAAGCGGTCACTGTCAACGTCCGACATTTCTTGGGCCAGTGATAGTAAGATGAGGTATATATATATATATATATATATATATATATATATATATATATAAACTGAGTGTTTTATAAATACTCCACAATAGAAAGTCTGAAGCATATTTCGGACTATGAGTGGTTGTTTAACCTCGAGGAAGCCTATCATTTAAATACTGTGGCACGTACAGCTTAATGAAACTTTTAAATACAACATGTCTGAAAACGCCATTAGAAATAAGAATGCATTGGATCTAACTCATCCAAGAACAGTTTTTTTATATAATATCGCGGAAACGAACAGCATTCCAAAGAATTTACAATTTAGATGAAATTAAGGAATAACAAGGCTATCTGTTTTCATTTCGATTCGAAAGCAACTGCTGTTTATTTATTTTTAGAAAATGGAAACGGACTTCAGCCTGCCTGCAAGGCAAATTTAGTAATCACGTTGGAGAGGAATTTCTCTTCTTAATTGCCTCACACCTCCATAAACGGAAAATGCAAACGTTTCGTTAATATTATGCGAAGCGGTTTCTCCCGTTCAGTCTGTCAAATTCCTGGAACACAGACCTACAATTCCGCTTGGAGAGAAATTTCTTACTTAGATAAACACAGCGAAACGCTCTCTTCCGTGTTCCCTCCCCCCTATCTTTTTCCCCTCTCTATAAAATACGAGTTACTGTATACGATTCTCGTCAGGTACCTTTTTTCGTCGATATCTCGACAAGATATCAAGAGTAGATATTCATAGAGAAAGGACACAGAAACAATATAGAAGAGAAATGGGCACTCGTGAAACAAGAAATGACTAGAACAGCCGAAAAAAACCAATAGGAAAGCACGGATAACACAAAAAATAATATAAATGGCTAGTGAAAGGCGTAAATATAAATACACAAGAGATGAAAATGGTAAACAGCATTACAGGCGCTTGAAGAATGAGATAGATAGAAAGCCGAAGAGGCTTGGCTATAAGAGAAATGCAAAGCGGTTGAAGATTTTATGGTGAAAGGGAAAATAGACGCTGCTTATAGTAAAATCAAAGAAACACTCGAAGAGAGGAAAATTATCAGCACGAACATCAGGAGGGCGGATGGAAAGCCAAATATGGAAAAAGAAGAAAAGGCAGAAAGATAGAAGGAATATCTAGAAGAGCTGTATACTGGTGGAAATCTAAATCGGTCGAAGAAGGAATATCATGGCTGTTGAGGATAGTTTGCGTAATCTACGAAACAGAAAGAATACCAGAAAATTTTAGTAAAAAAATAATTATACTCATACCGAAAAAGACTGGGGCTGATGGATACGAACAGCACAGGACAAATATTTTAGTATTTCATGCGTGAAAAATCTTGACTAAAAGAGTATATAGGGGATGGGACGACAAATAGTACGTGATTTAGGAAAAGATCAGTATGTTTTTAGGACGAATGTTGGGACAAGAGAAGCAATATTGACTTTGCATTTAATTTGAGAAGACAGTCTTAGGACTGAACAACACAACAATAGCCTCGACAGTAAAAGGCGTAAACTATATCCGATTTGATTATAGAAAATTGTCTAAATAAACGCCTTATTAATATTTGTAAAATGTAGGATGTTTTTCTTTTTCACCTTTATGTAATTCTTCCACTTGCGACAGCAAATCGAACAAATCGATCTATTTCATGATTATAATGAATTATTACACGAGTTTCAAAACCTAAGCGGGTCGATCTTTAAATATACTTAAGTTATATATGTGAAAATGGTGAAAAGCATTTATCGTAAAAGGTTTCCTGTCCCATACGCTCATCGAAATCTCATAAAGTTAATGCTGGTTTCCTATATTGTTGATCTATTATACTGTATCTTAATTATATTATAAACATTTCGCGTCGTAATTAACCTATTGTTGGCAGAGAGATAAGTCCCTGAGAAATAATAAGCTTCTTTGGATCGTCGGTACGGTCTATACGTGAATTAGTTTTATGTTTCGCGGGAAGGTAAATTTTAATAATTAGTAACAGCTCATTTGTATAAGCAAATAAAATATTATGCATCTGATAGCGACACTCGTCACAAGGAAAATTATTAAATTAAATAAACTTTATTAATAATAATACCGTGTACTGTGGTGTTCGTTGGTTACACCATCAAAAATATTGTTGTACAATCAAACGAACAATAATAATAATAATGTATTTCATTTAAATAGAAATATAACTCAAATTAAGTTATAGTGGAAAACATATAAATTTACGATATCAATTTACATAATTCACATTTTGACATGGAGGAAATAGATTTAGGCTGTTGGAAATTTTAAAACGATAGTTTACACGCCCCTATAGCTGAAAATGATCCCTCTGGAGTATGAGCTATGGCATCTCTAATTGGGGAAACTGCTCCATGAGTAATGAAATATTTAAGTTGCAAAAGCTGCAATTAGAATACTTTCTAGCACGAATTCTAGATCGAGTTGCAAACCTTTCTTCAAAAGTTTGCAAATACTTACTTTACCAAGCGTATATATTTATGAAATATTAAAGTTTGTAAAGCGAAACACTAATTTGTTTCAAACAAATGGCGAGTTTCAAGAAAACGCGACCAGAAATCGTTCAGCTCTAAGGTCGGACAAGCATCGCCTTGCTCTACACCAGAAAAGTATTCACAATACCGGGATAATTTTATACAACAGCCTTCCGCCAGAGGTTAAAAATAGTACCTACAAAAGCTTCGTGAAGCAGAGTAAAACTATTCTTTTAAATGGCGCGTTTTACTCGGTACAGGATTTTCTTAATCGTCCTTCTAGTATTTAAAATCAAGGTTCCTGCAAAAAGTGTTGAATGAGCTGCCTTGTAAAATAGCACATCACATATCTTTAAAATTTCTATTCAGTTTTTACTGCTCTTTTGTTTGTTTGTTTCATGTATTGCCTGGAGCTACTCCAGAGGGAAGGACAGTTTCCTGGTCGCAGAGCTACAAGTAGTTAAAACTCCATTGCGTGTTCCTCAGTGTGTGCTTGTTTGTGTTTCCCAGTTTGTGTGTGACATCGTGTGTCCGTGTTGTGTTTATATTGACTTTTGTCTACATACAATTTCTTTTATTAATTTATTTTAAGATTATTTGTCCCTAATTATGTACCTTATTTTGTTCATTTTTAATGTATGACGTGTCCTATTTCCTCAATCGAGGACTAATGGAAACAACAATAAATCTAAATATAATGTACCCTCAAGTTCTGTAATAAACTTATATTTAATTACATTCCTTCTTTCACGGGAACCCGAGCAACGCCGGGCACTTGGGCTGGTGAAATATCAGAAATTCACGAAACCTATTTGTTTCCATGATTACAGGACGTATGAAAGTCAGAAACTGTGGGTCCGCAATTATTCTGATATTTGTCGGGAATGGACCCCACAACCGAAGCGAGAAGAGAGGATGAAATAATGAAATGAAGCAATTTAATTGTCTTTCAAGCACTTACACGGAAGGGGTTACAGGAGGAGGGTGAAGAGGGTGGGAGGCGGCTTCAATTATTATCACCCTTGTCAAAATTTAATAAACTTCTTCATAACCGTACAAAACGTTGTTAACGAGAAGCGATAACGAAGTTCCGTTCTTCTGCTGCAGCTATTTAGAGGAAACGAGCTAACATGGAAGTTAATTATCAGCCAGCTTCGCAAAGTTACGCGATCCGACGGTGTAACAGAACACTTAATCCGTGACACGGTTACTAACGACGAAGACGAATACAGAGAAGGACACAAAGAAAGGGAGGCTGTGAAGGAGAAACGTACTGTGTACGATTTAATCCCATTTATAATAAACATTTGGTGAAACAATTTTTTGCAAATAACCGTGCTCTAATAAGAAACCGTTAAATAATAATATAAGAAACATTAATTTACTGTTGTAATAAATATGGGGGGAGTAATATTATCTTAAATAAAGAATTATTATAACAATGCGAATAATATTAAATGTTACGTTTATTTATAACAATGTACAATAACAAGGAAAAACACTTTCCTTGCAAAAACCCCAGTCGCGCCATTATGTCGATTTTATTACCGCTGTCTGTAACCTGCAACTTCCATCACGCCCCTTGCCTTTGATTCCGCACCGTCAAACTCCACATGTAATTGTGTTTTATCATTACAAAATAATGAGATTAGCTGCACACAGAGAGGGTGAGAGAGAGAGAGAGATAAGGAGGGAGGGAAAGAGAGATATGTTTCGAAATCAAAATCATAAAAATAAAGAAAACAGCCAATGTCTTGATATGAAAACATTATACCAGCGACATGTACGTCTATGATTTCATGCTTCCAAAATTTTTGGTTCCTTATAAAACACGCCAGATATTGTTCCCAATTTAAGAACGAAACGTCGTGGACGACTAACTATACCCAATAAATTTTATACTAATTTTTTTCTGATATTTACAAAAATTATACACACTAAATATCTTATAAACTTACATGAATTTCTCACAGACTTTTCTACTATTAATCAAATTCAATTCATGTTCATTGATATGATATTTTAATGACCGATTTGTTAGGTCGATGTAACTAGGTCTAAAAGTTAAGCAGTTAAGTAGTATTTTTTGTTTGTTTGAAATGTTAATTTTTACCTTTCATAATTTGGACTAAATTTAAATTTCAAATTTACAAATCTATATGCTTTCAAAACAAGGATATTATTTTAAAAAAGATAGTTTATTAATACTCTGTTACCAGAAAGATTTCTGATTAATCAATTTATTTCGTCCCATATAAATAGAAGGAAGTATATTTTCCGTTTCTAAATAAAATAATTAAAATAAGCTGACTCAATATATTATATTATATGGACGATGCGGCAGAAAAATACGAAATTTTGATATGGATTTTTATTAATAAACTGAAGCGGTCCAGAAGGTTGAGTATGAAACTTTTTAATTCAAATTGATTTCTTTTATTTTCAACTACTTTTGGCGATTCTTTGTATTTTATTTTCGGTTTCATTTATTTTGTCGTTAGAAGTCACAATTATAAGAGAAACCGACGTAACATTAAGAGTGTTTTCGTGGAATGGGTAAATTAATATTATGAATGAAAGAAAGAAATTATTAGGAATATTAACGATAATTTAAAGCATTAATAAATCACTATAAGATGTATAATAATTCAAATACGGTATGAGAAAAATAATTCTTAATATTTTATGCTTGTCCTGCAATTATTTGCATCTTATCTTTCAGTTCACTTCTGCTTTAGAAAGTTTCAGAAAGGTAGATGAAACGTCACATATTTGTATAAGTGGAAATAAATATAGTGATGGTTGACGCTGTTTTAATTCAATTAAAATTATCTGCGTTTCGTTGTGTAGCACAACTAGACGATTCTTTTCTCTTAATCCTAAATAACGCAATATTTACCTCTACTTTATTTCTCCCTGCTACGCTTGTTTTTATTAAAAAAGCAACAATGGTAATTCTTCGGTTGAGAAGTGACACGAGAAAGCGTTTTCAGTGTTGCGACGTTCTCCTCTCCTCCCGGAGACAGACAGACAGACTTGGATGGACAGGTGCAGGCCATCAAGGATCGGGATAGACGAGTAAATAAATAAAGGAAGGCTAAATGTGTTGATGAAGATCAGCAGGAAGAACGAAACTACTCGCACGTGTTGTGAGGCTGAGCAAAGTGATTTATTGTTGGCAAGGTCGTCGAGATGCAAGTCTTTCTTTAGTTGCTTTAAAAATAGGTTAAATACTTCAACTGAAACTTACAATTTTTTTAAAAGTTTTTTTACTTTATTTTATCCGTGTAACCTTACAATCTTTCAGCGTTTATTCCCGCCTGATTGCGTCACCACCCGCTCTATCCCACGAAATAAAAAGTGAACAACAAAACATTTACGATTCCCCCATAAAAAAATAAAGCTAATAAATATACCTTCAGCTTTATGAGAAAAATGTAACACTCAAATAAGAGGCAAGAAATAAAGGGCGAACGAAAAGGCCATGGAGGAAAATGAAAATAAAAAGAAACTTTATCAGCCGGTTATGAAATGAGTGATAGTTCAACTTTGTACTTTTGCCAGACGTCGCCGCCATGAAAAATTGTAGATTAAACCTACATAAATCGTTTGAATGAGAACATTTAAAATTCAATCAATTCCCAAATAACACGCGTTGAATTTTGAGCAGATAGATATGAGCGTTGGTCCCTCACAACCTGTTTTATCGTTTACGGAACGTTTCATCCTCGACCAATAAATCAATAGTAAGACATTATCATCAAAAATAAATAAAAATACACTGGCAATATTGAAATATATTTGATACATATACAACGTTTCGTCCATGTTTGTGAACTTCTTCAGATGGAATTTTACTGGACGCAATCTACGACGCAAAATTGTAAACATTTGCATACACGTTATTCCATTTAAAATTTACTTGATTAAGTCCACGAATACGGACGAAAAGTTAAAGATGTAAAAAATTAATGTTATATATATATATATATATATATATATATATATATATATACTATTGGCTTACTAATTGTCTGAATTTGTTATTTAAATCCTCTCTCTTCCTATCTCCAACTCTCTCCCACTCTACCTTTGCCCTACCTCAATTACCGCTCTCTTCCTTTCTCACCATCTGTAACATTTTCTCCCCTCTCTCACTTCCATCTCTTTCTCCCTCCATTCACTCTCACCCACCCTCTCACTCCCTTTGTATTCTTCCTTTATCACTACCTCTTTCTCTTCTTTCTCCCCTCCTTCCCTATATCCCCCTCCCTATCACCTCCATCAGTTTCACTGCCTCTCTTCCTCGCCCTGCCACTCTCCCCCCTCCCCGACCCATCCTCCCCTCCTCGTTTCCCTCCCCGTTCCACTCTCCATTCCTCTCCCCATATCTCTCCTTTGTCTCTCTTCTCTTTCTGCACCTCTCCCTACCTCCCCTTCCTTCTCTCCTCCTTCCTCCTTCTTATCTCTCTCTCTCTGTATTTCTTACTGCAATGTATCATTCAACAATTTACTACATTAATTATATTATAATATGCTCAATATAAAGTCAATATAAACATAACGTTTTTGTCCTCTAATGATGCGAAGTATTGGGAAGCACAGGAAATATTACATCAAAAGCAAAGATATTAACATAACGTCAGGATATAAACGATTGCGCCAGAAAAATTTGTCAGTATTGTTGTAATATATATTAACAAAATTATTTCGGCGGATTGTTTTTTTTTCTCTCTGGGACCTCTTCAGGTGCTAAATAAACTTTATAAAAAATAAGTTTTTCGTGAAATGTAATGAAGAAATTTTTAATTGGAGACTCATTTCATCCAGGCGAAAAATAGATAATGGACATTTTTTTGCATCTGCAAAATTTTCAATCAAAGGAAAGAAACGTAGTGCTATATTTATTAGCATGTCCTAAAAATTATCTTATAAATATATATTATTTTTACAATTTGCCAGTGTATTCGACAATTCTAAGGACTTCAGGGTATTTATAAACTTTATGAAAGATTGAGAAAAACATGTCAAACAATTTTTTTTGGACGTGCCGTGCCGGAAAGTTAGTTCGGAAAACCGCCAACAGGAGCGCCATCATCCTCACAGCAGAATATTCTGCAATTGGACGCCCGGGTAAAAGTGCGACAATTCAGGAAAATCGGTGAAAATAGTGAAGAGAAAATTACAAATGACAGTTTACGTCAAAGACTAGCTCTCCAAGTTTCTCTTACTATGAGTATAATGTATCTATAAGTCCATATTTTGTCAAACGCCATAAATCTATTCGGTAGTTCTATTCTTACCATACCCGACGAAGAAAATCAAAAACGACACTAAAAACCAGCTGTTACGACGCGATGTTCGAAGTCTTTACGGTTTTAATGTATGAGCGGAACATAAACGCTACCCTTTATGTCACACTACCGTGTTGGCGCTGGAGTAGCGCCAGGTCAGCGGCATTTCCAGTGAGCATGGCAACGTCTCGTTCGGTAATCTCGTACACAAATGTTTCTGTTGTTGCGATATAATTGTGCTGGACCGCTATTAGAGTGTAGCAGTGGAACGTGGCCCGTAGGGATCTTTTCACGCTGAATATTGCTTAGGCGAGACCTCGAACTTCTTTCCATGGTTTCCCATAATTAAAACAAACGTACATACGTTTAAAAAAATTTATAATATAAAATATGAAGAAATTTGAAGAAACATTACACTTAGTCCAAAAAATTGATTAATTAAAGAAACCAAGTATATAAATGTCCTGCAGCTCTGCTTCACCATACAACGACAAGCGGAAACGGAACGCCTTGGTGGCCTTAGAAACTTGATGGTGGCGAACGGCAACGCTAGTAGCCGGAAGTCATCCGCAAACGTCTGGGACTGGCCCCTTGGCATGCAGTTCACATTTACAAGAAAGATATCCCGCTTTACGGAAGGCAGAGCGACAGCATCTAAAGAAAACAACAAAATCCTCTCCTCCGAGCGAGTGGCTCGGATACTGAAGTTTACCACGCAGGTGACAGTAACTGCGCCTAGGGAGGGGCTAGTGCCAATAAACTAGCACACATTTTCGTTAATGTGGGGGGGCACCATCTTGTTGAAAAATGAAATCCCTACTATCAGTTTCAAGTTTTTGCATGATCCACAATTGCAGAAATCAGCAACTGCTGTCTTTTTCACCTTAGTCGATGGTTGTCCAAAGTAATTGTATGTACTTTCATGTACTATAATATTTGTTACGTTACGTTTAACCATTTACTTATAAATATATTTTTGAAATATTTCATGGACTTTATAATTACACTTCATAACAGTAAAACAAGCTGGCCTCTGTAGTATAGTGGCTAGCGTCACTGTCTCGTACCACCTTCGATTCCTGGCAAGGGCTTGGGTGTTTGTGTACTTCTTTGAGAGCTGTTGGTCAACCTCCAGCACGCTTTAAACTCAAACTGATTAAAAGAATGGCGATTTCTCTGCCATAAACCTCGACACCAGAATGTATGAGAGGAAAAGATAAAGGAAGAAAGAAACAAGGAAAGAGACAAAAATTGAAAAATTTAGTTTTACACTAAGGAATCGTTGCTCTTTTGTTCCCGTACTGTTTGTTTCTTGGACTGGTCAAGGTTTCTGCATGTTTTAATTCAGTGATGGACGTCGGTTCAAAGCTTGTCTTCTCTCCAAGAATTTCCGTAACTTTACACTTAGCCATATTATTAACGTCTTTATTGACTATAAATGTCCCTCTCGCTTCTGTCCTCGTAACCAGCTTAACGTGTTGAGTTCTCCGAGATTGCTGTAGTTTCCCCGACTGTGGCGCTTGAGCGTAATGAAGGTGGGAACACTGCAAGCGCTGTCGGCAGTTTACGCTGAGCGCCTAATGTGGCGTCTCCTTAAAACACGGCTAATTTCCCGACCTCGGAGCTACACCTCAAAGCCGAGAGCTGCTGAATCTACTTTGCAACTTCTCAGAGGGGAACAAGACGAAAAGAGAGAGGATGGGGAGAGGAGAGGCTCAAACCTCCACACTGTCCACTCCCGTCGTCTTCTGTTTCTCTGCAGTTATATACTTTTTAATGCAGCAAGGACGAAAATAAAGCATATATATATATATATATATATATATATATATATTGTAATATACTTTTTGGGGTATAAAACATTTATTAATTAACAGAACAAATTATGATCAATTTTAAAGTTTTTCATTTATTAATTTAAAGTGAATACACGGGCTTAATCTCAGGGGATTTTGGGTCTCTCAAGAGATGGAGTATGCAGTAGCTGAAAAATAGAAAGAAAGATCATTAAATACTATTTATCCAGAGCAATGAGCAAGTTTCACAATTTTTTTTATAGCTTACCCACAATTACTGGGCCAACAAACATCCACCTCTCGAATGTTTGTGCGTCTCTCTGGCGTCTTGAAGGATTTGATCACGTCTAGACACGTCTGCTCACGTCCATCCTCTCATCTGACTTCTGGCTGCTCGGACCAAGTCTGTCCTCTGCACCACTCGCCTGCCTTCTGGATATCTGCTCGGACGAAGTCTGTCCTCTCTTCCACTCGTTTCACTTCTGCTCGGTCCACGTCCGTTCTCTGCTCCACTCGCCTGCCTTCTGGGGGCGAGCCACCCATCGGCTTCCCTTTTAAACCTTCCGACGGGAATTCCCCTATCTCACAAAATTTCGGGGTTCCCCGCCCTCATTTTTTATACTCGTTCGGCGGGGGTCTCCCGCAGGTTTCACCATCGTCATTTTTTATACACGCTCGGCGGGACTTTCCCGCGGGGAACCACCATCTTTCAGCCGACTAGCCATTGTTGTTAGCCGAACTGCGCCTCATAACGCCACAACCTCACAAAATCCGCCTTTTTTATCACAATATATATAGAAGATTATCCCGATAAAACTGAACAATATCGTGCATCTGTTGGTTGAAAACTTTGCCTCCCTTACCTATTACACCCTCATCCTAGGAGAATGCATGGCTCATACCACCCTTTTCCGTGCTTCTCAGCCACATGCAATATCAAAGAAGCTAATAATATGCAAAGTGTAAATTTACGAAACTTGTTGTACAGAAGACAAGCTTTGAACCGACGTCCATTACTGAATTAAAACATGGAGAAAACTATCTATGCCTTTTAAGAACCGTTTAAATATTTTTACCACTACAACGCTGCTCTTTTCTACGTAGCTATCGCATCCCGCATTTTCCCTAATCTGCTTAGCGCATTCTACCCTTGGCCTACCTCTTTTTTTCTTACCCCACACACTTCCCTCTAATGCTAATTTTACAAGAGCCTCGTGCCTTTAAATGTGGCCTATTAATCTATCCCTTCTCTTGTGAACGTGCTCCATATTGTTCGCTTTTTTTCTTATTCTTTCCACACATCTTATTTTCAGCATTCTCCTGTAGCACCACATTTCAAGAGCTTCTATTCATTTCCAATCTGCCACACCTATCGTGTTGATGTTCCTAATCCTTCACAATAATCATTCCTTACATAATGATACTGTATTATTTTACCAATGAATAGCAAAAAGATAGTGAAATTATAATAAATATTATAATACAATTATTATTGCATATTTTTCGTTGACATTTGTAAACCTGAAATTCATTTTCAAATGTTACTGTAAATCAGGTGAACAAATTAAAGTAAAAATGGTGGACAACATTATAATTATATATCATTATAAAATACTGCAATTTTCACTAAATATAGTCTTCCACTTACGTTTAAAGCTGCCACCAGTGGCGTTGTTTCTACAGCAATTGAATGAGAATTTTAGCGTAGGTTTACCTTGGTTCACCCTCCTCCCGCATCTGTCGCTACGGTTGCAAAAATTCCTGCCGTGTTTCCATTTCACTTTTTTTTACTGTGATGGTATGTGTATGCGTTAAAACTCTGTGTGTGTGTGGGTGTATTACGAATTTTCAAGGCTCTGCAAAATCCGAGTAATTACGGTACAAGCTCTACAACTGCCAGTCCAAAAGAACGCGGAGAGAGAAGGGATAATGAAACTTTCACAAGTAAACTAAACACCCTACAGGATACGCACGTTTACACTATTACCAACCTAAACGGAATAAATAAATATATGTATGAACGTATATACATATATATACAATTATATATTTATTTAATTGCGTTCCTCATAATTCCTAAAGAAAAAAGCGGTTATAGCTCCATTGACACGGTTGTTAAATGAATGTAATAAAAAAATTTCATTCCGAGAAAATAAATTACAGTTTAATTTTTAAAATATTTAAATACACTTTGTAAAGAGTTACAGTTGGACGCACACTTTTCATCAAAGTTTAACACCTGAAGAATTACGAAATGTGGTGTGAGACGTCGTTTTCTTTTACTTTTTATAAGAGACAAAGAAGCGTTCGTAAAACTGGTCGTTAATTTATTTCCTTTAACTCCTTTTAATCTAGAAGGAGCTTCTTGTAATTTTGGTAAGAAATTGGATGTTTGAATTTTTCATAAGAAAATAATCTGAGTACGTCTTCCCTACCCACGAGTGATCAGGAATAAAATAAAAATTTACCAGATGGAGACAGACTAAAACTAAATCGGGAAGGTGTAGGCTCTGCCTGAATATTACGTAACTAAAGATTGAAAAGTCAGCCTTTTACCAAAAGAAATAAAATATTTGTGTCTGTATAAAGGCTGAATTATCTTCCATAAATCATATTTGGGCCAACTTTTCAATTAAAGCACGATATTCTTCGCTCTAAGTATTTCTTGAATTTAAGTTAAGAAGTTAGCAAATATTGAGAGTTGGGCAAGGCGCCAATTTTCCGAGGTCTGACGGCGCGTTGATTTTTTATCACGTACGAGACAGACCTGGATTTACCCGCATTACACTCGCGTGGGAAACTAGGAACCTCAGAAACATATTAAATGTTTGAAATCTATGTGGTTACATCAACCTCAGACAAGAGATCGAATTTTCTTTCTCCCATTAGCAGAAATTTTCCTTAATTCCCCAATACTTTTTGTAAATATTTTCCTTATTTAATATATTTCTAAATAATTTCCCAATTAGTTACTTTTAATACCCTCTAATAATTATTTCAACCCTTCTAACCCACGTAATGGAATGTTGTAGCGCGACGCATCGTACTTTTTACTCAATTTTAGAAAGTGTAATAATTTAAAAGTGAGAAATGCGCATCACCGCTACCTTCATCTACGTAGCAGGTATTTGCGGAGTTAAAAATAGCACCAAGACAGATCAGCCCCGGGACAACCTCCCTGCTCGTAGGTTTCTGAGAAAATCCCTTTGTGTCCGCGGCAATGAGACATGGTGGGCTAGGAAAAGCACTGATCGGGTTCTCATGGCGCGATGAGCAAGAACCAATCAGCGTTTTCGCCACAATCACAGAGATACAGGAAGGCTGTGTAAAAATCACTTTTTCTGCTGGTGTGGAGGAGTGCGGTTGTTGCTGAGACCCATGGTGGAAGAAGATCTTCTTCCACCATGCTGAGACCTACGGCAAGCAAGCAGATGGAGTGCACGAGCAACGCCACGTGGCTGCGGTGAGATTGCCCTTATTACCCCACGATATACCGTGATTAAAATAATCTTTTACATCATTTGAGCTAGTCGGGATGTAATTTTATTTCTTTTATTAATTTCTTTTTTTATTTTAAATAGTTTTTTCTGGATAGTAAATTTTTATATTTGTTTTCATAAAACCTTGATTATTCATTTCATTCGGGTTTACTGCAATGCGTATGAGTCAAAGTTATGCTCACGACCTCTGGATAGCGACAAATACGCGTGTGCGTCACACAGTCAATTTCCCTATAGTGAAATGACGAACTGTAATGAATATCTTGCGTGGAGCTGGCGTGACGTTGACCTCGTAGCTACGAGGTACTTTTGCTAACTCACGCTGACACGTCGCGCTGTGGTGGACAACGCGATAAATATCGGATCTTCCGCTTCAGCCAGTCGGGTAACCCCCGGAGCTGCCATGGAGGAGGTGGAGCAGCTACAATTTATTTCATATTGTTGTTTAACAATTAAATGCATCACAGGAATCTCTCTGGTTTCACAGCTGCCGCAATGAAAAGCGGATCACACACACAATCGCTAATTTATTCATTCCATGAGAACACGCACACACGAGGCCGACGAACCGATTCAAATAACTTGCAAAATTCACGCCCTCGTCCGTTGTATTGCGCTCGTGTATTCGTGTTTGTTATTGCGACTCAATGAAAATAGGTCATGGGACGTTTTGAAGCTGGGTTAAAGCTAAAACATGTTTCCCTGTCATTTATAAAAGGAATTTATAAATAATAAATGTAAGACTAATTGAAAGAATTTCATTAAAAAAAGTGCTGGTCGAATAAAAAACGTATACCTATCCCGACGTAACTACGGAATGCAACTACTGACATTTTTATGTTCTGCGCCGTATTATTGAACGATAAGTTTTATAGCAGTTATTTAGTTAATGTAATATTTTATTAAACAAAACCTTGTACGGTCAATATTACATAAATTTTATCGTAACAACGTTTCGGCATGTTTTTATGCCTTCTTCAAGTATTTTCCTCCCACAATTAAGTAAAAACATAACAAAAATTACATCGTAAGTCCAACAATATGGTAGAGATCCCAGGCAACACGTAACACTTTTAACTCATTTTCCACACGTCTATGTTATTATTTTATGTTTATGTCATACGATGTTTGCCACGGGTAGAATTTGGAAAGTTTTTTGTTGTGGTATTCAATACTGGTTGCATGCAACACTCCATGCCAACATATCTTGCGCAAGCATTTTCATTTACGCATAAGTACCACATCACACATTCTCACTAATCTGCTTCCGGCATTCCATCCTCGGTCTACCATGTAAATGATGGGGGAATATTAATTAATTAATTTAATAATTGAGTTTAAATATATACATTTATTAGTTGTAAACACAATAATTTTTAATATGGGTAGTGCGTGTATATATTATGTACAAAAATAATTAATTAAAATGGGATTGTATTAAGCATCTCAGGGTATTACTGGTTTGGGTGACCACGTGTAGCAGATCTACTGTTCGTTGTTGAACCTGAGTTGTTTTCATAGGCGTCTCGCTGTAATTTCCGTGTTATGAAACTTGTTGTGGCCGGTCGACAACAGCTGCTGCCAAATTTAGGAAACACCGCTTTTTCCTCTTTCTTCCCTCGTTGTTAAGACCTTTCTTCCCTGCTTCCTGGACTGATCAAAGCATGGTCTCCGCTGCCACCTAACCAATCTCCTCTCTCCACCACTATGCTGCCAATCTCCTTTCGCCACCACTTGTATCACCAGCCAAAAATCTCTCCAAAATTGTCTCCGCCAGCCTCTTTAAAACATTGTCCCCACTTATCCGACACCTATCACTAAGGTGGCAGGGATGGATATTCTCCAATCATATCCCTTGTTTCATTTGGGGAACACACGCCACCCGGTCACCAATTTCCCAGGCAGATTAGGACATTCCGAAACCGGCGACGAGGTGTCCGAGCTTTATGGTCCAGGTGTCAGCCGCAGTCCTTTTGTTGTTATTCCGAGCAGCCAAGACGGCGCGCGGAAAAACCCCTTCTTCTTGGCAAGCGACTTGCTCATGCCGGAATATTTGGTATTTAAGTTCCCGTAAATTATAATAAAAAATTGGACGCGGGTTCTACTGCGCTACAACCACTTTTGTTCTTACCCCATACACTTCCCTCTAATGCTAATTTTACAATACCATAGTGCCTTAAAACGTGGCCTATTAATCTATCCCTTCTCTTGGCCAACGTCCTCCATATTGTTCGCTTTTCCCTATTCTGTTTAGAACTTCCTCCTTAGTGATTTCATCCACCCATCTGATTTTCAGCATTCTCCTATTGCAACACATTTCAAAGGCTTCTAATACTTTCCTTTCCGCAATTCCTATCGTCCACGTTTCGCTCATATAAGGCGACGCTCCATACGAACATTTTTAGCATCGATTTTCTAATATTCACATAGCCATAAGTAATCTTCTTTTTCAAGGAAGCCTTCCTTGCCTGCCCTACTCTTTATGTCTACTATACTTCTACCATTCCTAGTTATTCGCAAGTAGCAAAATATCCCTTCCCAATCTAACGCCCTGTTTTATTCCACTGCTTTGTAAACTACACTCCATTACCTTGGTTTTCCCTCTATTAATCCTCATACTGAACTCTTTCCCCGGGACCACGTTCATACCATTTATTATGTTTTACAAGTCTTCTGACTCCCCTACAATATAATCGGCAAAGCGTAGCGTTTTATTTCTTCTCCTTGCAGTATGACTCCTTTACCATATTCCGTTTTAACTTTCGTCATCGCCTGTTCTATGTAGAAGTAAAACAGAATGGGTGACAGACTGCATCATTGTCTTACTCTTTTCTTGATATTGAATTTTAACTACTGCTTACTGCCTTCTGTAGAGCGTATGGATAATTCTTCTCGGTATTTAATTCCAGTGCTCTTCAAAATCCTTATTAATGTGTTCCATTGAACATTATTAACGGCTTTTTCTACGTATACGAATGCCATGAATGTAGGTTTTATTTATCCTGTCTTCTAAAATTAGACGCAGAGTCAATATTGTTTACTCTTTGTCCCTACGTTCTTCCTCAAGGACTTAGAAATATTTGAATGTCTTAATTCTGTGAGTATATTGGCTACCTCATTAGTGTATTGATGTGTTTCACTGGAGTTGTGTAGCCTCAATGACTTTCTTCCTTCGCCGCATGGTTGAAATTTTCTCCCCGCGGTGTTGAAATTTTCTCGGTCGCGTGAAGCAATTTAGATGGCTGATTCAGTGTATTCTGATAGCTGGCTTCTATAAGCTGTGGCACGCTGTCAGCAATTACCGCAGGAAATTACATAATTAACGCCGACACATGCCATTATCTGTCAGTCTAGCTAAAAGCCAGGGACGTCCGTTACAGCAAGCTAGATTCCGTAATCCAAGGAAACTCCTGCCTCGGTCGGCTTCCTGTTACCTCTCCGCCTCTGCTACAGGTGCACGTCATCATCGCTTCAAGCACTCGTAACAGCAGCACAAGCAGCCTTTGCGTCCTCACAGAAACACTCCACCTATCTCACTTACCTTTGTTAAATATTTTTCTTGCTTTTCTGAAGAGTAAAACTGTTTCTACGAAAATATGATCCACCAAAGTGGCGCTCTTTCATGATTCAGAATGTCTTCTCCCGTCTGCAATTTTTTATTACAAAATATTATAATTAGTTCTTTCAATATCGGATATAAGACTTCAAGATTTAAAACACTACAGGTCACATAATTTTTTCACCAAATCAATAATCATTTTATAATAAAATATTTCCCTTAGTTGCTTATTTATGCTCAAGTTCTTATCTCTGTTACTTACGTTTGACACTCCCAGAGTGGGAAAGAAAATAGGGTTAAAGTTATGGACTAGAAGAAAGAGATAAAACAATAATAACTCGTATGGAAAATGATAGCTGGACAATTAGAGACGAATCACAAGATGCTAGCCAAATAGGATATTAGTATAACTGTAAATAAGACATATGTATTATGTGTTTATTTCTGTATATAAAAAATATATATAGGGGAAGGGGGTAGATGAGTGGATGGACAAAACGAAGAATGAAATTGGGTATCAATTCTTTAATATCAAAGTAATCTAAGTTCTTTACTTTTCAAAAATCAATTTTTTGATATTAAGTAAAAAAGTAAATAAAAATACAGTAAACAAATTAATTACATTAACATTTAGTTATTTTAAATAAGTTCCACCCATCTCTGTGGAATTCTTCAAGTATATAGACACAAAAATTATAAAATGCATATTAATTTTGAATACTTAAAAATATTAAGTATATTTTCCAGTAAAGTAAAATAAATAAGTTATGTTTTTAAGTCGATAAATAATTACATTAGTAGTAATATGGCGTCAGAGACTATCTCTCGTGACGGTTACAGCCGAAATTAGGTATAACAATGAGTGAATGCTTTACACAGTTAAATTTTGACCCTTGAAAATTTTCCACATTTATGATTTATGTTTTTTAAGATAAATGTGTTTGGTCACAACTCTGTACGTTTGAATATCTAATTTAACGTTATTGTGTTTGTGTTCTTTTATGCGGTTTTTTAATGCTCTTTTCGTTTGTCACAAATACAGTGCATTGAAGTGTAATCAATTAATTTATTAGATAATATTACGTTTTTCCCAGAAAATTATTTGGATATTTGATAATATTTAAATCGTTTATTGTTTTAAAAACAACGCATATACCGAAATTGTATGGAAAGGGAATCAAACTGCAAGGAGAAGAAATAAAAACTCTCAGGTTTGCTGACAATATTGTGGTTTTAGAGGAGTCAGGAGAAGACTTGGGAAATATATAATATGCCAGCAACGTGATCCTGGAGGAAGAGTACAACATGATTTAGATTTATTGTTGTTTCCATTAATCCTCGATTGAGGAAATAGGATACGTCATACATTAAAAATTAAAAATGAACAAAATAAAGTACATAATTAAAGACAAATAAACTTAAAATAAATTAGTAAAAGAAAGTGTATATAGACAAAAGTCAATATAAACACAACACGGACACACACTGGGAAACACAAACAAGCACACACTGAGGAACACGCAATGGAGTTTTAACTACTTGGAGCTCTGCGACCAGGAAACTGTCCTTCCCTCTGTCGTAGCTCCAGGCAATACATGAAACAAACAAACAAAAGAGCAGAAAAAACTGAATAGAAATTTTAAGATATGTGCTATTTTATAAGGCAGCTCATTCAACACTTTTTGTAGAAGGACGATTAATAAAATCCTGTACCGAGTAAAACGCGCCATTTAAAAGAATAGTTTTACTCTGCTTCACGAAGCTTTTGTAGGTACTATTTTTAACCTCTGGCGGAAGGCTGTTGTATAAAATTATCCCGGTATTGTGAATACTTTTCTGGTGTAGAGCAAGGCGATGCTTGTCCGACCTTAGAGCTGAACGATTTCTAGTCGCGTATTCATGAAACTCGCCATTTGTTTGAAACAAATTAGTGTTTCGCTTTACAAACTTTAATATTTCATGAATATATACGCTCGGTAAAGTAAGTATTTGCAAACTTTTGAAGAAAGGTTTGCAACTCGATCTAGAATTCGTGCTAGAAAGTATTCTAATTGCACGCTTTTGCAACTTAAATATTTCATTACTCCTGGAGCAGTTTCCCCAATTAGAGATGCCATAGCTCATAATTGAATGAAAATACGCGAAATAAACCATTTTGACGTACTTTTTGTCATTTTGTCAGGTTTAATGGAGGGAAAACGAAGGTTATGGAGCTTAGTATGGGAAATAGGGGAATAATAAAGGGTATTAGATTTGGAAGGGATATTTTCAAGGAAATTAAGGAATTCTGCTACTTGGTCAGCCCAATAACTAGGGATGGTAGGAGTTTAGTAAACAGAAAGATTAGGGTAGCATAGGCTAGGAATACTTCCGAAATAAACAGGAATTTACTGATGGGTAATATAAGTGTGAATATTAGGAAAACGTTGCTAAAAATGTTCATATGGTGTGCGGCGTTATATGGGTGCGAAACGTGGACGGCAGAAGTTGCAGAAAATAAAAGAATAGAAGCCTTTGAAATGTGGTGCTATAGGAGAATTCAGAAAATCATATGGGTGGATAGAATCACTAACCAGGGATTTATAAGGAGAATAAGATGCTAGAGCACAATATGGAGGACTTTGACCAAGAGAAGGCCACGTTTTGAGATATGAGGGTATTGTAAAATCAGCATTAGAGGAAAGTGAGTGGGGTAAGAACAGAAGAGGTAGGAAAAGGATGGAATAGCTTGTGAGATTAGGGAGAAATTGGGTAGTGGACGAAAAGATTTGCGCAGGATTGGTTAGCATACAGATGTGAGAGATGCATCAGACTAGTCTTAGAAATGAATACCAAAACAACAGAAACCCCGTAATTTTAAAAGAAGTCAATTAATTTGTAATGCATGTTAGTCGTTTTTTATATTTTTATTTTTCAATATTGTAATATATATATATATATATAATTAAAACACACCATTCTATTTTTTAACTGACTCTTGTTTAGGACTTACGTTAATGTTTGAAGGACGTAAAATGTTATCCCATTTGGTATGATAAGTCCGGCTTCTACATGTACGGGGGCTGGGGATGTATTTATGAGCAATAAAGCAAGACATCGAGACAGCAGTTGAATCACTCACGATACAGACAGACAGACAGACGCTCGCAGTCTCTCTTTTACGATCACGAGCGGAGAGTTTGGAGATGGAGTGCGGAAGTCTACAAAGCCACCTGGCAACGCAACTTTTGTGATATATAGAGCGCGTAGAAATGGTGTTTTATGAGCCCACAACTTGTAAAATGCAATTCTTCTTTTTTTTTGGAAATAACGGGGTGGAGGCGATTTTTTTTCCACCTTCTCCGTATCATGAAGATCAACAGTCGGGTATATAAATCACATTTCTCGGATACTGCTTTCACTCCCGACTCTCTCCTCTCTTCTCCCTTATGGTTCTTGCATGCATCAATCACAATAACTCGAAATGGATGTTTCTGTTCCGCATGGAGCGCGTCTCACTTCCACTTTTCAAAGAAAAAGTGAAAATATCACATATTTCAGCTACAAACTATGAATTCAGCAAACTTGGATGAATATTAATATTGAAATACAATTAAACTAGTCATTAAACATCCTTCATACGTTTAAAATTTAAACTTTTATAATTTATACTATAAAACGTAAAAAAAGAAAAAGCATTAATGGACAGTTCGTAGACGAAATTAATTTTTTTTAAACTCAGCAGTATGCTTGTATTATTTTAAGTCAAAATCAACAGTTCCGTTTCACAGGTACAAACATAAACTTCTGAATCTTGTAAATTTACCACTTATGGATTGGTGATTACGTTATTGACTTTATCAGTTAGTAGTGGCAAGAGAAGAAATATCAACTCTGCGTCTAATCATAGAAGACAGGATAAGGAAAAACTGGTCTACGTTCATGGCATTTGTATATTTAGGGAAAACCTTTGATAATGTAAAGTGGAACAAACTACTAATAATTTTGAAGATGGCAAGAACAAAATATCGAGAAATAACAGTTATCCAGATTTCAGTCAGCAGTATAATTGAATGGCAAGAAAAGAAACCAGATATCAAGAAAGTTATAAGACTAGGATGCAGTCTGTCGCCCATGCTGTCTAAATTGTTTATAAAACATGTGATACAAAACGTTTTAGACGAAATGGAGAAGGCATAATAATTTATGGAGAAGAAATAAAAATCCACCGCTTTGAATATGATATTGTAGTATTACGGTAGTTATAAGAAGACTTGAAAACCATAAGAATGAGAAGGAGTTCAAAATGTGTATTAATGGAGGGAAATCCAAGGTAATGGAGTATAGTATGGAAAATAGCGGAATAACAAAGAGTTTTAGATTGGAAAGAGATATTTTGTAGGAATTTAAGGAAAACTTGCTACTTGGAAAGCGTAATAACTAGAGTAGGATAGTACAGAGAAGAAAGGAATTTTCTACGGGTAATAAAGTGTGAATATTAGGAAATCATTGCTAGAAATATTTGTTTTATGAGCGACGTTATATAGGTGCGAAACGTGGACGGTTGGAGTTGCAGAAAGGAAAATAATAGTAGCATTTTAAATGTGGTGCTATAAAAGAATGCTGAAAATCAGATGGGTGGACGATCTAAGCAAAGTAAGAGAGAAAGAAAAATATGGAGAACTTTGACATGAGAAGGGAGAACTTAATATGCCCCGTTTTGAAACAATTAGCATAAGGACGAAATGTGTGCAGAAGGAGTGGAATCAAAATAATTTTTATATGTAATAAATGCTCATATTTGCGTCGAAAAAAAACTCTTGAGGTCACTAGTGTTCTCCCGTCAATAGTTTTGTATAATTTCAACCCCTTTCAGCGTGTAAGAGATGGGGCTGGAAGTGAAATAACAAGGAAATAATCATGTTTGGCGTCGAAAGCGGTGTAATGTGAGTCGCTGTGTCGCATGATTACCTTTAATATGCTAATTAAACAAAAATTCATCCCTAAAGCGGAGAAGAATTTTTATTGTGTTACAGTACTCAAAATACTTTTAGCCCTGTTATTGTAGCATGTGTTGACCAAGAATTAAATAACGTCCCTGGATAATGTAAATAAATATCCCGGCAACGCCGGAGCTCCAGCTAATTATAATAATAAAAACACAACTTCTGTTGTTTGACCTTCTTTGATAAATTGACTCCCACAGTATTTTTTTAACAATTAAATATAATGAGATTACGGAAATTAAATTTATGTTAAAACCAGAAAGTAAAATAAAAAGTTATTTAACCAAACCAAATGATGAAATTCCTATAAAATAACAGGCAAATATTATTAATAAAACAGATTTTAAAGAGTGTGAGAAAATTTATACATGAGACACTGGTATAACTCTAAGTACTAGGTTAAGTACCCATAAAAATAATTCTAAAATATATGTTTTAATACTATTTTGTTATTATGCCATTTAAACTGTAAACATTCAAATAGATTTTTAACAATGTTAACCATATAAAAAATAAACCAATAGAAACAAAGTATGAATCCCAGGAAGGAAAGGAGTGAAATATTCAAACATTATACCAAAATTGTATATCAATGAAGTTAAGTAACAGTCTTGACGTCACTTTTAAATATCGATAACTGCAAAGTCGATTTTTTCACTATTAACGTATGCGGAGAAATCAAATTTAACCGATCTAATTTTTCCAGTGCTAGAAAAACAAGGAGGACTAAAGAGACGAACCAAATTAATTAAAGGATTTTGATTAATGTATGGGAATGTTGTCGTATTTATTTTATTTTCTCTAATGGTGTTTTAATTATTTACGTTCAATAAGGATTGATAATTTACAAGGCACTGATATTCCCGTCTGTATCTCTTACAACTGAATAAATGTAAATTGTAAGGTTTACTTTAAATGAATGCCCGATGATAATTTTTCTCTCCACTCTGTGAAACACTTGTGCGCTTGGCAGTCGGTCGACTACCCTTTAATAATAATTAATTGCATTATTTACTCTAGCTTTGGAACGACTGTTAAATTTTCCTCGAGTGTGTTAAACATTCATTGAAGAAAATGAATCTAATACAATAATAAAGATTTCCTCCCCCCATACATTTTAATGTCACATTTTCCTACTATATATTTATATAACTTACACTTAACAATGCAGGCCAGCTTGCGAGTTGCAATTGTTGAGGAACTGACGCAACTTGGGCCAACAATGTGGTCTGGCGAGAGGTAGAGTCGTCATGGATTGATTGGAAAAGCAGGTTGTGTCGGCGGGACGACGAGAGAATGACCACGCCCTGCAGATATAATTATTTTTCATGGTCTGATTCTAATTAAAAATTATTAAAATCAATTTTTGGTGTTTTTATGAAAAATACCTGGCGCCCTAGAGGAAGTAAGAAATCCTCGAAGTAGAAGGAACGCAGGATCCGCTACAATATATTCTTTGTGCAAACCTCGTGCCTAGCAGGTGTTAAATTATTATTCATTCTCATTGGTCGAATTTTATTTATTCAAACCATTTATATTAAATAACATATTAACGATTATGAATTTCAGGCTGAAAATGAAGAAACTCAAAAACGGAATCAAAACAAGTAGATTGGAATGAAAATATACTGAAAAAACAGGAGAAGCTTCAGAGTTCCAAAAGAAGATATACAGAGTATATTAATAGAAAATGAGAAAGAAATAATACAGACGATAAATGGGCACTGTTGAAGGAAGAAACGACTAAAGGAGAGGTCGAAAAGATAGGAAAAATAGAACACATCAATATGAAATCACGGATAACTCAGGAAATAATAAAATGATTGACGAAAAGCGTAAACATGCTTGTATGGGCGAGATACGTGGACGGTTGGAGTTGCAGAAAGGAAAAGAAAGAAGCCTTTGAAATGTGGTGCTATAGGAAAATGCTGAAAATCAGATGGTTGGATAACGAGGAAATTCTGAGCAGAATAGTGGAAGAGCAAACAATATGCAGGACGTTGACCAAGATCACGGATAGATTAAAAGGCCACATTTTGAGACACGAGGGTCTTGTAAAATTAGCATTAGAGGGAAGTGTGTGAGGTAAGAACAGGCGAGGGAGGCTAAGGATGAAATACGCTAGGCGGACTAGAACCGATGTTCGATATGGTAGTTATTCGCGAAAGGCTTGCGTAAGATAAGTTAGCAAGCAGAGTTGCATCAGACTAGTCCAAGGACTGAATACCTCAATAACAACAGATGAATATGAAATACAACATTAAGATAGTTTCTGAAACATATTCAAAAATTTTAAACATTGAAAAGATTTATTTAAAAAAATAATAAAATAACTTATAAATAAAAAATATGAATACCTTTATCATCGCTTTAAATATAATTGTATGTTATATAATAGCGACGTCAGAATAGTCATTTAAGAATTTATCTTGCAATTATTCAAAGAAATGGAATTTTTTATAGTTTACATAAATATATTTCAATGTAAATGAGAAAGTAATAATTACTAAATCTAATTTCTGTTTCCATCATCTTGCGTCTACATGTTCGGCGGGGTCAGACAACTTCAAAAGGAAATACTTCAACGAGACTAACAAATATTTACTCGTTTAAAAAAACTAGATTGCCTGAACGGAATGATAAGGAGTGGAGGGGAGAGACGCCTGTTGTGAAGGGTTGCCGTATTCCAAACTTTATATACCTCTCTCGGAAAAGAAGAAATATTGAGGGAAAAAATTAACGATCAAAGGGCGTCGAAGAAACGACGTCTAAATAAGTTAACTCCAATTGAAAAGTTTGAAAATATTCTCAAGAAATCGTAGTTTTCGTTGCTGAATCTGATATTAAGAAATTATTATTTCTTACTCAAACGTCATAATATTTTAAGGACATTCGTTGAAAAGCTTGAGCTTAATTAGTGGAGAGAGTTTATTTATTTTCTTGCCGTTTAATTTTTTTAGCTGAAAAATAGTTTATTATTGTTAAATAATTCATAATCTGTGTTTGTTGACGACTTACTCTGAAAATTTATCACTCAATTTAACTTCACTACATTTTTTAAACCGCAACATTTTCATATCGTATTCAAACTGTAAATGAGGCAAGTCTTCATTCCAGGTCGCCTACTAGTAATCAATATTGATTTGTAATCAATGGCGTCAGTTATTAGGAAGTTCCTCCTTGTAGTAACTTCCGGTCGCTTCCTCTTTTTTTGCTCCGAAGCGTAAAGAACTACACAATGGTGACCCTCAAATAATAATTATACGAGCATCTATATAAATATACTTATTAATTGAAACCTAACGAAGTTCTAAATGTCATTTCTATTTGGTTCAGGTCAAAGATAATTTCTATACTAGAGACTAGAGATTTTTTCCGAGGAAAAGAATTGTATTTTTTCTTTTGTTAACCGGCTACAAGAGGGTGATCCTGAAACAGGCTACTCCCCTTTAATAGCATAGGAGTTTTAGTTTATTACAATATATATATATATATATATTACATTGAACAATGCAGGCCAGCTTGCGAGTTGCAATTGTTGAGGAACTGACGCAACCCGGGCCAACAATGTGGTCTGGGCAGTCATCATGGGGTGATGGGAGAAGCAGGTTTTGTCGGCGGGACGACGAGAGAATGACCACGCCCTGCAAATATAATTTTTTTCGTGCTCTGATTGAAATTAAAACTATTAAAATCAATTTTTGGTGTTTTTATGAAAAATACCTGGTGCCCTAAAGGAATTAAAAAATCCTCGAAGGCAGAGGAACGACGGATCGACAATATATATATATATATATATATATATATATATATATATATATATAATTCCAAATATTGAGAGTCTTGATTCCATTACATCCTTTATGGAGTGGTATTTTACCCTCGGAAATGTTCCTTAGATGCTCTCCAAATATGGTTTGAGTGGTCCTTTGTTACTCAAGTGCGTCAATTAAGACTGTGACACTATTATTTTCTGCGGAGGAAGATTTCTACAAGTATTCAATATTCCTAGTTAGTCGGAATGCAGTCTTCGTCGCTGTTGTTAAGTTGCTTGAATCCTTCCGTCTCACTAGATTTCAGGGAATCTTTCTATAAAAACGGTAATGTTTACTCTGAGGGATGTAGCAAGAGCGCGCTTACTCGGTCTTGTAGTGTGCAACGGCAAAGGGAGTTTAATGTTCTCCATGGGAAGAAATAGAGAGGGGTGGAAGGGAGCAAAATAACGGATAACATCTTCCGCGAGGGCAATGCAATGCATTACAGGAGGATAAATACCCTCTTTGCAGGCGAACACTGTGCAGTAATATTCGCCGTCTGACCTCTATGGTTGCTCCAGACCCCGTGAAGGGAGGGAGGGTGGAGGGGGAGGGGTAAATGGGGAGCACGTGTTACGTGTTATTGGACTCCATACATGCAACCCCGGAGGAGATTGGCCGCGGCCGGGGATGCTGACCATTACACGTTACTGCTTCGGGATCATGCAGCGAGAATTAGATAAGCACGTGTACTTGTTGCAACTACCGTAGATACCCAACTAAGTGGATCGAGGTTTTCCCCAATAATAAATCACTATTCTATTTATTTTTCAGTCTGAAACTCTCTAATCACTGTACTGACTCTTCCCTTGAATCACCTCAAGTGCAACAACAATAAAATAAGGACACCATATCTTGTTTCTTTTTAACCTTTTGGTATTACTGCTCACGTAAATTCTTAATAGATAAATGATCAGTTTAAAAGGTAATATATTTTCATTTTTAAATATATACGTTACCGTGAAATGGAGTATTCTACCATAATTAAGAACTAAGTGTTCACAACAATCTCCAATGCCTCAACGTTTAGAAGTGTCTCTGCCTCAACGTTAAAAAACTACTTATTGAGTACTAGCTGTATCTGGGTGTCCGGCGATGTCCAGGAAAATAATGCTTAAATATAACTAAACTTTTACGTAAGTTATAACACCCTTTGTTCTTCGAGAACGTATGCACACACGCAGACTACGTAAGAGCGTAATGTATCCTCTCAATAGGTTAGGATGGATATCATAACCTATATATAGATACATATACATGTCTCCGAAAAATAAATTGAATTTGTGCGGCCCGTGTCTTTATACTCTCATTCTTCACTGCGATTTTGCATATTTATAAACTAATTAAATAGTATAAAATCGACAGAAACCTTCTATGGGTAGAACCCTACAAAACACCAAAATTTCATGGCAATTCGACGAATGGTTTGGGAAAATATAAGGGACAAACGTTAAGTCTTAGGAAGTTTTTTGGCCACAAAGGAGTGACGGAAGGTACCGAAATATTCAAAAGATCGACATAAACCTACTTTGTGTTGATTATTGCTAAACACAAAGATAATCACGGCATCGGATGAATAGTATAGGAACGTCTAAGGGGAAACCTTATAACACCTTACACGTTCAAAGTGTTTGTGAAATTCTTGGTATATAAACACAGATGAATGTCGGCAACAATTCCGACCTGCGAACGCTTGAAAAAAGGGGAATGAGAGTATCCAGAGGAGTTTTCCTCTCCCAACCCCCTGGCCCTAGGTCAAGGGTTTTGTATTAAATCTCCCACAAGCTGAGACGACCTAGATAGGTGTGTGTACGCACGTCACAGTCCTTCGGCATACCGTAAGAGTTGTTTGTTGATCCCATAGGACCAGACGGCCAGCTGCCCCTCAATACTGATCGAGGCATGGAGGCGGGTTTGTTGCGCTCTCACAACAATCTAGTCTCCCGTCATCAGAAAGACTTGTTATCAAATGCCCGACCTACCTCATGCAGCTTTTCTAGAATTTTCCCGTCAATACCTATACGTGAAACACCGGGTATGATCCTTACACTTGTAGCGCAGTAGAACCCGCGTCAGATTTTTTATTATAATTTACGGGAACTTAAATACCAAATATTACGGCATGAGCAAGTTGTTTGCCAGGAAGAAGCGGTTTTTCCGCCCGCCGTCTCGCCGTTTCGGAATAATAACAAGGGACTGCGGCTGCCACCTGGACCATAAAGCTCGGACACCTCGGCGCCGTTTCGGAATGTCTTAATCTGCTTAGGAATTTGGTGACGTGTGGCGTGTGTTCCCCAAATGAAACAAGGGATAGGATTGGAGGATATCCATCCCTGCCACCTTAGTGATAGGTGTCGGATAAGTGGGGACAAGGCTTTAAAGAGGCTGGCGGAGACAATTTTGATAGATTGGACAGATTTTGCAAAGTGATGGTGAGAGGATATTGAAGGAGAGTGGTGGAGGAGATTTTTGAAGGTGGTGGCGAAAGGAGATTGGCAGCAGAGAAGTTACGGCGAGAGCAGATTGGTGAGGTGGCAGCGGAGACCATGCTTTGATCAGTCCAGGAAGCAGGGAAGAAAGAGGAAAAAGCGGAGTTTCCTTACTTTGCCAGCACGACTTCGTACGATTGTCTACCGGCCGTTATAAGTTCCACAACACGGAAATTACAGCGAGACGCCTATGAAACAACTCAGGTTCGTCAACGAACAGATCTGCTACACGTGATCACCCAAACCATTAATACCCTGAGATCTTTAATAAAATCCCATTTTTAAATAATTATTTTGAACTTCATATATCTACGCACTACCCATATTAAAAATTATTGTGTTTACAATTAATAAATATATATATTTAAACTCAATTATTAAATTCATTAATTAATATCCCCCCCTCATTTACACACTACAGCCCAGGGTCCCTAGTCAACTCTTGGCGTCCTTGCTCTAGCTTCTATGCTATTAAAGGGGAGTTGCCTTCTTCGAGATCACCTTAATGTAGCCTTTTTCCCAACACATGGCAACATTGTCTTTTATTTATACAGATCGCAAAATAAAACAAAACTATGATGATAATAATTGTATTACTATCAGTTGGTACGAAAGAAATTTTGAATAAATGATTCTATGACAAAGAACTATGCTTATTAATAATACCAATGATACTAAAGAATTCCTTTTCATCTCAATGGTTCCATATGTCTATATATTTTAAAAATAAAACTAATCAAAATTTTTAAAGGTTTAATTTTTGATTTTTTTGAATCTAAATATACCAAATATAATCAGTACTATTTTTTCCAAAAATATAATTTTTTTCTGGTAGACAGACAATAATAACATTTAAAACTCCACTTTACAGGTTTGTTTACAATATTGTGGAACTAAATTGTAGATATTTTACCAGATGTATTTACACGAAAGGAAAAAGTTATCCGAGACCAAAAGAGGGTTGTATGGAGTCTTTTTGGGGATTCCTACACTTCCTTATATACCGTCTCAGTTTTATCAGGTGTATTTGTCATTTCCTAATTGCTTGATATCACGAGAAGACTTCATACAACAACTTCACCAGAACCTCCGATCATCAACAAAGAGTGTTGATTGATTGTTTCAATTACTTGAGGGACGTTGGACAGAGCTCATTGATTAGAATAACAGGAAACCAATCTAAATTTCTGCGTCTGAATGAGAGTTAATTTGAAAAGAATGTGAAGATCAGTTTCCAGGGAACAAAGATAACGTGACAAGTTTTCCTTTGATAATAGAGATGTTTCTTTTATTAAAATTCCTTGAAAAAGTATATTCTTCAAAAGTCAAATATGAAAAAAATGTAAGTCCTTGTTATGAATAAAACTTGGAACAGAACCCGAAAAACTGACCAAATCCAACACCCCCGTTTAACTTTATCTTTCTATTATAGAGAAAACTGTATCGTTTGCCAGAGATTTACTGCTAATCAAAATATGTTTGTAGGTTTTTAATAGAGAATTTTTTATCTCAGTAGAATCAACACGGACTCAAAATGTGGCATCAATAATCATCAGGACTAAAATTGGGATTGCGGTTTCAAAGAATGAAATTAAAATTAAACACCGTCCTAGTACTTCAAAATTTTTTTGTTAACTTTCTTTCCAACTTTTATATTTCCTTTACGAAATGTTTAAAAGTACCCCTTTTCTTCTTGAAATGGAGCGGCGTTCTCGTCTCCTGGCAAAGTGTCACACTGTCTGCAAACATTTAGGGACAAATTATTTTCGCCGGAAGCGTTTTGCTGACAGAACTCGGCACCAATTACCCTCGACGAAACCTTCATTTCTTCCGTGTATATTTCTCTGAGACAGAAAAGTAAAGGGCGGGGGATTAAAAAGTAGCGGAATGGACGGACGAGAATGCACGAGGATGAGAGAAAGACGAAAAGCTGGTCCAAGTTATTCTCAACTTTCAACTTCATAGTCGGGAACTTTTCCTTTAGTCCATTTCAAGTGTTTCTAATTAAGATTAAGTCTGTAGGCGGTTGAGTTTGTACTTCGCACAACTAAGTGATTTCCCAGCCCTGCATTACTCCTCCCTCTCTTTCTCTCTCCGCTCTCTACCCTTTTTTCACGCCCTGTCTCTCTCTTCCTCTTCTACTTAACTCAATGTATCTTTAAAAAATAACAAACATTTTAAGGGTAGTTAAATATTCCTTGTTTGATAAGGCATTCTACAATCATAATTATTTTATATACTTTAATCACCGGTTTCCTTTCACTGTACCTACTCAAACAGCCACTACTACTACAATCGAACCTTTATAACGAGTTAACTTTTTATGTTAATTGAAGCTATTGATTTCTTAAATCTGTTACAAAATTCCACTCCGGAAATTACGAATACTATATTTATGCAACCAATAAATAAAGCTGAAATAATTTCAGTAATTAGAAATTTGAAGTGTTCCTCAGCAGCAGATATATAGGGTATAACTAGTATAATGGTTAAAGAATGTGCTGTTTCTATCGTTTTACTACTTTAAGTAATATTTAACAAATGTCTTTCCGCTGGAATTTTTCCCGATGCGTTAAAAATAGCCAAAGTAATTCCCCTGGTTAAGAAAGGATCGCCATCTGACATATCTAATTACAGGCCCATTTCTCTCCTTCCTATTGTCTCTAAAAAATTTGAAAAAAATAATTCATATTAGATTACTTCATTTCCTGAATAAATATAAGATTTTATCAACAGCGCAGCAAGGCTTTCTTAAAGGAAAGTCCACAGATAGCGCAATGTACGAATTCATTCAGAATATCCAGAATTCATTGGATGAAGGACTGAAGGTAGCTGGCATTTTTGCTGACCTCGCTAAGGCTTTCGACACCGTAGATCACCAAACATTAATAAAAAGATGTAATATTATGGAATTCGGGGAAATACGTCACTTTTACTAAGATCGTATCTTACAAACCGCAAACAACAAGTAGTAATTGAAACCAAAGACGGCCAACTTCACTTATCCGATTGGGAATTTATTACATGTGGAGTTCCTCAAGTATTTGCAAACCATTCTTCAAAAGTTTGCAAATACTTACTTTACCAAGCGTATATATTTATGAAATATTAAAGTTTGTAAAGCTGAACACTAATTTGTTTCAAACAAATGGCGAATTTCATGAATACGCGACCAGAAATCGTTCAGCTCTAAGGTTGGACAAGCATCGCCTTGCTCTACACCAGAAAAGTATTCACAATACCGGGATAATTTTATACAACAGCCTTCCGCCAGAAGTTAAAAATAGTACCTACAAAAGCTTCGTAAAGCAGAGTAAAACTATTCTTTTAAAATGGCGCGTTTTACTCGGTACAGGATTTTCTTAATCGTCCTTCTAGGTTGCTGCAAAAAGTGTTGAATGAGCTGCCTTATAAAATAGCACATCACATATTATTAAAATTTCTATTCAGTTTTTTCTGCTCTTTTGTTTGTTTGTTTCATGTATTGCCTGGAGCTACGACAGACGGAAGGACAGTTTCCTGGTCGCAGAGCTCCAAGTAGTTAAAACTCCATTGCGTGTTTCTCAGTGTGTGCTTGTTTGTGTTTCCCAGTGTGTGTGTGACATCGTGTGTCCGTGTTGTGTTTATATTGACTTTTGTCTATATACATTTTCTTTTATTAATTTATTTTAAGTTTATTTGTCTTTAATTATGTACTTTATTTTGTTCATTTTTAATTTTTAATGTATGACGTATCCTATTTCCTCAATCGAGGATTAATGGAAACAATAAATCTAAATCTATGTTTCAATTGACCTGGATGTAACCATGAAAACCCCTATTATAAAGACCAAATGTCTTGAGCTTCAGAAACGCCCTTTGGTGGACTCCGGATAGACGGTAGAATGAACAACAACCCTGCCGTAACTGATTTATTGCATATATTTACAAACGGCATCTTTTGCGGTCGCAACGAACATTTATGATTCTTTAAACATCCAAAGAAATTTCTATATAATCATAAACATCTATTGTATTTGTTGTTGTTTTTGTGGTATTCAGTCCTTAGACTGATCTCATGAAACCCTTTATGATATAGGCGAATGCTGAAAATTAGATGGGTGGATAGAGTAAGTAACGAGGAAGTTCTAAATAGCGAACAATATGGAGGACGTTGACCAAGAGAAGGGATAGTTTAATAGGTCACGTTTTAAAGCACGAAGGTCTTGTAAAATAAGCATTAGAGGGAAGTGTGTGGGGTAAGAACAGAAGAGGGAGGCCAAGGATGAAATGAGATAGGCAGATTAGGAACGTTGTGGATTGTGCTAGTTAAGAGATAATGAAAAGGCTTGCGCAAGATATGTTAGCATGGAGGGTTTCATGGACTGAACAACAGAACAACATAACGTCACACTATAACAACATTTTTTTCCTAATATTCACACTTAAATTACCAAAATTGTGTTCTAAAAATGGACTTTATTGTTTATTTATACTCGAATATGCGATTATGCATGTTTCTCAGTGTGTGCTTGTTTGTGTTTCCCAGTGTGTGTGTGACATCGTGTGTCCGTGTTGTGATTATATTGACTTTTGTCTATATACATTTTCTTTTATTAATTTATTTTAAATTTATTTGTCTTTAATTATGTACTTTGACCAAAATTGTGTTCTAAAAATGGACTTTATTGTTTATTTATACTCGTATATGCTATTATGCATTAATTCGGGTCTAATTGCGGGTTAATCTACTCAAATTTACCACCCCCGCAAAAACAACAATGAACAATTTCCTTCTTCTAGTAAATATAATTCCTTGACGTAGAGGGAATTAATTTTTTATATCAAATAGATTTTTCTAAAAATAATTACAGTCGTCAAAGCATATTATCATACTTGTTATATTCCGTGTATTATAACGGCACGTAAATATTTCTTCTGTGACCAAATATTTTATTTTTAATTTTCCTATCTATGTAGAAACTCTACTGTCACTTGCCTTTCAAAGTGTTTGCAGACTTCAAGATGGAGAAACGCGAGAGAGAATATAAAGCCTCCACGGAGCGGAGGGAAGTGGATGGCATGGAAATCCATTTTAAAACTCTCGTGATCGATCATTCCCGAAAGCGTCCTTGGCACCGCTAACTGATTAATGACGTGTCCTTTAAGGTAAAAATGGTGAAGGAGGTGGTGGGTGGAGGGGGAAGGATTTCCTCAAATTTACCGCCACAGCCACAGTGACATTATTTACGTCTTCTTTGAAACGGGAGCAATGTAATATAACGGGAACTTGAAGGACAGTTAATTTTAAAAATAAATTAGGACAATTTTTAATTAATATTAATACAAATGTATGAAAAACGAATCTTCGGTCCATCAATATGGCACAATGTAATACGGGGTCATGAATGTAGGGATTTGCGAGCAGAAAGATAGTCATTACGCATTTTCATACATTAATTGGCACTGGCACACCTGGTTTCCGTACTTCCGCGTTTGTGAGGCGGCTGCTTCCTTCGTTGGGTCCATCTATGTTCTGAGAATTCTGATTCCGCGTTTACGTTGACGTGCAAAGCCATCTTGCCGTACCCTGTCGTCAGTGTTCTTGCCTTTTCTGACACCATCAAGATTACTAGTTGCCGTATCTCTGTCACTACGGCACCACTCAATTTTTGGGTCTCATCTCCTCTGGCTTCCTCCTTATTCAAAATGCCAATTCAGACTCTAATTCTCAATACCTCGTCTCCTATCCACCTTCCTAATTCCATTCCCGACTACCTGCTTTTCTCGTGCGATGGCCCAACTACCACGCACTTTCCTGACATCCAACTTGTTCAAAGTTAATCTCCCCATTGTCTTTCTCCTCCTTCGAAGATTCTTTTCCAACTGCCTAAATTTCCATCTCGTCTCCTGTCAGGCCAACTATCCACATACCCCCACCATGGGGGTGGATGGCGGAGCACATGACTCCCAGTTCCAATCAAACCCGCGGTTTTCTTCATATTCGTTGAGGGTGAATCATCCTTCGAAATTCCCGGAATGTCCCGGAATGTCGATAGTTATTATTGCTCCCTGTCGTCCATGTCGAAGTTTTCAAATAGTGTATCGCCACTGATTAAATAAAATGGTAATCGCCACCTTAATTCATTACAGTAAATTATTTGCTTAGACGAATAAAAAAAGTTATACCAAGGAAACGTTTCTCAGCCTTCTTTTGCTTAAATGCAAGAAAGAATTAATTCTTCAGGTCGTGATAAACATTTTGCAGTATTTAATCTGGTTGCCTTTGTTCATAATTGCAAAGTTGTTCCCGTGATAAACTTTCCTTTTTGCAAGCGATCCTCGGGGAGATACATTCCCTGTTTCTTTTAGTTTTATCTCCAACTGGGCAATTTAACTCGCCTTACCTGGCAAAACAATTTAGCTTTGGTTTAATAATAAATTCCGTTCCCTGAGTAACGGTGGCGGGATGAGCACATAAGTTCATTATTCAATTTAAAAAATTTAATTTCTACATAACAAACATCAGATATATGTTGTTTGAATATATTTCGGTACGAAAATAAGACTGCATAATTAATAATAAATGACATATTTTTCATTAACATAATTTACAAACTGTCTACACACAAACGACTCAGAAAAAAGATCACACTGTGTGTTTCCATTATCTGCAAAGCATCAATATTAACTTGGAAAATTCAAATTTTTAAATCGAGTGGAAAATTTCAAAACTCGAACAAAATTAATTCGTCGAAACGCATTTCACTTCTCCCGCGGGCTGCTTTGTTATGTTTACAGATTAGTAATTCAATGAGAGGCAAAATGCTGCGTTACAATAATCTCTGGAATAAATTTACACAAATCTGCGATTAATATAACTGCGGCCTCGCTAAAAAAAACACGAAATCACACACATCACTATGACCAAATAAGCAAACGTAATCGGGATTTTGTAATGAGAGAAACGATTTCATTAAAAGTCATTGCAAGTATCAAAATTTAAAGGTCAAGCGTCTTAAATTTCAAATTTTACGAGACAAAAAAATTATCATTCAACAACAAATATTGTTAACAGTAAATGTAACCGACAAAACAGCAAGTTAATACAATTTATTTTAAGAGAGATATTTTACTTGGGATGGTAGACGTATAGTAGACATAAAGAGTAGGATAGCACAGGCAATGAAGGCTTTCGCAGAAAAGAGGAATTTACTAACTGATAATTTAAGTGTGAATATTAGGAAATCGTTGCTAAAAAATGTTTGAATGGAGCGTGGCATTATATGGGTGCGAGACGTGGAGGATAAAAGTTGCGGAAAGGAAACGAATAGAAGCCTTTGAAATGTGGAACTATAAGAGAATGCTGAAAATCAGATGGGTGGATTTAATCACTAACGACGAAGTTCTAAACAGAATAGAGGAAGAGCGAACAATATGGAGGACGTTGACCAGGACAAGGAATAGATTATTAGGCCACGTTTTAATACATGAGGGTCTTGTAAAATTATCATAATAGGAATGTATGTGGGGTAAGAACAGAAGAGGGAGGCCAAGGATGGAATGCGCTAAATATATTGGGGAGAGTGTGGGATGTGGTAATTACGCGGAAATGAAAAGGCTATCGCAAGAAAGGTTAATATGGAGGGTCGCATCTGAGCAGTCTTATGACTGAAAACCACTACTACAACATTTTACATAATATATTTTATAATATCTATCATTAAAGCGCATTGTATCATTTTCCGATTAAATATTACGTTCATGTTGAATAATTAAATTAAACAATAATTTGAGCTGGCGGAATTAATATATTTTGAAATTGAAGCCGTGAAATATCCGTATTTTAACAGTAGAGATTAAAATTGTAAATTATATTCTTAATTTACCGAGTGTTTGAATTACAAGAGTTCAAATTAAATTTTGTGTAACAAAATACATTTTCTGTTTCAGTGTAAACGTTCCCTCACAATTATTTGAAACTGATATACACCATGGCGTCGGTTCCTGCTCACTGAAACTGGGCGAATGACGTCATGGGATGCGCAGAGGACACTGTGCATGTAAGTACGTATCCATGTCTGTTTAATATACAGTTTTTTTCCGGTGGTAGATATTTGACATTAAAATGAATAAATATAATTACTTTAAATAAATAAACTGAATGAGCGCACAGTATTTCTATTATAAAAATGAATATAAAGAATAATATTAAATAAAACCTTTGTCTGTATCTGGTGGTTAATTTATTTCATTTAATTATTGGAAGAACAAACGTTATTTTACTAAAACAATATTATTTTAAAATATATTTTTGAATCGGAGGGTGGAATGCCAGAAGTTTAAACCGTGGTGGTAGATCAGAGAATTTAAAAAGGAAAATGTAAAGGTTAAAGTTAGATAAAGTAGGAATTTGTGAAGTTATACGGCAGGAGAAGCAAGATTTTTGGTCAGATTAATATAGGGCGATTAGCACAAAAGCGAATAGAAGTAATGCAGGATAGGTCAGCCAACGACAATAATGCAAGTTTATATGCCCACAAGTGCCGCAGAAGTAGAACGTATTGAGAAAATCTACGAAGAAATTGAAGAAATAATTAATTGACGATAAATTAAAGTGGAATGACCATATAGATCTGCTTGCCGGAAAACTAAGTTCAGATTGTTATTCTCTGAGAACACTAATGCAACACGTTGACGAAAAATGGTTTACTCTGCATATTTTCATTCAATTATGAGCTATGGCATCTCTAATTGGGGAAACTGCTCCAGGAGTAATGAAATATTTAAGTTGCAAAAGCGTGCAATTAGAATACTTTCTAGCACGAATTCTAGATCGAGTTGCAAACCTTTCTTCTAAAGTTTGCAAACACTTACTTTACCAAACGTATATATTTATGAAATATTAAAGTTTGTAAAGCAAAACACTAATTTGTTTCAAACAAATGGCGAGTTTCATGAATACGCGACTAGAAATCGTTCAGCTCTAAGGTCGGACAAGCATCGCCTTGCTCTACACCAGAAAAGTATTCACAATACCGGGATAATTTTATACAACAGCCTTCCGCCAGAGGTTAAAAATAGTAACTACAAAAGCTTCGTGAAGCAGAGTAAAACAATTCTTTTAAATGGCGCGTTTTACTCGGTACAGGATTTTCTTAATCGTCCTTCTAGTATTTAAATCAAGGTTCCTGCAAAAAGTGTTGAATGAGCTGCCTTATAAAATAGCACATCACATATCTTTAAAATTTCTATTCAGTTTTTTCTGCTCTTTTGTTTGTTTGTTTCATGTATTGCCTGGAGCTACGACAGAGGGAAGGACAGTTTCCTGGTCGCAGAGCTCCAAGTAGTTAAAATTCCATTGCGTGTTTCTCAGTGTGTGCTTGTTTGTGTTTCCCAGTGTGTGTCCGTGTTGTGTTTATATTGACTTTTGTCTATATACATTTTCTTTTATTAATTTATTTTAAGTTTATTTGTCTTTAATTAAGTACTTTATTTTGTTCATTTTTAATTTTTAATGTATGACGTATCCTATTTCCTCAATCGAGGATTAATGGAAACAATAAATCTAAAGTATGTCAAAGGAAATCAGTATTTGGTAATAATGGGTTATTGTAACGCAGTGTTAAGAAAGGGAAGAGAAAGTTATGTAGTTGGGGACTATAGACTTGGTGAAAGGAATCAAAAGGGCGGCAGGCTAGTAGAATTTTACATCGAGCACAGATTAGTCGTGACGAATACCTGGTTTATAAATCATGAAAGAAGACTCTACACATGGAAGAAGCCGGGGGACACGGGCAGGTACCGATTCGTCTACATAATGATGAGACAGAGGTATAGGAAGCAGGTGCTGGACTGCAAAACCTACCCAGAAGTAGACAGGAACACCGACCAAATTCCGTTGATTGTGAAATCCAAGCTATGAAAATGAATATCAATTTAGTTTTAGGAAGAATGTAGGGACAAGACAAGCAATATTAACTTCACGACTAATTTTAGAAGACAGTATAAGAAAAAAACAAGCCTACGTTTGTGGCATTTGTAGATTTAAAAAACGCCTTATATAATGTAAACTGCAACACACTATTAAGCAATTTGATGATAACAGGAATAAAATATCAAGAAAGAAGTATTATCCATAACCCCTACAGATGCGGTCAGCAATGATTAGAATTGAAGGGCAAGGTGATAAAAAAATCAAGAAAGAAGTAAGACAAGAATGCAGTCTGTCGCAATGAATAAATTTAAAAATGCACATGAAAAGGTGATCAAACTGTAAGGAGGAGAAATAAAAACCCTAAGGTTTGTTAATGATATTATACACACACTTCAAAAAAAGGCTGTTAGAATATTATGTCAGGTCTCACCAAAAACATCTTGTAGGGAACTTTACAAGAAAACTGGAATACTGACACTCACTTGCCAGCATATTCAATCACTCATGTTATTTGTTATTAATAACAGTAACCTCTTCACACTAAACTCAGAAATACATGGCTTTGATACCAGAAGTAAAAACAATTTACACAAGGAAGGGAAGTCTCTAACCATAATACAAAAGGGTGTACATTACAATGCTATTAGCATATTTAATAAACTTCCCACCTCCATTAAACAATTAAAAATAAATCCAAACAAGTTCAAATACGAACTAACTAAGTTCTTACTAAGCCACTCCTTCTACTCTGTTGAAGAATTTATTGAGCTGAATGTATCATAGGGTAGATATTTATAATTATGAAAGAACATTATTAGAACACTAATGTTTTAGTATAGGATATAAAAATATTTATCAATTTTATATATAAGGTACAAATTGTATGTCTTCTGTATAGAACTTAAGAAAATCTTATTATAAGTTAAAAATTAATGAATAGTTACAGTATATTCTAATATTAATAAAGCAACCTATGTAAAATCTCTGACTCGTTCCACATCCTTGAAGCTTGTGCTTCTCTATAGGATTTATGGAATATGATTTTATACTTATACTTACTTACTTATGCTATAGTATGAGGGGAGTTAGAAGAAAACATGTAAAACACAATAAAAGGCATGAACGCGATCCTGGAGAAAGAGTACAACATAAGGATTAATAGAGGGAAAACCAAGGTGTTTAGTGTAGTATGGAAAATACTGAAATAACAAAGGGTGTCGTATTGGGAAGTGATATTTTCAAGGAAGTTATGGAATTCTGCTACTGGGGAAGCGTAATAATTAAGGATGGTAGAAGTATAGTAGACATAAAGGGTACGATAGAAAAGGCAAGATAGACTTTCGCAAAAAAGAGGGATTTACTTACGGGTAATATAAGTGTCAATATTAGAAAATCAATACTAAAATATATTCGTATAGAGTGTGGCGTTGTATGGGTGCGAAATTTGGAAGGCAAGATATGCAGAAGGGAAAAGAATAGAAGCTTTTGAAATGTGGAGCTATAGGGGAATGCTGAAAATCAGATGGGTGGAGAGAATCAGTAACGAGGAAGTTATATGCCGAATAGAGGGAGAGGGAACAATGTGGACGACGTTGACCAAGAGAAGATCACATTTTGAGGCACGAGGGTCTTGTAAAATTAGCATTAGAGGGAAGTGTGTGGGGTAAGAACATAAGAGGGATGCCGAGAATGGAATACGCTGGGCAGATTAGGGAGGATGTGGGATGTTCTATTTATGCGGATATGAAATGGCTTGCGCAAGATAGTTTAGCAGGGATGGTTACATCAAACCAGTCTTAGGACAGAATACCACAACAATAACACGACTGCGACATACCGTAAGAATTTTAGGAAGATTTTGAATACATAATAAGTCACTTAAGGTCATTTTCGTGTGGTATTGAATGTAAACAATTGAAACTGATGTTAGCAGCAAACATTTTACAGTTTTAATTAAAATTATGAAACGACATGAAGACTAACTTACGCCTGTTTTTTTGTGTGTTATTCATATCATATATAACGCAATCAAATATGTTTTATCACTACTAAACTGAATCATGTGCATTCACCAACGATACTAAATCTACTTCCCAAAGATAACACTATCTCCAGCGATGCTAGCCAACCCAGAACACACATCTCTATACAACAATTAAAAAGAAACAACAATTCTAAATATTAGATTTGTCATACTACACAAATAAGTATCGAAACTCCTCAAATATTCCAATTTTTAAATACGTATGACAATTCCGTGAACGTTGTGTAAAAATAATTTTATTGACGAACGAACTGCACTGGAATTCATTTCCCGCAACTAGAGTAAATACTCGCATTCGTGATGTGTTTGAAAGTTCAGCGTCGATGTATTTTACCAATAACGTCTGCCATTAACTTTTTCCCGTTGTTGACATTTGAAGAATTAAGGGACGCAGGAGGTTCTCGGGTTCTCGTGCTGGAGGGAGCAATTCCTAATGTAAGCATTGGGAAGCCGCCAACGTCGTGCTGCAGGGGAAATTACCTGAAGAAGGAATGGAAGGTAAGGAAAAGAATATATACATTTAAAAAAAACTCGCGCAATACTCTGGGGAAATTAAACCGCAAAACTCCAGTGAGTTTGTTCTGAGAGTGTCTCCACTAACTTCCAATAAACATAAACTTACTCTCAACGGGGAAAGAATGGACATTAATTCATACGAAGTTACACAACCCAGAATATTTCCGTCAATATTCGTTTCTTCAAAACTGTCTTAAGAAATTTTGACATTCATGTTTAAGAAGGCTGTCACGTTAAGAAAAATACTTTAACCTTAATTAGTTTTCTTTTTTTTCACTAACCTAAAAGTGTAGCAGTTTATTATATTTTGGAAGATAAGGAAAGGGAAGTTTGTTATGTTCTCATAAAATATTTTCTATTAAATAATTATAAAGTACTGACTAACGCTCGTTATAATTTAATTTGTTTGTTTAATCAATAATTTCATTACAATTATTCAACTCGATTAGTATATGCACTATCGAAAACTTTTTAAAATTATAGCCTTAGATAATTCATAATTATTAATTTTCAAGTCAAAATAAATTCTTATTAACACATTTATTACATAGTGAAACCTTCACATGACTGATACTCTTCTGAGTTATTCACTAAAAATATTATTTTTGTATTTTTTAATGCACGAAGAATATGTTTCTTTCCTTCCGCCCTTTCTTTCTTTTTTGTACTTTCCTTTCTTCATTAATGAATTATTTACTCCTTTCGTAGTTTTTTAATTGTATTAAAAATGTTGTTCATTTATTTCTGATTCTATTTATTTATTAGTTCATTATTTATCCCTCTTATCTTCTAACAATTTTAAATTCCATTCTATCTTGAAAATCCTTGTATATTTACTTTTATTATTTCTGTCTTTCTTAAGATTGTTTTTAAAATATCTCTACAATATGTTTCAGTAAATTATTTTTTCTTTCAGTTTTAATTTCATTTTTCCTCATTTCTACCTTTTATGTATTCTGTCTGCGTTTCATTTTTAAATCGTTCTTTCGTATTTCCTTCTTTTTTAACTCCTTAGTTCCGTTTTTTCCATTTTCTTACATTCTTCTTTTTTCAATTTTCTTTTCATAATTCCGTTTTCTCTTTCTGTTTTTAGATCTTATTTCTTCTCCCTTTTTCAAATTCTATTTTTTTTGTTTCGTTTCAATTTTTTTTGCTATCCGTTTTTCCTTCTGTTTTAAATTCTACCTTTCTTCTGTTTTGTATTCTTCATTATTCCTTTCCTAAGTTTTTAATTTTTCTTTCCTTCATTCGCTTAAAATCCTTTTAAATTGTATTTCAAATTTTCTAATTCTTTTTATTTTAAAATATTTCCTTACATATAAGAATAAATTTACAGAAATAAATTCAATTTTTTTCTCTTCTAATCACAAAAGGAGAAGAACGAACAATATGGAGGACATTGACCAAGAGAAGGGATAGATTTGCGACGTTTTCAGATATGAGGGGCTTGTAAAATTAGCATCTGAGTGAAGTGAATGTGGTAAGAAAAGACGATACCACAACAACTATTTAAAAAACAAAAATTTGTTTCTTTTTTGAAAATATTCTTTCATTTTTTTCTTAAATCTTTCGTTTCTTTCTTTCCATCTTTTTAAATCTTTTCCCTTCTTTTTCAAATGCTTCATTATTTCTTTATTTTTAAATTCTTATTTTGATTATTTCCTTCTTTCTTTTGAAGTCTTTCTCTTACCTTTTTTAATTTTGTCCTTCTCTTTTAATTTCTTCTTCTTTGATTCTTTATTAAACTCCTTTTGAAATCCTCATTTGACACGTCGTTTCATATACATTGCTTTCAAATTCTGCTGTCCTCAAAATGATAACGATTCTACCCATCAGGTAATTCTTACATATTTCCTTTCATAACAATTTTTCAACATTCCATAATGTATTTAATAGTTATATGACTTTCCCTTCTATTGTGTTTTGTGCGAATTTACGTCAATGCGCAACCCTGCCTGCGCAGCGTTACGAGATTTGGAAGCTGATTTCGTAATAGTTTCCACGCACGTCGTCTTCAGGTGACAGTTATTGAATTATTAAAAAAAATTGCTTCTACTGCCTAGTTAATTACTCTTTTTTTCCCTCGTCTCCACGTGCTGATGACGTGTCAATGTCCACCTCCTACGTGTGGGGGAGGATTTTTCCGCAGGGATTGTTATTGACAGGCAACAATTAATTCGTGGCAGGTAAGGGGTGGGGGCAGGCTTGGGACAGACACAGGAACAAGTTATTTTGTTGATAAACGTTCCTGTATCCCTCCTTTTAAAATCCTTGTGATGGTTATTCCTTTTCAGAGGAACTTTCCTCCACGTTATAAGAATCTATTGGACGGTAATGTACATTGGAAATCTTCTCATCTCCCCCTCCGACCCCCCGCCCCTTTTTCTTCTCTATTGGATTTTTGTAGCAGGTTTCCTTCAGCTGAAATCCGCTTCAAGTCCGTGCGCGTTTCTTTTGTAAAGAAGTTCCGTAAACTACAAACACACACACACACGGGTTAAGAAGAGAAGATGAAGACTTGGTAACAGCTTTTCCGAGGATTACGTGTTGCAATGTCCCAAAACTTTGAAACGACTGCATAAAAATTGTAAGCAAGTATTTGGAATGTCGTGAAAATCCCTTCCAGTTTGCGAGAGAATGAGAATTTTACTGCTGTCCCCGAAAATGCTCAAGACTAGGAATAAAAAGCAGCAAAAAATTATTAAGGAGTAAATTATACGACATCCTCTACTTGTCGGATTTCAACATTAAACGAAATATTATTACTGACCACATTTTACTTAGTTGAATGGTCGTTTCGTCACAATATATTTGGAAAAATCATAGAAATCTTAATAAGATTAGTAATAATAAATCATAATCAAACTTAAAGCTTTTTGAAGTTTTGAAGAAAGAGAACAGAAAACAAATGTACCTGTGGTCTTGGAGGAATGAAGAGCAAATCAGGACTTTCCCGAAGGTAAATAATTCAAAATAAATAGAAATTTGCGTTACTCAAATCATTATTTATTTCAAAAGCAGTTTCGTAGGTTCATCTGTAAAACGACTGTAAAACACTTTCTGTGAAAGAATTACCCAAACATTTTGCCAGTTTTCTTAACTTAAATATTACAACTTTTCGTCTCTAATTGAATCTTAATCAGGTAAAAACTTAGCTGTCCATGGATACATAACCTCTACAGAAGACAGGCAGCTTTAATTCGAATACAAGATCGAGAAAAGAAAGCCGTAACCAAGAAAAGAATAAGACAAGGGTGCAGTCTGTCGCCCATGCTGTTTAACTTAAATATAGAACAGGCGATTTAGAAAATTAAAACGGAATATGGAAAAGGAATCACACTGCAAGTGTAAAAAATAAAACCTTACGCTTTGCCGAAGATATTGTAGTATTAGGAAAATCAGAAGTAGACTTGGAAACCATATTAAATGGCATGAACGTGGTCCTGGAGAAAGAGTTCAATATGAGGATTAATAAAGGGAAAACCAAGGTAATGCAGTGTAGTTTGGGTGGAATAACAAAGGGTTTTAGATTGGGAATGGATATTTTGACGGAAGCTAAGGAATTCTGCTACTTGAGAAGCGTAATAACTAGAATTGGTAGAAGTATAGTAGGCATAAAGAGTAGCACAGGCAAGGATGGCTTTGGCGTAAAAGAGGGATTTACTTACGGGCAATATAAGTGTGAATATTAGGAAATCGTTGCTAAAAATGTTCGTATAGAGTGTGGCGTTATATGGGTGCGAAACGTGGACGATAGGAATTGAGGAAAGGAAAAGAATAGAAGCCTTTTAAATTTGGTGCTATAGTCAAATGCTGAAAATCATATACGTTGGATAGAATCACTAACGAGGAAGTTCTAAACAGATAGTGGAAAAGCGAACAAAATGGAGGACGTTGATCAAGAGAAGGGATTGATTATTAAGCCACGTTTAAAGGCATGAGGGTCTTGTAAAATTAGCATTAGAAGGAAGTATGTAGGGTAAGAACAGAAGAGGGAGGACAAAGATAGAATACGCTAAGCAGATTAGGGAGTATGTGCTAGTTATGAAGAATGGAAAAGGCTTGCGCAAGATAAGTTATCATGATGTAACTAATTTATTATATATTTAATTGTCAGATAAACTATTTAATTACACAAACTACTTAAAAGTTTTCTATGTACACTCATCATGCGAAACTCGTACAATCTTTCTTCGACCACTGTTGAACTCAGCCAGGTTTTCAGGCGTCTGAGAGCACTAAATGACCTTTCAAACCCAATAAAATATGTAGGGAAGTTTCGACGTTTCGATAGAAAGTTTCTGCGTGACCAGTTCCGTCTGTTATCTCCAAATTTTCGATATTCTCCACCTTGTTTGACCACATTAATCAATCCCTACATTTCAGTTTCGGACAAAATGTCCTCTAATTCATAAAATTTGGAGATTTCTTGCAAACGAATTTTGGTTTTAGAGCTGTAAATTTTGCTATCGGTACAGGGTGTTACAATGATAGAGCCAAAGCCGGTGATTGATCATGATTTAACCTGGCGTCAAATGAGGATAGTAACAAGCCTAAGTAGGGAACGAGAGACAAAAATATTCATTTTATGACGGAGAACTTGGGTAAGTGAGTTTTCAATTTAAATTCAGACAAATTTATCTAAATAACATTTAAATAAAATATTTTTTGAACAATTACAACTATTACAAATCTAGGGTCCATAAATATGCACCGCTGCCTCAAATTTAAAATTTAGCAAGAGGCTCAATCTATTTATGAGGACGTTGTTGTGCATCAGCAATTTGTCAGGCATTGCTACTAACACACCTAATTCTTGCTTTCGTAGGCTGCTGCATCCTTTGTCGGCTCTTGCATTTTGCGGCTCGATGATGGTATGTCCTTCCTTCTTCCAATAATTCTCGTTTGGTGATTACGTGGTCGGGCGATGCCACCTGCTGCTGCCTTGAGTCCGTCTTCTTTTCTTCTTTCAGTTTATCTCAAGAGATTAAAGAAAAACTTCTCCCACGTATGACAAACTATACTCGCCCTCACACCCCACTCTCTCTCTCTCTCTCTCTCCTCCATACTACGAACAGTCTGACTTTCTGGCTCTAGTAGTCCAATCTACCGCGCCATCTGCTTACATTCTCCTCTTTCAAAGATATATTTCCACCTGCTTCTCTCCACTTTGTCTTATCTCACCTTCCTTCTACGAAATCCATTCCCGACTTACCTCTGTCGAATTTGTCTCCTCCCCAGGTCACTTCTTCTCATACACTATGAAAGTGGATGCCAGATCACATGCTCCAATAAAATTTCAAGGTTCGCCCGCCATGGTCATCTGACTTCGAGGAAGGATAATTGTCCTTCGGAATTCAGGTACTCGTCCGCTAATACCCCGTGCTTAGTATTTGACACGTTCTTCTGTTCTTACCCCACACACTTCCCTTTAATACTAATTTTACAACGCACTCATGTCTGAAAACGTGACCTGTTAATCTATCTCTTCTCTTCGTAAACGTACTCCATATTGCTCGCTCTTCCCCTAATCTGTTTAAAACTTCCTCGTTAGCGATTCTATCCACCCATCTGATATTAAGCATTCTCCTATAGCACTACATTTCAAAATATTCTATCTTCTTCTGACCTACTGTCGTTTCGACATAACGTCACATCCATCGTAGCGACAGACTGCATCTGTCTATTCTTTCTGATTCTGCTTCTTTCTTGATTTCAATTCAGTACTAACTATCTTGGAAGTTTTTAAATCCGCATAAATAGAACATCCCACATCCTCCCTAATCTGCCCAGCGTATTCCATTCTCTTCATCCCTCTTATGTTCTTACCCCACACACTTCCCTCTAATGCTAAATTTACAAGACCCTCGTGCCTCAAAATGTGACCTTCTCTTGGTCAACGTCGTTCATATTGCTCGCTCTTCCCCTAATCTGTTTAGAACTTCCTCGTTAGCGATTCTATCCACCCATCTGATATTCCCAGTCTCCTTCGGTATGGGTATAATTATGTTTTTACTAAAATTTTCTGGTTTTCTCCCTGTTTCGTATATTTTGCAAACTATCCTGAAGGCCCATGTAGCGCAGTAGAACCCGCGTCCAATTTTTTATTATTATTTACGGAAACTTAGATAACAAATATTCCGGATGAGCAAGTCACTTGCCAGTAAGAAGGGGTTTTCCGCGCGCCGTCATGGCGGCTCGGAATAATAACAAAGGGTCTGCGGCTGACACCTGGACCATAAATCTCGGACACCTCGTCGCCGGTTTCGGAATGTCTTAATCTGCCTGGGAATTTGGTGACCGGGTGGCGTGTGTTCCCCAAATGAAACAAGGGATATGATTGGAGAATATCCATCCCTGCCACCTTAGTGATAGGTGTCGGATAAGTGGGGACAAGGTTTTAAAGAGGCTGGCGGAGACAATTTTGAAGAGATTTTTTGCAGGGGATGGCGAGAGGATATTGAAGGAGAGTGGTGGAGAAAGAGATTGCTGGTGATACAAGGTGGTGGCGAAAGGAGATTGGCAGCAGAGTGGTGGAGAGAGGAGATTGGTGAGGTGGCAGCGGAGACCATGCTTTGATCAGTCCAGGAAGCAGGGAAGAAAGGTCTTAACATATAGGGAAGAAAGAGGAAAAAGCGGAGTTTCCTCACGACTTCGTGCTATTGTCGACCGGCCGCTTCAAGTTCCACAACACGAAATTACAGCGAGACGCCTATGAAAACAACTCAGGTTCATCAACGAACAGATTGCTACACGTGGTCACCCAAACCATTAATACCCTGAGATCTTTAATACAATTTCATTTTAATTAATTATTTTTGTACATAATATATACACGCACTACCCATATTAAAATTATTGCGTTTACAATTAATTAATGTATATATTTAAACCTAATTATTAAATTCATTAATTAATATTCCCCCTATCATTTACATCCATGATATTGCTTCTTTGCCCGATGATTTTAACAACTTCGCTGGAATGTTAACAATCCCTGGCTCTTTACAATTGTTCAGATCTGTCAGCTCCCTATCAAACTATGGAAATATATTTATATCACTAAAACGTTTCTGTGTTATGGAAGGAGGCAAAATCTACAATGAGCTCAAAATATAACAATCTCTGCTCTTTAAAACGGGAACTCTTTGGTTCGGTTTCCCCGATAATAAGAAGCTGAAAAAACTCTTATTCTATCCGTAATTGCCAAAATTTCGAGCCGTAAGTGTTAACTGAACAATTTCTAACCGCGGAATAATCCGTTCTATTTTAAAAGTGTGACGAATCGACCATGACAAGACTGACTTCGTTTACGTTTAATTTCTAATAGCGCGATGCTGTGAAACACTGAGTACGAAAGACGAGTTAGAATTTCTGATGGTACCACGTCCCTCGTAGGAGGACTGATGATGGACGACTTCCTCTCACGTCTCAGGTTTCCGACCGGGAAATCGGAACCGGACATACATTTGTGTGAAGGTGACGTTGTTTTTTTCTCTTCTGACTCTGAGACGAGCTTCCATGTGACGGGCAGTCGTTACCACCGGAGACTTCCCCCCCGATAAGGGTGGTTCGTTTCGGAATAAGAAGAGAAGTTCTGATTTCAAGAAAGAGGTCATCTTAAACCAAAATATATACGTCTGTTCCCCATCTATTTAACAATCACAGAATAATAACACCGAGCACAGGTTGCGGTTTTGTAACCAAAATATTTTAGGGAGTTCCTTAATTTTATGGAATTAAGAACTTAAAAAATAATTTCTAATTTAAACATTTTACATTATTATTATTTATCTAATAATTACAAATCCTTACTGGTGACTATTAGATTTTTAATAGACTATATATTTTGCATAAAAAACATATTGCTTATCTTACGGTTCAAAGATACTTTTCTTAGTATTTTTTAAATAGCCAATTCACATATGCACAATTTAAGGATTAAAGGGGCAATGACCTTATAAATAAATTAGTCAATAAGTTGGTTGTAAAGTGAAAACCATTAAAATTGTGTACTACAGTCTCCAAATTAAGGCAATAAAACTGTTTTAAATCTTCAACCAAGTGAGGCAAATTGCTCTTATTATACTATTTAAAAAAATCAGAATTTCACAATTAGATATTCTATCATTTGTTTCAGTTTATCAGCCGATGAGGTCTTTAATAAATGAAAAGACGTCGGGTTTTGTGTTTGTTATATAAGTAATGCTCAATTTTCTTACTTCACTTGTTTACTACTACATGCACATATAAGTATCTAATTTCAAGTTATAGAGCCAGGGACGAAAATTCATTATAATGGCATTACTACATTTAATGAATAGTAAATCAAATAAATAAATTAACGACCAGATGCAGACGAATCGGCGTTTTGTTACCATATTTAGGATTTCCTCAGGTAATGTTAAATTTGGAATGTGAGTGGGAATTGCCATAGGGCGTCTCTCGCATCCAAGCTTCCACCTCATTTTAGCACTCCTTCATTCCACGTGAGTTTAGGTCTTTCATTTTTCTTTTGTTATAATGGCCACCGTTCCTCTGGCATTCGTCTCAAATGTACATACCAGTTCAACCTCCTACCTTCCATTTTACCTAAGATATTTACTGATGTAACTCCCATTTCTTCCCGAATGTATTAATTTATTATCCTTTCTATTCTTGTCACACCACAGCTGCGTCTCCAGATATCCATCTCCATCACTCTAAACTTTCCTTCATTTTCCTTTTTATATTTCCCCAAACCTCAGAACCATATAGTGCAATACTCTGCAGATTCTTCTCTTCACCTTTCTTGTTATATTTTTATTCCATATAATTGAGTGTAACTGTCTTGTTCCAACTCTGCCCTTGGCTGTCCTCTGCTTAAGTTCCTCATCGCCTCCTCCTTTACTATAAATGTTTGTTTCTAAGTATTTATAGCCGACCTCCTGTGGTGGCATGGGCTTGGATGTTTGTGTCGTCATGGTCGCGAAGACCGGGATTAAGACTGTTGGAGGATCGATACGCTGACCACGTGTCACTCCAAGATGACAGCCCGCAGTCGATTCGGTAGGCCCAGGCCCTCAATGGGCTGTAGAACCAAGGAGGAAGGAAGGAAGTATTTATATGTGGTGCACTTCCGTCTTCCATTTCCAAATCTCTCCCTGTCCCTCCGATTACCATATACTCAGTTTTATCAAATTTTATTTGTAAGCCCCATTTCACATATTCCTCATTCAATTTTCTTAGTAAGTAGTATCTTCTTCTTCGGCGAATATAACCTGATTATCAGCAAAATTCAAAGCATTCAGGGTGTAACCATTTATGGACATTCCCTTGGTGTGACATTTCTTTCTCCAATTTTTGAGCGCATCTATTAAATATATTTTAAAAAGCATAGCACCCTTCTCTCAATCCTTTATTTACGTGGAACTCTGATGACCCTATTTTTCCAACTTTGACTCTGTTGAAATTTCCTGTATACAAATTTTTTATGGTGTTAATATAAGTTCTTTTTATTTAATGATCACCGACCATAATTTCTGTAAGATCGTGACATTCAGTAACACACACACGTAGAGGTTATAGACGTTTATTTAACAACGAAGTGCTGTACAAAGACTCGTACTCGGAATCCAGTACACTTTATACATACATGGAATATTACAGAAAAAGAAAATACTAGAAATTAAAGGTAAATAAAGTAAACAAATAAAAATGGTTGCTAGCATCAGTCCACATTTCTGCAGTCCAGCTCTATGCCGCTCAGCTATCACTGCAGGTTCTGAGATGTGGCAATATGCTTTCCGTGAATCTCTGTAAATAATATGGGTTTCTAGATTATGTGCTAACCTCTTGTCCATAATACTGAAGATATTATCTGCCCTAAAACCGCTTTGATCTTCACATTTATATATATCATGTTCGACTCTATTTTTTTATAATCTTGCCATACATGCGGCCAATAGAGCTTAGGACAGTGATTCCCCGGTAGTTGGTACATTATGTTCGAGCACCTTTTTTTAAAAAACTCAGAAAGTGATATAAAATAAGGAGTGGGTCCTAACTGTACCTGGCTTGCACTCGACGCCAGTCCCTAAAGAGACTGAAAAATTGTAAACAAACGTCGTATGAATAAAAACAACTTGGTTCGTCTGTGAATTGGGCCTTAAGGGACACGGGGACTGAAATTTCGGCCAAAATCTGAAAAAGTCGACTTTCTAATTTTTTTTATTAAAATGTCTACAAATTCAGTAAACTTAAAAAGGAAGAAGCCAAAAAAAGGAAGTAAGGTGTAGCATTTGCTGCAGGACAATTTTAATTAATATGTTTGATTCAAATTTATTCTCGGCTTCATGATTTCTGGTACCTAAATAAAACCTTCTATGTGTCACAAATATTCATATATCATCTTCATTCTTTTTGTACATAATCTACATGCTAATACCTTCAATTACAAGTATTAGTTTTTTTAACTGTCTAAGTAGTTTATGTGAAAACAATTTTAAAACTGCTTAAAAGGGACCATTTTTAAGTAACCCTTTGGAGCTCTTAGTAAAAAGAAATTATTTTTTCTGCCCACAGTTTTATTCAATTTCAAAAATAATACTGATAATTGATAACAATGGTCAGCCCTACATATAAATGTAAAAAAACTAAAATATATTCAAGTACGTAACGCAAGGAACATTTTCAAAACTGCCAAATTTACTAACCTGGGCGACAGTTACAAAAAATAGACTTAAATTAATAAATCTGAATAACAACGGAAATAATAATACAACAAACATAGTGAATTACATCCTTAAGGATTTGAAAATAAAATTTTGTAAATTGCTACAGATGTCTGATAGTTAAAATTTCAGCTCAGCAGCAATTCATTTACAGGAAATTTAAATTGTAGTCCCCGTGTCCCTTTATTGAAATATTTAAAACCGATTGCTTTGAATTTAAATAAAAAACAACTGAGTTCAGTACCATAAATAATAAATATTGCTGTCAAAGAAAATAAATGGAATGCGTATCGTGTTATAAGCTGTCGCGAGCGACGAGGAGAGGAGCGTATAGAGCGTCACGTGATAATTGCAGTTCGTGGAAGCAAGGGTATTAGATTAAATCGGTCACTCACTCTCCCACTCAGGTACAAGATTCTGCTCTCACGGAGGGAGGCTTTGCGAAACACAACACCTGATGAAATTCCTATAACACATCGGTCAGGAAGAGGGAGAAACTGTTGGAACACGACGCAATCAACAGCGCGCAGGCCATCAACAGTGGGACGTTGAGGGATTCGCGGATCACAATTAACCTTTCAAATCAATATTACCCTTCCGTATTTTACAGAGCGGCTCTCTCCAAAAGGAATATCTCACAGATAGTCATACCAAAGACTACGAATAAACATTTGCAGCCAAAGAGAAGAATAATATCTCTGTCACGATTATAAATTAATGTAGGTAGACTTTCACGATCATCAATTTAATGAATAATTCACGGTTGATGATCCAAAAACTATTTTAACCTTCAAAAATTCACTATTTAACATTATAACATGTTACAAGAAATTCACAAACACTGTTACGTTTTATTTTGTATTTATCAGAATAGTTTATAAGATTTATTAAAATTTCGTTAGAAAGCCTGTAGGATACATTCTCAACGTATATTAATTATATTACTTATATTTTTACTGCTGTATTATTTACATTGTAAAACAAACTTTTCGATCACATAAATTTTCCCACTTTGTCTTATGTTATTAAAATTACTTCCTTTTTAATATTGCAAACGAAATAATTCAACGACTACATACAGAATATGTTTTTTGTTTACTAGAATCGACGTTTCGTCAGCATATTTTAGACTTCCTCGGGTAATGTTAAATTTTGATGAAAAAAAATATGCCAAATGTATAAAAATTCAAAGGTCACTGACTGCAAGGACAGCTTCAACCGAAAACATTTTTCAAAATTTGACATTACCGGAGGAAGTTAAAAATATGGTGCAAAACGTCGATTCAACTAAATAATCTAGTCATTTATTAATTTGATTGAATTATTTAATAAACAGACTTAAATTGATTTACTAATATTACAAATGCTTAAACTAATTTATGCTGCCTGAATTTTCTCTATTTTTATGTTAGAAGGGAACAAACGTTGCCAGTGTTTTTTACGTGCAAAATAGTTTAATTCTTTTTTTCTATTTTGCTGAAAAATGAGCATTTGCCCTTAAGTTCCGTGTTGAAACATTTCTAGTTAATTCTAACAGATTTTATATAATTAAAAAAAGATCCTAACTTGTCTCTAAAATTAACGACTGATTCGTGAAAACGATTTGACTTTTGAGAAGTTTCTTTTCTTACTTGCTTTGAGAAATTCACTGCTTTGAGAAATTCTTTTTGTAACTAAATATTTTCCTTTCGTTTGGAATTTGTATACATGTTCTTATTAATACAACTCGGGGGTCCCGGGTTCGAATCCTGGCATGGGCCTGGATGTTTGCGTCATCATGGTCGCGAGGACCGTGATTAAGGCTGATACACTGATCACGTATCATCCCAAATTTGGAATGTGTCACGCCAGATGACAGTCCGCAGCCGCTTCAAGAGGGCTGTTGAGCCATTGGAAGAAGAAGATGAATTTATTTATTTGAACAGCCGTTTCGTCACTGTCGTTTGGGACTTCCGCAAGTTATGTTAATTTTTGGAATATGGATTAATAAAATGTTGCTAAACGTATAAAGATCCAAACGTATGTACCTACAGGGCAGCTTCAACTAAAACTGTATTCGTCATGATAGGAGAAGAGCGTAAGTTATTTGAGAAGGTTTTGAAGAGAAAGTGGAATTGAATTGGAAGAAATGTCGAAGCGATGAAGAAAAATAAAACAAAATGGTTTTATCTAGAAGAAGGTAAATTGTGCGAAGGAGTGAAGGATAGAGCTTAAGAGAGGCGATGTTGGAAAATCTTAATGATGATAAATCCTTGTATTTATAACTAATGCAATGATAATTATGTGTAATAACAGTGTTAATAAATGCTTTCTTTATATAATTACAAATAGATACAATCATTATCATTACATTTTGGAAATAAATATATGCGTCCACTGATATCCTCCTTAATGCGTTATTTTTTATCTTACATGTGAACATTATTACTGGTGGACCTGAACACATCTTCTGACGTCAGGGCGTCAGAATTTGTAACCGCACATTACCCGAGCTCGGAAACCCGATCCTGCCAGTATCCTGAGCTTAGTGTTCTTACATCTTTAACATTAATTAGAGTAGTGGTTGATCTGACGCACTCATTGGACTTGATCTGTAAATTTCCTTTTCCACGCTGTCCTGCTGGCTTCTCCTTTAATGTCCTGTAACACAATGAACTTGTAACTCCTATTTTTAATTATGTAAGTAATTTCTCAGCCATTTCCTACTTCCATATTGATGTACCTTCACTCTCCTTGTCCCATATGTCAAACCTTGAGATGTCTTCTATTCTTTTAATAACGTCTTGAGTTTTTCAAGCAATTACTTCAATTGTTCCGACCGAACAGCTTTGACCAGTCAATGAAACTGACACATATTTTCCTCTGCAATGAAGTTCATTATTCCTACGGCAATCCTCTGATTCCTCTCCCTTTCCAGAAACCAAGTTCATCTTCTGCAATTACTTCTTATGTCTTGTCTTCTAAAATAGTCCCCGCTAGAAGCGAGGTACACCCGTTGAATATAGTATTTATAACATTTTCATTTTAATATTTAGCCTTATTGTGATGTTATTGTATTATTTAACTAGCTGGTTGCCCGGCGTTGCCAGGGCTTTTACTTATATTAGCTTGGAAAGGAATTACTTCGTCGGTCGGTTTCTCTCTTGTTTGAGACCTAGCAGAACCGCCATTTTGGAATTCGTTTTATTCTGTCACAGACCTGCCCGCACATGCATGTGAGAAATACACTAGCATGAGTTTTAACTAATATATTCCGCTTTGAAGCTACGACTTTCTCACCCTCACAGTGTTTTAGTACTGGATTATGCGCCATATTTAGTTCTAATTTGTCCACGCGTTTAAATTTCTATGAACAATGCCCTTTTCTGTTATGTATTTGTTTTTAATTTCTTTGTTTCTTCAATATGCTTTCACGTACGATTATCTTTTAAAAATTTTATGCCATGTCGGGCGCCATGATGTATTTGTGGAACCAGATGTTCTCAGTACAGTCTTGGAGAAATAATCCCAAGAATTTTGTCCTAAAGGCAGCGAGAAATTGCTACAGGAATACCTGTATCTATTGAATACGTTCCTAAATGAAGCTGACGTCCTCCGTTTTGCAAATAACTCAATTAAACGAGCCCACGTAAAATGAGAGATAACACGAGTTTCATCTTTCTCTATCTTTTTTCAACAGATTGTCCTTTTCGAACCCCCTCCGCCATTTGTTTCTCTCGTCTTCTTTTCTTTTCTTCCCCTTCCTCGCAGCTCGTCACGGCTGTAATAATTATCCAAAGAAGGAAAAGTTTTGCCTCGTTATATCGGGAAATAATGAACGGGAAAATGAACTACGCGAATAATTAAGTTCAGTATTTGGAAGTTAACTTTATTCTTTTGTTTGCCGCCAGAAGGAACTTGAAGCAGTTTATAAGTTGATATCATTTGGACGACGTCTGAAAGAGGTCCTTTGAAGAAATATTAATAAACAACTGTAAGCAGTGTTATAAATCTTGTCATTTAGTTCTTTTTTTGAATTTGAGTGAATAGCCAAAAGGGGTTAAACTTTAGAAAGTGTTGTGCTCTATTTTGGGTATCTAATTAGCTGATGTTTGTATTGAATCATGTTTAGTTTTAAATTATTTAATAAATATTTAAATATATATATATTATATATATTCTAAGACATCTGTTTATACGAACCTTTCCCTAATCAACTGTATAAACATAAATGCATGTAAACCTTCTATTTAAATATAAATGAACGTATGTTTATTTGTTTGTCCTGAATACGTTCATACACCATTCATCTGATTACTATGAATCTTTTGTGAGATGTTGCCTAAAAAGGGTTTTCTGTGAGCCTCTCAAACCATTCCTAGGTACAGAAGTAATTTAACACTCTGCAGAACAGTTTTATGGAATTAACATTACATACAATTGAAATCACTAAAATATGGGAGCTAATAAATAAAACGTAATGGCACAACCTTTATTACGATATGAGACAACTTGTCTATTACAGAAAATGAACAAAGAGACTACGAAATAATCCATATATATAATAAAAGCCCTACGTTAAGGTGGAGACATTGCCGGCACTTTACGTGAGTTGCCAGGAATAAAATTAAACCATGAATTCAGGTGAAACGCTCGGTAAACCTCAGGTACGCCCGGCTTTAGTTTCGTCAAAGAAACAATGGTACATACTGTGTAATTGAGTTCAAAATAGTTAGTGTAACTTCTACTTTTATAAATCATATACTTCCATTCATTAACCTAGTTTTTTGAACTGAAATTCAATATCATAATCGAAATAAGTATCAAATATATACGTTTTTTCAATTAAACCTAGAAGTGTTAATTCAATAGATTCTTAACCTATTTTAAGAACTTAATCTTAATATTTGAAACCAAAATACAAATACATGGATGGATGATGATAATAAATACTAAATATTTTCTTAAATCAATCAATTCTTCCTAAGACAAAATTATAAAACAAAATTAAGATTTTTAATCATTGGTATTTAATAGAATTGTCTTCAATTGCATAAGGGTACTAGAGGCTTTCCTTAGGAATACAAATATTTTCAAAAAGAAGTTAGTTACATTAATAAGTTAGGTGCATATTTTGTAAAAAAAAAATCGTGAAATATTTTAAAATTGTGTTTTAAAATTATTTCTGTAATTTATCAACAATTTATCTTTGTACTCTAATTTATCAGCAAACTGCTCACCTGTAGTAATAATAATTACAAAACAGAGAGAATTATCGATAAACTTTGTTATATGTGTACTTTAAATTTTATGTAGTTTTTGATTGTATTCTTTGACGCTATAATAAGGATATATAAGTGTGAATATTAGCAAATCGTTGCTATAATTTTTGTATGGATCGTGGCGTTATATGGGTGCGAAACGTGGACGATAGGAGTTGTGGAAAGGAAAAGAATAGAAATGTGGTGCTATAGGCGAAACCTGAAAATCAGATGTGTGGATAGAATCATAAAAGAGGAAGTTCTAAAAAGAATAGGGGAAAAACGAACAGTATGGAGGACGTTGAGTAAGAGAAAGGATAGATTAAAAGACCACGTTTTAAGACACGAGGATCTAGTAAAATTAGCATTAGAGGGAAGAGTGTGGGGTAAGAACAGAAGGGGGAGGCCAAAAATGGAATACGCTAAGCATATTAGGGAGGATGTGGGTTGTACTAGTTATAAGGAAATGAAAAAGCTTGCGTAAGATCGGTTAGAAGGGGGGGTTGCATCAGACGAGTCTTAGGACTGAATACCACAACAACATAATAAGAAAGTTACGAATGGAAAATAAGAAAAGATTCACATAGTTCCATTACATATATTTCCGGTAGTTAATAAACATTTATAGGGAGGCCTGACACCGCGCTCTATACCGCTTAAATTACATTAATGTTGAATGAAATACTGTACCGGACGAATACAAATAAATACGCGGGCAATAACGGGCACCCAGATATTTATTAATATTTTATTCCATGGATCAGCTGTGATCGATCCTACTAATGACATTCGTTGCTTGGAAACAGTATCAATATCGTCAAGGTCTACTGCGGTGATCGATAGTCGATTTCTTAGCTGAGTTCATAGAGAGAGAGGGGGGGAGAAAGAGAGAGAGAGAGAGACTTCTGCTAACTAACCAAGTGGAAATCAATCACGGGGATTTCTCGCTTCGAATTCGCTCTCCCTCATTTCCCGATGGTAATGAGTGTCGTGGCGTCCCCTCTCTACCTTGGATCCCAAAATCCTCCCAAATAAAATGTACACTCAAACGACTGCGCCTCGGATATTTTTCGGGTGTCCTGGAAACGACTTCCAGAAATGTCATTAACGTAATAACTGCAGGAAAAAATGCTCTTCCCACCCCCCGCGCCTCCCACAGCTTTATTCGCAAAAAAGGGGCAGAGAGTGAAAGGGAAAGCGGCAACCTCCTCCCTCCCCCCCTAAAAAAAGAAAGAAATGTTACACACGGAATCCAATCTCGTCGACTGTGCGGTATTCCGTGAATTTTTCAAAGGTAGATGCTAAGTGGAATTCGCACAACGCCAACTTCCTCCCTCATTCAAATCCCAATTCCCTCGACTCTTCTCTCCCTCTTTTTTGTGCATTACTAGCTCAATCAGTGAAAATCGCAATTCACGCTTAAGGAGAAAATTTCGCTTCGGGCAGAGTTAATTTTATTCCTTCGCAGGGTTTCGCCTGTACGGTTTTAACTTCCTGTAATGTTCGGCGGTGAAAGGAACTCTATCTGGTTGCACTTCCGAGGTATGGGGGATTTGTAAAGGCAAAGAAGTACACTGATCAATAGAAAGAAAATTTTTCAAGAGTAGTATTGATGTACTACACCGTTCTGTTATCAGGACAAAATTATACTGGAAAACAAATTAGCAATCTTCGTGAGAAATATTTTCTTTAAAAAATAGGTAGATGGAATTTTATTTCCAACCGCTTCGAGCAAACCCGGTGGAAATACCTAACAAATACATAAAATTATTCCAATTATTTAAATTCACAAATTATTAATAAAAAAGATTAAACAGTTTATCTGTATTCTCTCTTAAAGTTGAGGGTAAAGTCTCCAGGTAAGCTGTTCCAGCTTCCTACAGTTCTGTTTATGAATTATAATTTTCCTATATTTCTTTTTCGCCATCTGGTACACATTTCTCTTTATAATTTTTTGACACAGCAATCACTTGACGTAGTGAATTCAATATGGTGGGCATGTTGTGGTCAAAGAGCATTATAATAAAGATAAAGTGGTAAAGCCAGCCAGGCCTCAACATTATTCCCCCACTCCAAAAGTACCAATACCCTGGTAACAAAGTTAGTCATAAACACTCAAATTACTAAAATAATAAATTATTTAAGATAACGAGACAAAGTTTTTGATTTAAATTACTTTGCTTAGAATATTAAAGTTTTATTTACTTTTATAGAAAACCCTGTCTAACTATTTAAAAAAAATTACAATTCGCAGAAACTACGAGCCGGATGATTAAATAAATTTTATGAATATTTGAATGTTTATAATAAGTTTTTTCTAACATATGTGTAAATAATGGAAATAAATTCATGAGGTGATGTTTTTATACTCCATTTTGTCCAAAGATGATTCGGAATATCTTATTTTAATAATTTAGATCCATTGAAAAGCAAATGTATTGTAACGGTCAAACACATCTGCTCGGACTTTTGGCGGTGCGGAGTCAAAATAAAAGGAGATAGCATTTGAGCCAGGGGCAATAAAACCCAGACATCACGTCGCGCCGGGGATGTTTCCCAATTTTGGTGAGATTTGGCGGCATCGGCTGGTGTGATTCCTCAAGTGTAATCATAAATGTTATTGGCGAATATCCAAGGAATTGTTTGGAGCTGATGATCGTCATTATTGGACAGGTAATCCAAGAAAAGGAGGATAAACGGAAAATCTTTCTGAACAAGGAAAAATAACGACGGCGATTCTGACGAGGAAATCGCAACGAAGAAGGAGGTAGAATATTCACTAATCTCACTCGCTAAATTACACCTGTAACCTTTTTGCTGATTTCCTATACTACCAGGTACCAGTATACTTTGAGTTTAATATTCTGATCTATGATGAGGCCCATAATATACGACCCTGAGTTTAGAGATCAATGATTGTTAGTTTTAATAATTTAATTTGTATCATTTTTATGTAAATATAGTTATAGTTTCAATTAAGAAAGCATTTCCTGCATAAAGATTTAAAATATCAAAATTGTATGGATGTAAATTTGTTTTGGATCAAGTTAATTGTTTTCCTTTTGCATCCTTAAAAACTCATTATTTAATATATTGATATTCATTAAAATAATTAATATCCGCCTATTCATTTCAATTTTATTCTCCTCCAACATCTGTGGATAAAATGTACCTTTATTTTCCACTTCTCTTTCAGAAATAAATTGATAAAAACTTCGTATCCAACTTTCAATATTGCGGCATAGCCACTTTTTTTCATCTCCCTTATAAATCTATATTTGTGCATTACATATTTGAAAAATATTTAGTTATAATTAATTTTATTTTCTGTTTTTTGGCTTAAAGATACGTCTTATGGGATTCAAATAGCGCTGATTTTACACTGCCGTTTAAGGAGCGCCGAGAGAGTTGGTCCTCGAGGAGTGGGGAATACCACCCCTTCCATTGCCTCTCTATCTATAATATCATGCCCTTTGGCGTTTGAAATAATGTAGCTCGGGGTGATTACACCTTTTTTCTGTGTCTAAGTGTGTGATTGTTATATTTCCATGTTTTTAAGTTTTAAAAAATGTTTCTACAACTTTTTCCCCGGTTCCCTTGATGGGTCCGCTGTGTAAGACGTCCATCGTAAAAAAAGAAGTGTAGTAAAGGGACAAAATAAAAACGCTCGTTTCCACCCTATTGGAGACAGTAAGGCAGGATTGCAGGATCTTTTCTGATTAATTGCGCCGTTAAATGGGTTAATCTGTTATCAAAATGACCCAGGACTGGAGATTACTGGACAGGACTATGGTCCTCCTGGATAAATGCACGGACGGGTCAAATGTGCAATTGTCTGGGTTAATAACCCATTGCCGTCGCCGGGCTCGTAAAATCTTTTGTGTTATTATCGCCGCTCTGGTAGCTGCTGGCTGGTCGTTGTAGAAATTTAACATCCCGCAGAGTTGGTCGTAAAATCTGGATGGAGATTGAGGGTGATCGAGGGGGGAGGAGAGGAAGGGCAGGGGGAGAATGTCTCTCAACAGTCCGCGCAACCAACCACCGTGGCGGAAAGTGGACGATTGATTTTTTGCACAACTCAGGGCAGCATCAGTGAGGGATTTTCTCTTCAATCGTCTCTCCTTTTTTTTTATTACGAGGTCCTCCATCTTGTTCTCTGCTCGTCTCTTCTCTCCAAACTTCCAACATTTCCTGGCATCAATAAACATTTACACTTGCTTCAATATAGTGATCGGTGATTAATGTCTTTGATTTTCATTTTCTCGTTTTTTTTCTTATTTAATGAAAACATTCAATTTAAAATACCAATGACGTTCCACTTCATTTTTGTATTGGGGTGCTCATTTGCACCTACTACTGAAAGGAAAGACAACCATCCCGGATATAAAATATTTTTTGTTTTATTTTTGGTATAGATGTCTTTATTTGTTGTTGTAGTATTATTCAGTCCTAAGATTGGTCTGACGCAACCCTCCATGCTAACCTATATTGCGCAAGCTTTTACATTTCCTCATAACTAGGCATAACCAACATTCTCCCTAATCTGCTAAGCGTATTCCATCCTTGGCCTCCCTCTTCTGGTCTTACCCCACTCATTTCCTCTAATGCTAATTTTACAAGACCCTCGTGTCTTAAAACGTGGCCTATTAATATATCCCTTCTCTTGGTCAACGTCCTCCATATTGTTCGCTTTTTCCCTATTCTGTTTAGAACTTTCTCGTTGTGATTCTATCCCCCCATCTGATTTTCAGCATTGGCCTATAGCACCACATGTCAATGGCTTCTATTCTTTTCCTTTCCGCAACTCCTATCGTCCACTTTCGCACCCATATAACGCCGCGTTGCATACGAACATTTTTAGCAACGATTTCCTAATATTCACACTTATATTACGCGTAAGTAAATTCCCCTTTCTTGAAGAGCCTACCTTCCTGTGTTATCCTACTCTTTATGTCTACTATACTTCTACCATCCTTAGTTATTATGCTTCACAAATAGTAGAATTCCTTAACTTCCTTCAATATATTCCTTCCCAATCTAACACCCTTTATTATTCCACTGTTTTCCAAACTACACTCCATCACCTTGGCTTTTCCTCTATTAATCCTCATATTGAACTCTTTCTCCAGGACTACGTTCATGCTATTTGTTACGGTTTCCAAGTCTTCTTATGATTCCCCTAATACTACAATATCGTCGGCAAAGCATAAGGTTTATATTTCTTTTCCTTGCAATATGATTCCTTTTCCATATTCCCTTTTAATATTTTTCATCGCCTATTTCTTATTAATATGTACGTAGCGGTCTAAGATGCTTTTTTAAGGGAACGACAAAGTGTTAATGAAAGCGATTGTTCCAATTAAAAAATAGCATATAACCACTAAAGGAGCAGGCCTCATGGCCAGAACCTAACGATTGGTTCAAAGATTTTTGAGAAGAAAGACAGGGCAGCATCTAGAGGCTTAAAGACCATGAAAAAAACGCGTGTGGCCAGAATTTACAAGCTACCTAATTGCTGAAAGCCGGACAAATTTATTGACCGTCACTTGTTGTTTGTTGTTGGGTTGGCAAATATGCTTAGCTAAAGCGGCTCGTTCCCAAATATATTGTCCGTGGTGCCTGGCAGGTTCACGTCTTCCACTTTGGGAGCAGTTCATCCATTTACGATTTCTTGCCTGACTAAAATTAAAATAAATTTACCAAACATTTGTTAAAATCGTAATATTCTCAACGATTTGCTCTTAGTCGGAAGCAGACGATTTTTCTTACACTAAACATAAAACATATATATATATATAGTGTGTTCAGTTTATATGAAGACATTGAAATATCTCGAAAACCACAGATCGGATCAAAAAAGTGTGAATGAAAAATGTTTCTTCCTGTAGGGGACATCTAATATAATAAGAAAATAGATCCCCACTCCACACCCTGTGGGTGTGGGAGGGAAGCGTTAAAAGGCTTAAATCGGAACCCCAATTTTTTATTAAAGAATTGGATTCTCCAGAAAAAAAATTACTCCAATTTGACCTACAGTTCGAGTCATTTCGGTCACAGATATTGTAATCGACAAAAATCAAAATGTGTAAAAATCGTTGAAAATGGGCATATCTCAATAAATATGCACCAGATAAACAAAATAAAATTAAATGTTTGATATTATTTCAAATTCTACTTAATGACACCATAACTGTCCGCCCCGTGGGGGTTGTGGGTGGGGGAGTCAAGTTTCGTATCATTACATGTCCCCCTTCTAGACGAACATTTTACATTCACACTTTTTTTGATCCAATATGTGGTTCTTGAAATATCAGTTAAACTGAACACATTGTATACATGTAAGAATATAAAAGAAAACATAGAAGATTCTGAAATTTTACATAAGAACATTACAAGACAGATACGTTTTATATACAGTTTAGCGGTCTTTTATGTAGCACGTTAGCTGATATTTTATTACTTCTTAATATAAAGTTATCAAGGATTGGGAACTTGGAATTGGCGTCAGAAAGTAAGGCTTGGTGCCACCTGTAATCCCCTGGGATGACTTTTGGGCACGTAGGGATGTGACCTGACGAATTCCCGCAAATAGCTTTCGTAGGAATCGAGAACCCACGAAGACTTCGACATTTTAAATAACACGTCGTTGCCTCAGTCAATGGGCTTTCATGGTATAAAGAAATATTCATTATTAAAGCTCGATGCCGAAGCTTTGGCGCACGACAGTGAGGCTGTGTGAACATCATTCGGCTCTGAGAACTTGAAGGAGACGGAAGGGAACCGACGCTAGGTCCCGGTCCTATGTGGAGGTCAACTTGCGACGCTGAAGAAGACGCCTTTCAGAAAAGCTGGCGGAGAGGCGACGTCATACTGTCAGGTTTCCAATCTTTGACGTCTATGGAGGGTATCGTCTATGGCTTTATCAGAAGATTGTATTAGATATGATTACTTCGCCGAAACTCAAATTTTGTAAATATTGAGGTTTTCCTAGTTAAGCTCTTTTGTAAATAAATTTCTCGTTGTCTTTTAATTACACTTTTAATTTAATCCCAAACCCCTCACTATATATTAGAATGAAATTTGGAGCCACCTTCGCTGATTCTTTGCGATTGATTTCAAGGATTCCCTATTTTATTGTTTGATGTTCTTCATGAAATCGGCAGACGCGTTCGTAGTGGAAACTGGAAAAGTTCCATTACCGGTGATGTCACGACTCAAATCCAGTATTGCATGTAAAATTAAACTCTTATAATCAATCATCATAAAACTATAAAGTAGATTTTTCCACATATTATTATTATTAATGATTCTACTGCGTATCCACATTACCAGCGTAGGTACAGATTATTCATTAGTAAATTTCCTTTTTCTTTAATAAGGTAAATAAGTATCTTTAACTCTTAAAATATTGCCCTATTAAGGGACGAAATGTATCTAATTATTACTGGTAAATTTGACTATAAATTGATTTATGGGCGCCACATGGTAGAACTGCCACAACTTAAATAAACATTTAAATTAAAATTTAAGTTCTACATCTGTATAAAGAAAATAAAACAAATAAAATATTTACAAAAATGTAATTCATGAATAATTTTTTCCCACTGCTCAAGCATGAGAATCTATCGAACGTTACCCGGATTTTGTGTATAGAAACATGAAGATCCCAAGAATTTACATATTGAAAAATTAGTGCCGTAAAACACCAGCGGTTTACTGGTAATAGGATCTATCCCATAGATATAAATCCAATGTCTGGTTCATCAGATCACGTGTTTGCCAATTTTCTAGGTTCCTCCTCTCCGTCTTTCCAAAACAAAGTGTTCTTCGTCGATTCAAACCAAAAAGTGGCCTCCTCTCGCTCTCAGCCTTAAACCCTTGCTGTCCTCATCTCTCCATTTCCGTAGAGTTCATCTCCTTGGTGGAAATCTAGTCTGAGCACCACCAGACAAATTTGTAAAGAATTTCCTAATTTCTTGGTGAGATGTATCTTCCACTCCGTCAGACTGCGAGCGACTTCCAGGAAACTAGCACATCTGCCTCGTACATGTGGAATACTCGTATTTTTAGCCGGGCAGTTCCGTCAATAAATTCTCCACCTTGGTTTCTATACTCTTTTCACAGGAAAACATTTAACTTAGTAAATCCCCAACTGACTCAATAGAGAAAAGTGCTCTATCATATCAACCTGAACGCAATTATCAACACATAATATTTCTACCTCAATCTAAAACAGTGTCCGTAATTTTTTCACTGCGTACATAATACATAACAAATTTGTGAAATGTTAATAATTAATTAATACCAGAAATGAGGCACTTAGTGGACGTATAACCATAATAAGGTATTGGGAGAAAATATCACCGTAATGTGACTAGAAGGGGAAATAATGAGAGGAAGGCGTTATTAATCAACGCCGAGGCCTCAAAACGCAGCGTAAAAGAAAATTTACAACCAGGTCATATTTCATCAAGCGTGATTGGTAACCCGATAATAATTAATTGTGATGCAACTGTTGTGGAAATAAAAAAATAGTATAGGCTTGTGCGTGTTATAATTAGTAATTAGTAAACAATAGTTACAAAGCTGGCTAAACTGCTTCGTTATGGAGATATATTCATATCCGGTAGCAGAAGATTGATTAATTCGATATAATGGGAACTAATTGGGAGAAGAGAGGGGGTACGGGGTGGAGTGGGAAAGGGGGAAGAGCACAGCGTTGATTTATAATCAGGATATTCAAATGGAAATCAGGATAGACAGATGTAGTACATGTAGGATGTGTGGATTACATATCATTGTTTGGGATGCGGATTCTAGAAATAAATTTAACAGAGTTTGTGTTTAGGAAGAAAATAATAAACAGGAAAATAGAAACCATAATTTTCAATATTATTTATTTATTAGTTTGGATGTCATACTTTTTCTTATTTACACTTAGTTCATTCTCAAAATAAAATAAAATACTCAACGTCAACAGAATGTTGAACCCTAAATACCGCCATATCAATGAGTACTCGATCCCAGGCTAGTCATTGGCTCAGTGGTTACTTTGAGTAGCGGCCCTACACTCGTGATATCGCAGATCACCATGGGAACGGTTGTAAATAAAGATAAAACACAACTTCGAGCCGCTGGATACTATTTTTGGTGTTAAATTGAATTGAAAGAATAATTTAAATTCCACTCTGTTTTGTTTTACAACGTAAAAATATAAGCCATTGGATTTTGATATTTTTCAGTTAAATTCTAATTTCTCTGCGACGGGATTGACTTGTAATTAAATCTACTTCCTATAAACGTAGCCAAGTAGCTTTCCTCACACTCACTTCATTGCTGTAAATTTATTTTGTGAAGATACGTTCTGTCTGCGACAATGCGCGCCTAGGGCCAGGTTAATTAGTTTGTTAACAACAGGACCATAATTTTTTTTCCACTTCACGTGACGTGAGTACTTGAAGTCTTAATAAATAGATAATAATCAAAATGCTGAATAATTAAGAACAATATTTAATATTTTAAATTCGAAACAATCTGTTTTAGTGATATGTTTTTTAAATAACATCAAATTAAAGTAAAATTATGAATTTTTAATTTCATCAAATATATATATATATATATTATTGGTCTTAATATAATAAAATTAACTTTCTATTTTTACCTTTTTGCTTGTGACACCTGGACTAACGTCGCCGTTTCGGAATGCCTGGGAATTTGGTGACTGGGTGGCGTGTTTTCCCCAAATAAACAAGGGATATGATTGGAGGATATCCATCCCTGCCACCTTAGTGATAGGTGTCTGATAAGTGGGGACAAGGCTTTAAAGAGGCTGGCGGAGACAATTTTGGGAGATTAGATTTTTCGAGAGATCGTGAAATGGATGGAGAGAGGAGATAGAGAGATTTTTGGAGAGATCGTGAAGTGGATGGAGAGAGGAGATAGAAGAGATTTTGGAGAGATTTTGCAGTGGATTTAGGAGAGAGGAGGTAGAGGAGAGATTGGAGAGATTTTTGCAGTGGATTTAGGAGAGAGGAGATTGGTGAGGTGGCAGCGGCGACCATGCTTTGAGCAGTCCAGGAAGCAGGGAAGAAAGGCATTAGCAACAAGGAAAGGAAGACTTCGTGCTTATGTCGACCGGCCGCTTCAAGTTCCACAACACGGAAATTACAGCGAGACGCCCATGAAGACAACTCAGGTTCGTCAACGAACTGATCTGCTACACGTGATCACCCAAATCATTAGTATATTATCATAAATTACTTAGTATTTAATTTCCAAAGTATTTTAAACATCTGCAAAATTTAAATACTATGTAAATCTAATACGCTGAAATATTTATTACCACTTAAAAGATTTAATACTAAGGAAATTATTAATTTAAAAATTTGATGGCACCAGAATGTCACATAGTTTACATATCTATCTTCTTACCTTTTTTCTTCTTTATTACCTCCAATACTCAATTGGTGCTCATAAAATTTACACTCACTCAATTTATCTTCACTTTTCACTGCAAACTAGTAACATAGGGCATGGTATTTTGCAATCACTCACAACACATTCTGTTTTTCACTCAATTTACCTTCGTTTTTACTGATACCTAATAACAGAGACCATCGGATTTTGCAATCACTCACAACACATCCAATTTCTTACTCAGTTTCACTAAACAGTGCATGTAGACGTAGGAAATTTACACGAAGCACTATGCTGCGTCGCCCTTATCAGCCGTGAACCAATGCAGCTTCGCCTGCATGCACCTTTCCACGCCTCCAGAAACAGCTCCTTATACCAACGCAGCTTCACCAGCCGTAAAAATATTACCAACTGCTCTTTACTTAATAAACGAGACGTGAAAATCCCAATACTGCTTCACAGATAAAATCTTTAACACAATTACCAATATTCACATCTGTTTTCTTTAAATGTTCGGAGATTTCTACTCCTGATCTGATTTCCCTCCAGACTGTTCCCTGACTCCTCACCGACCAATTTTATTCTCGTTACAATGGTTGGCTGCCGTTGGTTTCGAACCATTTCGGTCTATAGCTTCTCGATACTTAACCAACCCAAACTTTTAAGTCCTTCTTGTGCCTGGGGTTCTCTGATGATGTATATAAACGTCGTTGTAGAAAAACAGATCGTCATATATATTTTTATTACCGCAATTAAAGAAATACGAACCTGATAAAATTGTATCTCCTCATTCTACTTGGCAGACCATGAATGAAATACAGATAAATTAGTCCACGTCTCCTTTATCAACGAAAACCTATGAAAAACCACGATAGAGAAATCCTATCCATCTTTCACCATCTAATAATCTTTGGCCGGAAACGTAAAGTCAAATACATTCTTCTTCTTCCTTGGCTCTTCAGCTCATTCAAAGCCTTGGCCTTCTGAAGAGGTGGCCAAAACATGGGGCATGCGCCAAACGTGACTCTTTGGACGATTAAAAGTGGCGCATTGCATCCTTGAGCCTGTTTGTATTTCGAACGAGAAGAGAGACAACAGACTATTCCAAGTTTCAAGGCCGATCTCGCTCTCAGTGCAAACAACTGTAGTCCAGACTCTGTCAGCTATAGCAGCATCTCACTCACTCATTCTTGACTTTTGTAAATTGGTGCTTCATTAAACTGGCGTAAATTAATTAATTTAACTGAGTCAAAGTTATTACCCTTGGTCACCTAAGCGAAGCAGATTTTATCTACATATCTATTTACCAACCCCTAACCATGAAATTATGACGCTTTAAAAAACATGCTCGAATCATATGGCGCGTCTGAACTAGTCTTTCAAAAATTAGGCGCATGGTATGCAAAAGGCCTACCGGGTCGACTACGGACTGTCATCTTATATGACACATTTCAAATTTGGAGTGACACGTGATTCAGCATCTCGATTCACCAGCCATCTTAATCCCCAGTCTCCGTGACCATGACGGCCCATGCCAGGATTCGAACCCGGGACCTCTGTGTTGTGAGACCGCGACGCTAGCCTCTAGACCACAGACGGTCTGCTTCAAATACACTTGGTCCTTCATTACCTCTATATCAGGACCTTCAACTTCCTGATTTCCCACCATACTGTAACTATTCTATTTGAGGACATTTGTAATTAAATGCTTCACGGTATTACGTAAGGTGAAAATCTCCTTCTCTCTTTCAAAACAAATCTCCCTTCTCCTCTCTCTCTCTCTCTCTCTCTCTCTCTCTCTCTCTCTCTCTCTCTCTCTCTCTCTCTCTCTCTGTGTGTGTGTGTGTGTGTCAGGAAAATAAAATCACCTCAATCTTCAAAAATAACTTTTTTTTTCATTCAGTTACAGACATCTACGATGAAAAGATCCTGTGGTCATCTACCAGCAAAGGACTCAGAGCCTTTTACAGATGACCTACCACTACCATTCAAGTCTTATAATTCTGAATCATGATCACGACTGTTTCTAAAAGATGCCGAAGTTTCTTTTACAGTAGATTGCAAGTAATCCCGGTATCCTCCGTACTTTTCGAAGTTTGCTTCGTAATAGACGGAGGCGATGGTTCAGTTTTAAAGGAGGAGGCCGCCTTTCGCTTTTCTCCCCTTTGAGCCTCGTGTGCGTGTAGGAGCCTTTTGCCTTCCAAGGAAAGGTCAGCCTGTGTTAGCAGCCAGCGCCTCGTGTTTGTTACCTGAGCGACGGAGAATGTGATACAGCAGAGTCGCGCCGTAAACCTGTAGCTTCTGTTTGAGGGTTAAAGGCCTTGAGACGTGAAGGAGATGATATAATGCACGTCTCTCGGGGGATGAGAAGGATCCACGTGGAAGCTACGAGAGGAATGGAATTATGGCAAGGTGAACAACTAAATATGACGTCATTCTTGGTTCTAAGTAATATGCCTCAGGAAGGACACTAAACTACGGTGAGCACCGCTAAAGGCCAAATTTTATTTTTTTGGGTTAACAGGCTACATGAGGGTTATCCTGAAACAGGCAACTTCCCTTTAATAGCATAGGAAGGGAATTGAAAAGGGGGCAATCGGATGAATATATACCATCGCCTAAAGGAAATTGACTGTAAGTCGCAGTGTGTTTGAACACCGCCCGGTACCTAATACAAAGCGCACAACCTGCGAGGGCTTTCTCTCGCCGGTATTTTTCGAAAAATTGATTGCGGGGAATACTTTTGGGGATTCCTCGTACTCTCTCCTATTTTATGAGGTGTGACCTTGGGCATATGGTAAGAGTTGTTCGCTGATCCCATTGGATCAGTCGGTAAACTGCCTCCTAAAACAGGTGGAGAATCGGAGAATGGAATGCTGCGGTCGCACAGCAGACTCGTCTCCCGTCATTCATAAGGGCGTGAGAATAGCGCCCAATTGCCCGACCTACCTGATGCGGGTTTTCGAGGTGTTTTCACTGCATCTCTTTTAGATGAATCACCGGGTAGGATCCTTTAAACTATAGCCAGGGGACCCTAGTCAACCCTTGCCTACCTTCCACATGAACCTTTTCAATTCCCTTCCTATGCTATTAAAGGGGAGTTGTTGTCTGTTTCAGGATCACCCTCATGTAGCCTGTTACACACACACAAAAACAAGAAAAAACCTGTTATTATTGTATTAATTCCTTGGAATGCGCAAGCCTTTTCATTTCTTTAACCTATCACATTCTCCCTTCTTAGCGTATTTCATCCTTGTACTCCCTCTTCTGTTCTTACCCCACACATTCCCTCTAATGATAATTTTACCATACCCTCGTGTCTTAGTCCCTTATCTTGGACAAAGTCGTCCATATTGTTCTCTCTTCTCTTATTCTCCTTAGACCTTCCTCGTTAGTGATTCTATCCACCAATCTCACTTTCAGCATTCTCCTGTTGCACCAGATTTCAAAACTTTCTTTTCCTTTCTGCAACTCCTACCGTCCACGTTTTGCACCCATATAACGCTACACTACATGCGAACATTTTTAGTAATGTTTTTCTAATATTCACACTTATATTAGACGTTAGGAAATTCCAGTCTTCCCTGTGCTGTCCTACTCATGTAGCAGATTTCATCCAACTAACATCCTTTGTTATTCCACTGTTTCCCATACTACCATTCGTTTTTTGTGTTTATTAATCTTGATATACTCATGTAGCAGATTTCATCCAACTAACATCCTTTGTTATTCCACTGTTTCCCATACTACCATTCGTTTTTTGTGTTTATTAATCTTGATATACACTTTCCCTTTTCCTATAGATATCAATTTCTAAACGTATTAGTGAGATGGTCTATTTCCTACAAAACATCCTGCCATTAACATTAATTTCCGCTTCCATGGAAGAGGAATCTCTTGCCCGGATAGCCCAGATGCGAGAGCACCAACCCGGCACGCCGAAGGTTCTGGAGTGGTTTTCCGGTCGGATCCAGAGTTGTAATTCAAGTTTCGTAGCCTCCGTTACGGATCATCATCGTGAGCAATTACTGTGTTACTTCTGTACTTGATTGAAAAAATATTTTATTCTTCATTAAAGGTATAAGGAAAATATTTTCTTTTAGCTTTCACGAATATAATACAATATTACGGCTAACTGCAACAACAAGAAGGCTGCAATTGGGAACGGAAAGTCGAGAAGAAAGGTCTGTGAGTTGCCGGTAAAAAGAGGAGAAGTGTCAAAGGAAGAAGACAATGTACTGAGCAAACCTTGTCGAAAGGAATTAGAGGCAGTGACACCCCCTGCGAAGTGCAGACATGAAGAACAGCTTGCACGAGCGTTCCCACACAAGTCACGTACAACTCCGATCGGAAGCCACAGCCCAGCATGTGCACGTGTCACCCCTAAACCCCCCAAACTAAACCCCCTACGCCACATCCGCTGTACGTGATTGCCTCAATAAGTCCTTACCTTGCATTAACATTCCATTCCATGGCATTTGCCCATCACGCACAATTACAACCGTCTGGTTACGTATCTCGAAAGTTGTGTTCCCTTAACTCCAACTTTTACAGCATATTTTTTTTTACTGGGATGTCTCACAAGGGTACTCCAATATTTCATTAACATGCACACAATATGGAAACCAAACATAATATTTCGCATGTCCCATAAATCATGGGTAATTAAATGTCTTCACTATTATATGGCAAAAATCCTCTCTTCTCCAAACTTGTCTATAGTTCACACAGTGCGTGTGCAGAGGCGCTGCCAACATGACTCTAGGACTAGTTATGAAGCGTTCTCTCTGACACATATACCTTTAAAGATAAAGAAACTAACTCCAGAGAAATTAGTATGAATATTAATAAATCATTATTTAAAATTTTATTATGGAGTGTGGCGCTATATGGGCGTGAAACGCGGACGATAGGAATTGCAGACTGTAATGTACGCGAGTAGAAACTTAAAGTTTGTGCATCTGTTTTCCTGGGGTGGCAAATCGCATTCCTTGGGACAAAAGATTGACCCTTACTTTGCTTGCGCAAGAGAAAGCCCATTCACGAAAAGGGATCGCCCTGAATAATTAGAGGGATGTTTATGGCGAAAAACGGAAGTATCGTGGAGAATTTGAATTACCTCGGAGGAACATATGAAGTAGTTAGGCAGCAATAGTCAAAGAGCAAGCCAATAGAAGCATTCGAGGACAACAGCTGATTAATGGTTTAAAATTATGTAGCCTCCCACCGAACTTTCGTGAGAAGATGAGTTTTTAAGAAGAGGCCAGAAGATATGGGGAGATGGAAGGTAGTGGATGAACAGAAGATGTGGGGAGATGGAGGATAGTGCATGATCAGAAAGTCTGGGGAGTCGTGAGAGAGAATTTGTTGGGAGACGGAAGGCATTTGATATAGAGAGGCCGGCTAATGCTGACCTAAAACTAATCTGGCAGCCCGGAAGGAGATAAGGGAGTCTCCACCAGATTGGTCCACGAGATCTAGCCTTAAACGATGATGAAAAGAGGCCAATCCCTGATGCAGCCACCATATTTCATCGACGCAGCCTGGGATGCAGATGCAGATGCTTCGCGGGTATCGTTGTTTTTTAATTATAAAGAGTTCGCATTTCCCAGGCCTATTGCCACTAGAAATCCAAATAGCTTCTTAATTCATCCCACTGATTCAAAAATCTCATGTAAATTAATTATTTTAATAATTTTGTTTTATAATTTGTAAATACCATTTATGCTGTTACTAAAACATTTTATTTATATTAAACTCAGAATTTTAAAACTAAATTAGCATTTCCTCTATTTTTGTAATAAATTCCCACAAATATATGTCATTAATAATAATATTATTAAATACTATCAAATTAAATTCACCCCACATCTTATTACAAGCCAGAAAAGTAATAGAAGCTTTCGAAATGTGGTGCTATAGAAGAATGCTGAAAATCAGATGGGTGGATAGGAAGTTATTAGCAGAATAGAGGAAGAGAGAACAATATGGAGGACGTTGACCTAGAGAATGGATACATTAATAGGTTACGTTTTAAGACGTGAGGGTCTTGTAAAATTAGTATTAGAGGGAAGTGTGTGCGGTAAGAACAGAAGAGAGAGGCCAATGATGGACAACGCTAAGCAAATTATGGCGGATGTAATAGTTAAGTGGAAATTAAAAGGCTTGCGCAAGATAGTCTAGCATGGAGGGTTGCATCAGACCAGCCTTAGGACTGAATCCCACAACAACATACCGAAATATAAAATACTCCGCATAAGAGGTGACCAGCTTTAGTAGACAGCAGAATTAGCCCAATGATTATTTCAATACATCAGCACGTCTACTTTACTGAGCATATCGTAAAAATGCTATCGCTGAATGTCTTTTGCTAAGTATTCTCTGGAGCTTTTGAAAGTAAGAATTCCACGGAACATCAATATTCAAATATCAAAGGCCATATTGAGCCAAAGAATTATCTCTGTTCTCATATATATTGATATATCAGTGACGTCGACAATAATGGCGTTTCCTTAGTTGTCGTGCGGTTCTTTCCGTCCGGAGATCCTTAATCCTCCGTACAATTGTAGAAGTTCATTGGATGTGAACGTAACCACTCCGCTTCCTCTTGTTGAAAGTTCCTGGCGATGTGCCTGCCTGCTGCTGCTTGGTGGCGGGAATTCGCGGATGAAATGGCGTTATAAATTACAGGAAATGTCGAGGAGCGTGCACACACACACACACATGCTGCACGTGGAGGGAACAACTTTGTGGAAGTTTCGTTAAATTCGCTCGTCGCAGAAGTACGTAAGCTGCCTTGCAACTCATTACAAGTGAACTTCGACTCTCTCTCACACACACACAAGCGCAAAGAGAGAGACAATGGGGAAAAAACTTCACGGCACCGTGGATTTACGTCGTGCACGAGTCTTCACGAAGCATACGAGACAGGTATTTCTCTATTAACTAATTACAGAACTAAGTTTCCGTTTCCAAAAGATTTTAATACTCGAATTAATGTTTTTAAATAAAATATTTAATGTTTTTAAATAAAATATTTAATGTTTTTAAATAAAATATTAATTCCTTCCTCTAGTTAAGTGTTACCGTTAAAAACGCGGACTAAACGAAATACAAATGGTGCAAATTATAACGTTCGGACTTCATGCTTATTCTTTGCTTTGAGACTTGCTTTCTTCTCTTCCAACTATTCACACTAAATAATACTTTCTTCTTCATTCTAAAAAAAATAGAAAAAATACTTCTTCAATTCTTGGTTCATAGCCTACAAAGTCATGAAAGAGTAAATCAATTAACATCGCGTTTTCACAATACTTAAATGAAATAAATTAATGACCAGTTACAGACAAAGTTTTCATTTAGTTGACTCGACGTTTCGACACCAGATTTACCACTTATTCATGTAATGTTAACTTTTGAAATACTGACGGAGGAAAAACATGCCAAATGTGTAAAGATTTAAACATGACTACGTGCAAGGGTAGTCTCAACCGGAAATATGACATGAACATTTGAAATTACCCGAGGAAGTCCAAAATGTGGTGACGAAACGTCGATTAAAATAAATATAAACTTTTCGGCCGTAACCGTCGCTGGAGATGGTCCATACTGGACACCAAATTCTTCACATTTAAATTCAATAATCTTTTCGGCTGAGGGAGTCAGGAGTAAATAGAATGTATTGCTAAATTTTAAGCCTGAAAAAGTCTCAAAATGGAGATGAAACGTCGCCTTTGTGAATAAATAGTGATATATTTAATGCTGACTTTTTGACCGTCTTTTTATTTATTTTAAATATAAACTGTTTGTAAAAACTGGTCATAATGTTATTGCATTTACTTATTGGAAAAAACAGACGTTAACTGATTTACTAAAACATATTAAAACAGCAAAGTATGTTGTCTTACATTTTCTCAATTATACATCAGATTTCTCGTTTTGCTATTTAAAATTCTCTGATTTATACATTAATTTGATCATTTGTGTATTGGATTGTTTCTTATTATCATAATTCTTTCTAATTTTTTATATTTAATTTGCATGATTCTTAATTAAATTTTCTATTTATGAATATAATTACTACGTTTATATATTCTGTTACAGATTTATATTTTCATCATGTTTACATGGGTTTTGTCTTCTCTTACTTCCTCTGTCAGTCAAGGTCAAATGAAACAAAGGGTTCTAACAAATTCAATAACAGAAATTGAATTCTCTTAGCTCTGAATAAAATTATGCTATGACCCTTATATATAATTTATTTTTCTGGGGGCAGAGAACTACTCTTTAATTGCATATGAAGGGAATTGAAAAAGGTAGAGCAAGGTCCCCGGTGTTTCACCTAAAAGAGCTGTAGGGAAACGCGTAGAAAACCTGCATCAGGTAGGTCAGGCTTTAGTATAAGTATAAAATCATATTCCATAAATCCTATAGAGAAGCACAAGCTTCAAGGATGTGGAACGAATCAGAGATTTTACATAGGTTGCTTTATTAATATTAAAATATACTGTAACTATTCATGAATTTTTAACTTATAATAATATTTTCTTAAGTTCTATACAGAAGACATACAATTTGTACCTTATATATAAAATTGATACATATTTTTACATCCTATACTAAAAAATTAGTGTTCTAATAATGTTCTTTCATAATTATAAATACTACCCTATGATACATTCAACTCCATAAATTCTTCAACAGAGTAGAAGGAGTGGCTTAGTAAGAACTTAGTTAGTTCATATTTGAACTTGTTTGGATTTATTTTTAATTGTTTGGGTACTATTCTCACGCCCATCGGAATGACGGGATAGGAGTTTTCTGTGGGGTCGCAGCATTCCCCTCTCTGTCTCTCCGCCAGTTTCAGGAGGCAATATATAATTTAAAATCCTGAAAAGATAAATAGAAATACTGAAACAAGTTGTGAGAGAGCTTGTATATGTCAACTAATTGATGATTAAGTAGACTATTTTTTTTAATTAATATGGTTTGTAAATTTCAATAATTTCATGACAATTTCCAAATAATTGACTCATACAAAAAATAAATAAACTAACAGATTTCAATATTTTTGTTACTATGAATGCCTGAATTTCTAAACAAACATCTGAGGACGATATTAATCTCTTTGCAACAAGAGTTTATTTGCTGTTATAACTTTCCTCATTTCCAACTTTGATAACAGAAAACAAGCATTCATCACGGCAAAATTTTAAGTAGACCAACTTTTGCCACAAATTAGACAACCATGGCAGTTTTATTGGCAATAAAACTTGGATCCCGACAAGATAATAACCTGTAACCCTTACACACACTCGGAGGAATGTCTTCTATTTTTTCCTCCTCTACTCACACATCCTCTGGGGGACTTCAAATTCAATCAAAAGTTTATGGAACTGACGTGGATTATACAGAAACAATACCATAACCTGCTTATTGCTGAACACGGTTTCAATTAGCGATGACAATATTGTTGTTGATGTTTGTAATTATTATTGCATCACCCTACATGTACAACTAATTTACCTAGATATGACAGCTAATGCAGAGACACAATAAATATGTGGAATTTCTATTTTAAGACTGGTAAAGAACACCAAATGATCCAATTATTTAATTCCAATAACCCTCGATGGATGAAATAGGATAAGGTAAAGTAAAAACTACATACAGTACTTACAGAAATAAGGAAATTCAAAAGTTAGATATGAAAGCATATATGTACAAATATGTTGTATATTTTACATAGCAAAATATATAAATTTAGAAAGTTAATCAATGAGATAATTTATATAATAAGAAAAGAATTGAGAATAATGGAATTCAAAAGTATAATATAAAAGTGTATATATGTGTATATATATTATCAAAATTTATCAATCAGCTAATGAGGCAGAGAATGTTAGTAAATGAGATAATTTATACAGTAGGAAAAGAATTCAGAATAATGAAATATTAGGTAATTTAAAAATTATTTTTTGGTTCAGAAAATATTTTACTTGCAATAAAAATGAATTCTTTTATCCTTGTCTCTAGTTGGTAAGACAAATTATACTTTGAGAATTCAATCATAAAACAATGATTTTAGTGAAACTGTTCATAATATTTCATTTGTTAGAAAAAGAACTACATCATGGGTTACTTTACATGGCGTTAAATAATTAAATAATCCTTAGTTATAAGTATGCTGATATTTATGTTTGGAGTTAAAGCCATGAAGTTCTAAATTTTGTTAACATCTGCCTGATGATGTCCCCAAAAAGGAACGAAACGTTGCAAAATTGTGATAACGTGTTATAAAAATACTTACAGTTAAGGTTATTCCATTCATTTAATTTATAACTATATCATAGTTTTGATTTGAATGCTATTTACATTTGTTTCATTTATATAACAACGTTCGCTTTACTTTGTAATGTCCTAAAAATATTATCTCATTTATTATCTGTCTCAGATGTGTGATAAATGTGTTGGAAATAATATCTTAGTAGCTCCTTTTCAATTCCAGTCCTGTTGTTTTGTGTTTCTCTAAATATTGTATTAGAAATTGCATACAATTTTTGTGTCATAATCTTAGTCGTGGTATGAATGTGAATGTATTTTAATAAATTAACGACCACAAAGAGATAAAGTATTTAATTCAGTTGAATCGAAGTTTCGTCACCATATTTCGGACTTCTTCGGGTAATGTTACTACATAAAATTTTTCATTAAATTGTCTTTATCCGGGCGTTAAATTTTTTCATTTAATTATTGAAATAACAGACGTTAATCGTGTTACTATTGTAGTTTGATTCTCAAAGTGAAAAACACAAAGAGGATTTATCATGAAGAACGTCCCGTTTTTTCAAAAAATATATAAATAAATTTCTTTTTATAATAAAAGAAAGAAACTTTTTATGCAGCTTTGAAATTCTTAAAGGGACAGTAGTAATTCTTTATAAAATCTCTCCTAATCTATTTAATAAAACCAAGTGTTTCATGTGAGGATGGAAAAGTGGATAAAGTAAGTATCTCGTGCATGATAGCATTTTGACTAAAGTCGTCGAGTCCAATTTGCACTTCAATTACTATGGCTTAATTACTATTATTATCGGTTCTGCCTTCAACCTCGCTTCGTTTTGAAAATCATTGACAAAAAAAAGAGAGATCGAGATAAAAATATGAAATCGTAAAGCTGTTACACAAAAAAATCTGAATATTTCCTTCCTGCCACGTTAATTATTCATGAAAACTGCATTTCCCCCACTCAATATAACGACATTAAAAGAAATTTCACATTCACTCGGCACACACAGACAAAAAATAAATAAAAAAATTGCGATTAAACGAAGAATAGAGCACGAATCGATCAAGCTGATTTAGTGGAGATGAATACGGATTGAATGCAAATTTTTTTCCAGAACCGAGAGAGAGGAACGTATCCATTTTTGACTCTCTGGAAGTATGGAAATGAGGAAGAACAACGAAAAAGTGACACGAATGTCAATACAATGAACTAAAAAGTGAAATATTTCGTAAGATAAATTTATGTGTATATCTGAAGTGTTTGTTATATATATAAATATAACGCTCTTCGTTAAACGCTCGGTAACTACATGGGCTACGCTCGGCTTCAGCTTCGTCACAGAAACCACGGTACATAAAGTACATTTGAGTCCGAAGTAGGTAGTTAGTGCCATTTGTAGTTTTATAAATTATATACTTTTATAATTAACCTATTTTGTGGACTGAAACTTAATATCATCATCGAAATAAATATCAAGTATAAACTTTTGCTTCCATTAACCCCATCACAGTTAATACAATAGATTCTTAACCTACTTTGTGAACTGAAACTTAATATTACAATCCAAAAAACGAACACATGGAAGGATATTGATAATAAATGGGAAAATTTTCTACAATTCTAAATTTTTCCGTCATTTCAAGTACCCACAGCAGATTTAAAACTACATTTGCCTTAGGCAAATTTATAAATTACGATTTTTTAAACATTATAATTCAATTTTTTCAATTGTATATAATATAAGCGAGAATAATTGAATTATTACATCGTAACAAAATTTCAGAGTTGTTTAAAACTCAATTTTGAGGTTACAGGTTTAGGTTGGGTTGAGTGCGCATCACGTAAACGGCTAGACAGTAGCGGAGTGAATGGTGACGTCACAGTCATATATCTCCCTAATTATGTGTAGGAATTTAAAGAAAAAATTACTGGTATTGGAATCCTGGTGAATATAAATGGCAAATAAGAAAAAAAATACATAGTTATATAGTGTTAAAACCAGGAGATAGGGAGGTCTGACAACGCGCTCTATAACGCTTAAATTACGTTAGTCTCGAATTAAATGCGGTACTGGAATAATACAAAAAAATACTGCGGCGTAGCCGGGCATAATAATACCCTTTAGATATTTTACAGAATTTCTTTTTACCTTTCAGGGCACCTCTATTGGAGTTTCCACGAATATGTATGCCAGTTTAACTGGATGTTGTTAATTACAATCAAGTTAATTGCAAATAGTAAATAAACAATTTAGTCTCATAATTAAATCACTGGCTCGCTGTATGGCAGAGTGACTTTTAGACTAATTATCGAGCCACCATGACGACGAATGCTTTGAACGAACCCGCTAAGCTTAAATTCCGCCAATTTAAGTAAATTTTCATGTCTAATTTTTGCCGGGGAAAAGAACATAATTTTTTTGGGAACGAGTGATGTTACTTTTTTTCTAAGCGTCAACAAAATAGAGTTAAAATAATAAGTCACTAGAAATTATAACAACAATTAAAGACAGTGAATAGCATAAATAAATTAATATTTTCTTCTTTTAAATGATTTATGAGTATTATTATGTTAATTATTTAAAGAAATCAATTATAAAAAACACTTTTAAAAAGGTCCGGCGCGCTTATACAAATAAATTAATTAATTCAATAGTATAATTTTTAAATATCAATGTTAATTACTCATTGGTAAGCAGAGATTTCGTTCACTTGACGAACCTGTTTTATCTTCTTTCGAGTCTTGATGCAAGTTGCTAGGCGAACGGAACTTCTTTTTTCCTTCGGGTTGAATTGTAGATTTTCCCTCTGCCGGCGGAAAGTGGAATGAACCTCGTACTGCCGGTGATTGAGGAAAACCCAGTTTTTCCTCTTTCTTTCCTCTAGCCGTCCTTGTTCTCAATACCTTCTCCTAAACAGCAACTATTCACACTTCACTTTCAATTCTTGTTGCACTCTCCAGCTTCCTCCTCCCTTTCAAGATCCGTTCGACTCTCAGATTTCTCCTCCATTCCACGTACTGATCACCTCTCCTTCCCTCCGCCTCGCCTTCTCCCTGCCTCCTCACCCTCTCAACGTCTAGAACCATTCGCCCTATTTTTTCGGCTTTTCGCCTCCCAGCTAAATTCATATATCCTTTCTCCAAAGGAAAACGCTATCTCGCGTAATGTTTGTTCGGCCAATTCTCATGAGTTCTTCGTCCAGCACCGGAAATATTCCATGACGCAGGGAACAGTGTCGTTCGGTATTTTAAAAGGTGAATGTTCCTTCAGCAAAACAAGCTTAGTATTATAAATCTGCACACAGGCATGTCTCCCGACAGGCAGCCTGACGCCGGGAAACCCCGCTTATACCTACCTGTTAGAATGTTTTTGCTGAATTTTTATATGCTTAAAAATCCAGAAATTCGATTACTATTGGGGAGGGGTCCTACTGCGCTACAAATGTCTGATATACGGGCTGTATATAATACTTTTCATTTTTTCCCGATCTCTCCTTTTTGCCAATGATTTTCGCCATTGATTACAAACATTTAGAAGGTTGGTCTAAACGTCTATAATTTAATTTTTGAAGCTCTTCAATATTTTTTTGGAAATGTCTGAATACGGGTCATCAATTCTTTATTTTTGACAAGTAATTTGTGAGGGTAGGGGGAATAATTCTGGAGTGTTTTCATGTCGATCCCGAGAAAATGGACATCTGGAGCTCGCGTCGACGCCCTTTGGCTGACGTCAGGTTTAGCTGATAGAAAATGACGTAATGACACGGTGTTACCGTCCATTGTGAAGATCCCTTCAAGCTTTACAGAAGGGTAACAAAAGAGTTCCTGAAAGAAGTTATCATCAGGCTTCTTCTTCCTCCTCTCCCGGATCCGATTCTCTATGCCGCAACAGATTTTCTCCCCATTTGTACCGATTCAAACCGCAGCAAGTTCTACAATTTATTTGTATTCATTTCGATATATCTTTGACGGACATAATGTTTCCTCGCCGAGACATAGTTATCTTGGTTGGATTGTATTTACGTAACCGCTGGCTGGTAATGTGTCTTTGAAAGGTAGGATGTATATAATCGCTGGAGGAGGACGATAGCGGTGACTCATGAAAAATGTTTATAAATTGAGACAAAGCTGAAATGTGTGAAGGATTAATATAAAAGAGTACTAATAAATGTTATAATTGTAGGTATTTGTGATCTGTTACATGTAGAAGTTGATCTTAATATAAATTATAAAGATATACGTTGCTATGGGATACGATTTACGAAAGTAATTAAGATACGAATTTAGTTTAAATATATGAAATTTGGAAGGCTGTTGTTAATTCATCTGCTTCTTGTTTTCCGGGATTAGGCTTTGAGTCTGTTCCACCTTCACCCCATCCATCTCAGCCTAATGCCTTACATTCCAAAGCCTGTTTTGGAAACCTGTCCCTAGGCACTGCGAATATATGCTCTCATAACCTCTGTTAAATTATCTGTGATCGGGTTCCTCTCCTTTCGAAGTACTCCTTAATTTATCAATCCTTGTACACCCCTTTCCTTCACTGCCGTAAGAAATTTCACTTCAGCTGTATCTATTTGTTTGAGTTATTCTTGTTACCCAGTATTCTGACCCTTACAACATTGTAGGAATCGCCATCACCTTATAAAATTCAATTTTGGTTTCTTTTTTGTTTTACCTTTGAACGCTCTTCTTAGTGTCCCACTTATCCTCTAAAATTTGTATATTTTATTTCTATATATTTGTTGTTGCACTCTAAGCTAACCTATCTTGCGCAAGCCTTTTCATTGCCGCATAACTACTACATCCCACATGTCCCTAATCCTCTTTCCATATTCCATCGTTTATCTCCCTCTTCTATTCATACACCACATACTTACCTCTAATGCTAATTTTACAAGACCCTCATGTCTCAAAACGTGGCCTATTAATCTATCCCTTCTCGTGGTCAGCATCCTCCATATTGTTCGTTCTTTCCATATTCTGCTTAGAACTTTCTTGTTAGTATTTCTATTCACACATCTGATTATCAGCATTCTCATATAGCTCCACATTTTCTTCTTTTCCTTTCTGAAACTTCTACAACCCTCGTTTCGTACCCAAATAACGCGGTACTCCATATCAGCATTTAATCATTTCCTAATATTCGATCTTATATTAGCCGTAAGTAAATTCCTTTTTTTTTCGAAAGACTTCCTTGCCTGAGCTATCCTATTCTTTATGTCTACTATACTTCTAGTTATTATGCTGCCCAAGTAGCAGAATTCCGTAACTTCATTCAAAATATCCCTTCCCAATCTAATACTTTTCGTTATTCCACTGTCTCCCATACTACACTCCATTACCTTAGTTTTTCCTCTATTAATCCTCATATTGAAATCTTTCTCCACGACTACTTTCTTGACCACTTATGTTTTCTAAGTCTTCTTCTGACTCCCCTAATACTGTCTTTATCTTCTTCAATGTCCTTTCACATCCTAAACGAGATACCTCTTCGATTGTTTTTCCTTCCATGACAATTTTTGTTCTTATTGGATTGTTTCCTAAGAATGCCATTGTGTTTGTTTTATTTATTGAACTTTTACGGTTTATATACTTTCTTTATGATTAATTAATATTGTTTGAAATTCTCGACTCGTGGGCCCACAAAGATTTACTATGCACGTTAGTTGAGTAATTCGTATAATAACATTGACCTGAAGATAAGGAGTAACTGATGACGTCATCACTGTTCATTTTCAGCAGGCGGTTTTAAAACCGTCTCACATCTGGACGAGGAATGATAACTTATGGTTCAGTGAAACAGGGTTCAAATTGTCTATTTTTTCGCGAAGGTTTTTCTTTTTCTTTCGTGTGGCGTCCATGACCGTGGTGGACGGATACTGCATGTAAAGGAGACATCTCAAAGAATTACGAGTACGAAGCTGTTATACTAAATGCGAGCATCAATTTTGTCAGTGCGAGATGGCTGTTAAAAATTTGTTGAAGTTGTGTAATATTACCTCGTCAAGTGGTGCCAAGAATTTTTTTGAGTTACCAGGCTACATGAGGGTGACCCTAAAACAGGCAACTCCCCTTTAATAGCTTAGGAAGTGGTTTGAAAAGGGGGGATGCGGAATTTTGTACCTCAACTCTTCATATTGTACCCGTTGCTTATTTTATTTTACTGCGGGTGATAAAAAAATTAGTTTGACGAATTCCAGTTTTTTATTTTTATACTATATGTATAAATAATGCATAATGTATTTTTTTTTTTGGTTAACAGGCTACATGAGGGTGATCCTGAAACAGGCAACTCCCCTTTAATAGCATAGGAAGGGAATTGAAAAGGGGTGATGCGGAAGGTAGAGCAAGGTAGCCAAGGGTTAACTAGGGCCCCCGGGCTATGGTTTAAGGATCCTACCCGGTGTTTCACCTAAAGAGATGCAGGGAAAACCCTAGAAAACCTGCATCAGGTAGGTCGGGCATTGGGTACTATTCTCACGCCCTTCCGAATAACGGGAGACGAGTCTGCTGTGGGGTCGCAGCATTCCCTTCTCCGTGTCTCCACCAGTTTAAGGAGGCAGTTGGCCGACTGATCCAATGGGATGAGCGAACAACTCTTGCCATATGCCCAAGGTCTTTGACCCCGGTACATATACCTCCTAAAATAGGTGAAGGTGTCTCGGCATATGAGAACTTTGATAAAAAGTACCCAGAGAGAGTGCGAGGAATTCCCGACATGATCAGGTGAGCCCCACAGTCACTCTGGGCTGAAGCGTCTGCGAGAAAACTCCCGCAGCGCCCTTCCTTATGCATGATGTATTAGACGGGATCCAGTACTTGTATACCGAATGTATTGAAAATCAACTGCGAGTTAAAAAGTTTGCAATTAGGCCTTTCTATACCATTCATCGGATTAGCGCTGTCAACCTTCTGAATATTTAGATTTATTTTCAGGTCACACAGCTTAGACGTTTGATTCACAAACGTTAGGGAACGCTTTGCGCGCTTGGTGTGGTCGATGCCTTAGAAGAAATATATATATGGTTAACAGGCTACATGCCTGAAACAGGCAACTCCCCTTTAATAGCATAGGAAGGGAATTGGAAAGGGAGTATGTGGAAGGTAGAGCAAGGTAGCCAAGGGTTGACTAGGGCCCCCGGGCTATAGTTTAAGGATCCTACCTGGTCTTCCACCTAAAGAGATGCAGGGAAAACCCTAGAAAACCTGCATCGGGTAGGTCGGGCATTGAGTACTATTCTTACACTCTTCGAAATGACGGGAGACGAGTTTGCTGTGGGGTCGCAGCATTCCCTACTCCGTGTCTGTACCAGTTCTAGGAGCCAGTTGGCCGAGTGATCCAATGGGATCAGAGGACAACTCTTGCCTTATGCCCAAGTTCTTCGACCCCAGTACATGTACCTCCCAAAATAGGTGAAGGTGTCTCGGAATAAATTGTTAATTAATAGGAATTTATCTACCATTAAAAGAACGAGGGAGAGAGTAAACAAATACGTGCACTCTGAAATCTTTGAAAGTAATCACTTGGACAACAGAGAAAAATGGGACTTAATGAGAAATTTCAGTTTAATTTCAATTTGATATTAATTATTATTGACTTATAGGTATCAACAATATTATATATATATATTGTTTCCTTCGTTTAATTCTGGCGCTTTATATTCAAAAGCTTTAACCTGTTTGCACAAATGTTACATATTTTCACAAATTAATTTCCGTCAATATGTGGTCTGTAATTTGCTACTATACTGTTTAATAGCTAATTTTGCAGACGCTAATTTATTTTATCAAAACTATTATTTTTTCTAAACTAATTAAATTAATCTGAACTTTTGTTATAAGTAAAATAATAAAAATTATATATATTTTAATTAAATAACTGAGTAGTTCCCGAAAGTTTGGTAATGAAACGTTTTGAATTCAAATAAAAATCCTCAAAAGTTCGCGAAACATTTCGATGGCAACCGCGTGACAGTATAACTTTGATTTAAGGAAAGCTCAAAAATGACAACGAATCTGTTTGCCAATAGTGTGCCCGTTCCTCTGAAAATACTAAGTCAATATTCAATTTGACAGAGCAGGGTTTTCTTTGTTTTGGAAACCATTATCTTTGATATTTGTCTAAGAAAAAGAAATAGGAAGTTCTGAGCAATGGGCAATGAGTTTATTAGACTTAGACTATACACCAGAGGGAGAAAAACCACGCGCAACATTGCAGGGACAACCAAATTCTCTCGGCGTTCCCCGGTCGCTGTTGTTGTCATGGCAACGGCCCGCTCAGTTAGGTAGGCTACACGGCGGTACGCCACAGCAGATTTGAAGATTTCTCCGTCTACTCGCTTGTGGACTAATGCACTTAATCTAAAACCTGACACTGATTTTATATGTATATATATATATGTCATGTCCTGTATTAAAAGCACTGCTGGTGTAGTGGTATCATGCAAGATTCCCATTCTTGCGACCCGGGTTCGATTCCCGGGCAGTGCAATCGTTTAGACGCCATTGTTATTGATTTTGCAAAATCTTTCGATGTAGTTCCTCACGACATCTTGATCCAGAAGTTAGATGGGACAGGTATTGACAAAAGAGTAGTTCTCTGGGTGCAAGAATTTCTAAAGAATAGGCTACAAAAAGTCAAAGTTGGGAAAGAAACTTCATAACTCGGATCTGTAACATCGGGAGTCCCCCAGGGATCAGTTATTGCCCCATTATTGTTTCTCATATTTATTAATGATTTGCCTAATAATATAAATTCCAAGGTCCGACTTTTTTTTCTTAATTGTATTTATTAAATCAACAAATGGGCAGATGTCCGGTGGCAGATAACATAGAAATTAAACAATAATTAATAAACTGGTCGTAAGGACCACATTTAACCCTATAGTTGAAAGTGTAATTATATTCAATATAAATAAAAATAAATAAGTGGGGAATCATATTATTTGAAATGAATTATTAAAATAAAAAAATAGTATTGTTTTCCCAGGTGACTGTGTAATTTACAGGGAAATAAATAGGGAACAGGACGAAGCTGCTCTCCAAATTGACTTAGATACTCTAAGTACATGGGCTAAGTGAAATAAAATCAAAATCAACAATAGTAAAAGTAAGGCGATTATTTTTAATAAATGCGCGTTCAATATGCCTCGATATATAAAATAGATTGGGAAACAGTGATCGAGGAGACAAACTATAAATACCTAGTCATTTATTTTAACAGTAAGTTAGGGGCAGGTAAACTATGCTACAAGGAAAGCGTGGAACACCTTGCACTTTGTCATGAGAACACTCAACAAGGGGAATGCGAAATCTAAAGAGATGGCATATTTGTCATTAGTAATATGGTGCAGCATGCTGGGATCCGTACAGGATAGGTCAAATAGAATCCTTAGAAAGGGTGCAAAGAAGGGCCGCAAAATTCGTACAAATAGGACCTGGGCATGGGAACGAAAAGGTAAAGCGACTAGGGTGGGACACGCTACAGACAAGAAGAGAAACAGCTAGGCTACACATTTTCTACAGAGCTTTTGCAGGTCAAAAACCTTGGCAGGGAATCCGAGATAGAATGAAAGAATTGACTCGGAACGGGAGGAGGAGTGATCACCTGTTTAAATTACAAGCAAGGAACCAAAAAACAGACGTTGGAAAATACTCATTCCTAAATAGGACAATTAATGACTGGAACAATCTGCCTGCAGGAGTGTTTGGGGAACTTCCTCTAACAGAAAGAAAATTTAGACTTAATCTAAGTTTAGTGCAGTGTAGTGAAGTGATCAGTGCTGCGAAATCTCTAAAAATATTCTGCAGTGAAATATATTTCGTTTTTTTGTATCTTTTTTTCAGGCAAAAACAATATTATTCTTTTTAAAAATAATCATTTCTAATAATAATTTTTTTGGGCAACAGGCTACATGAGGGTGATCCTGAAACAGGCAACTCCCCTTTAATAGCATAGGAAGGTAATTGAAAAGGGGGGATGCGGAAGGTAGAGCAAGGTAGCCAAGGGTTAACTAGGGCCCCCGGGCTATGGTTTAAGGATCCTACCCGGTGTTTCACCTAAAGAGATGCAGGGAAAACCCTAGAAAACCTGCATCAGGTAGGTCGGGCATTGGGTACTATTCTCACGCCCTTCCGAATGACGGGAGACGAGTTTGCTGTGGGGTCGCAGCATTCCCTTCTCCGTGTCTCCACCAGTTTCAGGAGGCAGTTGGCCGACTGATCCAATGGGATCAGCGGACAACTCTTGCCATATGCCCAAGGTCTTTGACCCCGGTACATATACCTCCTAAAATAGGTGAAGGTGTCTCGGCATATGAGAACTTTGATTAAAAAAAATACCCAGAGAGAGTGCGAGGCATTCCCGACATGATCAGGTGAGCCCCGCAGTCACTCTGGGCTGAAGCGCCTGCGAGAAAACTCCCACACTTATTTATTTATATTGAATATAATTATACATTCAACTATAGGTTAAATATGGTCCTTACGACCAGATTATTAATAATGTTTAAGTTCTATGTATCTGCCACCGGGCATCTGCCCATTTGTAGATTTAATAAATACAGTACAATATATTACTTTAATATCTTACTGTCATGGATTTAAAGTAATATATATTACTCTAAATCGCTGACATAATATTTAAAATGTATACTGATTCTCTTTATTTATTTCGACTAAATGAATTCTTAGTTCATGAATGATTTATATTCTTTGGCTGTACTTTTATATCTTTGTTATGTGATATCTTACTGTCAGTCCGACTCTCTTTTCCGACTATTTCGAGGTCCTTCCCACCTGGAACTCACCTCTCCATAAAACGTCATTGGCCGAACCACATTTCTCTCCGCGGTTTCTCACCAATCGAGTTTGCGTCCCTACCTCGCCTCTTGAAAATTTAAATTTTACGAGGAACCATCCCTATCCGCTACCCCGTGTCAACAGCATTGATGACCTTGGCTGACCTGTGTTCTCACCAAGTCGCCAAAGTTGGTCTGAACAAAACGCCCGTCACACAGACGGCAGAGATTGATGACTTTGTTTTGCTTCCCGGGTTTAACCCTAGAAAGGTGCCTCGCGAACATCCCAGATCTCTTCCCTATGGAAACTTCGTACAGTAAGCTACATATTGTAAATTAATTAAGAGAAATAAAATAAAATATACAACGAAAATTTATATGCGTCACAGTTTTGTATCATAATTTTGTGGTGATTTTGTAGTAAATACCATAATAAATGTTCATTGTGCATTTATCTTCAAAGACTTCTGCTTATCCGAGCTCCTCCCATAATCAAATAAGTTTAAGTAATGTTACGTGACATTTTCGGCCACCACAGAGTGGGTCAATTAAATAAAATAGTAATAATAGTGATATAAAAAACTACATTCCTGTCCTTTACGGGCCGATTTACGAATCCCCCAACAATGCGCATTTAAAGCATTAAATAGTATGTTGTTCTGGTATTCAGTCCTAATATTGGTCTGATGCAATCCTCCATGCTAACCTTTCTTGTGCAAGCCTTTGCATTTCCTTATAACAAGCACAACGTACATCCTCCCTAATCTGCTTAGCGCATTCCATCCTTGCCTTCCCTCTTCTGTTCTTACTCCATAGACTTCCCTCTAATGCTAATTTTACAAGACCCTAGTGTCTTAAAACGTGGCGTATTAATTTTCCCTTCTCTTAATCAACGTTCTCCATATTGTTCGCTTTTCCCCTATTCTGTTTAGAACTTCCTTGTTTGTGATTCTATCCACCCATATGATTTTCAGCATTCGCCTTTAGCACCACATTTCAAAGGCTTCTATTCCTATCCGCAACTCCTATCGTCCACGTTTCACGCCAATATAGCGGCACGCTCCATACGAACATTTTTAGCAACGATTTCCTAATATTCACATTTATATTACCGGTAAGTAAATTCCTCGTTTTCGCGAAAGCCTTCCTTGTCTGTGCTATCCTACTCTTTATGTCTACTATACTTCTACCATCCTTAGTTATTATGCTTCACAAATAGTAGAATTCCTTAACTTCCTTCAATATATTCCTTCCCAATCTAACACACTTCGTTATTCCACTGTTGCCCATACAACAATCCATTACCTTGGTTGTCCCTCTATCAATCCTCATATTGAGCTATTTCTCCATAACCACGTTCATGCCACTTATTATGGCTTTCAACTCTTCTTCTGACTCCCCTAACACTCCAATATCATCGGCAAAGCGTAGAGTTTTTATTTCTTGTTCTTTCAGTATGATACATTTTCAATATTCCGTTTTAACTTTCTTCATCGCCTGTTCTATAAATAAGTTAAAGAGTATGGGTGACCGACTGCATCCTCGTCTTACTCCTTTCTTGATTACGGCTTTCTTTTCTTGATCTTCAATTCTAATTACTGCTGCCTGCTTTTGTAGAGGTTATGTATAGGCCTTCTTTCTCGATAATTTATTCCTGTGTTCTTCCAAATCATTAAAAGTGTGTTCCAGTTCACATTATCACACGCGTTTTCTAAATCTACAAATGCCATGAACGTAGATCTTTTTTTATCCTGTCTTCTAAAATTAATCGCAAATTCGATATTGCTTATCTTGTCCCTATATTTTTTTCTAAAACCAAACTGATCTCCTAACTCGCATTCTATTTGACGTTCCACCCTCCTATATACTACTTTTTTTAAATATTTTCCATGGATGAAATATCAAGTAAAGCAGACTTAAAAAAAGAACATTTCCCAACTGGGATCGGCACCAACTATAAAGAAACGCCGACATAAACGATCCCATTACAGAGCAAGAAATCACAGAAGCAATATATAGTTCCCAAAACTCCGCACCCGGCCCTGATAATATACCAAATATACTCATAAAGCAATTACCGCTGGGCGGCATTTTATTCAAAGGGATATTAGACAGCCGAATACTCCCAAAACTGTGGAAAAACGCAATAGTTATTACCATAAAAATAAAACGGTAAAATGTAGCACAAATAACAGTTAACTGCAGGCCAATCGCTTTACATTGTAACTTCTGCAAAATAACGGAAAAAATCATCAACAAAATAATCTCATGGTTCAACAATATCAACGACAGCATAGCTCAATAACCTTTACAACATCATAAAGTCAGCAATCAACATGTCATTGCTGGAAGTTTCGACATAGAAAATCTTGTGATCCATAGAGCAGTAGAACCCATCCCTAATTTTATTCGAAATTTTGGATTTCTAAATGATCTAAAGGTTCAGAAAGAACATTCTGGCATTCAGGCAGTTAAGAAGTGTTTTGTCCCGGCGCCAGGCTGCCGGACGGCGAACATGACTGTCTGCAGATTTATAATACTAAGCTTGTTTTGTTGAAGGAACATCCAGCCTTCAAAATTTCTGAAGGACACTGCTCCCTGTGTCATGGAAAAATTCCCGCGCAGGACGAAGGACTCGTGAGGATTGGCGGAACAAACATCAGGTGGGGTAGCGTTTTCCCTTGGAGAACGGATATAAGCGATTAGCTGGGAGGCAAGGAGTTGAAAAATATTCAGAAAGGTTCTACACGTTGAGAGGAAGAAGAGGTGTAGAGGAAGAGTTGTTCAAGACGTTGTGAAGGCGAGGTATAAGGTAGGAGAGAGTGCAACAAGAGTTGAAAGTGAGGTGTCAATTGTTGCTCTTCAGTGAGACGTTATTGGGACAAGGAATGCTAGAGGGAAAGGGGAAATTAAGAAAATGAATCACGCCAATTATATTCGTCGACGAAGTGAAAATTCTAGGTTTCACATTTGATAGAACCTCAACGTTTGACAAACAAAATCTTGCTAAAGAATGTAATCAAAGTCTAAGCATCGTCAAAATTATAGCCAGCAAAAATTGGAAGTTCTGAGAGAATGGTACGCGATTGTTGCGTATTAGATAAAAATTAATTTAATTTTTCTTATTATTAAGAAGAATATATTTTGTATATATTATATGTATAACAATTTAGACGTAAGATAGACGAAGTCGAGAGCATGAATGAACGCGAATGGTTAGTTAATAGATGAATTACAGTCATCTTATCTGCCATAAAACGGAAACATTAAGGTTGGGAAAGCTAATTGGATGAGGGGAATTGAAGGGCAGACTGAGACAGAAATGCTCAACCCGGGTAAAAAGGAATGTGACCTGGCGTCGGGTCGTTCAGGCCGTTTATATTGTCAACGACGGAACAATAGAAGAGTTTGGCCATAGAGGCCGGAAACTTAAATAATACGGTCAAGCGATTTAAAAAAGAAAGAGTATGAGCAAATTTATTGGGCCTCGACACACCAGAAAGACGAAGAAGAAAAACAGCGTCCCAAAAAACCGAAGGACATCCACTGAAAAAAAAATATTGCAAGCTACCCCTCCATAAAGAGGGCGTAGAAATCACACGCCCAATAGGAGAAATTATTAGTACAGGGCATAGCTTGGAGAGGAAAACCAGCTCTTGGAGAGAAGGGGCAGTCAGGACAGAATTTAGGAACAGTCCAAATTGTTAGGCAGCAGTCATTCAAAATTTTATAGAGAGCGCTAAAGGGACTTGGTACCATTCGTCCGGCCAAAACTACAGAAGAAGATATAAAACTTCATCCTTAGTCGACGAGCATCCCCGGGCGACGAGCAGATCACGCTTTGGAGAACCTTCAACCAGCAGCCACGGGACGACGCACAATAACCAGCCCTGGATCATCGACGACTCCTTGGTGAAGTACCGACCTCTGATCGCGTCTATTTAAAGTTCTCGATTCCCACCATATTTTACAATTTTACCCACTAATTATTAGCATTCCCTGAGACTAAGATATTCACGTTCCCGATTGAGTCAGATAGGTCCTAATTAAATTCAAATTCAATTAATTCCTTTTGTTAAATTTATGTTAATAATTATTTTTTCTACCCTAAGTTTAAAGTTATAGTATTTTATATCCCTTGTATAACCCTTCGTAATTACACCCCGTCTTAATTAAATTCAACAAAACTGGAAATAGACAAAGATTTCCATTAGCACGGTACAGAATCATCATGGTATGTAACAAATTGGATCTCCACTCTTCCATCCTAAGCTCCGTTTCGTGTTCAACTATCCCTCCGTTCTACTTGCCAGCAGGTTACATCGGTTTTCCGGTTACAGTTCTCATCTCTAACAGTCTTCTATTCCTTTCCTCTCCCTTACAGCGTATAGTACTGACTGTAATAATATACATATCTAAACTGCATATCTGTGTTTAACTGATATATACTTCAACCATCTGATTCTTACCTGATCAGACTCAGGTGAACTCACACTACCAAAAACTGTCCTAATCGTACCTTGAATCTTTACAATCCTTCAAGATAAGCCTTATATCTCATTTCCTTTTCACATTCCAAACCATCTTCAATAGCAAAGTCAAGGCCAGACTCTGCTACACCAAAATCCTGGCAAAGGATGCCTACTTTTCTTGTTTAAAGACCTGTAATCTCAGGTGAGCACGTGCAAATTTTGGACATAGACACCGAACTATCATTGCTTGAATTAGTACGAACAAACCCACCAGTACCTGAATGGACAGAAACCTTCAACCAGATATGCAGAAAGTACTCAAACCATTTATCAATATTCATAGATGAATCGAAAAATGTCACTTCATCAGCATGTATATGTTATTATGGCAGCCATAAAATTAGCCCTCAATGCTTGTGAAGTAACTAGCAACAAATCCTTCCTAATAATCACTGACTCTCTTTTGGCCATCAAACAGATCAGCAAATTTAAGGAAAATTCTGAACTAATTACATGGATCAGAGAAAAAATGCACAAACTCAAAGTAGAGTGAAAGTCTATTAAATTGGTATGGATTCCAGCACACGAAAACATTGTAGGAAATGAAGAGGTCGACCACCTGGCAAAAGTGACGGCAACTACACCCATTGCACCTCCACCAGGTCATTAAGACAAGCGAAACCCACAGGCTACTCCGCAACACAGATAGCATTGAGTTCTCGCCCAGAATTACCAGGAAAGATCAAACAGCATTATCCAGAATCAGATCAAACCATACAGACTTAACCCATTCACATTCATTCTCCAAGCACAATGACTCTCTATCTTTGAGAACTCTGACCTACAAGAAATAAACAGCTCATGCAAGATCCAAGAGAAAGTGCTACATTTCTTCAAATTTATTCGAAAAATTATGAACACTTGAAGGTTTTTCCTGTTCCATTGCAATTAACTTGTAAGCAAATAATGTATTCGTAATCTTCAATCATGAAAGAGGTCACTAATTACCTCTGACATAATGCAACTTTAAATAAATCTAAATTTAAAAAAAGTAATATATTCCATCTTTATATTTAATTCTAGATTACATTAATTTTATTCTCTGTTTCAACTTCTATCTTGTTTTTAATTTTTTTTATAAAATATTGACAGTTTCCACTTCATTCCTCTCATTCACTGTCATGTCCAAATTTTCATATATACATAATACATAAATAATTCCTCTTTGCAATGTATGATTATTTCTGAATTATTTGAATTTTATACCTAGCTACTTCATGCTTATTTTATTTGTTTTCCTAATGCTTTCCTGTTTCTTTTAAACTTCCTCTACAGAAAACAGTCTATTTCTTAAATTCAAGGACATGTCATATATTTTTTTCTACAATTTAAGTACATATTTAAATTGTCAAAAAAATTGACTTTCTGTTAGCTTTTGCTCACCTAAAATATTTTTTCTTGCATATATTATAAATATTTATAATGTGTTATGTTTCAAACATTTATAATGTGTTTTGTTTCAAACTTGCTTTCTAAATTTAACTTAATTAAAATTACAATTATTCATAAAAACTGAAAAGAGTTTGTTTAGTTACAGTTATGTCCGTGTTTTGGCATTAATGCATTCTTGTAAGTATGCTAATCAAACCTGCTGCTCAACTCCAGTGATTTGAATCGTTTCAAACGTAAGTTTTAACACAAAAGTTTTTATTTCATCCTTTAATGGTGCAATATTTATAACATTTTCAATTTTCTCATTAGATATTCACCATGGTAAATTGATAGCTTCTTCATTCTGAAATCTCTACAGTATTTCAATGTTGAAGGTACTTGCTTGTGTTCCATATGTTCAAATGGGTTTAATGATAACCTAGTGCCTGATTTTTTCTATTCATTTATAACTTTCTGCCAATTTTAACTTGATTAAATTTTATTCCCAGATGCTTTTCTTAATAAGTACAAGTTTACACCATGTTTTATCAAGGTATTTGATGTAGTCAGTTTGAGGTAATTATGAATACAATCAGGGATTGTTTTCTTGAGTAAATGACAAAAATATTCAGGAGGTAAATCAAAAATAATTAATTTAGTCCAGATGTTATCCAGATTTTAATTCTTTATGATAGGAGTAATTATGAGAAAGGTAAAAATAAACCCTGTTTATCTTCAAGAAAAATGTTTTTAAAAATCAGACACGTTGAAACAGTAAACCTGCTATCAGAGTACAGGTCAGGACTCGTCCAGATAAAATGTTGTCTGCCATCTGCAAATTGGGAGTAATGTTCCTCTGTTGGCATTAAACTCGCAATGTATTTCCTATGTATTCTATATATTTATAAATAATTGGTTTTTAAATATGATATTTTTGTAAGTAATAATTACTTCTTCTTGAGGTTAGAGTAGATTAAATTATCTTGGTCATGTTCAAACAAACATTTTTCAATCTAATAAATAAAAATATGGCAAAATATGTCAGCAAACAAGTTTAATTAATTTTTAATGATTTCGGCTGCAACTGTCATGGGAGATGGTCAGTGGCACTAAATTACTCAGTATAATTAGTTTATCCATTTAAAAATTTACCTGAAGAGTCCATAGAGTTGAAGTATTGTATTTATATTAATTAAAAGTTAATTAAATTTATTATATGACATAGTATGCTGTATTTTTATTTATTAATTTACTTAATGTCATAAAAATTATGTTTGTTTTCAGTCTAAATATTTTCTTTTACTTTTGACTTTGTTTTATATGGGTTTTTCCTTTTTATGAGATTTTTTTTGTTAATGTGTGATCAGGTTATTGAGAGTGTGAAATACATTTTAGGAAAAAATTCCTGCCTGCGTGCAATTGTTATCTTAATTTAATGAAAAATTCTCTTATCAATAAAACTTCTGGACTCTGAAAACTTTAAATAACTTGTTGTTGTTGTGGTCTGAATACCACAACAACAAAAAATTTTGGTTTATTGAATAATTATGCATTTTCATAGTATTATAAAACTTTTCATTTGTATCACTTGAAAAAAGTTTCTTATATAATTTTGTTATTCTTTCAGTTAATATTATACTTAAGAAAATTACTACAATATAAAACCTTAAGCTTGTCTGAATTAAGTTCAACATCGACAAGAAAGTCCCCTTGTATTATTTATTTTCGAACTAAATTTATGTTATTAGCAATAATTTTCTCTCATTTAAGAAGTTTCATACACAATCATTTCTGGAAACCAAGCAATATTTCTTTACAAAAAATAGGGTACATACAAATGATAGAAAAATGAAATTATTAAAATTATACAGACACAGATCAGTGACCTTAATCTGCCACACAGAGTTAAAAATCAAATTTTGTTCTTTTTTATGTATTCTTTATTTTATATAATGTAGGCCAGACATTAATTTTCACTGACAAAAAATGGTTTCTTTCAAAAAATATTAATATAAATCTTGTACTTCAAATTTTACTCATCATTCCAATAAAACTGAACATTTGTTTTGAAAAACATATGAAAACTGTTGGGTTTTTTTACTAAAATTAAAATAAAATATATTTACGAGTATGACTTCAAAAAATCAAAACTTGTTTATTTCATATAATGGCAAGATTTTCCACAAAATGAGGTTAAAAAATGATCAAAATTCTATATACATAAGTAAAATTAAAGCAGAGCATCTGCTGAAATAAATAATGTATTAAAATCTATAAGAAAAATGTTGTTTACATCAGACTTCTATTTAGTGATAATAAGGATAAAATATTAAATATTATAAAATGCTTGCAAAAATAAATTTAACTTAATTTAATTACACATATCAAATTTATAAAATAAACTTATTATTGGTTACAAAATTCAATTATAAAATTAATTCCAAAATGACATTTTAAAAAAGTTTACTGGATCAACATATAAGAATTTTCCAGCAGTGAGTTATTCTCGTTAAATGTGTTCCCCAGAATATTTGTTCAAAGACAGAAATCCTAAATGAGTCTTTTAAATGTACAGTAATGTCTTTCATAACAGCTCAGAAACCTTTATCTTAGTAAATACAATTAGGAATAAATAAGATTATTCCTATAAACAGCCAACATTGTATTGTCATACATTATCAACAACAAATTCAAATCTCTTGGCTGAAGGGAGAACTGATACAACCAACACAATTTTTTGTTAGGTATTCATCAAAATATTTCATGCTAAACCTGTACAAATAAAAATAAATTTTAAAAAAATCATACAACTAAACACTTTCTATGATTCTAAAATACCAATATGTTGTTCAATTTAGAAGGTCGTGATGATTAGTCACATACAAATATCACAAACACTTTGTGTAAGGAGGCACCACAAAGCAATGCTCTAATATTATAAAAATATTCATTTACTGCTGCTAGAGTTTGTTTCTGATAAAACTAACATACATATTAAGTTAGAAAAAAATATATATCAAATTGGGAATTTCAATATAAAATAAATGGGGACATCTAAAATGTTTTTTTAAAAAATAGACACAGCACAACTGAACCACATAACTCTTCTAATTTCTCTCTTCAGTCAAAAGAAACACGTATATGTTACTACTTCTATGTTGGTCCATAAAGCTGACTTTACACCTGAGCAGGTTTCTGTGCACCAACAACCATCATCATTTTCTGAAGGCAGCGAGTTGCTACTACTGTAAAATAAAAAATACACAAAGCGTAAATAACAAGGTTACTTATAGAGACAATATGTAAAATAGCAAGTTCAGTTGAACAAAATTGTTATTAGTAGATTCGAATCAGAATAATCAGTTAAAATTTTAGATATCAAGAACAAAAGTCATTATCATATCCTCCTATTATGATAGTGGAATATTCCAATAGTTTTCATAACAAATTGCAACAGATCTTTCAAACAGTTCAACAAATAAGTTTTATACAATTCATCCTACATATTTTTTACTGTAAAACAGTTGCAAATTTACAGCATTAATTATATTGTCATGGTTTATTCATCCAATTAACTCTTCCTCAGAACCTTCATGAAAATTGTTACTGTAAGTTACATCTGTTCTATAATTTTTCATGAAAGTTTATTACATTTATCTAGTTCACCATCTTCATAATACAGGAATATTGACATAAGATAATCAATTATTTGTAAAATAAAATAATAGCTTTCTCAGGATGTTTTCAATTCTTGTATAAGAGGATACATTAGTCCTCTAACAATCCGAAACTGGTTTAATAATGCATAACATATAGCTAAATAAATAATAAATTGAACAATGTCAATTTACAGAAAACTTTTAATATGAGAAAAAAATTACACAGAAAAAAGTTCAAATATAGCAGGATATATTGATGCTTCTGAGTGTCATTCTCTAACAGTGTTCAAAAATAGACTGAAAAGGCGCAATATACCATCAAAATAATCCAACTATATTAAAAAAAAATCTCTGGAATTGTTTCTCATATCAAAATTTGTCTGAAACCTAAAGTCACATAATTTAACATACATGACACACATACAGGCAATGATCTTGAAGGACTTTAAAATTTCATACTTTGTGTGAACAAAAAAAATAGTATTCTATCAATCTGCAGCCCATTAATATAATTCTTACCTTACCTAATTTTTCCATTTCATTTATTGTTAAATTTCCTTAACTTGTGGAATAAACTATTCTTCAGATGTTTCACCAACATATTTAGGCAGGTAAAATGAAAGGAAACAGATATTAAATGAATGAATAGTAACAGGAGCAACAGAAATTGGACTTGTAAAAACAAAAATATAATATACAATCATTAAGGAAATTATTGGGCCAGAACTCCAACAAACAAGGAATTGATAGGTCAAAATGTATACTAGTACCTAATTATGATTTTATACAAAAAAAATAGTATATGAAAGTTTCCCACGATGGTTAGATTGTTGGGTAACATTAGGGCAACAGTCTTTCCTGATATAGAGAATTTTTAACAAGCATGTTTAAAACTGGAGTTGGAGATTGCATTAATTAAAATTTTTGTACATGGTAAAGTAATTTCAGTCTTTATAGTACTGTGTTAGGAATAGTGTAAGGATAACAGTTTGTATATTTTCTTTTTACTCCAATTAAATATACACTATGACTGGTTACTAAGAAGTACCTTGACCCTTTTTACGTCACTGAAGCCTTACTTCTCCTATAGAACGTGACCCATGTAAGGTAACTTCTATATTCTTTTTTTTTTAATATTCTGATATTTTTCCTTTGAATTAAAAAAGTGTATTATACTTGTAATGATAAACACAACTACATACAGATTTTGGCATAAAAGAATCAAAGGCATACTGTGTGGGGAAAGTTAAGATTAGCATGAAATGTGGCAGTATCTGATGGTGACCAATGATGGTGTTTTTCCGCAAAAACATTGGTAGAGAGGAGCAAACAGCTCGAATAAGAATTTTTATGGGACAACATGAAGTGCTGCCACTGATGGAATATGAAATAAGAAAGTGGGACAAATTATTAAATAAAAAAATGGATTTTTGACATTATTAAGGGATGGAGTTTTAATTATTAAGGATGTTGTGACTAAGATTTTAAGCTTGGAGGTTAAGATTTAACTTTAAGTGTACTTGAATATTGAGTTTTTAGAGGGAGCAGTGATAAATTGGAGATTGTCCCGGCCAAGGACATTTAAATAATGCAAGATAGGCGTGATCCAGACCGGAGTTCAAAGGACTCTTCTTCATTCAATGCGAAAGTTTGGTTGTGTCCAGCAACAGTTACGGGCAAGCTCAGTTGTTGTTGTTGTTGTGGTGGTGGTGGTATTCAGTCCTAAGACTGATATGATGCAACCCTCCATGCTAACTTATCTTCTTATTTTTCATTTCCACATAACTACCAAATTCTCCCCAATATGCTTGGTGTATTCCATTATTAGCCTCCTCCTCCTGTTCTTACCCCATACACTTCCCTCTAATGCTAATTTTACAAGACCCTCGTGTATTAAAACATGGCCTCTTAACCTATCCCTTCTCTTTGAATCATATGTATGGCATGGAATCATGCACAAGGAAATAGATATGTTAAGCATAGAAGGTAATGGAAGAAGAAAGAAAGACAGAAAAAATTCGATGTGACCAGGACTCGTACCTGGGTACACGAAATCAGCAGTGTAACCGCCACTTGATATATTGGAATAAAATATCAAGAAAGGAGGCTAATACATAACCTCTACAGAAGACAGTCTAAAACCTTACTATAGACAGTGACACATAATTACTGCATAGAAAATGGGAATAAACAGACTCCTAAGACTTATTAATATAATTACATTTATTCATAAAAACAAACTTCCTCAGCATTTCCATTGCAGGAAATGTTTTCAGGAAACTAGTAGAGAGGATTTATTCATACTGCATTACATTTGGCAATGTTGCATACTATAAATGCACTCGCTGTGCTAGTAACCTGAAACATTTTCTATAATTACACTTAAATATATGAATATGTCTTTAAATCTCAATCATAGAAGAAATAACGTATTTTATATTGCATTAAATGGACTTTGGTGTAATTGATAGTTTATCATAAGGAGAGAAAGTCAATGAAGATGTAATTTGGTGCAATATTTTGAAGAGTGCGAAGTGCATTTATAAATTCTTCTTTTCATGCAGATATTTTGTTGCTATTAATTGCTAAAGAGTTATGCCATAAAATAATTCCACAAGTTAGCTGTAATTTTGGTTAGTATATGTAAATTAAAAAAAACCTTTGCTTGGGGACGAACAACCATCATGAGTTTTTGAAGGCAATGAGTAGCAGCACCTGTAAAAGTAATCAGAACATCCAAAATTCACATAAAATAAAATAAATAATGGTAGAAATTAAAATAATCTTTATGGGTACTACCATGCTAGACACAACAAGCTCTAAGTACAACACTTAGTTGCTAAATTAAATTCACAACATGTAAACTACTATGAGAAGCTAAAACAATAATTAAAGGCCAGTTCTATTAAATCTATTGATCATTTTAAATAAAATACATTAATAATTTATTGTGAAACTAAAATTCTTGTTTCTTTTCTAAAGTTATACAACTAAAGAAGTTAATTAATGTTGTAACAAATTATGATAGTCAACAAAACATAGGCATTAACATCTGTGACATAAATAATAAGAAATACATCATTCATAAAGACAATCTTTAAATAGTTATACAGTTACAATAAAATTCAGAACTTGAGGACGTATCAACACAGCTTAGCGTCTTATTCTGATTGTGAAAACCCCGAGTTCTAATTTTCATTGTAAATGTATGCATGAAATGCATATTTCAAATTATTTATGAATGTTATTGTATATTTATCAGTCTTCAATATGTAATGCACCACACATTTTCTAATAAACTGATAATATAGAACTGTTTCCCCCTTCAAACGCAATTCAGAAAACATTGATCTTTTCTTTATTGACTTAGTTTATATGCTTAAAAATTATAGAATATAGTTATAAATAAACATGTAACAATACAAATTGGAATCTAATATAACAGTGAATATTATCATTCTATAGATAGGAAGTTCAGATTAGCAAATTGTAACAACTGTGTCTGTAAAAACGTTTTATTTCTCATTCTCAAAATACTGCTCTGTGTCAAATTCTATTTCTAGGCATTTCTCTCCTTCATATTTTCAACTCTCTTGCTTATGATTTTTTGCAAATGTATTTTTCAATTACTTTATGATCCATTCTTATGAAAGTTTTACAATCCTCAAACTCTTTCAAATTTTAATAATTTAATTATTCATGAACCATCAGGTGAACTAAGCCACATCAGTGGTGATTATGATTATTGTTATTCATGCAGAGTAAAACATTTGCCCTGAAGCAAAAGAAAATGTGTGAATGTTTTTATTTAGACCAAGATCCTCACAAAAATCTTAGGAATCATTTAATAAATTGTCAAATGATCATAATCAGTGGTCAAAGCAACTGGTTCTGCATAAATTGACCCATCCAAAATGTTATGTCTGAAGGTATTACTTCATAATCCCTTCTATCAAAGCAGCTTGAGGCCATAATGACATTTTTCAATCATCATCATCTAAACATATTTTCAGTTAATTTGTCCACAAGAAAAATTTAATTACTTCTCTCTCCATTGCACACACTTCAAGACCGCTCTCACAATTCTCATTTCATCTAAACTGGTGAAACTTCATTATGATATTCATTATAATCTTTCTTTGCATTTTCTCCTTCTTCAAAATATTTCTCAATATAAGATTAAACTTTGTGATGCATCACTTACTGAAATGAATTAAAATACTTTTGTGCAAACATGTTTAGTAAAGTTCCCTTGATTAGTTTTATTGAATATGTGTGAATTCCAACACCAAATTAATGTTAAAAATGGATATTAAATAGATTGATGTTTAAAACTATCGATTTAAATCTACAAATTTACTTGTTTTTATTTACTGTAAGCAAGAGGAAAAATTATACTTCTGGTTAAAATTGAAGAGAAAGTTTTGGTACCACACTCTTGAGAAATTTTTGTCTGAGCTATCATACAAATATAAATGCTCATGTCACAAAATTAATAGTGCCAAAAAATCTCAAAAATTGTGTTCAAACATTAGTCCAACAATTTTTATTTTGTATGCACTTTCCCTCATTTATGTCATACAAATTGCTCAAGTTACCCAAACAGTATTCAGCAATTATTTTATTTAATTTTGACAACTATTATTTACGTTCAACTTTATATGCATATTATCAAGTCTAATTTCCTAAGTATCAATAGAGGAGTATTTGTTTACAAATACTAAATGGTTGCAATAATAGTCTCATACAGAAAATTGAATCACAAGTGTTTCTTAACAAATCAACACTATAAATTCCCATTTCTTAATATGACTAATTCATTTCTTTTAGTTTGTTGGAATAACCATTTGCAATATTCCTTTAATATCCATATATATAACATTCAAAATAGTATTGTAAAATAATTATAACAGAAAAGAAATTGGGTATTAAATAAGATTACACAACCATTTATGAATACAAAACAAATATTAACTACTCTATAATAGAACTATAACACAACTATAACACTAAGATAACACAGTCATAACATAACATTATGCAACTTATATATTTAACTCACCCAGAGATGTTTGAACTGACTTAGGTTTGTTTTTCCAACTTATAAATAATAAATAAACAGGAACAGAGGTAAGTATCATAATACAACCATAACCTGGAAATGAAATGTAACAACATTAACCATTGATTAAAAGTACCTTTATATACATGATTATATTGTCTGCTAATTAAATACAATACAAATGTTTATATGATTTTCCCTCCTTGGAATTAAAAGTTTATAAACAAGTTGTCTAAAATAGTCAATACTTTTTCACACAAATGTACTCAACATTTAATACATTCTTTAAATATGCTGACTTGTGTCTGTCACCAATAAAGAAAGCTAAAAAATTATTTGAACTATTCATGCCATGTAATTAAATTAATTTTAAAATAATGAAATGGCCTAAGTAATATGATTTACAGAATTATTACCACTGACATAAAAAATATTAAAATTATAATAATGTTGGAAGACTTCTTGGGTTTCCAACCAGGTGGAGTTGGAAGTGTCTTCACTTGGAAGACTGCAATGGGGATTGTTGACAAAATATCTTGTATTTACTATGCCACCTGCTTGGAAATCCTGTGAGAGTCAGAATAATGTAATTCTTGACAATCAAATGTGGGGAAGAATTTTGGTAAGTCAGCACTATAGCAAATAAAAATATTTAACTTACCTGTTTCTACAGGACTTGCAATCATTGGCACAATCGTAACAAACAAACTAGCAATGATGTACACTACAGGGAAGAACAGATTCACTTTTATTGGCCTTGTAAGATTTGGTTTAGTCCATCTTAACCAAGGCAGACACAAAACTGCAACACCTATACTCAGCTGAAACAAGTAAAAAGGAAATAAATGACTTTTGAGTCATATAGCAACATTGATATAAAAGAAAACAATGCTCAGGTTTGTATCAATTCTAAAAATTTCTATAGCACCAATATCTTTTGGAATGAAGCTTTTATTTAAATTAGAAATGCTATTATTATTCATTCCATATTAGTGAATTTATCTGAAGGTCCCTTTTATTGAGAGTATTGTCACACAATATACTTGTAGCTTACCAACTCAGAACATTACTATTACATGTTATATTACTAATCAACTTAAAATTGAGTGTTAAGTACAATTTCTTTTAAATTCCTTTTCATCATTAAACAAAAACTATATGTGTGATATAAATTTTCAGTAAAGTCATTTTTTAATGAATTTACTTCATCTGTAAAATATTTACTTACCCAAGTTGCAAATCCCACATAATTTATTAGAGCATAAATATCAGAAACTGTTAGGTACAGCATTGACAACAGAGCCTGTGAACACACAAAAACATAAAATAAATGTTGACATTAAATCACAAAGTATTTTAAAGTTTCTTTCCTCTGAATAAAAGTTAAATGGGCACTCACATTCAACGGACATACAAGATATCCCCTTGAAAACTAAAATCCGTTTTATTGTCTCATTACTGATAACTGGTATTCTTCAAACTGTTTTGTAACTTTAATACCCCAATATTTATCAAAGAACCCATTTCATATATAAATCACAATTTACTCAGTATATTATTGAGATATTTTTCACCTCAAAAATGTGAAAATCAGAGGGAATAAATAGAAAACACTTTGAGCTACATCAATGCCATGCAGTTGTCATAATTTGACTCATTGAATCTTGTAAATAACAGGTTAGTTTGAAACCATTTCAGACATCTCATATGTTACAAATTAATGAATCATGCATATGAGACAGTTGTGTGTGTCTACTTACACATCAATATTAAATACTAGTTTTAACTAAGCCTGGATTTTGTCAAAGTGATATCTTAATACTTCAATAAATCAATGCTTACTTTGATGTTTGTATTTTCCTTCATTCACAGTAACAGGGAATTATTAAACTTAAAATAGGATAGTTTGTAAGGATATATAATGTGTTAAAGTCCTAAAAATAGAAAATGCCAAGTTTATGCCAATTTAATCTTGTCATTTTCATATAACCATAAATTTATTCAGTTTGTGAAGACACTCAAGAAAAATTTACCATGCAAAGTACAGCTGGTGTGGGTGTCAGTTTGGATATTTGGATCATAGTTAGAATTTCAGGCATTTGTCCTTCACATGCCCCAGCATAAAACAACCTGTAATCAAAATCATTGCCTTTAATATTTATACTCTCTTATACCCATACAATTAACTGCACATACTCTTTACAAAATGTTTTGGAAATTTATCATAAGAATAATCAATTTCAATAAGATTTTCTTTTAAGTAAAATGGTTTGAAATTTTTGTTCTTAAAATTTAATAACAAAACTTAAAATAAAATTTTGATTTAACCTGAAAATTATAACATTACATTTATTTCATTATAACAGCTGTTCCTTTAGTCATATGCAAAGAAAGGATATGGTAATACAAAGTGCTAAACAGTGTGGTCCACAGCACAATTTCTTAATGGTTAGAATTTTTCATTAAACTGACAATGTCTAATTACCTGGACGACGTAAGGAGAATTCCGTTTACTGCACCAAATGTTGACAGCGCTACAAAGACTGGGATTATCCAAGCCATAACACCGAAGAGGCGGTTAGCAAATGTCTGCAAGAAATAAATAAAGAACTTTAATTTCGAAATATGGGGGTGTGATGTCTCACTAACTCTTTCTATCTCTCTCTCTCTCTCAATGAAGGTGGCATCAAAGAAAATCTTGTAAGAAATAATTGAATACAAACCCCCATACATGTGCCCACAAATATATATTTACATACATGTACACATATGTGCATATAAGGTGGCCAATTAAAGGAGGACAGCAAAAGTTCCAAAGAATAAGGCAGTGTTTGGTTAGAATAAAATAAATTAATCCAGGAGTAACTGGAAGGAGAGTTCCCGAAGATGTAGCTCAGCCTCAGGCAAATCTAACATTCAAGCTTTCAGGAGGGTCAATGTAAGGTAATGTGGGTAATTTGTGTTCAAGCGTGGACAGCTAATTACAAATGTGTTGTTAACAGTTTGGTGAATAGGTCTTTTAGTTTGATCAATGTATAATGCAGAATAAAGACTGCTATTTATATGGTGAATTATATGGCAGGAGAGTCAAATAATATTTTCTTTGAGAATGTAGATTTTCCCCCGTGAATAAATTGAATAAAGAGTTCTTGGACTTCTGAAACAATGTTTCAATAGCTACCTCTGCCATCATCTTCAAATAAATGAATATGATGGAAGAGATAGCTATCGAGATCTTGTGTTTTACAAATTATATAATCCTGGTAAAAACCCAAGAACTCTTTATTTAATATTTTCTTCAATTTTGTAGTCAGCCTTTTGTAAAGATTTATAAAGGATTTCAGGAGATAGAATAATAGGGAAGATATAACACATTTCCCATACATAAGCTCTGCTTTTGTAGAGAAGTGTGGGCATTCAGTCCACAACAGTGTACATGGATGATGTGGAAGTTGAGGATATCTTTATAATATCTTGTTTTTATTGTATCCATAATCATATCAAATGATAATATTATCAGACACAACCAATAAAAATGGACAGTGTAAAGAATGATGCAGCATTATTCATTTCAATAATAACTAATTAAAAACCTGAGTTCCTATACTCACTACTGCCACAGCCTCCGATCCTAGAACTTCTTCAGGTGATAGTGTTGTGTAGAACGCAACGTTGGTCAGCACATACACAATTGTAACTAAGGTGCAGGAGATGGCAATAGCTCGAGGCAAGTTTCGAATAGGGTCCTTCAGTTCTTCAATGATGAAGTTCAAGTAGTTCCTAATGGAAAAATTAATAGTTATTTAATGGATCAATTTACTATCAATTACACGACTGTCAAACAAGTTTAGTGAAAAACTTTGTAGCTTTTAGGTAACTTCCTTCAATTAATCCCCCATTCTACCATGAAGAAACATAATAAATTTTAGAAATTTGAAACATTTTAACAAACAAATTTCACTACAATAACAGTTTAAAAATTATTTATAACATAGGAAACTAAATTTATTACTTTTTCTTCATAAGCATTAAATGAAATATATAAATTTATGTATACTGATAATATAAATAGTTTTTAATAGTGAACATTCAATTTTTCTACAATCAATTAGGGTACAATTTCCAGGAATGAAAATAAGAAGCTGTATGTCCAAAATATTGAATCTAGGTACTGAAAGACTCATTTCCCCTAGAGACTTCTATAATTGACCAACATTTGATTTGGATCCATTTCAGTAACTGGCATTATTACTGCTCTCATTAGAAAAGGCTTACATCAAATCAGCTTAGGTTTTCCAAAGTTAATTAGACCCACACAAATCTTTTTTAATTGGATCGTGTCTATACGAAACTCTTGCAGTTTGTAGATCTACTTAAATGTAATTTTTTTGTTCTATGTTTGGTTAAAACCTCAAAATGTATAAAATCTAATTGATACATCATTTCAATAATACTCTTTTTTATCATATTAAAATTTAAACTGGTATACATTTATTGAAAATTATGCAATTGTAGAAACCTTTATTTATGGTATATAAGAGAGACAAGAGGAAGTAAAATTAGGAGGCCAGTTGGCTACAATAATGGAACTCACAAGGTAGTAAACTGAAAGAAAATTCAAACAAACCACCAAAATGTTGGAATCAACATAATGTATTAATGTGATGTTTTTAAATCATTAGATTTCAAAGTAAGTGAAGTGGATCACTGCATATATGATACAAAACTCAACAAATAAAAGTTTTAAAGTGAAACTTGGAAAAAAATTTCCTTGGACTAGAAAATCAGCATTAATATGATGCAGCTATTTAAGTTAGTTATCAGGCCTCTTTGGGAAAAATAGTTTCACTTGTGGGTGTAATACAAATTGGCATATAATAATGATCTATATGTGTGGAGTAGTTACTGTGGCAAAGCAAAAACTACTTTGTTCTGGTAATAAACACAGCAGTAAATGAAATTGTTGTAGCACGAGAGCTGTGCATATTCGTTCTGCCTCCCAGCTACATGTCCCAATGCCTCAAGCTTGCATCTAGGTTGAAATATGATAAGTGAAAACATTGTATACCATGAATATACTAACCACATCAATATAAAGCATTTCTTTGTAAACCTCATAAATGATTGCACCTAGATTATCCAGAAAATTTTAACAAAGTAGCAGATAAGTTAATAAAACCATAGAACAAGAGCTGAGAGAATGAATCAAAACAAAATGAACTGTTTTCCCTTGTGTAACCCAATTTTTTTGGACTCTACAATCATAAATCAAAGTGTTGAAATTGTTTTACAATAAAGTTAATTATTTATTGTTAGTTTTGGAGGACTGCACCTAAAATAACAACAGCAAATACCGAACTAATGGCCTTTGTAAATTCCTCAGATACCTATATGTATTGTCCTTAAAATAGTTTACCAAACTTGTTGTACTGAGTGCTCATTACTCATAAAAAGATTATGTTCTTTCTCCATATATTTAATTACTTTTTATTTTGTCAGATATTTAACAAGAGGAGTGGTTAACAAACAGAAGGAACTGAAGAAGAAGAAATGTAGTAAAAAAATAAGTGTAATCAAATAAAATGTTGAAAAAGAAGTAGAAGTGTCAAAAAAGAATAATAATTAGATTAGTAGTACGAGAAGAAGAAAAAGATGAACAAGAATAGTAGTAGAAGAACAACAAGAGTAGTAAAGAAGAAAATCAGAGCAACAAGGGTAGTAGTGGAAGAAGAGGAAGACAAATCACAACAAGGGCTGTAGAAAATGAACAGGGGCAGTAGAAGAAGAAGAACAGGGGCAGTAGAAGAAGAAGAACAGGGGCAGTAGAAGAAGAAGAACAGGGGCAGTAGAAGAAGAAGAAGAAGAACAGGGGCAGTAGAAGAAGAAGAAGAACAGGGGCAGTAGAAGAAGAAGAAGAACAGGGGCAGTAGAAGAAGAAGAAGAACAGGGGCAGTAGAAGAAGAAGAACAGGGGCAGTAGAAGAAGAAGAACAGGGGCAGTAGAAGAAGAAGAAGAACAGGGGCAGTAGAAGAAGAAGAAGAACAGGGGCAGTAGAAGAAGAAGAAGAACAGGGGCAGTAGAAGAAGAAGAAGAACAGGGGCAGTAGAAGAAGAAGAAGAACAGGGGCAGTAGAAGAAGAAGAAGAACAGGGGCAGTAGAAGAAGAAGAACAGGGGCAGTAGAAGAAGAAGAACAGGGGCAGCAGAAGAAGAAGAACAGGGGCAGTAGAAGAAGAAGAACAGGGGCAGTAGAAGAAGAAGAACAGGGGCAGTAGAAGAAGAAGAACAGGGGCAGTAGAAGAAGAAGAACAGGGGCAGTAGAAGAAGAAGAACAGGGGCAGTAGAAGAAGAACAGGGGCAGTAGAAGAAGAACAGGGGCAGTAGAAGAAGAACAGGGGCAGTAGAAGAAGAACAGGGGCAGTAGAAGAAGAACAGGGGCAGTAGAAGAAGAAGATAAAGGATTGAACCAGATTGTATTGACTTACCATCCGTTATACGCGAACAACCCTGAATAGAAAGACAGCGCCAAGGACGTCACTTCCGTCTTCGTGTTGTCGTACGTAAAATGTTCAGTGTGTCCTGGAAAAAAGGAAAACGAAGAACGTTAAACAAATCTCTCAGGATTTGATTGTAGTGAAAGGTTAGTTTCTCTCACAATAGCTACGATAAAACTAAAAGCCACAGCGAGGAAACTATTACGTATCAATATGTAAATGGGAAGGGTATAATTAACAAAAAAGCTGAAAGCTTGAAGCAGGACAAAAGAGCGGCGATAGAGGTTTCTTTCTTCAGCGGCTGGCCTCGTGGTCCGAGGATGGCGTGCCGCTTTTATTGGTGGTGAATACGAGACCAACCACTTTAACAATTCAAGTCTTGAATAGCTACAGATAAACAGAACTGCAGCTCCTGAGCTAACAAGCCGTTTCCTGCGTCCACGACCGATGAAAAGATTTCGTGGTCTCGCCTGTCACAGGACCTCATTATGAATGGCGAGAGAACACACACTTGAGTTAAATACAGACATCAACCACGGCCGGCTTCATTTTGATCGTCCTTTCGCTGCGATCTCAAACAGCCAACATGAGCTACTTTACATCGTAACCGCGATTCGCATTTGTAAAATGAATATAAATAGCCAAAGACAAGTTTGGAGCTAAAATATTGACTCTGACTCGTTCCAAAATCTTGATGTCTGCTTTGATCACAAAATTTGCAGCTCTATTGTAGCAAGGTGTTCAAATACGTTGACCTCAAGATCTTCTGAGAAACACTTTTCCGACTCGTTATTTTAAAGCTCTAACAAATTTCCATCGTGGGAGAACTCTTACAACTTCTGATGAATTCCTAAAAAGTCGCTATTATAAGAAAACCCCTTCAATTCTCACACAAAAACGGTATTTTGCAAGATTAAAATTTCAATAAGCAGAAGCATATTTGAAAAAAAAATATATATATATACACAGATCTGTTATTTCTCGGCTATTTTTCTAAGTCTTTACGGACATCGGTTGGGCAAAAATTAACTTGTGGGAAAACTTTGGAGGCGTCAGGTTAGTAAGAAAAACCAAATAAGATCCAAACATTTGTGCGGACTATCTGATGTTTTCTGACAAGAATGGTGATGAAACATTACAAAAACTGGGGACGATTTTTAAAGGGAATAATGTGAAACACTAATAAATCATCCGTAATCGCCTAAAGGACGATACAAGCGTCAGTGAAAGAAAGAACAAGCAGACAGTAATTGGTAAGAGTAAAAGAAGCAGTTTGAACACAAAAAAAACGAATCCAAGTAGCTGAAACTCATATATTCACGTATTTATTAATTTTTTGTTTAAATACTGATAATTAATTTATTATGATAATAATTTTTTTCTTTACCTTATTTATATCAGTCACTTCAGAAAACCAAAAGTGTATTTCAATTTTGATTTCCAAAATTTATTCGGAAGAAGTTTCGAAATACATGAAGGTATGTATAATATTTTTTAACATTATATCATATAACCATGGTTTTAAGCAAAATTCCATATTTATGTATATATATATATATAATTTTAAAAATTTTAATGTTTCAAATATCGTATTTTATTTTATAGATGGATATAGCAATCACATAATTGTTAGTAAGTAATATTTTAGGTTCTCTTTACTTATTGTATTGAGATTCTCGGTCCCAATGAACCAAATAGACGAATGCCGTCCTTAATCAACATATTCCTCTTACTATAATCTGAAAATTTAAATTATTCATAAATAGCCCCGTTCATTTAAACTATTATGTCGGTCTTTCTGAAACATTAATGGCTCCACATTGCTTTATTAGACTTTAAATTATTTAAGGTTCTATTGTTCGTGTCAAATATGAGTCGGTGAAAGTCTAAGTTGATTCGAGCTGTGTCAATTTTATTTTCAGTGTTTACGTCTTCACAATCGTTATTAGGGAACTATTTTTTTTCTATAATTAAATTTCTGGTCCAAACGCTGACCGTGACACTGCAAAGTAAATTTATTAATTTATTTCAAAATAAACTAGAGGAAAAAATAGAACACTTAAATTGCATCGATGTTGTTCTTTCTCTTATTAATTAAACGAAGTTAGTTGTCGTCATCTAACGGTGAAGAGGTGCGGACCGATGTAGATTAAAGTTTCGGGGGGGGGGGGGCGAAAATAATTCCGTCAATGTATTCACCCGGTCGTCCTCTGAAATTGTTCTTCCCGTATGGGGAAAAATATAATAAAAATAACCGCGCTCTTTGTTCCTTTTACAAGTTATGTTAGAGCTAACTTATGCAACATTTTACAGAGGCTGATGTTGTGGTATTAGAGCAGTTGAGGGCTGAATAATTCTTATTATTACATTTTGAAGTTATATTCGGTACCCGAATTGTCGATTCCTCGTAACAGAAAAATGTTACTAGTTACATTCAATAAATGTTGCAAACTCTACGGGAAAACTCGTACAAGCGTAAGAATAAAAGGGTATTGGTATTGTTATTGGCCGAAAAATCGAAAATTCACAAAAGGGACGACAATCTACGGGCCTCCAATTTTCTTTAACACGGAGTAATATTCAAGGCAGATATGACAGCTTTTCCATAAAACAAGGTACGCAGCCCTCCTTGGTGGAGAAGTGTGAGCAACAGTGTACGAATTTATCTTTATAATATCTCGTTTTTATGTTGTGCCCATAATTGTATCAAATTACATTTAAATTATAATGGTCCTTCAATTTTAATAATGTACTTAACCAATAAAAAATGACAGTGTAAAGAATGATGCAATGTTATTCATTTTAATAACAACTAATTAAAAACTTGAGTTGTTCTACTCACTCGTGCCACAGCGTCCTATACTAGAACTTCTTCAGGTAACAGAACGCGACATTGGTCAGCACATACACAATTGTAACTAAGGTGGAGGATATGGCAATAGGGCGAGGCAAGTATACACTCAGATTCAATAAATTGACGTCTTGGTTGTCCGCCGTAATAATCTTCCCATTATAAATGTGTATGATCGAAGAGAGAAAGAATGGTCGAGTCTTGCAGTAAACATTAAAAGCTCTTGTAGTCAATAACGTCGCTGTGAACAATTGCTATAAAGAAAAATATATTTGCGTGTGCTACCAGGGATGGACAAATTGCGGCCCTCCACCAAATTTTCTGTAGTCCGTCAAGACAGTCTTCATTTAAATATATATATATATATATATATGATAGGTCATATTAAACTGATTTTTAAGTTTAATGTAATGCAATTAGCACAATAAATAAACTGAATAAATTTCTACAATTTTAATTAATTTTATTGATTCTTACTAAACAATTTATACTTTTAATGAAATGCAAAGTTAATTTAAAAATGCAACAGGTGCGACCCTCCCCTTCCACAAAGTGGCCCTCCACGAAACAAAATATTACCCAGTGTAAGTACAGTACGTGCACAGTGACTTATGTTCTTTTGTAGGTTTATTTTAATAATAACGATGTCACTGACCTTGAATTAATTAATTGAAATAAAATTATTTTCAAACTAAAACTAGTACAATTAAATATTGCCATTTAATAGTGTAGCGCAGTAGGACGCCTCCCTAATTTTATTCACATTTTTTAGCATTAAACGACTGAAATTCAGCAGGAAAATTCTGATTCGGAGACAGGCAGGCCAGCCATGGAAATTCCAGGCGCCAAGGTGTCGGGTGGAAAACGTGTCTGCCTGCAACTAAAAGAGATTAGGGTTGTTTTACCCTGCAAAATTTCCCAAGGACACTATTCTCTTCGTCAGCGCAAAAAATTCTCGCGCTGGACGAAGGGCGAATAAATATTGGTGAACTTACGTCACGAGGGGTGGCGCTTTCCTTGGAGAAGGGGAATATATGAACTTAGTGAGAAGACGAAAAATAGTCCGAGTTGATCAAGACGTTGAAATGGCGACGAAGCTGGGAGGTAGTAATGTTGCTAGGAAGTTGAAGGGACCAGGAAACAGAGGAAGTAGGAGAGAAGAAGAAATGAACAATTAATAAGTCAGTGTTGATCAATAGATGAGTTATAAGGAATTGAATTTATTGATACTGCAATTGAGTTACACTCGGTGGCAGTTACAAAAAAGTAAGCTTAAAATAAGGAATGTGAACAGCGGGCAAGGAAGGCAAGAACTTGGGACTTGCTTTAAAGTTGAAAGGAAGTAGAAGTAACTCTGTGTCGGAGTTTGGAGAGAAGATGGAGGAAAACCTAATTTTTCCTCAATCGCCGGGCAATACCAGGTCCAGAGCCTTTCTTCCGTCAACAGAGGGCAAATTCGCAACCCTCAAGGAGGTGTGAGAGTGGAGGAAAGAAAACCACTACGCAGATGTTCCAGAATTGACGAGTAGTTGAAACAGGTTCGTCGCGAACGTAAAAAACTCTGCTACACGTCGTTACACCAATAATGCACCCTGATAAACCCCTTGAAATTTAAACAATCATCCGCTTTAACACGTGTATATATAATTGTAAATAGTGCGCAGGGCCCACTAAAGATTTTTTTATTTATAGAAATAAAATTATTATTATTTTAAAAACAAGTAATTTGTTAAATTTTAAATAATTAGCCCCCTTCCGGTATTACCTTTACAAAAGTTGTTTATTACTTTTTTTGGGAACTTCAACGCAAGGTCGTAACATTCATCCAAAATATATAAAGTGTGTTGCCAATAGTTGTCTTTTTCTATTACTAAATCAAAAAGTCCCAGGAGCAAAACTCTTAAAGCTAACAATAATTGGCAAGAACTTATAAAGGAAACGTTATAGGGGTAGACCTGTGGTTGGTTTCTTCCGAAAGGAGGAAGGAGACGAGGCAAATGTTTCGCAGTTGGTTTCGAGCAAACGCGTTAGCAGATTAGTTTCGGAGAGGAAACAAGCTTCGCCTCTCACGCAAATGACTGAACAGTGGCTAAAGGTCGCAGGTTCCGATCGACCGATGGGAACGGGTGATTACTTTGCGAGGGAAAAAGGGAAAAGTACAATAAGGGGAGATGTGACCCTAGTCCTTAACCTGCCCACAGAAACATCTTAACTGAAATAGTAACCAACAACAAACGATTGTTGGTCAAACCTCTTCTCCGAACACAATCAAGTACGTTTTAATATTTTTATGTCTATCGGTGCAAATAGAGATTCTGTATTTGACCAAGATCTGAATCTTTACAACATATAGAAATGAAGTAAATCCCAAAACCTGACAGAATAAATTTATTCACTGAATGAATTAAAAGTTACATTAAAAAGTTTAAAAAATTGCATTTTAAAGTAAAACCCAACGTTTCATCCTCATATTGACACTTTAACGGGTACTAAGAAACTCGTTTAGATGTATTTCAAATACCTGATGTGAGGAGATAGACGAACGTTTAAGGATATTTATTTAAAAGGGATTTAGATCAAGGAATAAGAAGTAAGGAAAATATTTGACTAGCCGCAGAAGCAATCAGATGTATCCGTGGCAGGTTTTCAGAACGTCCGTATCTGATGACTCTGTCTTCACAACCCAACAACTGTGCCAAAAGTACCCATTTTATAATTTTTTTTATCATCGATCACAAAATGCCACTGGTCGAGACAGTAACGAATCATGAGTCGTCCAAAATCTTCCATTTTTTATCCACCTTTTCTCCGCGAAACATCACATCTGGTGAAACAGACTGTCCTAACTGGTTCATGATCACACTCAAATTCCAGGGATTAGCACGGCGGGAAATTAAAGCAGGTTAAAAGATGTGAAGTTCTTCACGGTTCCTTGTATATATTGTAGCCGATCCGTCGTTCCACCGTACTCGAGGATTTCTTAATTCCTTTAGGGCGCCAGATATTTTTCATAAAAACACCAAAAATTGATTTTAATAGTTTTAATTTCAATCAGAGCATGAAAAAAAAATTATATCTGCAGGGCGTGGTCATTCTCTCGTCGTCCCGCCGACACAACCTCCTGCTCCCGTCACCCCATGACGACTCGCCCGGGTTGCGTCAGTTCCTCAACAATTGCAACTCGCAAGCTGGCCTGCATTGTTCAATGTAACTTTTCATGTTATAATATATATAAATGAATGAATCGCCAAAGTGTATGTACGCGCATAACTTCCGAACGACTGCACCAAATTGGATAATTATTTTCTTGTTGTGTTATTGTTAGGAGAAGGTTTGTCTGAAATAACTTTTTTTTTAAATCGTACGGAAAAGTTTTTAAAATCTCATAATATGAAAAGTGAGTGAGACAGAAGACAGTGGGGGAGATCTTCAATACATTAACATCGACAGATGACGATCAGTTGTTCAGGCAGCGGGTGATAACTTCCTCACAGAGAACGGAGTAGTTGTGACGACACATGTCAAGTTATTGCACGTCTTTACCGCCAGTCGCCAGAACTCGTTTGAAAGTAAATATAAAACAGACAAGTTTTTTTAACGAAATCGACCTTTGAGTTTGATTCTGAAATTTATAATGCGAATTAAATTGCAGTTCATCCCCGAACAGAGGGATGGGTAAAATACGCTTCTGAGTAATGCATTTAAAGGAAAGAACAATTATTATAAAATTTTGTTTCCATATTCCTCGGGACCCAAAACCAAACACTTTGAAGATGACACGGCTACGACCCCTAGGGACAGGTGGAAATTTTATATGTAATAAACACTCAACTTTGAGTCGAAAAAGAATTCTTGAGGTCAATTACTTTTATAGTGTTTTCCCCGACAATAGTTGTATATAATTTCAACCCCTTGCGGCACGTGAGGGGTGAGGGTGGAAATGAGTCATGTGAAAATAACAAGGAAATTATCGACAATGGTGTCGAAACCTCTGTAAAAGGGGTCCCTGTTTAACATTATGACCTTTAATATGCTATTTAAGTTAAACATTCATCCCTTAAGTGGGGAAGAAATTTTATTCTGTTAGAGTGCTGAACATAGTTTTAGTCCCGTTATTTTTCCGAGATTTGAGGTACATTTTGTGACGTTTTCGATGCCTGTTTAGTCATTGGTTGACCAAAATTGAATATGGTACCGGGATAATATAAATAAATACCCTGGCAACGCCGGGTCTCCAGCTAGTTTCCCATAAAATTCAATTGAATGTCATATCATAAGTTACCAATGCAGCATCGCGTTACACTTACGTGCCAAAACCCGTAGGAAGTATGAATAATTAAAAAAAAATTCTTTTCTATTAAATAAAGATTTTATGATAAATATATTTTTATTCATAAAAAATATAATTGGTTTCTTAATGGTCGTCAAATATATCCCAACATTAAACACACGTAAAAATTAAATATTTAAATAATTTATAACGTCAATTTTTTTATTCCATGAATAAATTTATTTTCACTGCTTTTGTCGGATTTTATTTGTCTCAGATTTTATTCGACATTTTCAGTGAATGTCTGTTTTTTTCATTGAGATAATTTGTGTGGCTAAGTAGAGGAGAAATGAGAATGGCGCGAGAAAGCTTGCAAATGGAGACAATTGTCAAAATAAAAACGTGCTTCGTTTTACCTGTATTGGTTTTTATATAATAAACTAGGTGATGCTAGGCGTGACTCGGCTATTCTTTTTTTTTATTTTAGGCTGTAATGTGAATTAATTCCACGCTAAGATCTTGGTTAACACGTGATATCGAGCCCGTTATAAGCACAAACCCGGCATAGGTCGGTTAGAGGTTAGCCAGGATGATGGCTGACGGTACCTCAACCGAAATTTGTGGCACATTAAATTATCACGCTACTTTAAGGGTCGCTAAAAGAAATTACTGGTGAATTAAGAAGAAATAAAACTGTTCCAGTTACTTTAAGTTAAGAGAGTCCAAAATACGTGTGGTACATTAAGGGAGGAAAAAAGCAGTCTCTGTAACTTATGCGAACTAAATGTAATTCTAATGGCTTAAGGAAGTAAGAAATTCTTCCGATACTTTAGGTAATGGAAGAAAAATCTCGGCACTATAAGTGAGCCATGGATACTCCCTTTACCTTGTAAATGATGTGGGGGATATTAATTAATGAATTTAATAATTGGGTTTAAATATATACATTTATTAATTGTAAACACAATAATTTTAATATGGGTAGTGCGTGTATATATTATGTACAAAAAATAATTAATTAAAATGGGATTGTATTAAAGATCTCAGGGTATTAATGGTTTGGGTGACCACGTGTAGCAGATCTACTGTTCGTTGATGAACCTGAGTTGTTTTCATAGGCGTCTCGCTGTAATTTCCGTGTTGTGGAACTTGAAGCGGCCGGTCGACAATAACACGAAGTCTTTCTTCCCTTGTTGGTAAGACCTTTCTTCCCTGCTTCCTGGACTGATCAAAGCATGGTCTCCGCTGCCATCTCACCAATCTCCTCTCTCCACCACTCTGCTGCCAATCTCCTTTCGCCACCACCTTGTATCACCAGCAATCTCTTTCTCCACCACTCTCCTTCAATATCCTCTCACCATCACCTTGCAAAAATCTCCCCAAAATTGTCTCCGCCAGCCTCTTTAAAACCTTGTCCCCACTTATCCGACACCTATCCCTAAGGTGGCAGGGATGGATATTCTCCAATCATATCCCTTGTTTTATTTGGGGAACACACGCCACCCGGTCACCAAATTCCCAGGCAGATTAAGACATTCCGAAACGGCGACGAGGTGTCCGAGCTTTATGGTCCAGGTGTCAGCCGCAGTCCCTTTGTTATTATTCCGAGCCGCCAAGACGGCGCGTGGAAAATCCCCTTCTTCCTGGCAAGCGACTTTCTCATGCCGGAATATTTCTAATTTAAGTTTCCGTAAATAATAATAAAAAATTGGACGCGGGTTCTACTGCGCTACAACCTTAAGGGAAGGAAAATTTTCCTGCTTGCCTAGATTACATTATGGATGTAAAGTGTGCACAGTATGTGACACAAAGGCTTCGAATTTTTATGACTTTTATTTAAGGTACACTCGCTTCTTGAAATGACTCGCGGGGAGGGGGGATATTTTCTGGCCAGAAGAAGAGGAAGGAACGGGACATCACCCCTCGAAATGAGACTTTCGCAAGGGTGAGTTTGTTACGAAACACTGCATTTATTTTATGATCACCACGCACGTCTTAGCTAAGCACCCATAAACTCTTACCCCTCATTTTCATGTACGTTGAGCCTAAATAAGGGAACCTTCTGTCCTGCAATGCTTCTTTATCTTACAATGTAACCATTCACAGTTTAGTTTATATGAACACCCAGTTGACTCGTCTTTAGTTTAGACCAGACTTTGCAGCAGACTGAGATTAGCCAACATTGTACAAAAACTTATTTTCTTAATCATAAAACAATTTAAAATAAATACATAGAAGGTAAAACGGAATATGGAAAAGTAATGAAACTACAAGGAAAAGAAATAAAAATCCTACGTTTTGCCGATGATATTGTAGTACTAGGGAAGTCAGAAGAACACTTGGATATCATAATAAATTGAATGAAGATGGTCTTAGAGAAAGAGTTTAATAAGAGGATTAATAGAGGTAAAGCCAATACAATGGAGAGTAGTATGGAAAACAGTGGAATAACAAAGGGTGTTAGATTGGGAGGGATATTTTGAAGGAAGTAAATGAATTCTGCTACTTGGGCAGCATAATAACTAGGGTTGGTAGAAGAATAGTAGACATAAAGAGTAGGATAGCAGAGGCAAAGAAGGATTTCGCAATAAAAGATAAATTTACTTACGAGTAATATAGGTGAAAATATTAGGAAATCATTGCGTGGCGTTATATGGGTGCGAAACGTAGACGATAGGAGCTGCGGAAAGGAAAAGAATAGAATAGAAGTCTTTGAAATGCTATAGGAGAATGCTGAATGGACGGATAGAATCACTAACGAAGAAGTTCTAAGCAGAATAGGGGAAGATAGAGGCTGCTTACCAAGATTAATAGGCCACGTTTTAAGACGTGAGGGTCTTGTAAAATTAGCATTAGAGGGAAGGGTTAGAATACACAGATTAGGGAGGATATGGGATGTGCTAGTTATAAGGGAATGAAAAGGTTAGCATGTAGTATTGCATCAGTACAGTCTTAGGACTGAATACCACAACAACAGATAGAATACAATTTATATTTCTATCACAACTCGCCAAATGTTCATCACATTGGGATGAATGGTACAGGAACGCATACGGGACAACATAAGATACATTCATATTAATATAAAAAGACTAATGCTATTCAACGAGTAATTAAGCGTTTCTATTGAAGGGAAAAGTGAATTTTCAGTGTTCCAATCCTATCAAGTTTCGAAATCTCTGAACGATTGTTATTTTGACCAACTTTTCAAAAGTTCGGAACCAAATTAAATGTAATGTAGCGATACTTTAGTTGCGCCCGGAGTAATAGAAGATAGAGGCGACAGAGAAAATTCCAAATGAAGACAAATTCCGTTTTCGATGACGTCTACTGGCGAAGAGAAATTCCGAGCAAAGTCCTCGAGGAGAAGGGACAACTAACTGTTAATTGGTTCCGGAGCGCTTGGGGAGACGTCGAGAGCGCCTGGTGACGGCAGATGTAGGAGGCGCTGCCCGTCAAACTTCTCGTACTCAAAAGAACAGCGAAATGAAGGAAGTTCCACACACTTAACATGTTTTTCGTCAGAACATTCTCATCAAGAATATCGGCGAAACTTCTTTTACAATCGTAAAAATAAAAAAATAAAATAATTACTCAAACTGAAATACAAATATGACTAGACCAGAATTAAACACTCCTTAATTGAGAGTAAAGTCTCATATTTTCCAGATGAATTACGCTTTACCTACAATTTCTACATTTCAATTCAAATATACTAAGGAAAAGCACGAGACTTCTCAATTTAAGACGGTTTCATACTGAAGATTATTTTTGTTACACTACAGCATTTTCTAGCACTGATTTTTTTTTAAATAAATAGATAAAGAATAATACTTGTGTATCAGATCTCCGGGGTTATGAATCTATCTCAATAATTTCGAAACTTTATTCAATAAATATTTATTTACTAATTTGGATAGTTTCTTATATAAAGGAGCTAACGGCCAAAATTATGCCACATTCAACTCTATAAAAACACTCTAGAAGATTTATCCATAACCTCTACAGAAGGTACAGCAGCAGCAATTAGAATTAAAGGGCAAGAGAAGAAAGCAGAAATCAATTCGCACATGCCCGTTAACTTATTAGGGGAGTCAGAAGAAGACTTTGGAATCATAATAAATGGCATGAACTGGTTCTGGAGGAAGATTGCATTATTAGGATTAATAGAGGGAAAACAAATTAATGGAGTGTAGTATGGTAAATAGTGGAATAACAAAAGCCACATATTTTAAAGAAAGTTAAGGAATTCTGCTACTTAGGCAGAATAATTACTGGGAATGGTAAAAATATAGAAGCCATAAAGTGTAATACAGAACAGGAAAGAAAGGATTTCGCAAAAGAGGAATTTACTTACCGGTAATTTAATTATGAGTATTAGGAAACCATTATTAAAAATTTTCGAATGGAGTGTGCCTTTAAATGGATGCTAAACGTGGACGATATGAATTGATCAGGAAGGATCAAGCACGGAATACGCTAAGCAGATTGATGACGATGTGGGAAGTGGTAGCTATGTAGAAATTAAAATTGCGCAGAAAAGGTTAGCATGGAGGGTTGCATCAGACCAGTCTTAGTACTGAATACCACAACAAAAACAAAAAACTCAAAAAATATTTACAATTAAAGAAATCTTTCTTCCTTTGCCAACATTAAAGCTTTTTTTAATAAAATCAAAATAATTAGATTTTATATATAGAATATGACTTCAACTTTAATTGCATATCTTCAATTAGTTAGCTGCCCGGCGATGCCCGGGAATTCATTTACAATAGTCCGCTACAGCATTTTAATCGATATTTATCTCTTTGTCAACACGCCAATTTTTTGCGAATAAACATAAAAGTGGCTTTTAGTTACAGAAAATTCCGTCTCGAGCTTCGTGACTCAGTACCGCGTGCTTTAAATTATTTACATTATTATTACGTAATTAAAATTAATTACTTAAGTAAAAGGTTACTTAAACTTTGCATTATTTCACGCTTAACAGCTCTTTAATTCTCTCGTTTGACAGGTTACGTGAGATCGCAATCTATTCATTTTTCTATAGGGTAGGACTTTTCTTGGCCTCAAAGGAGGGAAGGAAGGAAGTAAGGAACCTAAACCTTCTCTGGGTAGAGCACTAAAATACGCCAAAAATTCTGTCAATCCAATGAAATGTTAAGGAAATCATAACGGACAAACATGAAATCTAAGAGAACATGCTTGATGTGGGGCGCTTTGGGTTAAAGAAACACACATTGCCCTTTAATTTATGTAGATTAAGAAAAATTGGACCTTTGTAAAATAATCAGTCAAATGAAATTTGTATTCCTTGAAGAATAATTGTTATATAATACAGTAAAATAAAATAATTACGTCTCATGAAAAATTAGTATAACGTTTCGTCCCCACCTTAGGCAGACACTATATAATAATAAAATAAGACGTAAATTAAATGTATGGCATAAAAATATCCATTACTTTGTTGAAGTCAACTTGCATTACTTATAGGCAGTCCGAAGAATTTAAAAATATTTAAAGAATTTGGAATAGAATTTTTACACCTCTTTGAATCAAAACTTGATTTCAACGCAGTTATGATGTTTTTTGTTGAATTCCATACATTTGGTCATCTTTGTATTTTCTTAAAAATATACGAATGCATTATGAGGTCATAAAGTTGTGTTTAAACGTGGTACTCCTTTTCTCCGGGTTTTTTAATCTAAGGCAGAAGAAACGCTCTCAAAGGAAGCTCTGCCATATAGGCGATGAAACTGAATTAAAGGATGGGGATGGGAATGGAACAAGCTACCACGTCCCAGCAGTCGTTGAAAAAAAATCGAATTGCTTTGATTTTCTGTGACCCACCTGCAAATACGGTTGTCAGGTATGAGGAGGAGGAGGAGGAGAAAGAGGGAATGGGTAAAATGTACCAAATCGCCGGTTCCGGTGATACGGTGCTTAGAGCTTCCGGTGGCAGGAAAGTCAGACAAGCGATTGGCACTGGTTACGCTGGAAGCTGCATGGTCCAGCAAGTTTGCTTTCATCCCACATATTGCGTAACTTCTGCAGGTAGAACTTTCCGCATACATCGATTTTCCAAATTCAGCTCAACTTCAGCAGGCCGACGTTAGCTTCAAGTCCAGGTCGATCCTCACGGGAAGACTCGTTGAAAAGAGATAGAGAGAAAAAAAGGACCTTTACGCATGTAGAAGTTATTGTAATGACGGCGGTACGACTAGAAATTCTCTCACGTAACCCGTGCAGGAGCTGTGCGGCTGTGAGAATGCTACGGCTAACTGCCGCAGCTACCAACAGGTGGCTCTGTAAACAATTTCCCGTTTTTTAATAAACGCTAGTCCCTTACACAGTTGAAAATATCTAATACTTGCGAAGCAACCTACATTCGGAAGGGCGTGAGGATAGTACCCAATGCCCGACCTACCTGATGCAGGTTTTCTAGACTTTTCCCTGCATCTCTTTAGGTGGAAGACCAGGTAGGATCCTTAAACTATAGCCCGGGGGCCCTAGTCAACCCTTGGCTACCTTGCTCTACCTTCCACATACTCCCTTTCCAATTCCCTTCCTATGCTATTAAAGGGGAGTTGCCTGTTTCAGGCATGTAGCCTGTTAACCATATATATATTTCTTCTAAGGCATCGACCACACCAAGCGCGCAAAGCGTTCCCTAACGTTTGTGAATCAAACGTCTAAGCTGTGTGACCTGAAAATAAATCTAAATATTCAGAAGGTTGACAGCGCTAATCCGATGAATGGTATAGAAAGGCCTAATTGCAAACTTTTTAACTCGCAGTTGATTTTCAATACATTCGGTATACAAGTACTGGATCCCGTCTTATACATTATGCATTATTTATACATATAGTAAAAATATAAGAAACTGGAATTCGTCAAACTACGTTTTATTTACACACGCAGTAAAATAAAATAAGCAACGGGTACAATATGAAGAGTTGAGGTACAAAATTATAAGGTTGGATATTGACAGAGCACTGGGCAACGGTAAAGCGCTAGAAATTGATTACATTCTGACGGGGTTGAAAAAATTATTGGACGTAGAAGTAATATACAATGTTTATAGCAAACTGATGTCATGATATTGGTAAAGACCTGTCTTGGAAATCAATCGAGTTACCATATAATAATTACGCATTTAACAGTAACAATCAACTTCTATTTAAGAAACTGTTGGCCTCTAGGTTGTTACATAGAGGACTGAAATTGCAAAATTATAGGCTAATGATCAGGCCAGTCGTAACCTACGGCTGTGAAACATGGACATTAACAAGTAGTGAAATATAAAATATTATTGGTCTGTTCCAAATTTTCATTTCGCCTTCATAGTGATTTGAGACATTTTGTTTTCCAAACGTGAGACAAACGCAGAACTTTTCCTTTAATAGAAAATATTTATAATAAGAAAGAAGCCGTAGTGTAGAATGTTGCCGACACGAGAGTTGCTTCGCCGGAGACGATTGGCAACGCCCAAGAAAGAAAACCTGAGGAATTGGCCGCGCCATGGCGAATCGCGTAACAGATTTCAGCGCTGCCACACAATGGCTGTCGAGGAAAAAACTAAAAGAACACAACACCGATTAAGACATGCATTTCTGTCCGTTTTAAGTTAGCAACAGAAAGGAAAAATATATAAAGCTACTCTTTCACAGGTGAGACGCGGGTAAATTCCGAACGAGACTTGTAACAGAATTCATCAAACTCGAAGCATGTTATAAAAAATTACTTATGTATTCTCAAATATGGACGTAATTTGTACCGAGGGCAATCTTAAAAAAAGCACGAATACAGGGCAAACAAGAGGTTAGTATTTTACAACCTAAGGAAAAGAAAAAACATAATTTTACGGTTTTTCTTCATAACCAAAGTTTCTAATAATTTTTTTTCGCATTCTCCAGTAGGCTCAGGTCCCAGTAATCAGTCTGACAATTCGTAAGGTTTCTCGTTCTTTCCCGTCCACGTTTCGTCGTTGCGGCGTGACGTTTCAAAACGTTTTACGATTCTGATGAAATACTTTGCAGTAAATTTTTATTGACAACTCAAGAAATCTCGACCTGTAATCTTCCAATAATTTAAACTTACCCCCAAGAAATATGAAAGAATATATTATCATTATAAATTATTGATATTACTGAAGAAATATTTTCCTTTATCTGCACCGTCAAGAAAACAGGAACTCTCAAATCGTCGAATAATATAAAGTCGGTAAAAAATGTTACACAAAACTAACAGTAACCATAAATTTTTTTCGTATATTTAATTGAGTTATATAAGCCAAACGAAACACTCTTTACAATCTCAAAATAATGAACATAAGTATCAGTTTTAAGTAAATTATTCCTAAGTTTCCAACCAAATTTATTTAAGTAACCATTATTTCTATTGGCGAAAACAGAAAAAAAATGGATAAAGTCTGTAAATACAGTTTGACGGGAGATCCAATAATCTTAATATTAATGTTGCCAATAATTCACTTTTCCTTGTTATTGTAAATTTTTTATCATTTAATGTGTTTAAAAATTCAATATTTTTATAATTTTAATATTTATTATACATAAATATTTTGTGAGTGTATTACATATTTACTATTTGTTAATTTAAATATTCAATATCCTTATCAATTTAAATATCATAAATGAAGAAATAATAAATTTATAGATATCAGTTTCATTACACGACGTTTCGTTCCGTCACTTTGGAACGTCATCTGACGTTTCAAAAATCAACAAAACGCTCTACAGATCTGTTTATGTAAACAGTCTTTTCGTCTGCGAAGTGTGACTAAATCGGTCTCGCCTTAACAACTCTTCTCTACACAAAATTTTAATTAATGTACTTATTGTTATTTCAAGAAATAAATCGTAGATAATGTTCAATAAACTTTTACGTATTTATTATAAATATCAAGCTCATATATAAAAGTTGTTGTCCATAATTTTATAGATGAAGAGCCCCGAAATAATTTTCCCGTTTGGTTCTGAAAAAGTTCCATCCGATGTCAGTACGTGCCGTGCCGATTTTGTTTTCATAATGATGTATTTTTTTATTTTATTGAAACATAATATTTCTGAGAAATTTGGCTGCTTTCTTAAATGACGTCAGATATGTTTCAGGCTCTTGATGAATAAACTCTAAGGTAAGAAATAACATGGCGGGGTTATTGAAGTACTTGAAGCGTTTCAAAGATGGCCGCTGTGAATCTTGTGCATGATTTCCCGGCATTCCCGCCCCCACGGACCACCTTCGCGCAAAATCTGGAGAAACTATAAACCAAAGCGTTCAGTTACCTTCCAAGACCAAAGACTGTCTATTCTTGATGTGCGTAGTCCGGTTGGATATAGTGTGTTTCTCTGGCAAAAATAAGATTCCGTACTCGACTGCAGCCAATTTTTACTGCTTTTGTAGAATGAAAGTCTAGTTGGAAGGACGATATTCTCTAATCCACTGCGGATCATTAACCGACCGATGCAGGAAGTGTCAAGAGTTGCTACCAAAAGTGCTGACGGCATTAATTTTTCTCAGACATTATGATGAGTATCATCTGTATCCATGCATTCAAAAAAACTCAGTATTCTGATTACTTTTCAAGAAACAAAATTGAAATATTTGATAGTGAAGCAGAATAATTATTTTTAATTTTTATTCTTTTTCATAAGAACTTCTGTCCGAAGTAATGAAATTATGAGAATGCCCAGAAAACAATTCTTCAAGAAACATTCACCAGGGTAACCATGTCGAGACTTCCACTCGTGTCCCTTCAAATCCCCCCTCCAAGATTAAAAAAAATCATTCCATCACGCGAAACACTCAAAAATAATTTTAACCAATCAATTGTCTGTCTGTTTCTTCAACGAAACAGAATGAAATTAATTAACGGTCAGTTTTTAGACACAGCTTTTCTTGAGTTTCGTCACCACATTTGGGACTTCAAGCATTACTACAAAAATGATACAAAAGACTTGAATAAAAAATTACATGTACCAAACGAGGTGACGAAACGTCGTTCAAACTAAATAAGAGCCGTGTCTCTAAAAAGAGCTGGTCGTTAATTTATTTTCAAATTAATCTACACGTTACGAGATACGATCTTATAATTCCAGTAATCCTTCATAATTGGAGGAAATTACCAAGTGGCCAGACTAACTGGATTAACGTCTCATATGTAATGGTGAATTATTTTTCATTTGATTCTCGTACATTGTTAGTTAATTTAAAGGGGTGAGGGAGTATTCATTGATGACCTGACTGAATCCTGATCTTGTCAGCGACGACGAAAACGCAATCCAATTACCTTTTTAACAATCTTGATCAAGCTTCGCCTGATCACGCGAATTCTTTTAACAGTTTCCTTTCCCTGCTATTTTCTCTTCTCTCCTTTCGGAGAACATATTTTGTATGTGGTAAACTCCGTATTCTTGTTTTGAAAACCACAGTGCGTCAGGAACTATTAGAAATATTCCATATATCTATAGTAAAAAAAATATGTACAAGCAATTATAACGATTGCATGTAAACATTTCCTGCAAATATTACGAACGCAGTGAATACATATTTTTTTCGGCAATCAACAGATTTACAAACGAATGTTGCAAGTCTTACACAACTTTCTTCCCCTTGTAATTATAAAACTCTTCCGTTACCACCAATAATGTGTAAAGTATCACATCTTACAGTTAACTTTAGCTAGGCTACAAGAAATCATCATCATGACAACAATCACTAGTCCACAGATCCTACTCGGACTTTGTGAATTATCAATAGATTAACACTTCATTTGACTTCCGTTCCAATACATTATCAAGAAAAGGAAACAAATTTATCTAAAAGTGAAACATCTTTACTGGTTCCCAGGAAGATATAGAACAAGCTCCTAAAATACAAAACTGTCATCAGACCCATTTGGATATGGGACTTGCTCTACCAAGTCCAACTCTGGTATACTGCAACATAACCGTTCAAAAATCTTGAGAGCAATTTTAGATGGTCCATAGTACGTTTCTAATGAAACGATTCACGAAGATGTTAAAATTCCACCCATCGGAGATGTTACAGCTAAACGCTGCTCGAAGTATTTTGAAAAAAAATCGAAAGTTACTCTAATCCACTGAGAAGACTAAAAAGACCTTCCTCTGCCAGCTCTCAAGATTCTCCTCCCTGGAGAATATTCTAAACCAAATTGTCACTGGAACTTTCTAGAAGTTCCAAAGCCAGCAAAATAGCTTATAGAATTTTTTAAAGATTTTTCTACGCACAAACTCTCAAAAAAGTCAAATTAAGGACAAGAAGAAGAAATGGTTGTGATCTTTGGGAGGGTTAGTAGTAATGCCTTTGGAGATTGAGCAGCGTATCTTTAGAGTCGCAGGTTTTTTTATGAAATTTTATTAACGTTATATAATAATGTATGAATTAATGGAATAAATGCAAGTCGTCTCAAAATGTTTGATTATGATTTAAGAAGAATATTGTTAATATATGTACTTAAAGAATTGGACTAAGTATAAATGATTCATGTGGTCTCCATATCTGATCGCCAAGGAAAAAAATAAATCGTCGCAGCGGATATCAAGTAAATCAGGAAGATTAAATAATAAGTAGATGGTGATTTAAGCAGAGTACTTAACGTTCCTCCCTAAATTTTTAACATTCTCAAGTTATTGATCCGGGACGAATGAGATAGAGGACTCTTGTTGATATTACGTTATAGAGCTAGCTGGGTTGAAATTTACACCTGTTAGAATAACAAATTAGAAAAATTGAAACTTTTTATAACAACGTCATCGTCACATGATAAAGATGTTACATTAAAAAGAGGTTGTGGGAATAGATGATAGGTGATAATAGCCGCCTTAATATGAGAAGGCGATTCTACCTACTAACATATGCGACAGAAGTAGCGCAACACAACACGACACGACGAGGTTGATTTAGTGGGCTGGAAGAAAGCGAGCGCGAGCAGACAAATTAGATTACTCCTGGCTTGGACGCGCAATTCCCCGTTATTAACGCTTATCTTTGCTCCGCGTGTAGGTAGATTGGTAGGTAGACGCTTGCTCGCAATTGTCGCCAATTGTGCTACTTGACGGTTTGTTTGTGTGTGCGTGGCGTGTCTAAATAGGAAGGTCGGCTCAACATTCAATTTAACCGTCAACATAAAGCTCCTCCAGGACCATCTTGGTTGCCCCGACACATGACGGGATGTTACACAGCAACGTGATCACAATTGCAGCAGCTATCGCATTAACTGCCTTCTTTAGGTGCTGTGGTCCATTGAGCACACAAAAAATTCCCCATCACTAATTGGTTGTTTATAAAATAAACTTTATTTAAAATATGGTCATAGGAAAAATGCTTTTTGGTAAGAAAAGTTCTCAACAGGTTAAGCATTTATAAATTGGATGTTACGTAGGATGGGATAGAAATGTAGCATAACTTATTACTGTTCGGTTAATTTCCCGCAGTGTTAGTAACTCTTACGCTATTATATTATTAGTAGTAATATTTTTTTTCATAACATCCTCGTACAAATATTTTTGATTTGGTCTGTACAATTACTTTGCGCTAAGAGACCATCAAATACAGTCGTTCAATGACTGAAATTTCCCACAAAACATTGGCAAAATATCTCATTTAAGCATATAAGTATGGATAATGTAATAAATAACAGCAGTAGCATACTGTTTTTTTTTGTTAACAGGCTACATGAGGGTGATCCTGAAACAGGCAACTCCCCTTTAATAGCATAGGAAGGGAATTGAAAAGGGGGGATGCGGAAGATAGAGCAAGGTAGCCAAGGGTTAACTAGGGCCCCCGGGCTATGGTTTAAGGATCCTACCCGGTGTTTCACCTAAAGAGATGCAGGGAAAACCCTAGAAAACCTGCATCACGTAGGTCGGGCATTGGGTACTATTCTCACGCCCTTCCGAATGACGGGAGACGAGTTTGCTGTGGGGACGCAGCATTCCCTTCTCCGCGTCTCCACCAGTTTCAGGAGGCAGTTGGCCGACTGATCCAATGGGATCAGCGGACAGCTCTTGCCATATGCCCAAGGTCTTTGACCCCGGTACATATACCTCCTAAAATAGGTGAAGGTGTCTCGGCATATGAGAACTTTGATAAAAAGTACCCAGAGAGAGTGCGAGGCATTACCCCGCAGTCACTCTGGGCTGAAGCGCCTGCGAGAAAACTCCCGCAGCGCCCTATATCCCTAGCATACTGTTTTCACCTATAGAAATATAAATGTTGTTTGTCTTACTCTTTCCTGCAAGTATAACCCTTTTAAATCATTCTTAATGATAGGTTTTCGTCCACAGTCCATTCATTTGAATGATTACGTCCTTCAAAGCTCCATCTCTTAGTTTGAGACTTAATATTTTAATGATAAAACACAACAGAATATGGAATTTGGCAGTATGAAGTTAGTCTGCTTGACTGAAGTTACAGACATTCTGACGCCAATACCGCTTTTGCGGTGATACTCCGTTGTTGGCCATTCGTGTATTTCCCCAGCTATCTGTGGTAGGTGGTGTGAATGCTCCTCCCGGATACTCGAGGTGGATACTTTTTAACGACGACAATTTTGTCCCCACCTCCCCGATGGATGTAATATACTAGAGTGGAGAAATATTTAGAAAAAAATGGACGTTGTTGATTGATTAGGGCGGACTTTTTATAGAGAGGTTGAGAGCAGGAGTGATAGACTATTTTTTATTTGTTACGTGGTTCTGACTTGGATGATCAAGGAAGGGATACTGTTAGTCTCGGCGGGGTTTTAGATGACTTAATGAGCAAGTTTCTCGTTTCCTACCCGAAATTCCACAGGAATCTTTATGGGACTCTACCAGCGACGAGTTTCCGACAACGCAGAAATTGCAGTTTGTAACTTTCAGCCAATTTCCTCTTACTGCCGAGTCAGACTTATACATTTCATTTCTGCCTATTTTCAGAATGGCCTTAACTGCGGTCCTAGATTAAGATCTCATTGCTCTACATGCTAGCTGTAATGTAATTAATCTTGTAAATTTTGTATTGAGTGTAAATATTACTAATACTAGAAAGTCGACACCTTAATATTAATTTATGCAATAAATGCTGTACAATATTCTATTCTAAAATAAAAAATTAATTTATTCACACCATTCATCTAATATTCCTCATTAAACACAGTTAAACCATATATCTCCAGACATCATTTTTCTAACTTTTAGTTTAGTAATAAATAAATAGAAATACGGCAAAATAAGTCAGCAAATAAATTTAATTAATATAAATACAACGATTCATCCAACTTCTTCAGGTAACTATATACCAAAAAAATTATAGTTAACTAAAGTAATCCACAAAGTTGGAAAAAAAAGTAGTATTTACTCGTATATTAATTAGATAGCAATGACATTTATTTTCTAACATATTTTGCCGTATTTTTATTTATTTATTGTTGTTGTGGTAATCAGTTCGTAGGACTGGTGTGATGCAACCCACCATGCTAACCCATCCTACGCAAGTCTTCGCATTTCTATATACCTATCACATCCTCCCTAATCTTCTTAACGTATTCAATCCTCCGCCTCCCTCTTCTTTTCTTACCCCACACATTTCCATCTAACGCTCATGCCTGAAAACGTGGCCTATGAATATATCCCTTCTCTTGGTCTTACTACTTACGTGATTTCTGCTTTCTTTTCTTGCCCTTCAATTCTATTACTGCTGACCGCCTTCTGTAGAGAATATGGATAACTGTTCTTTCTTGAGATCTTCAAAATCCTTAATTAGTTTGTACCAGTTAACATTATCAAACGGTTTTCCTTAATCAATAAATGCAATGAACGTAGGCCTTTTTTTCGTATCCTGGTTTTTAAAATTAGAAGATTAAAATTATTTATTATTACACCATTTATATTTATTTTACGTTCCTTCTACCAGCTTTTAGCTGGTAAAAGTTAAGCTTCTTAAAAAGGTACTTTACTTTCTACATTCCATGCGTGTTAAGTCTACATATCTTCATAGTTTGTAATAATTCAGGCGTTTTATGCCATTTACGTCGCTCTTCTTTGTATTTTATCCCCCATATACCGTTAACACAGCTTGTTCCTCGAGATATTCCTTTCAAATTTTCTTGAGTTTCCTTCATCGCTGTTAGTGAGTGTGCAACTCTTAATAACTTTTGTTGCAATGTATAATTTTATAGGGATGAAAACAAATGTACGAAACCACTGTCCGAACATCGTTTGTTTCCATTGAAAGTCCTGTCGGAAATTTCCAAACGCTACTCACATAATTAAAAAAAAAGGTAATACTCATTTCCGGAGAAGGCTGATGTAAATAGACAAGCCCCGGAAACGCTTGTATGAGTTAAGAGGTAATTTCCTAATGTTTATCGTTGCCGGATGAGACGCGACCAAGGAGCTAACGAGGCAAATCCCACACGCAGACGGAGGAGGAATACCTAAAACTCTTCCGCGAGAAAGCAAGTACGATGGAAGGCACTCACCATTGACCAGCTGCACCACGCCAGCGATGATGATGATGAAGAGAGCGAGCAGCTTCGCATATGTGAACACGTCCTGCACTCTGGTCGCCCACTTCACGTCCCAGCAGTTCACGAACGTCAACACCACTGAAACAACAAAAAACAAGTCATTAACGAAACGTTTCTTAAAATTTCACTCGAGTTAATTAATTCTGTGTGTTGTCTGAATATGAATTTTAATATAGTTCAATATATACAGTGTAAAATATTTAGGAAAACCGTTTGATAATTTTCTGTAACATATTAATTATTTTGAAGTTATCCACTTATGTTGGTCCCTCGAAATTCCCTTCTAAGGCCAATATTGTTTATTTAATTTGTTAATTATTTTTATTTCGCAAATCAAATAACGACATTAATCTGATTTCATATTATAAATAAAATACAATCAATGGCCAAAAGTCACAAGTAGAAAAATTTTAATTAAATATAATATTTTACTATTCTTTATTAGGAATATTAGGAAATTGTTGCTGAAAATGTTCGTATGGAGCGTGGCGTTATATGGGTGCGAAACGTGGACTACAGGAGCTCCGGAAAGGAAAATAATAGAAGCCTTTGAAGTGTGGTGCTATAGGCGAATGCTGAAAATCAGATGGGTGGATAGAACCCCAAACGAGGAAGTTCTTAACAGAATAGGGGAAAAGCGAATAATATGGAGGACGTTGACCAAGGCTACGTTTTAAGACACGAGGGTCTTGTAAAGTTAGCATTAGAGGGAACTTTGTGATGTAAGAATAGAAGAGCTAGGCAAAGGATGAAATACGCAAAGCAGATTAGGGAGGAAGTAGGTTGTAAGTTATAAGGAAATGAAAAGGCTTGCGCAAAATATGTTAGCATGGAAGGTTGCATCAGACCAGTCTAAGGACTGAATACCACAACAACAACTATTCTTTTGTAGAATGAACTGAAGAGTTTACGAAATTTTGCCGACGCAACGTCTTACTTTGAATTAATTTTTTTCTAAATAGTTTATCTGACAATTTAATATATAAGAAATCAGTTATATCAGCCTCTTTTTGTCAGTATTTTAAATTTAAATATTACAACGTTTCGTCTCTGATTTGAGATTTCTTCAGGTAAAAATTTAGCTGTACGTTGAATCTTACTCCACGACTCCTTCGGCCGAAGGACGAAACGTTGTAATATTTAATATATGAAAAAAGTGACACGGAGGCTGATATCACTCATTTAATTCTTTTTCAATTTCTGACCTTTGGGCATTGATTGCATTTAATTTGTATGAACCAAGGTATAGTTTTTGTATTATGAGACCAAACGTTTTTAGTAAATCACAATAATTCCAAACTATTTATAATAAATTTTTAAAAATTGAAATCCGAGTTTTTTGCCAACATATTTTAATATTCATCTCTACAAAAAATTAAATACCTCACAATCTCACAAGTATTCTATTCACATCATTTGCAAACATTAATACTACTTGTTGAAATGACCCACTAGTTATTTTATTTTACAATTTTTAAACAAAAATATAGAATCCTGGTTTTCCATATGGAAATCGTCAATTTCAAAAATAATAACACTACGTTTCGTTAATATTATTTTAATTTCAGCAGATGAATTTTTTTTGGTTTAACAGGTATGAAAGACGAACCATTACGTTAAAAAATTATCAAAAAAATTATTAACCAACATTTTATTTAAGTAATAAAACATTTTAAGCACTGTAACGCAGTGTGTTTGGGAGGTGGGCCAGAATCCAGCTATAAGATGCGTCACGCGTGCTTTAGGTCTTTCTCAGTCCATGGAGGCGGCCTTCCTACGTCATTACACGGGGCGACCCTCACCCTGCCTCCCTCCACTCCCCTGTGGTTACCGCAAGGACCAGACCAAGATAATAACAGGGCAAGGAACAGCGCAAGTACCGCCGCCGCAGTCCTGACTCACAACTCTAAAAGAAAAACACGAGTCAAGGCGACCAACGTCCAGTCACACTGTAACACAAGAAAACCGTCAACATTACTTTGGAATGAAACAGTTTTGTAACGAAGTACGTAACAATTTCTGCAACCACTGAGCACCTAAAATCATATTTTTTCTCAAAGTAAACAGAAGAGGTATAATTGATTGCCGTTCCAATCAAAGTTCGTTGAATAGCGTTACAAAAAGATCAGTCTAGACTTTAAAGTGACGAAGTTACGATTCTTCACTAATTTCCCAACTTTTTCGCTTTTGACTAATGAAATAAATACAATTGCCTGGTGTTTTAACAACCCCTTTTCTTGATGCAGAATTTATCTAACAATTTCTTCCGCCAGACGCACAGATTTTTTGTTAGACAACAATTTTATTTATTTTGTAATTTATAAATTAAAATTCAGTATTTAAATTTTTATAGGCTTGGAAACATAATAAATATGATAAAAACAAAAAAAATCCTATAGTAAACCTTATTTTAATGTCAAATTGGACGTATAAAGTAGAAAATTAGAAACAAAATTAAATGAAAAAATAGATATCATACCACGTTGCGTTTTCAACAGGTTGAATCTCCTGACAAAAGCAACATAGCAATGGTATTCTTGGCTCGAGTCTCGCGTGGAAAAAGATCAGGGCAAGCTACCACAAAGTGTGGCAGGGGAATTCGGTTGCTTGAGAAGGGCGGATGCAATGAGGTGGTAGAGGTGTGAGGTCAAGGATAACTGTCCCGTGATGAAGTGAAAATTTTAATACATAATGAGACAGTTGGCGTTTTCATAACGTAGTTTGTAATGGTAAAACATAACTAAATATGGAATTTAGCGGTACAAAGCAAACGGTGGTCAGCTTGAGATAAATTAAAGATGGCTACAAACAGGGTGCTAAAATCTAGACAGTTTGGCGCCGGTCCGGGATTCTAAAATCGTAGAAACTCCGTGACATCTGGCTGTGACGAGGCCTGGTAATTTTACCAAATATCGCTGCTAAAGAGGGGGGCACTGACTTTTTCCAAATTCTAAATAGAAATACTACTAATTATAGAAGATTTTGACTCCGCCACTGAAGGAAATTAAATGGCGGAGTGAGTAAAAGTTATTAAAAGAGTACGCAAATGTATTTTGAGATGGGTAATTGGTGATTGGCAATGGGCTTTATGATGATAGATGGAGAGAGACTTTGAGTGTGATTAATAGTGAATATTAACTAAGCGCAGGACTGAGAGACTATTTCAATCTGTTGAATGGTCGTGAATTAGATGACTAAGGGCGGGACGCTCTTGATCGCAGCAGCTGATAAGTAGATTAAGGTGTTCATTTTCCAACACGGAAGTTTAAAAGTGTGTGTTGGGACCGGTACGAGATCTGAGGACCACCAGCGACGAGTTCCTGACAAAGCAGAATACGGAAATAACTTTGTTGTAACATTTCTTCCGAATGCCTTGTAGTAGCAATTCCGCGTAGAGTGAGAAGGTACTTATATACGACCCGAGAATATATCTTTTTTTAAATTTTAATATAGAAGTAATTTAATTTTTATAAAAGGACACGTTAACTTTCATTAAATCAAAAGTACTGAAACAAGTGAAAAGAGAAAAACTCTTATTTGTTCCAAACGCTGTGCTTCACCCTGTACGTGTCCCGCTTGGGGAAATTCTAGAAAATTGTTTGTAGGCAATTCACAATGCTTTTTCTGTAACTTACTATCCTTTGTAACGATAAAACACATCTACTCGGAATTTGGTGGTGTGGAAGCAAAGGCAAGCTACGTGAGGGACAGACAAGGGAAATAAAATTCAGACAACAACGGCGCTACTGGAGTTTTTGCTTCGTCCCGTGAAATTTGGCGACATTGGGTGGAAAGGACAGATAATTTTTATTGGACAATATGAGCCCCGCCACCGACGGAATTCGAAATAAGATAGTGGGGGAAATTTATTATAAACCCCCAGCACAGACGAATTTCAAACAATAAGGAGATGATTATTTGGGCATTAAGGACGTGGAAGATTTTATGGTTTGATGATTAAGGATGACGAGAGGGAGAAATAAGAAATTTTAGTGTGCCCTGGCCGTGGACATCTAAATGAATTAAGGAAGGCGTGATCCAGTCCGGATTTCTGAAGTTCATATTGGTTCAACGCGGAATTCCAGAGGGGTCAGCTACAAGTTACAGGCAAGCTGAGACGACACGGTAAACACCTCTGTTTGTAACCATTTACCGAGCAGGTTTGGTGCAGTTATTCTGCTCTATTTAAACGACCCATAGTATAGAGCTCTTGTATTTAGTTGTAAGAAATTTAATTTGTATAATTATTATAAATATAGTGTTACTTATTAATAATTGCCGATTTATAACTTTAAAGTTAGCAAATTGTAGCATATATGTAAATTTCGTAAATATAGAGTAAATGGTTTTTCATTAAAAATGAACATTTTTATAATAATTTTTCATTATAAATAATAGATCTCCCCTATTTATGACAGCTTCATGAAATATTAAGAATAAAATTGTGGGTGGATATTTGAAATAAAATTCCATTTAATATCTTATCATTTATTACATTAACTGAATGAATTTCCTTCAGTCGCTTCACCAAATACGTGAGATCCCAGAGTGTGGAAACCATCTTTAGGCGAAGAGGAGGATCCTACAGGAGGCCGCGGACATTTTCTTCTGTATACGGTGACATTCATGAAAATCACCCGAGCGGATCCACATCGAACGCCTGTGGTAACCGCAGACTCGAGACATCAGTCTGCAAGGCTGCTCTGCTAGATCGAGGTACTTTCTAAAGCGTACATAGCGAGTGGCTGACGCAAGTACCGCGTTCGATTGCCTCCGAGGCTAGAGGAGAGTGGCACCGCCGTTAGCAATTTTTCTGTGAATAAAGGAATGCAGAAGGTGAAAGCAAGCGGTTTAACGGCGCCGCAACCGCTGCAAAACTCGAAGGAAACACAAAGACTGACAGTCGAGTCGGGAAATGTAAGAGGACAAGATTTTGAGAGGATTTGTTGCAGGCTGCATAAAGATTAGTGAACATCTAGGATTCGTTCGACATTTTATATATTAGAAGGCATATGATCCATTCTAGTGTCCCCTGAGAAAAAGAGAGCCATTACTTTGAACACGGATGACGTCATCACACGTCACAGCGCTATTGTGCTTGATCGCGAACGAGTAGCGAGATACCACTGGCGCCCAGCGAATGACCCGGAACTAACTTCAGAAGGTAATTGATACATTGCAGCCTACGTGAGATAAATTTCTTTGATTATAAATATAAACTGATAAGGCTGTTACACGCGTTGCCATCACTATACGAAAAACGCCTATAGAATCGCTACAGAAAAGAAGGTTGCACTGGGCATAATCATGGAATTCAAAAAAAGGCACATAAATGTGGACTAAAATTATAAGAGAGAAGGCGAGAGAGGACAGCTATTTAACGGCTTGTACAGGGCAAAGAGTGTAGAACCTTAATTTCTATGCAAATTTTAGAAGGCCCTAAAACACAGATATTGTAAAAGATCCTAGACTGAGCGATAAAAAACAAGTAACGGTGTCTGGAGAGTAGCCCTATCAGTGAAATAAATTTTATGAAAGGAAGTGGAATGATTCAATTGAAGATGTCGACCGGACCAGGGACTAGAACCGCTAAGCTAATCCGAATCGACGACGTCCAATGACGTTAAAATAAACATTAATTGAGGATAACGGTTATTGTTAGTAAATTAAATATAAGTCCTTGTTGATAGTTAATAAATTTTCTATAACCACAGAGTTTGAGTGTAGTATTTATTTTCAGGGAAAACTGAGTAATGTAAGCTTTTACTTCATTACATTAAGTATTGTGTTTATACTTCTACTAAGAGACTTAATTTATTAATAGATAAATAAGACGGGCAAGTCATAAATAATTTTATATAAAAAAAATAACTCAACGTTATGTTCGTTTCGGTTGCATTGTCCGTGGAAAAAAAACAAGAAAAAAACGCTTTCTCTCCAAAAATTTATTTATTTAATGATATTACACATTTCTGGAAATAAATCCTACTTTGGATATAAAGTTCTCAGGTTCGTAAGTTCGAAAGTTTTATTCGCCATCGTCTTCAGGTAACCTGTAGACGATGGTGGAGATAGCTTTCGAAACGTTGTGTTTTACAATCGATATAACCAGTGTAAAAACTAGAGAACTTAATATTCACCAGAAAAATCTACATTCTCTAGTGCCCTATGAAACTGTTGAAGCACTCTCCCTCTCCTCCCTAAATGATTAAAACCAACGCTGTGATAGAACTCAGACACATTCCCAGGGCGACTTCAATTATATGTACCAAAAATTGAAAAAAAAAATCATTGCAAATGAAATCTTCACGCCGAGAAATGAGAAAGTGTCATTTCCTGTGTATGTCGAAGCGAGGTATCAATTACAGAGTAATTATCATCTTACTAGGTTATAAGGCTGATGCTTTGTCAAACGCAGTTTCCGCTTGATTTATTTGATGGTGACAAGTCACGACGGACTACGATTTTGCGTACTTCATTTTATTTTCCATAACGTAACGATAACGAACTTATTTACATGCTCTTTTCTTGCCAAGTATTTCGCCATTATTCGTTTCACTAGACACTCCAAGATCATTATGAGAGACAAAAATTACACCAGTAACTCACAACGAATAATCTAAGTCTCTCGGGAACTATTCCTGAAGACAACTTAAGTAAGAGAGAGATTTAAAATATTGTGTAACCATAGCATCGATTCTGCTCGAGGCTATCCCCGACTTTTGAACAGGACTCATCAACGTCCTTTAGTTTGTCCGAATGCTCCTTGGACAGAGGAATGAAGACATGCCTACAGAACTAGAACGCGGATCCCCCAATAATGACCCTTTAAACGAATTTCCCCATTAGCGTTCGATCTTCTGTACAATTAAAGGTCACGCTTTTCGTTTTGCAAAAGGGGCGGAAGGCTTACTAACTCGTGACCTTTCGTTTCGCCAGAACAAAGTGGTTTTATTACAAGATTAAAAACCAAGAGAGGCAATATTAATTTCGCAAGCGAGCAAGCAAGGTAATGTTTCTTTATGGTTCACTTCAGATTGTCTTCAATATAAGCCCAAACGTTACGTTCTATGCCAATATTGTGGATACTGATATTTGTGGTGTGCGTTTTCCCCATCATAATTTTTATTGAGTTTATTTTATTTGATTAATTTTTTATATATGTATACATGGAAAAGGAATCATACTGCAAGGAGAAGAAATACAAACCTTACGCTTGGCCGACGATATTTTCGTATTATGGGAGTCAGAAGAAGACTTGGAAACGTAGTCCTGGAGAAAGAATACAATATGAGGATTAATAGAGGGAAAACCAAGGTAATGGAGTGTAGTATGGGAAACAGTGGAATAACAAAGGGTGATAGATTGGGAAGGGATAATTTAAAGGAAGTTAAGGAATTCTCCTACTTGGGAAGCGTAATAACTAGGGATGGTAGAAGTATAGTAGACATAAAGAGTAGGGCAAGGAAGGCCTTTGCGAAAAAGTGGAATTTACTTACTAGTAATATAAGTGTGAATATTAGGAAATCGTTGATAAAAATGTACGTATGGAGGGTGGCGTTATATGGGTGCGAATCGTAGACGATAGGAGTTGGGGAAGGGAAAAGAATAGAAGCCTTTGAAATGTGGAGCTATAGGCGAATGCTGAAAATCAGATGGGTGGATAGAATCACAAACGACGAAGTTCTCAACAGAATAGGGGAAAAGCGAACAATATGGAGGACGTTGACTAAGAGAAGGGTTAGATTAATAGGCCACGTTTTAAGACACGAGGGTCTTGTAAAGTTAGCATTAGAGGGAAGTACTTGGGGTAAGACCAGAAGAGGGAGACCAAGGATGGAATACGCTAAGAAGATTAGGGAGGATGTGAGTTGTGTTAGGTATAAGGAAATGAAAAGGCTTGCGCAAGATAGGTTAGCATGGAGGGTTGCATCAGACAAGTCTTAGGAATCAGTACCACAACAACAAATGTATATATGGTGTAGGCTGCTTACCAAGCCAACGGCAGTGCAATAATGAACACGATGGATTAATTTAACATCCAATTGAGATGATACATATAGCTAGACGAGAAACGGGAATTCAGTACCACTATGGGATTGACAGAAAATATTTGCAGAGCAAGATTGACAGGTCAGTCCTTGAGGCCTAAAAATGTGGCAAAGGCCTGAGTTAGTCTCTTGTAAACTACACGTGCGCATCCCTTGCAAGAATAATCAAAGGAACACTCCAGCCGGGTGAAATCTCCCGGGAAGATGAAAATAAAAGCAATATTTTTTTCTACGCCCTCAGATCCCTGGACGCTTTCTCAATCTGGACATTTTGACCTGAACCCTGCAAAGGCCCGGACAAACACGTACTAAGAAAATTCTTTTTAACCCCCCGCCAGGCAGACTAAGATGGAGAAAAATCTGAGGATATTTCCGGACACAATTATTACTTTCACGTCTTGACATTATGATTACTATTAGTCTACAGTATCCATTATTCGGAAGTACATCGCATAATTCAGTATTAATTATAATTATTTGGAGATCTCTTCATCTACAAATGGTACGTGTGGAGATCTGCAAGCCACGGTGATGTACAAAATTCACGTTTCTTGCCCCTGGCTATTTAGAGTGTTTGTAAATTTTCGATGCCAAGTTTTGTTTTATACCACCCTCCCCCTCCACTACATCCCTGGAGAAAACTATTCCTCTCAGTTGAGTTTAGTAAATACGCGGGCTTTGACTCTTCATTGAATTTAATGTATATCTTTTTATTCCATTTTTAATCTCAGATAAGGCTCAAGCCCAGTATTTAGACTTTCTATGCATTCTTTCTTTAGTTTCAGTCCTACATGTGTATACCCATTTTCAACCCTACCACTGCGTACCCATTTCCAACCCTACCTTTCATATATCTAGTTTAAGTCCTACCTTTTGTATGCCCATTTTAAGTCCTACCTTTTGTATGCCCATTTTAAGTCCTACCTTTTGTATGCCCATTTTAAGTCCTACCTTTTGTATACCCATTTTCTTCCGTTCATTTACTTTTTTCTGTACTTCCTTTATTTATTCATTTGTCATTCTTCCTTTATATACCATTAATATGCCGCTCCTAGTACTTTTCCCCACAAAAATTAATCCAATTATTAGAATTACCAACTATGTAACACTCACTGTGACGTACGGTCTTATTCGTTTCAGACGTTTTCAATGGTTTCTTTAATTCCTTAATCCTTGTAAATAATATCATTGCAAGCTGATTATTATTTCAAAAAACAGCATAATTCTTTTCAAACAAATCTGTCATAGTTGATGAAACTGAATTCAGTCCAGTTGAAATTTTTCCATAATGATCCTTTAAATTAATTCTTTTTTATTTCTTACACTTTATTTTCTTTCCTGCTTTTTCATTAATGCCGTAATTGTTTGCATGTCCAAGCAAACTGGCATACTTTTTTATCCTTCTCGTCCTCGGTTTCTGAACCCAGAAACCGTAGTCAAGGTGGGACTTGTAGTATTAGTAGTACGATCCATTAACGCGAGCCACGTGGTCGGTGTCCCACAGTCGAGGCTGAGAAGGAATCGATCGACCTCCAGAACTTCCTAACGCGACGAGGTGGCGCAGTGCTGACACGGAGAGAAAGGAAACGGGAGGGAGAGAGCGTCTTCTTTTGTCTTTGTCTTCGCAGATGACTTAGTGGCAAACCGGGGAAAACCGAGCAACACCTCCATTTAAAATAATTATTTTTCCATTATGAGGGCGCTGACGACCTGTGCTATTTACATGTCATGACCACAGTCAGATATCGAAGACAGACTCGTGCAGCAGGTCATCACCCTCTCACACGCAGCTAGCTTCTTTGATTGTCGGGAAAGATAATTTTGAAATTGATATTTATATGACGTTAAGTATATATTAAGTACAATAAATCAATCAACCTAAAAGACTGAGTAATTTGAATTTAATGCAATGTAATCAGGAATTATTTTATAGGCCGCATTATGAAGCACTGAAATTGGTAGGAAGTTTAAGACTGGAATATAAGGCTAGATGATGGCTGCAATAGTTATGTGGAGGCAGGACAGATTACCCAAGAAGAGTTGCATCATACCTGTGAGAGGACCGACTGCCACAAGATCAAAAAAATTACATCTCAATGAAAGTATCACAACCATAAAATGCAACAAAAACTCTTCGTGACGTTTTTAAAACCGTATTCGATTCGAGGAAATTTAAAAATCCAATAGCGGAATCCAAACATATTAATAAATTAAGCACCCCCGTTCCCTCATACATGTTAATTTAAGCGGCATTTTAACTTTTTCTTTGCCTTGTCTCTATACAAAGTATCTAATCCAACAAGTTCCATCGAGCTTCCTCGTTTCTGGGAAAACGAACAGACGCCACATTATAATGCAGAAGAGTCGTAAATAAAAATTTTAGATGAAGAAATGAGACGGAAACCAAACAAAAAGTAGAAAACATTAGGAAATATGATTCAAACAATCATTGTACAACAATGTACATTCGGTGATTGATGACAGACTATGCATCAGTCATAAAAGGTACATCAACCTATTTTGGTTCAGCTCGGTCCCAGAAACACACATCCATAATTTTACTACGAAATATGTACATTTGGTTTATTTTTGTAGAATGGATTTTCATTTTCTATTAAAGCTAATCAACATTGAATTTTGAGTAATGTGAAAGGATTTCAACTGTACCTTTACAATAAATTGTGTACCTAAAGTCAGAAATCCTGCATCGAAAATGAGTAGAAGCTTTACATTTAGAAATTTTATATTAAAAACTATATTCATTACTAAACTGTGTAAAAAGAATAAAATTAGGAAATATTAAAAAAATGGATGATCACAACGGAAATTAATGTAAGAATTTATTACTAAGACACGTGTTATAGAAGACAAATTTCAGGTTCGACTTGGACTGGCTCAGTGATAGAGCATCCGCCCGGTAAGCGGGAGGGTCCGGTCCACATTTCTCCAGTCATGTCTTCTAAACTTAGTTTCACGCCCTTTGTGGTCAGCTCCAATCGAAGCAATTCTTCTCTCTTTGAAGTTCAGTATATAAATTTAAGAATTAAAGAAGTTTCGGTAACGCAGGATTGTTCAGAATCAATCGGGGTTTCAGTGTCGAGTGTATGAAAAGAGTTCTCTTAAAAAAGCGATTGCGCAGAAAACCTTCCACAATTTTTTAATTACTATAAATATTAATCCTTCATTATAGACTGCTCTGTAGGTTACATTATAAAATTTCCTCAAAATAAATTAATAAAATAGCCAATAAAAAATAACACTATTTAATATAACTCAGCATAACGTTTCGTCTTCATCAGGTGACTTCAATGAAACTAAAATTTACCCGAAATAATAAAATGTTAAAACATTTTTTAATGTTCTTTGTAGGACTTTTTAAAAATTGTTCACTTTTGTGGAAACTACAAATCTGTAACTAAAATTTATTTTTATTCGAGTATTGATGATATTTTATAATACAAATGAAACAAATTGGTCAAAGAGCAGATACTGTAGAATTAATTTCGTACGTGAAAAAGTTCTAAATACGATATCTAACGCCGTTTCTTATAATAGAATATACGAAATTTTTCTGTCTTATTTAATTTAATTATAATTAATTGCTAGATATGTGTCTAGTGAGCTCCTGTAATTTTCCGGTTACAATAAATTGTTGCAACTGATTTCTGTAGCTTAAGTAAATAGGTTTCTGACCAACATTGTAAAATTATTATAGCGAAGAGGCAAGGGACGCGACTTCCCGTAACTCAAAAATAGCACTTACAGAAAAAAGTAATATTGTATAACACAAAATACGAAACAGTTAACTTCTGAAATTCAAAATCTATCGGGAAACTGCGAACAATTTTAAATGAAGTTCTACTTCCGTTTTCATAACTCCATTTTTTTGTAGTTTATTTTAGATCTACTATGATATTTCCTTTCTTCATTTAATTTAATTGGAAAGTCCAAAGGCATCGGGCTTAGATAGACTAAGAGGAAATAATTTATCACGGATCTACTCGTTCCAGAATCTTACTTATTTTCTGTTTTTTTTCCAAAGGAGGTTTACTATTTTGTAAAGGATAGTATTTTGAAAAAAACTAACAGTACACAGATTGATAGAGTTCAAGAACGCCAGAAACATTACCGATGAATAGACAAATATTTACTGTTATCTCTCCCTTTCATTGGCTAATATGCACGGCGAAATTCATTTGTACTGGATATAATTATAATTAGCGTCTGACGCCGATGGAGAATGAAATGATTGGATCGTGCCCACGCATTCCAGAGCTTCCCCCCACCCCCACCCACCACATTTAATGAAAGAGCGCCGGCCCCTCTGTCTCGGGGGCGGAGTTTCCCCGCGCTATCGATCAGGCTAAGAGTGACGTCACGGGGTGTGTTCGTGACGTAAGCCGCCCACGCGTTCTCCTCCCGTCGTCCCCACGCATATGCAATGGTGGGAGAGAGAGAGAGAGAGAGAGAGAGAGAGAGAGAGAGAGAGAGAGAGCAATGGCTCGTCCGCGAAAACAGTCCATTAGTGTGATTTCCGTTTCGGGTCCATAAAGCTAAATTACGTTGCTTATTTCGTGAGTTGGCTCGCTTCAGTCAGACAGGCGACATATTTATTCTCGGTTTCTGCAAAATCGATTTTCCGTCTAATTTCCACCCCATTCAGCCGGCTACAAGTTGGTAAATTAACACCGTTTCGCGCGTCGCAGCTTTCACTCGCGTTGCAATCGTAATGCGCCATGTTGCGTTACTCACCCAAATTGCAACTGCACGAGGCCATTTACCTCCCCCGCTTCGCTGCGCTGACCCATAGCGGTTAGATCAAAGAAATCTTCTCCCCTTGTGCCAAGAATTTTTGAAGATTCGTCTTCATATTTATACAAAAGAAACGGGTAGAGAATTTTTGCTGTACCCTGGGTGAGTTCATTGCCCCACGAGCACCTCGTGGCTCTCGAAGATTCCGTACTCTTGTAATCTGAAAATTTTACTCCAGCTCCTTCCTCTAACAGATTGTCAAATTCTACTTTATTTTCCTGCTATTACTACCGACGTCAATTTCAACATGGTGTTAAAAAAAGTGTTGAATATTTTTGAGAGGTGGTAGCAACTATAAAAACCAGAAAAGAAAGTCCAATAAGCGTGGATCCGGAAACGCATAATTTCTGAGATGCGTACACGGGGTGTCTGCAACATTTTGGGTCAATATTGGATATGATAGTGGACACAAAGCTAAACATTTTGATATAAGGGCCCATGATAACGTTGACTGGAAGCGCTACTTAGCAGGGATGACGTGTTTTTTTACAATTCCTGTCTGACTAAACTAAAACATAGAGGAGTAATTACAATAACTGTTATTTTATCTTTTGTAATTTCGGCTAAAAATCTTTAAAAAATTGATTTTCTATTTTTTTCATGTTAATATGCCTATAAATTCAGTAAACTGAGAAAAGACGCTGTCAAACAAAACAAGGAAGGTTTATCATACGCTTCAGGACAATTTTAATTAATTATAAGTTAATAAAATTATTACTTTTTTCAGAAAAATGTTTTCCTCAGCTTCACGATTTCTGGTACCAAAAACCTTCTATGCGTCATAAATATTAATATTCTCTTCATTCTTTTTTTACATATTCTACATGCTAATAACTTTAAATACAAGTATTATTATTTTGATTTTTCATATAATATAGGTGAAAAATCGAAATACTGAAAGGAACCAATTTTTAAATAAACAAATTATTTACTCCCTAAAATTTTAATCAATTTCAAAAATAATACTGACAATTGAAAAAAATGGTCAGCCCTACATATTAATGTAAGAAATCTAAAATATATTAAAGTACGTAACGCTAAGAACATTTTGACAACTGCCAAATTTTTTAAATAATTTTCCAAATATTTCAACAAAAACAAGTTAACACAAATAAAATTTTGTACTTTGTTACACGTGTGTGTGCCGTTAACACACATTTAAAATTTCAGCTCAGTAGCAATTAATTTTCATGAATTTCAAATTTCAGTCCCGGGGAATTTTTTTAAATATACAACAAACTTTTCTGACTTTAAAATTAACAATACATAAAGAAACGGCCAAAAAGTCATGTTATGTTCGTAGTAAGCCTGAAGTCTCAAAATGGAGATGAAACGTCGCTTTTGTAAAATTCGTCCACATGAAGGTGGATTTTTTAGATAAAAAAAATGATCCCGTGATTTGCAGAAAAGTGGACGAATAGAAAAGAGGGAAGGAAAGGGCGATGGAATCCTAATATCCGGAGGATAATGGAAGTGCGGAGAAAGCGAGGAATCTGCAGCTCCTGGAGAAAAATGAGGGTCTACCACCTTAACGAGTATGGAAAAACATCAAGAAGCCATAACAAGAAGTACCGGCAATTTAATTTATTTTCCATAAAAAAAAACATTTTCATTTATCATAATGGCCTCGAGCCAGAAAATTATTTATAAATATAATTAACAATAAAACATATCCAATTAGTTTGGTTGCAGGTTGATGATATTGACAATATTCAAAAAATGTTTTTTATAGGAGTTAGAGTGGTCGGCCAGTCGAAAGTTAATTATGAAGTAACATTCCTTTACTCAGTGTATAAATCAGACAAAATTGTCCCAAACAATTTTTTACATTTATTTACAATACATCTACGACGTTTCGTCCATATTTTTGACTTCATCAGGTAAATTTAATTGAGTCGTGGAGGCATTTGATAACAAATTGGCTGTATTGTTTATTTATTTATTCTAAATTTTCGGATTACTGATTTATCGTCGGGAACAATTTAGTACAATAAAAATATAGATTTGGTATGACGACGTTAATAAGATGCAATCTACCAGTATTAATACAATTTATATTTGTAAAAAATTTTACTTTAATTATTTATCGAAAAGATGTTACTACATTTTTCCAAAACATCAATAGTATTAGTTTGTTTATATATATATATATATATATATATATATAAATTTTTAATTTAAACTCTCATGAACCTTGTGGTCATTAGGGCGTGTTGTATTTTTACATTAGATATTTACACAGATAACATAAAATATTGAAGTGATTATAAAATTTGCGATTGATCTTTAGGTCCTTACAAAATTTTATTGCATGGTGTAGCGTATATTTTGACATTTATATGGCGTGTTGGCTGATTTTTTTAATGACTGATTCAATTCACGTCAGATAAATTGAATTTTCTGCCATGATAGAAGTGTGTAGTTAATCATTTATAACTTCGACGTAAACAGGACAATAATGAAATGCCTGTGGGAGTTCTCTCTCGGAGGTATTTCTTCCCAGGTTGACTGCGGGGCTCTCCCGGCTGCGTTGGGAATGCCTCGTACTCTCTCTGGGTTTTTTCAATGTTCTCATATGCTGAGGCACCTTCATCTATTTGAGGAGAATTGTGCACTGGGGCGGAAGACCTTCGGCATACGGTAAGAGCTATCCGCTGATCCCATTGGACCAGTCGGTCAACTGCCTCCTAAAACTCGTAGAGACAGGGAGAAGGGAATGCTGTAACCACACAGTAACCTCATCTCCCGTCATTTGGAAGGGCGTGAGAATAGAACCAATAGTCCGGCCTACCTGATGCAGGTTTTCTGGGGTTTTACCTGCATCTCTTTAGGTGAAACACCGAGTAGGATCCTTGAACTATAGCCCGCTACCTTTTTCTACCTTCAATGTCCCCTCCTTTTCAATTCCCATCCTATGCTATTAAAAGGAGGGTTGCCTGTTTCAGGCTCACCCTTATGTAGCCTGTTATCAGTAAAACGTATACCAGACTGCTGGAGTTTCAACACACGTACTGCAGGGTTGCCTAACACGAGCCACTGATGTCGTAGTATCATTTATGTCCATTTGTGTTACCGTACTGGTACATCGTATTTACTTCGCCTTCACTTTCAGATTTGAACGACCCTCTTTTTTTCCGCGTCCTGAACTAGCTCCTTTTAATTTTTCTTTCCAGTTTCAATTTCCTTTCTTCCTCGAATTGTAATGTATTCCCATTAATTTTACTATAAACCATACGAGTTTCCGATTTCAAACTATAATTCATAATTTATTTCCAGTAATTTAAACTCTGGTACTTGAAACCTTTAGAATCTATGCCTGCAAACATTAAGAGTCTGGAAGTGCAATAATTATAAATAAAATTCCTGAAATACCAGAGAAAGGAAATCATTTACAGCGGTCAAAATGAGGAACTCGTCACTGGATTAAAGGCAGTTTATCTAAAAGGAAATAGACTGAAATGTGTTACTGGCCAAAGTCTTCACTGGAAAATAAGTGACGTGGTAATGTCTAGTATATTTTATTAATTGAGTGGGTTTGAAGATATTCCTGGTTTAATTAAAGTAAGTGGAAATCATATCGGATTATTTTTCGCACGTACGCGAAAACACTAGGGAATATTTTTTCAACACAGGACGTGCGTAAATTAATCTCGGCACGACATAGACAGACGGCAAGTGAGGTTATGATGTGATGTGCAGTTCGCGTGCTCGCCGCGGGAGGAAGTCAGATTTAGAGAAACAGAAATGCCGAGATTAGCACAAACAAGGCCGGAAAAATATAAATGCAACATGGTCGACGACATTCTAAAATACGTCAAAGTTTTTTTTCCTGCTGACTCAAGCTAAAATTAGTACGTATCAAATTATACGTAAATCAGTCGGATCAAAGTTATCACTCGCGGCTCCACAGCAGCAAACGTAGAAGAGTCATAGCACTCTGCATTATCTTTGTAGATAATACAACTTATTCTTGTGCTGAACTAGTAGAAGGTCATTTTCAATTAATGGTGGTACCCTTGAGGACATCCTCTATAAGTAAAAGTATACTGCACACTTCAATATACTACCAAAATTCTCACCACCGTAAATACAACAGACATTCCAAAATAACGGTTTACTTTACTAACGTAGTCTATGCCAACCGGCGTGGCGGAAACCCCAGCATTGATAAATAAATAACTTTACCGTATAGTCCACGATGGTGAAGGTGATAACGTTTTCTTAAAGTGAAATAACTAGATACAAAAAACAAGATAAAAGACTGCGAGGTAACTTCCCGGATACGTCGTATAAACCAAAAGGAACAGGGTCAAAGTTGATGCCCTGCAGCTCTTTCAAAGGAAGAATAGCAGCACAACAAGGGAAACGGGACTACGACCAATTAGGGGTTTCTATACCATTATTTCCACTTACTGTGCTATTATAAGTGTAATTTTGATAGCATTAGAGAGAGAGAAAGAAAGAAAGGGGGAGGGCGAACATTATCACTTCATCTATTGTTGCAGCAGGATTTGCGTCGTAATTAATATATCGTTGGCAGAGAGCTAAATCCCTGAGAAATACAAAACTTGTTTGGACCGCCAATACGGTGTATACGTAAATTGGTTTCACTTGTCGCGTCAGAGTATTTTATTTATTAATTGCACATTTTTAAAAGAAAGTAAGTATAATTCAAGCTTCTGTCTCTCTGGAAAAGTTTGTATCGAATTGGCTCCGAAACTTTGGAAAGCGGGACCTGTTCAAAACCAACTGCGAGTTATAATGTTTGCCCCGAAGAGATCATAAACAAATGATACCATACTTCTTATATATATGCCATGAATTAAACTTTATTAAAATCTGTACCGGTCGTTTCGTTTTTAGGGCAAAATAAAAAAGCTATTACCGTGCAAACCGAACTCGCGGGCATAGCTAATCCGAAATATAAACGAAAATATAAACGTGTTATTGCAATACGACTTTCCATCATTATTAAAATTATTTTAACGGAAAAAGTTAAAAAGGAGAAATTTTTTTTAACAAATTATTTACAAGATAAGAATATAAAAATGTTAACCAGACCCGGGAATGTAACCTGGGATGCCCGGTTGACATTTTTCCATTCTTATCTTGTAAATTTACTTTCATGGCCTTTGACTAAACTTCAATTGAAAGAATTCTTCTGTCTTGGAACAAAAATTTATTTGAAAATAAAAAATCCTAAAAAAATAAATTCAATGTTAACGTTGATGAAACAGTGACAATCATCCGTGAAGGGAAAAAATAAGATAGACAATGTCTAAAAATATACTAAAAAAATTTAGATAACTAAAAATGAAGTTAACAATATATGCTTGCAGAGAATGAAAGTTATAAAAATAAAGACCTCAGTAAAGTTAAAAGGAAAAATAAATGTAATCAAAAGAAACGGTACGGAATAAATTTGTTGTTTGGGGAAGAAAGGTTTAAATAAATCAAATGATAATTAAAGAAACTAGTTTAATATTTCTTTAACAAGTTGTAAATTTATGTTAACTGTTGTTTTGATTCTTGAATTATACGACATATAGTTTTTTAATTGAGTTTAATTAATAATGAGACTTGTCATACTCCAGAAATCAAATGAAATTAGCGTATCTGTGAAAATTTCGGCCTTTCCAGGGTTGCTAGACGGTTCCTGAGGTCGACGAGCCTTCTCCGACAAACTCAGGTCAACCTCTAATCCTCTGTGGGGCACAAATGTCACGTCCGTCCTGTGGTATGCAGTCCTCTTAGATCTTGCCTTCTCTATCCGCCAATCAATATGGAATATATACATAGCACGAAAATTACACGCATTACAAGATATACTCTAGGTAAAATACTTAAAAAATTATTGAAAAATTAAACACTTTTGACGAGACAACCACGAGGCTTTGAAATATTTCGGATTTTCCCAGGCATAGCTTCGTTCCCACTGGAAAAATACAGGTACGTCTGGTTCGTGCCCAAAAGCTGTCGCTAGACATTAAACGCGGCGCTATCCAACGAACGGAAAACAAATTATATCAGTTAAAGATCGATTCAAATTACAATGTCAGAAAAACAAGTAGACGTATTTGATTACTTTTTGCCCATGTGAAACGTACCCGATTTTTATTTTACCCTATTTACAATTTAAAATTAATATGTTTAAAATTTTCGCATTACAAGCAAACTATTACACATTTAAAAAAATACGTTTCAACAGAAAGTGAAAACAAAACCCAAATTAAAATACTACAGAACTTTTACATTTTAGTGCAACTGTCTCGCTAATATATTTATAAAATCTACTGTAATGCGCCAATTTTCGTCTTGTAGAAATGAGACTATTGCTATTATTCTAATTCTATATATAAAAATATTTTTCTCCAATATTTTCAAATTTAATATTCAAGTAAGTCTCTCCCGACGGACATACATTTTCTATCTTCCCTAACTGCCCTCCTCCCGGTATTCCCACGAGTACGTGGCACGTCAATACCGTGGTCCACGTGGTCCGACGCAGACGGCGCGGCGGTAGTGACGTCACAGCATAGTAGTCGTCCTCGTCTAATCACTGATAATGGTGCAAGCGCGGCAATTGATTCTCTAATGACGATAACCACGTCGTGCAACACTTATCGTTGGATGGAGAAATAATAACTTACTAATATTTTAATAAAAAACAGTGATATAGGGGGAAATTTTCTCCTTTAATTAATTAACAGAATCTCCCTTATAAGGTTACAGGTGTTTTAGAAATATACTACATTGAAAACGGCTTATTGCGTTTAGAACCATAGAATAATTAACGCCGAAAGAAACACCCAACTTCACAACAGTAATTTTTTACACAAGTCCTCATTTCTCTTTCTGGCAAGGAATTCCGATTCAAGGTAACCTAATCCAATAAGCAATGTGCCAACTTGAAAAACGCGTAAGTTACGTATTAGTTTACCGTATTGACGTACTGAAATATGTTCTTATAAAGACATTATATTTAAAATAATCACTAAATTATAGAGTGAGTATACCATGAATGTAAACTGGCCTAACTTTTCTTTGGTTCTTCCATTTCTCCATCCAAAACATAATTATAAATAAAATATTGAGCTTAATCTATATTCAAAATAAATTACAATATTATTCTACTAGAGACGTTGCGGTAATGCGCCAATTCTTACACGTAAAAGACAACCGTTTCCAATGTCTTTGTTGGAATGAATATCGAGTTGAGGCCATATATTTTATGCTATTATTTGACCTCAAGACTCTTGTGTTACGACGATCCATTCCTCGCCCGAACACGTGGCCAAGCTCAAGAGAGAGGAATGGATCGATGTCTGTGGACCCAACACGTGTAGCAATTTCCTCCTCTCAGGGGTGGATTGGAGCAACACTTACGACTTGGAATTTATTGCCAAACATTCGACTAAAGCTCAAATAAAAGAAATATCTCAGTAGACGGACAGATTTCCCCACAAAACTGATTCGCTTCCTTTTAGTTTTACATTAACAAAAAATAACATACACGTCCCTCGTGTTACAATTAATATGATTTCGGAAATGAATAGTATAAAAAATGCCTTTGGGAGATTTCTGTCGAATATATTAATCCCCAGAGTGATTATATACCTCGTTCTCTCCCTGATTTTCTCAAGGTTCTCACATGCCGAGGCACCTTGATCACTTTTGGGAGGTGTATGTGCAGTGGTTGCAAAGCTTGGGCATACGGTAAGAGTTGTCCGCTGATCCCATTCTAGGAGTCCGTCTGATGGCTCGGAAAACGGAATTCTGAGACCCCACAGCAAACTCTCGCGTCATTTGGAAGGGTGTGGGAATAGTACCCATTAGCCAGACCTACCTTATGCAGGTTTTCTAGTGTTCCCTACATCTCTTTTTGGTGAATCACTGGGTAGGGGGCACTAGTCAAACCTTGCCTACCTTGCTTTACATTCCGCATCCCCCCTATCCAAGTCCCTTCCTATGCTACTAAAGAGGAGTTACCTGTTTCAGGGTCACCCTCACGCAGCCGTTACCCAAAAAATTATAAGGATGCGGTTTCCTAGGCAAACAAATAATTTACTGAATAGTAGAACAGTGCTTACGACACAAAAAGAAACTATGGTGGTGGTAAATCATTCCTTCTTAAAAGTACCAGGTGGAGGAGGTTCTCTTAAAATTGCACATGGATCCAAAAATTTTAATGGTGTCCGTTTCATTAATTATTAAAAATATATAATAAATTCCGTCATCTTTTTTAAATATTTTCCAAATGAATTGTTTATTTTATTACTTAAAAAAGGGAAATCAATCGTAGCGCAAACAAGCAGAGAGCTATATAACACAGCGAAAATAAGGGTAGCTTCACCAGTAACGGCAAATTTTAATTTAATTCAATAACGACGACATTTCAGCTGTTCTATGGATCAAATATGTAGAAGATTGGGAAACTTACAATTCAATTTTAATAACTATGCACCGAGGATCAAATGCAGATCGATGTTTCTCTTCAGCGGAGTTTCAGAAGCAGAAAGCCCCAAGTAATCACCACGAGGTTCGACTAAAATTATCCTGCAGGAACCACGTAGATTGAAAGAATAAAGACAAGGAAAAGGCAAAGAAAGTACAACTCGTAACATTCGAAAAGAGAATTGGATAAAGCGACACGCCGTACGCATGGAAACTGACGAAAGAAAATACCTCGAAATCCTTGAAACGTGGTATGAACAAAGGATGTGAAATATATATTGACAATGAAGAGGTAGAGATAGCAAGTGACGGCTGGTCCTTAGTGAGAACAATTCTCACGAATACTGCGAAATAAATCAGACAAAACCGAAAAAAGGGAGGGTATGTTTTTAATTAAAAAACATTTTGGGGATTCCGATTGACCAGAACGATTTAAATTAAATAACAGTTGAAAAGAAATTCTTACAGAGGGAGAAAATGAATTCAGAGAAACTCAACATGAAAGAAAAATATGCTAAACAGACCGAATTATAGCAAGGAAACAAGTCAAAGATGTAGAAAGAGGTCTTAGGAAACAAAATCCTATTTTTCTTCAGGGTAGAAGGTTAAGAATTCAGTTTCAAATTCTGTTTATTATTAAGCCTGCTAATTTAAACCGATCAAGGAAATTTAAACCCTACCAACAATATTCCACATTGTTGCCAAAAAAATTCAAATCCGAAAGGTTAAGTTTGTAACACAACATCAACTAAGAAATAGTAAATATAAAAAATTACCAATGAAGACGGGAGGGTTGCGGGATTCCTCTGGCAGAAGTAAAGGATCTTAGGAGCTCTTATTTGCAGACATACCGACAGAAAAATTAATTTTGTTAGATAAGAGATTAAACCGTGGCAGGACTAAATGGTAATAGAATAAGTCTTTTTAGTAATTTAGATCAGTAATATAAATATCGATAGAAGGAAGCCTGATTTTTATCAATACTAATAATTTTTTCCAGGAAGTATACAGAATCTACCCTTTTTTTGCAGCCATGGAAGTAATATGTAAATTATACTTTACGCGTAAATTAATCTATGTTTTCGTGTTTACGATATTGAGAATAAATTTTAACGTTATTATTTAAATTACTGAATAGGATTCCTAGGATTGTTAATAAAATCTGTGTTTAATAATTACAGTAAATTGAAATTTTAAGTAACTTAATGCATTAATGTAACCAATTTATCATTAAATTTATTATATTACTACCTGGGTACCCGATAATTCCCGATAAATCATTTATATTAACCTGTTACAGAATTTAACACGTGATTAATCCATCAGCGACACATTTTAAAAATTTACCTTTTACGCCCCCTACTTTATAAGAGTGGAATTTTATCATAATTTTATCATATCATAACTATGACTCCGTACCTTAATCGAGTCAAGAAATCTTCTGGTACCTTAAATTAGGGTAGAAACTTTAAAATAGTCTGAAAAAATGTATTACATAATACCAAAATTACTAAGAGGGACACACTAAATCTCAGTAACCGAGAATAATATTTATTCGCATACTAATATCAGAAGTTAATGTACGTTATATATTTCAGTCCCCTCCACCCTCTTCTTGCTTGCTTCCGGCTCGCAAAGGAACAATATTTGGTCGAAATTGTTCCACGCGTTTATATTTGTATCCGGCACATACATACAGAGAGAACACACTCAAATACTCAATTATATTTATAAGGACACGATAACTGAACCATCTCTTCGTTTTTATTACCGTCGAATAATGGGTGTTGATACATACACGTAACTACGGAATATAAAATTGTGTGTGTGCGGCCCAGATCTTTATGCAATCAATCTGAACTTCGACTTATAATAGGTTTTTCTTGTTTATAAACTAACAAAAATGTCTCAACTTATGATTATATACCGTAAAATAACATTTTATTTAAGTAATGACTCTTTAAATCGGTTTCGGCGGATGTCTTAACAGATAACGACTTTTATATTGTAAATAAATCCGTCTCCGGAACCAGATACGTATTTCTTAACCATTTTCGTTGCGACATTATGCATTATTATTAACTAATTAAAAAGTATCACTTAAATAAAATTGTCAATTTATCTTTAGCATTATTTTGCACTAAACAGAAATTTTAATGTGGAGATCATCAGAAAACTTCTCTGGGATGATCAGCGCTAAACACCAAAACTTCATGGCACGGCAATCGGTATAAAATTCTATTGAGATGCTTCAGAGCAAACCTTGTAATTTGCAGTATGTATAAACAGGTCGGGTGTCGCATGCATCACCTTTTATATATATTAACAGTTACTGTCATATTTTATCAACGAAGGCCCGTCCATTGACTTCAAAAATGAAGGTCTCAAATTAATTAATTTGTTTAAAATATTGTTATTGTGGTATTCAGTCCTAAGACTGGTCTGACGCAACCCTCGATGCTAACCTATCTTGCGCAAGCCTTTTCATTTCCCCATAACTAGCACAACCCACATCCTCCATAATCTGCTTAGCGTATTCCATCCTTCTTCTCCCTCTTCTATTCTTACCCCACACACTTCATATTCCCCTATTCTGTTTATAACTTCCTCGTTAGTGATTCTATCCGCCCATCTCATTTTCAGCACTCTCCTATAGCTCCACATTTCAAAGCCTTCTATTCTTTTGTTTAAAATACTGTGAGCCTTTTCTTCATTCCTTTTAACTGTCAACAAAGGAGTCCAGATTCAACTCATTTCTTAGTTTCGTCTATGATTCCATTATTTATTAATTTATTTATTCCTATCGTAAATAGAAAACAATTTCAACAACTAAGGCTTTCCGTATTGACCAACCGCGTGGTGTAAGGCTTTTTAATTCAAGTTAATTAATTTCTAACGAAGCTGAATTTTAATTGTTTGCCATCAAGAGTAAACACGTTTAGTGCTATTGACACTTTGTGGCAGTTTTAATTTCCGAAAGTGTCACAAAGCGCGAGTAGCAGTTATAATTTCCGATTGAATACAAATAAGTGTTTCAACTACCCCATGACGTTGCCAATACATTACGTCTTATAATAAGAAGATATAATTTTAATATACATAATAAAAAAACGATACCATGGGCCTTTATTATTGTGTTTGTGAAACATCATACGTACACACAAACACACTAATAAAATACAGAACCCTCGCTCATATGACCCTTGAAAATATTATTTACCCACTGGTTGCTGGTCCATGTGTGCTCATGCACTGCAGCACATGAATTAATTTAGGAACCATAATTTGTTTCGTAATTTTAACTGCATTTTAAGGGTGTGAAGTTCTTCTTTCAATTTCAAAAACTTTTAACTGCCCGTCTTCCAGCTCGCACCCTCCCGCATCTGTGCTTCATTCATTCTGTCTGAAATGACAAATCCCCTCCCCTTCCCCCCTGTATCTGCAATACGTACAACAAATTGATCTTTCTTTGCGCTACATTGTGTCGTAGCCGTGCCGTATGAGGCACCACCTTAAGCGGGTGACAGGTGCACAAAAAAATTCTAACGGTTTAATATTTATAAATCTTGTTTTAAAATACTTTATATATTATATTCATGCATATTCCACAGTATTTAAAATAAATCACAGTCGAAAGTTTGTTTTAAGATACAAAACTGAAAAAACTACCGCAAGAACATGCAAAAATATTTTACACGAAGGAACACGTTATCGTTGACTTTTTTCGTTTGATGCTCAATATTTGGTCTCCTGATCCTTTCCTCCGTTCGTTCTTATTTTTCTCTTCTCCCCTCTCCCTCTTCTTCCTTTACCCGGATGGACGTTTCTTCTTCCCCACATAACAGTTTTGAAATCAAATACCACTGTGTCCCTGAACTTTTAATGAACTTGTTGACATTTCTAAGAATCTTCTGTAAGCTATTAATTACACTCGTCAAATCGATTATTTGTGGCCTATTTCTAAACTTAAATGCATTGAAAATGTGTAGGAAAGGATAATGCATTCAGTTTCTATTCCTATTGAAACTATGTGTCAGCTTGGTTTTAATATTTTCTACTTTTAAAAATAAGGTATTATTACAGGTAGATGTTAGTAGAAATTCAGTATATTGAGAGAATTGGCAACACTGTCATTATTGTAGTCGTAGTATTAAATAATTATCCCCGTAAAAATTATTGCGAGGGAAAATCTCACAAGCAGCCGCTGAATTCAGTAATTTATAAGGTTGGCAAGATTTAATTTTCACTCATTTGTGAACGAAGATTGTCGGTCAATAAAGGAGACAGAAGTAAATCAGCGTCTCTCCTCCTTTTGAAGAAAAGGCCGCAGTGATTGTGAACTGAAATCAGCGGGAAATTGACTTTCGATCGAGACCAAAAATGTACTAAATTGGATAATTCCTTTTTGCTAGACACTAATAAATCGGAGCACTTAATCTCGACTTTGCTTGCTGGCGATTGGAAATCAATATCAGTGTTTGCGTACAGCTTTAACCGCGTTGACGAGCAAGCACTGGCTGTCCCCGCTTCTCTTTTGCACGCACTATCGCCTATCATAATCCACAAAGCGGAAGATGGCCGATCAATATTACTGGTTTAACGACACACAAAAGGTATTCATGCTGTTGAAAACAATTCAGTCTGCGAATACTTTCAAGTATTCAATATTTAAACGGTTTCGGTCGAAGAAATGAAATATTGAAAAAGGGATTAAATATCTAGTTATTTTGCATACTTTGTTGTGGTCTTCAGGAAACTCCAATTATGTTGGCTTGTTCCTGTCGCGGAGATGACGTCATCTCTTCATCTTCAACTTGATCTCTCTACATTTCTTGTGCAAAACGACTGATCGAAATGTCTTTATCCGTAATCACTCCACACACTGCCAGATATCGGCCAAGTTGACGTATTCATCATAAGTAATATGACATCTTTATCTAGCAATAACGTCGTTAGGAGAATCCCACATTTTTTAACCAAAATTTCGAATTAAATCGGGTTAAACTTCTAACTGGATGCGTTATTTGATTTTGCCTTATTTGGGTTCCCGCAGTTGGCCAATTACTTGTCTTTATTAAGCCCAGTACAATTAATCGACAGTCGCTTTTCGGTTATGCAATTCCCTTAATTTTGCCACGACTATCTAAACCTATAATCATGTTTCTTATTCCTGTAAAACTCGCCAACAAATTTAGACGCCTTTATAAAAAAAAATTACAACCGTGGAAACTTTTTTTGGGGGGTCGGTGGGCAGGCTACATGAAGATGAATTAACCTGTTACCGTATACTCCCCTTTAATACCGTAGGAAGGGAATTTGAAAGGGTGGAAGGGGGCATGGTATAAGGGGAGGGGCGCCATAGTATAAGGATTCTACACTGTATTTATGAGAAAAGAGAAGGAATAAAATATCGAGAAAAAAGAGTTATTCATAGTAGAAAACAGTCAGCAGTACTCAGAATTGAAGGGCAATAAAAGAAAGCAGAAATCAAGAAGGAGTTATGACAAGGGTGCAGTCTCTCGCCAATGCTCTTTAAGCCTTATATAGAACAGGCGATGAAAGTAGAAAGTAATATGGAAAAGGAACCATGTTGCAATGGAAATAAATAAAAACCCTATATTTTCCGATGATATTGTAGTATTAAAAGAGTCATTAGAAAACTTTGCAGCCAAAATAAATGACATGAACGTGGTTCTGGAGGAAGAGTACTTCATAAGGATTAATAGAGAAAAATACAAGCTAATAGTATAAGGAATAACAACGGGTGTTATATTGGGAAGGGATATTACTTGGGCAGCATTATAACTAGTGTTGGATAGCACCGACAAGAAAGTAATTTCCTTACGGCTAATATAAGTATGATTATTAGTAAATCATTACTAAAAATCTTCGTATGGAGTGTGGCGTTATATTGGTGCGAAACGATGTCGGTAAGAGGCGCAGAAAGGTAAACAATAGAAGCTATATAAATGTGGTGCTATAGAGAAATACTGAATATCAGAGGGGTGGATAGAGTGATTAACTAGAAAGTTATAAGCAGAAGAGACTACGAATTATGTTACACCATATAAAACTAATGTAAAATATAACAATATTCGCTAGCTCTTGTGTATAAAAAATAGTGTGTGCCAGATTAAATCTATTAAGGTCTCACTTGAAATTATTTGATCTGTCTTTGCAATTATAAATACACACACTACTTAAGATAGTCGACAATTCTAACTTCAACCGGTTTGTCAGTCTTCACAATTTACAACAAAACTGATTAAAATCTTATCAGGGTTTTTATCACTATTTAATATTTAATTAATATTGTAGGATATAATTGAGAAAAAGTCTACTTTTAAATCTAACGTGGTTCCGTGAAATACGTCTTGTTGATAGGCGGTTCTAAATAAAATTAAAATATACAAACTCTATTATTCTAAGGAATCTTTCCCGCGATTTATCAACATCCTTCCATGAGTTCGTATTTTGCGTCTCTCATGGTTCCAAGTTTGTTCGTCCCCCCTCACCCCCCCCCCCCCATGCCGTCCAGTTCAATTTCCTCGGGTTGCAAAGGATGTGTCCCCCAAGATTGTTCCAAACTGTTCCAGCGCTTAAATGTGCATAAAATATTTACATGCAAACGTAAGTCCTTTTTTATACTGTATAATGTTTTAAATGCAATACAAACAATGGCCAAAAATAATAAAGCGAGTAATTTAAATTTAAGCGTTGTAAAATTTAACGCCTGTGGAACCAATAATAATCGATGCAAACTACTTACAAAAATAGTGTGTACTAATTAACAAATTTATCTATTTTATTCTGAACCTCTTCAATTTATTACATTCCTTTAATACACAATTCAAGGAGCCGAGGAAACAAAACTCTGAATTATTCACGAATTTGAATTATCAGAGATCCACTGTAATAGACTATTAGAGGTACATTAGTGAAGAATCGTTGCTTATGAAATAAATTACACCTCTAAACTTTAACGTGTCAACTACGACGTGCAATAAACGCGAATTAAGAGCTTTTAGCGTGGCAGCTTTATCATCATTAGTGACTTGACACTTCGTCGCCTCACGAAAAATAAAATTTACGTTTTTAATATCCACCATTCCCGATTACCAAGGTTTTTGCATCTTCTCTTCCTCGCGCTTTTTTCCCCTTTTACTGACGCACAGTAACGTAGAGTTAATATTGGATTTTCCCTCCAGTAACACGGTTGACTCCTAAAACTGCCAATCTCGTCCGTCGTGGAGAGTTTTATGCAGACAGACGATTGTCGTACGACGGTAAAACTGCGCTGCTTGGAGATTTAGTTTTCACTCTGAGCGATTGGGATAACTAATGGCGCGACGGTCGCCTGCTTATTGAACAGCGACATTTCAGCTAATTATTTATTTTTAAACTATCACTATATTTTTTAATTTATTACTATAGTTCTATTCTCAATGTAGTGTTACTTTCAGTACAGCTGAAATTGAAGTAAGTTGACGGTTTCTCCTATCCACGGTAAATTTGTATTTCAGAACCATACCACGTAGGAACAAATATAATCTATTTGACTAGTGTATTAATTTACAGAAGATTCTAAATCATGTTGGCAAGTTCATTAAAGGTACAGAGACACAGGGGTAATTGATTTCAGGTCCGTTGTGTGTGTGGTGAAGGAAAAAAACGTACATCCGGGTACGGGAAGAAGAGGGAGAGGGGAGAAGAGTAAAAGAAAAACGGAGTAAAGAGGACAGGACACTAAAAATTGACCATCAAACCACAACAAAAGGCAAGGTAACGAGTAATCTGGTAAACGAAAAAGTCGGCGAGAATGTGTTCCTTCGTGTAGAACGAATCGCTTTTTTTTACAACGTCTAAGCGAGGACGCCGATACAGAAACGAGGTAATAATAAATACGTCATTTAAAATAGTAAAATAATTGCTAGAAATATTTTTATTAACTGCAAAAGTATTTCTTCAAAGTGGAGGTAAAATAACATCTCAACGAGCGTGCCAATAATAAATCTATATAAATAAAAGGCAATGTTAGACAGCCTGCTTCTAAGTTATATTCCCGGAATTGTATAAACACACTTCTAGTGTGTGCTAAAAGGTTTTTCCTTTGGCGTTCCTAAACTATACATACAATTGCCATTAATTTTGTTGCGTTTAGCGCTGTTCGTCAAAAAAAAAGGAATCTGTAGATCTTTTGTAGATTTAAGAACCTTTCTTCACCCCAGCTCCACAGACCAAAAACATCCCACGTCAATCACCTACTCTCCAATTTTATGTTCGTCCCTTACGATTTCCTATACGATTCATACGATTGCAATGAAATTTTGATGTATCGTATTGCTTTACTCAGAAACGTTTTCTGTCTATCGTTTGAAGATAGAGGTTCCTTCCTTCCCCTTTTGAGGCCAAAAAATGTCCTACCCTAATGACATACAGAAAATGAAAAAGTATACGTACCATTTCAAATAAGATAATTAAATTGGCGTTTAACGTGAAATAATTCTGAAGATTAACTAACATTTGATTTAAGTAATGATATTTTTAATTATTCAATGATAATGTAAAATGATTTTTGGAATTGCGACTCGGGCGCTCAGGACGGATTTTTCTGTAACTAAGTCAGTAGACCCGGGTCACACACAATTTTTCCCCCTATATTAAAGAGTGTTAACTACAATTAAACTTTATTTAAAGTTTGTCAAGCTACGCCTGGATAAACACATTAACAACGTAATCAAATCTAAAATATCTGTCAAGGGTGATATAATAATAAAATTTAACTATAATTACGATTAATAGGTGGAAAATCTAGGTGATGGAATGTGTTAGCGGAGTAACAAAGGGTGTTAGATTGGGAAGGGCTATTTTCAAGGTAGTTAAGGAATTCTGCTACTTCGGAAGCATAACTGGAGTAGGATAACACAGGAAATGAAGGCTTTCGCAACAGAAGAGGAATTTACTTATGGATAATATAACTATGAATATGAGGAAATCCTTATTAAAAATGTGGCGTTAAATAGATGGAAAACGATAGGAGTTGCAGATAGAAAAAGAATAGAAGCTTTCGAAATGAGGTGCTTTAGGAGGATGCTTAAAATCAGATTTGTGGATAGGTTAGCTAACTAGGAAGATCTTAGCAGAATGGGAAGGAGGACTTTGACCGAGAGAAGGGATAGATTGGCCGCGTTTTAAGAGATGAGGATCTTGTAAAATTAGTATTAGAGGGAAATGTGTTGTGTAAGAACAGAAGAGTGAGACAAAGGATGCGATACGATAAGCCGATTAGGGATGATGTGGTAGTTATATAGAAATGAAATATTTAGGATAGGTTAAAACGGAGGGTTGTATTATACCCGTCTTAGGACTGATTCCGCAACAACAACTATCTTGATAGAAGTACTGATACTTCGAATACATATGCAAAATGTTTTATAAGTCACTTGGCAGATAAATTGAGATACGTTGTATATAGGCCAGGGTCGCACGCACCCAATTTTTTTTAAAAGTATCTATACACATTAAGAGGTGATTTCAAGTATCTTCTCCTTATAAATAACCAACTGTTTCAGCATTTATGGGCTTACTGAAGGTGGGAGCTTGTAAATGTAAATATTCAAAAAAAGCCGCAGAATGCTTTATTCACGCGTTGACAAACAGATTGCTGTCGAATTAGAGTTGCTGTGGGTTAATATAAATGAATTCTCGGGCATCGTCGGGCACCCAGCTAATGTATAAAGAACAATTTAAAACTGTATTGACATACTGTTTTTAGAAGTATTTTGTTCTTATAAATAACTAGCGAATGAAATTAACATAAATAAACTATTTAATGTGGGAGTTGAGAATATGAGCCAGGCGAGGAAAGGGAGGTTCGGAATCTATATACGAAAACTTAATTTATTGTAACCCCTAATATCAGTCAGTCGAGAACAAATAGTGTGCTGAGGGGAGGTAAAAAGAGTGGTGGAGCGTGAATTTAGACCAGACCCGACCCTCCAATGAATCACGAATTATTGTATTGCTGCAGATAAATATAGAAACAGCAATTTTTTAAAAACGTCAAACTGTCAGAACCTTCAACTGCAGGCAACTCTCTCTTTTCAAACGCTCCCGTGCTGTAATTAAAAAGGCTGGCTGTCTGTTAAAGAAAATTTTAATAAATACAAATACGAGATATTAATTTTTTTCCTTGTATGTCCAATGACCACAGTGTTTATAAGGTCCCTCGATTTCTAACGTACTAGAAATTATTGTACTTAACAAATCTTAATTATAAATGACTCAATATTTTAGTATGTCAAATTACAGTCAGAGAAGAAATAGTACTAAAAATTAACAATTTAAGATATTTTTAATCTGTATCGGCTAACGACGCCTCGAAATAAGTGATGAAACGAAGACATAATAAAATAATTCAAAAAATGTTTTATAACTAGCTGCGTAGCGCAATTTTTGTAAACATGAATATTCATTTAGGCATCAGCAAGTAGGTTCGTGCTGGCTTTTGACTGGGTTACATTAAAGGGGCAAATAAAATTAAATCGGGGAGAGGGGAGACGGAAAAATCCGAGCAAATGTTGCATTTAAAAACCAACATATATTAAACCATTGTTATTTATTTAAACTACAGACAACCACAAACAAAAAATAACCTAAACACGGTTGATTTTCGACTATACATCGACAGAAAGGAAGAAACGAACCCCTACGTCTCCTAGAGATTAAAGTTTCGTTCAGTTCGGTGTATCCAAACAAGTAAATCACGGTACATTTGGGATATGTTGTTTTTAAATATCAACATAGTGCAAGAATAACAATTCCCTAAATGATAAAGCCTCTGTGAAGAAAGCAAAAAATGAATATGGAAAATAAATCACATTGCAATTGAAGACAAAAAAACCCTACTATTGTAGAATAAGGGGAGTCGAAAGAAAACTAGAAAATAATAATAAATGACATGAACGTGGTCCTGGAGAAAGAGTACAAGACGAAGGTTAACAGAGGAAAAACCTACGTAACCGAGTGTAGTATGGAAAATAGTGTAATAAAGGAAGGATGTTAGATTGGGAAGAGAAATTTTGAAGGAAGTTAAGGAATTTTCCTCTTTGGGCAGCATAAAAACTAGGGATAGTGGAAGCACAACTAGAGTAGAATCGCACAGGCAAGGAATGCTTTCGCAGAAAAGAGGAATATATTACTAAAAATATTCGTATGGAGTGTAGCGTAATATGGGTGTGAAGCGTGGAAGATAGGTGTTGCAGAAAGGGAAAGAATAGGAGCTACCGAAATATGGTGTTATAGGAGAATGCTGAAAAATCTGATAAGGGTGGATACGGGAAACTAACCAGAAGTTGTAAGCAGAATAGGGGAAGAGCGAACAATATGGAGGACGTTGACCAAGAGAAGGGATAGATATATACCCCACGTTTTGAGATACGAGGGTCTTGTAAAATTAGCATTAGAGGAAAGTGTGTTTGCTAAGAACAGGAGAGGGAGGTCAAGGTAGATTAGGGAGGATGTGGGATGTGGTAGTTATGCGGAAATGAAAATGCTTGCGCAGAATAGGTTAGCATGGAGGGTTCCATCAGAGAAATCTAAGGAATGTATACAACAACAAATGACAAATGAATAAGCCTACCAACCTGTCAGAGAAATTTAAATAAAAATTATAACATTTTGCTGAAATAAAAATTAGCTTCATTATCGTTTGTAGGCTTTAGAACCCCTTCAAAACTGAATTTTTTTGTAAGATCGAAGTTAATTTAATTTTTTCAAGATTAATGTATTGTTTTATTAAAATACTCAATTGAGGTGAGATAAATGGAATTGTAAATTTCATAAATCCATGAGCAACGATTATCTGAAAAAATCGAAAGTCTGTTTAATATTCTGCGAATAATACATATAAAGAAACGAATAACGTCGACCTCAATTAACTCTAAATATATCGTCCTCTATGAGAAAGGATGGGGGAGTTCAGTTAATCCGTTACAAAAGAGTGACCCCATTGATCTGAACTTGAGCCAAATAGAACGGCACTAATCACAAAGGAAAAGAAGAGAAGAAAGAAAAATAGATTACGTTTCGCTCCACTTTTATGTTAAAAATACGGTTCCAGTCTATGCCATTGATTGAAGGATTTAAATATTTTAATAAGATAAATTGGCTCTCTGAACAATTGTGTAATATATAATCATTAAAAGAACTCATAAACGAGTTCAATGTTATGGAGGAGAAAGTTTTTATATTATTATTATATTATATTAACACTAAAATTTAAATTACTCTGTCCACTCTTAACAGAAACGCACCGATCGCCATCTCCACGAAATGAATCATTCACCTCTCCTTAATCCACCCTACGTGGTCTTACACATTCTCCATTTGGGGATCTACTGCCAATCCCAATAAAATCCAAACCAAACGAAACAGAATCCTCAGAATCATCTCAAACTCCCCATCGGATCTTGGAAACATCCAAATTCCCTTGATCTCCACCACAATCAAATCATCCATATCCTCCTTAATCAAAATTTCTATTATCCATAATACAGCTGCCCTCTTCCACCTCCTCCTCCTCTTAACCGCAGACTAAAAAGAAAATTACTCTCATATTCATGGTATAACTTATCGTTAATTTCTCCTTCTGTAAGCTGCCACCTCATTCACCTTCCCTCATCAACTCCTCTCATATTTTCCACTCTTTTAGCTAATCTCCCTAACTACCCCAAATTCAGTGATAAAATTCATCGCCACTGAAACTCTAAAACCGTAAAAGAATATAATGTACATCCCTACTTACATAACTGCCTTTTCTCTCGCTTTTAAATTGAATATCACTGGACATAACAATTTTACCATGTACACATGTTAATTATTTATACAAATACTATATTGCTTGTCATACCAACTTTAAATATCTTTGGATAAACGTTCTTTTCGATAAATTAAAAAAAAATAGCTTTTAAAATGTGGAGTTACTGAAGAAGGTTCAGAAACAAATTGGACTGATGGAAGTTAGAAATGAGAAGATTTTGACAAGAAGGAAGGTTTTGGAAAACACTGGCAAGCTCACCACTTGATCAACTCGGAGACGGGAAGTTGAGTGAAGGAATGCAGCAATTTCCGTAAATACTTAAAAAAATTATGGATGTGAAACATAAAAAATAATACAAAGATCTGAAGAAGATGACAGGGAAAAAAGCGAAATGGTTGGCCGCATGAAACTAGACACAGTTACAATCTTTTGGGCTTGAACTATAATTTAATTCTACACAAACAGTAAGCAGATCTCGATAATAGCAATCCAAAGAACTGTATTCAGATTCAAATTGTTTATTTCCAACGTACACTGGGAAGATTTTAAATAAACGGAAATTAAATTTAAAAAATTGATTCTTAATTATACATTATTAAATTACAATTGCAGCCAGTGATTTTGCTTTTCGGTCTAATATCTCAAAATGCAGCCCGCGCTCTGATAGTCGTGTGTTTCAAAGATTCTCATATACAACCAGCCGCAGATATTGCTTCAACTAAGACACTGTACACAATTATAGCAATTTGTGACTGTATTTCCTTCTAGTGTGTCCTTTACTAATTACGTGATAAATTGGGCGTGAAAGCAATTAAAATAACGGACGGCGGAGGTTAGGAATAGCAAGAAGGAATAAGATCCTTATAATTAACTAATTATTAGCTGCAAGACGATCGTTAAAAAATTATAAAGCAATATAGGACGATGGAGGAAATCAGTTCTTTTATGTTACTGTACATTAGGAGCGACTAATGACCAATAAGCAAATAAAGACGCAATACGTCGAATGAAAAAAAGAAATGAGCTACAAGAACTCAAAATGTAAGCTGCTATAGAAATATTTATGAAGACAAAATTTTGCGATTAAAAATAAAAATTGTACGTCTCTATTGGGTCACACACAGTGTGTCCTAAAACGCAAAGTAAATTTATGATTTTTTTAAAATTACACGTCGCGGAATCAGTCTTGACCTTGTAGTAGTAGTAGTTTACCAAATTATTACTCACTAAAACAAATTTAACCGAATTGAACAGCACCAAAAGATTAATACATGAAAATACTTCAATTTGTAAATAATCAGTAATTTAACGAGAAACTGGGAAATCATAACGATTTTGAAGGAAAATAAACAAATAAAGCAAAAGTAGAAAGAATAATGAATGAAAATTTAGTCAAATCTTAAAATAAAATTTAAAAAACGGAGGATATATAAAAAAGAGGGAAAATAAAGATAAATAAATTGAATTAAAAAAGTAACAAGAAAGAAAGAATTATCAGAAAAGAGATAAATCTAGAATGACAGTTTACCAAATATAAAAAGGAAAGAACAGATGTTAAAAATGAAGGCGTATAAAAAGGAACAGAAAAGTAAACTAAAGAGAAGAAATAAATTACCAAATTTAAAAAAGAAACCAAAACGAAGACTTGGAAATAAGGAGAGAGGAAAGTTAATAATACATATTGGACAGAGAAAATTAATAAAAATGAATAAGAATATAATAATAATAATATAGAATTCAAAGGAAACATAGGGTGATCCAAGTTTTACGTAAAGATTTATACGGAGGTATAAGTGCATATTTATTTAGGTACTCAATAACACACTAATCCATTCAAGAGAGACTTTTTTCTGTTCTGGATTGCTCCCCAAGAGTTTTCCGCTTTAAAATGTACAACACACACGCAATACTCGCCTTTCATCCCCTTCAAGACACTCTTACTTTTTTTCCCTCTCCTCATCCTCGTCCTCCTACTACTGCTCTTTTGTTTTCATGCTGAAGATGGGTTGCTTATTGTGCGTCGTGGAAGATAAAAAGAAAGCTCTCTTTACAAAAACGGTCGGCTCTGCTTCCAGCGTTTATAAAACACGCGTAAAATATTTAGAAACCTCGAACTGCCAAACTTTGTAGTAACAAAACTAGGCGGAAGACCAACAACAAAATATATCTGTACCACGAAAAAAGCTCACGCGTATTTAGTAAATTGAAATATCGATTACACGTCGATAAGATTATTCAGACAACAAATTAATAAAAACGTTTCCTTGTTCCATTGAATCAATCAAGCAACTCCCCCCCGGCACTGCTTTCCCATTGCTCTGTCTCGTTGTTATTGCGAACTGGAGAAAATAAATGTTGCGCTTGAATTATCATTTTCTGTGAATTTTACAGTTGAGAAAGATGGCAGCAATTTCTCTACGGTTCAAGACTCCTCCACTCAGAAAATTAGAAAGTGGAAAAGTAGCTCCCTCGAGGACCACGTCCCCAAATAATTCTCCACGTATAACAAACCTCCCCTCAGAAAAAAAATCAAGAGAAAAAACTTGTCTACAAAACGCTGGAAACATGGGATTAAAAATTCTCAGGTCAAAAGTTATATATCTGTTCTACTGCCGAGAGCGGAATATTCCGCCATTGACGTGGACTATTGGATTGAACAAAATTTCTCGAAGGCCATCAAGTGAGTAAAGTCGCAAAATGCCATTGAATACGAAATGAAAGGATGTTTCATGTGACAACGAATTGAATATATTTTTTTCTATCTTTGAACTTAAACGTTTGAGATTCCGACGACATTCTACAACGGTCAGGAATATTAATCCACTGGCAAGTTCATCTTGGGCGAATATTCTTAGCATTTCTCAATTAGAATTTCCATAATATATTCATGCAAATTGCTGACATTTTGTAAATGAGGTCACGAGGATCTGAATGCAGGCGAAGAAAGGATTAATAGTCATTTTCTTGCAAAATGCGGAATTTCTGTAACAGGGTAAAAGCTGGGCTTTTGGAGGATAATAAAAGTTAAATGTCAGTTATTAGCCTACACGATTTCCATCGTAATAGTATGAGACATGATCCAACGTCACAGGGTTGCGTTCACATTCGCTTCATGAAAATTGTTATATTATATACTAGCCTTGTGCCCGGCGTCTTCCAGAAATTTTATTCATATTTTTGTTGTGGTATCCAGTCCTAAGACTGGTCTGATGCAACCCTCCATGGTAGCCTACCTTGCGCAAGCCTTTTCATTTCCGCATAACTAATCTGTTTAGCGCATTCAATCCTCTTCTGTTCTTACCCCACTTCCCCTAATGCTAATTTTACAAAACCCTCAAGTCTTAAAACGTGACCTATTAATCTATCCCTTCTCTTGGTCAGCGTCCTCCATATTATTCGCCCTTCCCCTATTATGTTTAGAATTTCCCCGTTAGTGATTCTATCCACCCAACTGTTTTTCAGCATTCGCTTATACCACCACATTTCAAAGGCTCCTATCGTCCACGTTTCGCACCCATACGTACATTTTTAGCAACGATTTCCTAATATTCACACTCATATTATCCGTAAGTAAATTCATCTGATTCGCTAAAGCCTTTCTTGCATGTTGCTATCCTACTCTTTATGACTACTTCTACCATCCCTAGTTACTTTGCTTCTCAAGTTTCCGAATTTTTTAACGTCCGTCAAAATATCCCTTCCCAGTCTAACGCCATTTGTCATTCCAATGTTTCCCAAGCTAAACTCCATTACATCTTTCTCTAGGACCACGTTCATGCCATTTATTATTATTTCCAAGACTTCTTATGACTCCCCTAATATTACAATCTCATCGGTAAATCGTAGGATTTTTATTTCAACTCATTATATTTTCATTCCTTTTCCATATTCCGTTTTAATTTTCTTCATTGCCTGTTCTATATATAAGTTAAAAAGCATGGACGACAGACTGCATACTTGTCTTACTCCTTTCTTGATATCGGCTTTCTTTTCTTGATCTTCGATTTTAATTACTGCTGCCCGTCTTATGTAGAGGTGATGTATAAGCCTCCTTTCTCGATATTTTATTCCAGTGGTCTTCAAAATCCTTAATAGTGTGTTCCAGTACACATTATTATTATTATTATTCATATTAGTCTGTTAGTATTTCTCAACATGTGATTAAATCATTTGTGTGAGCCTCGCATTTTCGAAAGGTTTCGTTTTCACACCCCCAACTTTACGAGAACTGACGGAATGTTAATTTCATGACACCCGGGGTGATGACCTAAACCCAACCAACAAATATACACTTCATTTAAATGAGCACAAAAACCTAAAATGACTGATCAAATGTACAATTAATTTTCTGCTACATCGGTTGTCGAAGGATCGGCAGAAACCTTCTCTGCGGTGAGCACCAAAATTTCAAATCAATCGGATGAACGGTATCGGAACGCACGAGGACAAACATTCATTTTTTATCTTTATGTATAAGGAACGTGACTTGTCATAAAGTATTGTAAAATGTTTAGTGCATTTAGTAAATGAGATCAACGCAACGCCCCAGTTTCTCGGTCTCCCGCTTGACCTGGCTCGGCTTCTGATTTGCACCCGTCGCGTTCCAGATTGTGTGTGTGTCGTGTCTCTTGTTATCGGAAGCTGCAACCATTGACGCGCGTTAACCGAGCCAATGTCCCTCGTGACCCGTGGCGCTGATAAACTCGTATCGTTTGGCCGAGGTTCAGAACGTCGGGGAAGGCCCTCTTTCCCGCAAAATCCTCCTCCTCCTCAATCCTCACATTCCACTTAATCAAAAATGAGGTTAATCTATTCCTCATGACGGAAATGAAATTGTCTCCTCAAAGATTGCCACACTTCCGATCGAGTCTATTGTCATCGGGCAATCCAAATTATCATTTTATTTCTGCCTCAAAGGAAGTGGCCGGTGTTTCCGTTTCAATGGATTTGTGTAAGAACCAAGCATAAGAATAGGTGATTAATTTTTCTCCTTCACAGAAAGCGTCAAGTCAGGATTGTCAATTGTTGACGAACGGCATGACATTTTGGTTTGGCCTAATCACGAGTGGAGGAACAGAGTCGATCTACTCCATAAATATTTTACCATTTTCCACAACAGATTCAGCGTCAGTTAATGACGGTAGCCTGTCAGGGAAGCTTAGGCATTGGTCGTGAAACATTGCTTTAGGGAAAAGTATTGCTAAATTCAACTCGCAATATCATATCAAAAAGAAAAAAATACGTGGTACGAAAATACACCAAATTTCTCAAAATAATGGTTTTCTTTTTTAATAAAAGGCCGAACTGGCCCGACAAGAAACCAACAGATAGTTAGAAACAACTTTGCCGACTAGACTACGTGGGTCAAGTTTATGGCGTTTTCAGAGAAAGCAGGACAATATATAAAAAAACGAGATAAATTGCCTAGAGAGATTTTTATTTTTTGGCTTCAACGAATACTAAATACATTGTAGAAAAACAGGGAAGAAAAAGCAAGTCCAACAGTTTTATCACGAACGTTGAACCAGATGGAAAACGCTTGATAAATATTACAAAAAAATGCTGAAGGTTATGTACGCAAATCAGCCAATGTATTCTTTAATTGCAATTATTAAATAATATTAAAGTTTTATTTTATTACATAGAAGTTTTTATTCCCATTTAATATTATTGTTACTTTTTACATTCACCGTTATTACTGTATATATTTTCTATTATTACTTTTTGTAGTCTTTAATATTTCATTTTATTATTATTTATATAAGATATTTAATTACTTATAAAACCTATTTCATTCATAACTGGTGATTACAGTACTATAAATTACAGTTCAACAGTAAAAACCAAAAACCAGATGAATCAGAATGCGCGGACCGAAATCCCAGAGGTACCTGGTGTTGGAGTCACACTCTTTCTTTCTGGGTAAGTTACTGTGTGGGCGATTGTTTTGGCTAAATTAAATTAAGTGGCATGTTTACAAAAACATTGTAACCGAATGTTAATTTGATTTTTTCTTATCTGACAGTCCAGATTTAAATCTCTTCCGTAATCAATTGGTCCACTTATTCTTGCTAAATGTTATCCTATATTTTTCACTTTAACCACTGAATAACGCTTCACTCTATACTACACTTTTATTTCCATTATTAATTCACTTTATTTTCTTGTCTCGAATTATCAATTGGACCATGTCCTCAATTACAATAATTCATCATAATATTAATACAAAGGACGTATTTACAGGATCTGTACAAATCATTTTCGGCAGCAAATAAAGATACTGTTTTTTTTAATTGCGTAGCTGTAAGACTGATCACGCAGTCCTCAACATTGCTCTATTTTTTAAAACGGTTACACATTACACTACTTTTTATTGAGTGACAACCTACACGAGGGTCATGGCTTCCCTTTAATAAAATAGACAATAATTTGAAACTGCGGACGCCAATTACAATATAAGCGTACGTATGAATATTTCCAGCAACTTGGTTCCTTTTTTTAAAATCTGAATCATTTCGAGACAATTTAATACCTCAATTACGAAAGTAAAGTACCTAGAGTCATTCATTTTATTTGTACGACTATTTCATTATTTATTAATACATTTGAAAAGTGTATAAATTTTGTAATTAATATATTTAATGAGCGGCGAATCATGAAAAAGAGCTACTGAGCGAGTGGTTCCATGAAAAGGAACGGTTTTGCCCATCTCTACTACAGACACGTTCATCGAGTAGCTCAGAAACGTACCTTTCAAAAGGCTTCAACATAATGGTTAGTAACGTCGCTGAGGGTTAAGGGGAATAAAACCGGCTAACAAAATTAAATTAAAAGGACAAAAGACCCAAGGCATTGAGCGACACAGGCAGGACCTGAGGCTCCATTGCAGAGAGACTACTTGCTCTCTCACACACACACTCACACATCTCCTAAACAGAATCACAAGCTAAGGTCCATGTTAGTTTTTACATACTTTCAACTGGGTTCTTCCCGAACCATGAAAACCAATCTAGGATAATTCTTTATTTTATTGCATAATTTTCTTAAGCGAAGAATGGTGTCATTCAAAACGTTAATCTATCTTTTCAAAATGAACTTCATTAGAGTAATAGGAATGGTAAACTAACCTTGTGTTGTTGTGGTATTCAGTTCTAAGCCTGGTCTGATGCAACCATCCATGCTAACCAATCTTTCGTAAGCCTTTCTATTACCGCATAACTAGCACATCCCAAATCCTCCCTAATCTTCTTGGCGTATTCAATCATTGGCCTCCCTCTTCTATTCTTCCCCACTCACTTCCCTCTAATGCTGATTTTACAAGACCCACCGGTCTTAAAACGTGACCTATTAATATATCAACGTCCTCAATATTGTTCGCTCTCCACCTAATTACATTTAGAAGTTTCTCGTTAGTTACATTATCCACCCATCTGATTTTCAACATTCTCCTATAGCAGCATATTTCGGTAGCTCCTTTTCTTTCCCTTTCTGCAACACCTATCGTCCACGTTTTGCACCCATATAACGCCACTCTCAATTCAAACATTTTTAGCAATTATTTTCTAATATTAACATTTATTTTACCATTGAGTAAAATCCTCTCTTTGCGAAAGCCTTCGTTGCCTGTTCTGCCCTACTCTAGTTTCTTCCTTCTGTAGAGGCTATTGATAAGTCTTCTTTCTCGATATTTTATTCTTCAAAATCCTTAAAAGTGTGTTCTAGTCTACATTATCAAAGGCTTATTTCTAAATCTACAAATGCCACGGACATAGGCCAGGCTTTTCTGATCCTGTCTTCTAAAATTAAATTAGCCAATATTACTTCTCTTGTCCCTACATTCTTCCTAAAACCAAACTGACATTTTATTTGTCGTTCCATCCTCCTATTTACTATTTTAGTTAATATTGTGAATGTATGAGATACTAAAATCTACTAATATAATATTTTAGGAATGTTTCTTACAATCATGAATTTTTAAATGAGAGGCAGGAAAAGATCTCCGATTTAAGCGTAGACCGTGAAAGATTCTAAAAAAAACTGTTTTGTTGGTGAGAGGAGGAGGAGGAGGAGGAGGAGGAAGGTAGCATTCGTAACCCAAGGGAGAAAAACAACTGTTTCGAAACGTTGTTCCTTTACAGAGCGTCCTCAATTCATCTCGATACGACAATAATAGAAACTTTTCCCTCTTGACTTTTTATTCCCAATGTTTCGTAACTTTAATTTGCATTTGCACATAATGGCTTACTCAAGACCGGAATAATTGTTCATTCCGGTTCATTTTAAAATATTAAAATAAATCAGGTAACTGCAAACGTATACACTCAGGGATGTATAAATATTAACTTTGTTTATCCTTCTGATTAATGTAATTTTGTTTTATTTTTAATATAAAAAATTGAATTGTATTAATATTACACTATTATAGCAATCCAGGAGTAAGTATCAATATTCTTTCAACTAAGAAGTTCAATATTTTTTATGAAAACTGCGAATCTGTATTTGAGCAGTCCTTTTATTTCAGCTCCTTATGATTTTCCCGACGGCAGTGAATACTCTAGGTTTATTTTAATGATATAAGAAAATACATTTCTAATTAAGTCGGCTAGAAGCTTAAACTATCTAGCATCACTGTCTTAGTTAAGCTTGGGCTTAAGTAAAGTCTCCAGTAGTGAGGCAAGACAAAATGCTTCAGTGGAGCATAGTTCTATTAGCGAAAGAAAAAATTTCCCCTCACCGCCTATCTTTTGTCATCTTCTGTAGCGGTCATTTTGTTTTTAAAACAACGTCCTAAACGATTCGCCTCAGATTTCTTACATCTCTTCTAAGTCCTCTGAAGAGACCTTGAGTTTTATACTTTGATCGACTCCATTATTTTTCTCACATTTTCACCGCATAATTTCGCAACTACGTCGGAAATTGAACGGTTGTGATGATCATAAAATATTCACCCCTTGGCTGTAGCCCGAAAAATCCGGTCAACACATCGGTAGACAAATATTATTAAAATATAAAGAAAAATGACACAGTGACGTCGTACCCCCACTACATCCGAATAATAGGAAACTCACATCAAGAATATATTCAGTCATTTTTCGTATACATTGATTCAAACATTGTAGTTCCCTTCATTTCGGATGCTCATTTAGAAGTAAATAAGAAAATCCAAGGGTTAAATATTTTTATCTTCAATGAATATAGGCATATCACTTCATTGGCTTGGAGGGTGTGACGTCAGAGGTGCTATTAAACTCGACCAGTTCTAAAAATTGAAACTTTATTATCTATGAAATGGGTGAAATACGAACAAGTACGTGCGTGAATATTGGAGAATTAACTCGGGTAGATAAAAGTAAAATGGAGAATCTAAAAGTACGGTAAACCAAATAATAAAGAGAAGTTGGGTGAATATTCGTTTAAAGCCTTCCTGAGAGGGCCAGCTATCAATTTAGGGACGTATAGCTCGATGTTTCTAGGCCTACTTAGTTTTTTTGTAAAGACGTTTAATTTACAAAATTAGAATTAATCGCTTTCAGTCGACCGTCTACTCTGTTGTTTCCATTTACACTTATTTTACATTTCTGTTAACCTCGGCACTCTCAATTTTTACCTTCCAGCTTTTATTACGAAAGAAACGAAAAATTTAATCTCACATTAATATACACTAAATTTAAATTGCCAATTAAAACCCTATATTTCATGTGTTTGTAAGGAATTCACTCCAATTAAACCTAAATATTACCCACAGTTACGATGACCAAAATCACACATTTTCGTTGAACATATCACAACTTTAAAATAAGTCCTGCATCAACGGGTTCATTATTCACCTTCGTCCACTTTTATTGTTCCACTATTTTGTAGTTTAATTTTTCACTTTAATGACGAAGCATTTTCGTGGCGTATCTGATTCCATTACACAAGCACCGTGTACCGCAAATGGCCAGACTTCATTACGTGATAATAGCCTTTATCACTCGCTCTCGTCGATCGCTCTAAACGCTTTTATCAGCATTAAGTGTTGGATTGCCGAATACCGGATGCGAAAAAAGGGAATAGTGTCATTTGTTGTTTTTAGACTGAGGTTAAAATAAGAAATATTTTTTTAGATGGAATCTAGGAAAGGATGGATAGAAAATTCGTAACGAATTGAATAAAGAAATCTGTGGCAGACAAATTTTGGTGGCGTATAAGAGACAAAAAGGCCGCTAAAATGAGGTACTTAGGAGACAGTAAAAATAGTCGATACAGGGAAATTCTCAATCTACCGTTAGCCGGAGCACTTTACCTTCGTTACCGCTGGTGACATTACTTCAACCCAGCGTTTAGGAAAAACTTAACCCCAATTATATATATAGTCAAGGAAATTAGAAAGTATTGTAGGTAGTTTTTAGTTTCAGCTGATTTAATAAGACGAATGTTTTTTTGTAGCTTTAAAATAAAAATAAGGTAAAAATGCTATCGGAAACGACCTAACGTGTTGAAAAAGGGGGAACATGAGAATAAAAGTACAGAAATATACAATAGTAAATTATAAAAAATCATTGACCCAAATTACGCACCATAATTACAGGAAATATTTTTGAACCTTAAAATTGTGTACAGTTTCAGCCAGCCTTTAGATCACTGTAATACATAAAACATAGAGCTAATTCACACCTTGAGTTTTACAAAAATCTAAAGGATGGTCGAAACTGTACACAATTTTAAGTTTCAAAAATCTTACCAGGAATAACTAGATCTGCGTTAAAGTTATTAGATATTAACCGCAGACGTTAAATATAATAATAATATAACTTTATTAGTAACCAATTAACGACTATTTTTTTCTAATAAGTAATTTTTTATATATTATTTTTTTGCAACACTGCCCGAATGTGATTACGAAACGTCGATCCAACTAAATAAAACTTTTGTGTGCATCGCTTCGTTAATTTAATATTACTCAATTTATTTTGATGTTTATTATGCTTATTTCGATGATGATATGGTTCTTAATATGGTGGTAAATATGGTTGTTGTTACTATTTGTTTGCGTAATGTATGTCGTCCCTGACCTTCCTCATCTCGTCCATAATTTTGAACAAACAAACTGATTGACAGGACAAACGTGATAAAGCGAATACACGATTGGACAAGGAGATAGCGAAATCCGATGGAAACCAACATTTTTGTATATTTAAGGGAAAGGAGGGGGAGGGGCGAAGTCGGACATGATCAATGTATTCGAACCTTGTTGCTCTTAACGGAAAACTAATCCAAAGGCCACATTAATTATTACAGGAGATTTAAAAAAAATACAGAAAGTAAACGCGTAAGAAATCGACATTGGAGTTGTGCTTCTGTTGAAGAAAGCGAAGAATGGCTATAATATTTTATTTTAATAAGTTAATCAATAAATTTATATTTGAATGGAAAATTTATAATGGTGTTCATTTATATAAAAAAAGGTAATGTGAGTCTTTGGAGGAGGAGCAGGGGGCTACATTAAGGTGATCCTGAAACAGGCAACTCGCCTTTAATAGCATAGGACGGGAATTGAAAATAGGAACTTTTTGGGGAAGGGAGGTAACCGCTGTTCATCCTCAAAAAATATTTTGACGATCTTTTGAAGATTTAGGACCGTTCCTTCCAATCCGTCTCAGTCCAAAAACGTCTCACTTCAATCATGTACTCTGCGACTTCATGTTTGTTCATGATTTCCTATACAATTCGTCCGATTACCATGAATTTTTGTGTATTGTAAACCTCTGCCCAGAGAAGGTTCAAGTTAATCTTTTGAAGATTAATGTCCCCCCCCTCACCCACTTTGAAGCCAAAAAATTGTTACCCTAAAGACATTCCAAATGGATAGATCATGACATGACAACACGTCAAATGAGATAATTAAAATGCAGTAAACATTTTATTCCTAGTAATCACACTTTTTAATTAGGTAATAAAAATACAAAATATTTTACGCTACGCAAATGATTCAAATTGCGACTCTGGCGCCCGCCGCGGATTTTCCTGAAACTACAAGTCGAACCGCTTATCCGACTATTGCGAAAAACAGAAGTATCATTACTGAAATAAAAATGTTATTTTACGGCATATAATCATAAATAATTAAACTAGACAGGCTATGTGAAACCAAGCAGACCCAATGTATGGTTAAAATATCTTCTCCTCATAAATATAATTGACTGTTTCTGCATATTGTTCTGTGCTTATTTAAGGTATTGGTATATCTCATGACTCGATTAAGATACCGAGTCATCGCGGTGGATAAAGTAGGGGGCACGAAAAAGGTAAATTTAAAAAAATGTGACGCTCCCGCTGATGGTTTAGTCACGTATTGACAAAAAGATTGCTGTCGATTAAATACTGTAGCGGGTTAATGTAAATGAGTTCCCGGGCACCCAGATAGTTGATAATAAAACACTGAACTGTTTTTATATAAAAATTTATTTAAATAAACGGTGAAGTTGGTCCACGCTGCGGCTTCGACGAGAGAATTTTTACATTAGGGAACCTCATGGGATAAATTATTGAAAAATAGGGGACTGGACGGAACGAATGTACCACCAAAGACCAGAGCGGAGAATCGTGGCTGTACTGGCGGGAATCCTAGATGGCGTTCAGATCCTATCACTTCATTCCACGAGAAAGGATCCCAACTAAGCAACCCGCGGCAGAATAATTCTCATAACACGTAGTATCTATTTACTTCCACAATACTTTTTATAACGAACAAGTAAGTAAATGTTTATGACACATTTGGAGATACTTGTGGCCCCGGTTTTTGGATGGTGAAAGCAATTGTTTCAACTCTGCTTGCCAGATGAATGAAGCCAATGAACAAACACAGAAATATATATTAATGTTTTTATTGCATTTTTCCCAAAGACTATCCGCTGTTCCCATTCGGAACTGTCATAACAGTCTATCTATATTTCCCCTCGAGACCAACTTTTCTGAACAGCTCAAAAACACTTTTTGGTAGCGTCGTTTCCCTTCTCCACATTTTTAATGGTTAAAGCCAATGCCAGATGGAATGCGGTCCCCATAAAGTATGAGGAGAAGCGTCTTAACCATGAAAATACCTGAGAAGGGAAAATAATAGATAAGTTATGCCTCCCAATTTTTTTAAATACGCCCGTTAACTGCCTAATCGGTTCCAACGCTCTGCCGCAAGAACCCTCAAATTAACCCACACTTTTGTCTGAAACCAAAAAAAAAACCATCTACAAGGCTTTCTCCCAATATTCGTCCATTACGGAGTAAGGTTAGTGGATGTAAAACTGATATACCAATATTAGTATAATAAGAGATGGCGTTCCGCTCTGGGCTGACATAAACGCGAGGTTACCTGGCTCAATCTAAATGGGGATACATGACCAGTTGAGGAATATTATTTCTAAAGGGCATAGGGCATTCGTAGATAGAACTATAGAGGAGACTTTGTCCTCACGTTTGATAGTTTTAAAAACGTCTCTAGCTAAAAGCATTTATAAATAAAGTCCAAAAAAAGTCTAAAAGATCACAAATGGTAGTTTAATGAATACAGCTAACTTGTTTTAGTCCTAATATGAGGCCCTCGTCAAGCATGTGAATGGAAGCAATATTTAGTAAGTAGATTATACTGTAATAAAATTTGGTGGTAAAATTGTCAAAGCTCAACGACGAAGAACGTGCACATACTTCATTCATATCAACAACGATTCCAAAGCTCGAGTTTGCTTAAAATAACGCGGGGCAATGGCAACAGAAAATAAATAAATGTAATCTAAGTTAAGCCCAGTAAAGCATATAGTTAATTTTTAGAAGGACGTGAGGGTTGTGATTAGTGAATTAGTAGATGAGCCTAGCTTAGGTTCAAGAGAATGGAGACTCTAGGTACGCGGGTGGATAACGCGAGGTCCTGGGTTCGATTCCCTGGTCTGATTAAAATTTTTCGATTCTTGTCTTTCTTCTATAATTAAATGTTTAATTTCTTAGCTTACCGTGGCAGCTGCTACATGCAATACCGTATTGCTTTTTATTATTTATTTATTAACACACATGACGGGGCCTTAATCAACCCTTGGCTACCGTGCTTTACCTTCCATATCCCCCATTTTAGATTCCCTTCCTGCGCTATTAAAGAGAAGTCGGCTATTTCAGGGTCACCCTCACTTAGCCTGATACTCTAAAAAAAAATTATACTTCTCTTAAGGAATAAGATTGTCAGTACAGTTTTGTCGAATTTTAGGTGAAAAAGTAATGTTTCTACGAAAATGAAAAGAACGCTTCAATGACTAGCGCCACGGACAGGTTCATTATCTTCTAATTCATAAACCAACCAGACCAATAATTTTCGTGAGAGAGAATGATTTGTAACTGTGCCAATAAAACACAAGACACACTTGTAAACGCATGTCAGAGCAATGTTTCACCATTTTTACAGCACCTTATTCATGGTTATTTAAGTTTTTTTCTTCGCTCCCGAAGCACTGATATTACGGCATTCGTGCATAGTTTGTGTGGACTTCTAGAAGAGGATGTTGTGGACCGAAGAATCTCTTATCGACACGGCAGAGGCGCAGTTTGCTGTTTGCTTATCCCTCTCCAAGGGCAAAACTCGTTTCCCCCCTTTTCCAGGCAAAGCAGAATCAACAGCAGATATTTAACCAAGTGGAGTGACAAACTAACCATTACGACTGCTACAGACACAGACACACACTCTCACGCAACACATGCTTCACACACGTCAATATATAATATTGCGTTACTCTCGAGCAAACGCTGAGAAGTTCAGGGCAACTCCCCGGTGGCGGATCCTATATAACTTCACGACGTTTAAAATATTTAACAACGGACGTCGTCGGTCCCCCTTCATGACTGATGCACATGTTGGCAGCACTGCGGATTGAATGGCGCAAGGGAAATGAAAAATTCAGCAATTACAGGTGTTGGAAGTTGGTAAACAGGGATGAGTGAAAGAGGTTGATAAAACTGAGGAAAGGAAAGGTAGTTCAAACATTTCGAACGGTAAAATTATCTGTTGTGGGGCTAGGCTTGAAGGGGATATCATTTTTTGGTCCGTCTCCCTCATAGAATATTCTATGTTCTGTGGTCTCCCTGGACATTGGTCGAGGCATCACGTTATCGCCCCTCCTTGCACACAAAAACCCGCACCTTGGAAAGGCATTAACTTGTCTCGACAAGTAGCAAATCGACAAAGCGGTCACGATATCATAGAAAAAATGTAACTTAGATCATATTTAGCGTATCGGAAACAGAGTGTTGTATTCAAAGATTCGTAAACAGGCGTAATTTTTCATTCTGAGTGCGCAGAAGAAACGGACGGAGTTCTTTAAGACTGCTGGAGAATCGATACGCTGACCACTACAAAATCGGAATGTGCCATAGTAAGATGACAGCCCTCAGTTGACCCGCTAGGCCAAGGCCCTCAATGGGCTGTAGAGCCAAATGAGAAGAAAGATGGTAATCCCACAGTGTCCAGTGTTGGGCTCTCTAATGTTCCTAACCTATACAAGTGAACTACCTAATACAGCGTGTATCAAAAAGGACCTTTACAAAATTTGAAAATTCATATTAATTTATTCTTTTAACTTACAGACATGGTGATTCTGTACTATCGTACTACGCAAGTCAAAGCGTGATATAATTTGCTGAAAATGACACTAACTTAACTTAAAAGAATAAATTAGTATGAATTTTCAAAGTTGTAAAGTCCTTTTTGAAACACCCGGTATATTAGATATATTTTAAAACCTGTACTGTTTGCAGCTGATACAAGTAACAAGGCAACACTGAACGAAACATCTATATTGTTGTTGTTGCGGTATTTTGATGCAACCCTCCATGCCAACCTACCCTGCGCAAGCCTTTTCATTGTCGTATAACTACCACATCCTCCCTAATCCCCTTTTCGTTTCCATCCTTGGCCTCCCCCTTCTGTTCTTACCTTACACACTTCTCTCTAATACTAATTTTACAAGACCCTCATATCTCAAAACGTGGCCTATTAATCTATCCCTTCTCTTGGTCAACGTTCTCCGTATTGTTAGCTCTTTTCATTCTCCGGCAATCCGCAAGGTTTTCATTTCTTCTCCTTGATTATGGTTCCTTCTCATATTCCGTTTTAACTTTCTTCATCGCCTGTTACATATATATAAGTTAAAGAGCACATTTAAATTATTACAGTTCAGGAAGTACATAATTATTCATGAAGTAGTGTACAATTCTTTCCGGTGTTCCATCGTTTGTGAGTTGACACAAACCCAACATAATAAATTGCACGCGTTATCAGAGCTCCTGTACGAGAGATATTTTGCAAGTATTATGTACCAGTATCAGCTTTCTGCGAATGATTGAAGAATGGCGAGTTAAGTATCTTTCTTCCTTAATTTTCTATGAATACTTCTCACTTTATATGCAGTATATAAGTAAATAAATTAAAATATGAGGAGCGATATTTATTTTCAGACTGTACCAAGCCGCAAATGTGGGTCGAGATCCGAATAACCAACCTCAAACATTTTGTTACATTCTTCATATTTTGATAACGTTCGTGCACGTGATGTTTAAAAGTCGCTAGTTTAATTTCACCTTCCAATGTTGTTATAAATCAAATTCCTTTGTAGTTATTTCTTCTTGACTTCCCGTATGTCTATAGAACCGCTGATGGATGTTGCTCACGTGTAATTTTGCAAGTCCGTTACTCGTGATGTTCGTTATTTTCGCCAGTCTGAGGGGTTTGAATGAGAGAGGGGGCGTGGGAGGATAACTGGTCGTCCTTGACCACACAGGGCGGAGGGTAGCTTTCTCCCTACCGAGGAATGCCCTTAACACCCACCACCACACAATAGGGACATCAAGAAAGGAGCAAACAGGTCCCCTCCAAGGAGGACGAAATACAAATCATCCACCTGTACTGAAAATCTTCCTCCATAATTATAAAAGCGTTCAACAAAATAAGGGGGTTTCTGGCAACTTTGGTCTGGGTTATAAAGCATAAAAACATCTTCCAAAAAATGTGGTTATATTTCTTCTTGAACACGCTAGAAACAAAATTGAACTTTCGGGATACAAACCCCATCATCCGTTGGCAATAAAAAGTAAGATTCCCTAAATCTACACTTCCAGGCACCCTTGAAGGTTCTGCTGGGGTTTCTGAATTTTTAAAAAATAAAAATGTCTTTGTATTTTCTTTACAGAAATTAATAAACACATGGACAACTTCCAACAAAACTAGGTTCAGTGATTTTAGTTAAAGAACCGGGCGAAGTTAAGCGATTTATTTACGTTCTTCTAGCCTTTACCCAGGTTTAACAAGTTACTTATGTTGTCCTAGCATGAAGAATGGCGTCCAGTATGGCGACCATTTATTTAGCAACTAATGCCTCGGATTTTGAATTATGGTCTCTCGAATAAAATAACTTATAGGTGTCACTTTAAGTATATATTCCTATAATGCCTAAACTCTAATAATAGGCACGTTATCAGCATCACACTTAGAAGAGTACAAACATTACAATTCGAAAGATATTTGTAACGGCTTAAAATATTTAAGCATTTTTTAAATAACTTTTAGCAAGACAAAACAACACGAGGATTATACGGTTTGATGGCTGTCCCCTTTAATAGCACAGGAAGAAGAGTAGAAAGGTACCCAGGAGGTTACATAGGAGGGGCCCCGAGCTGTAATTTACGAGGTTTAGTCAAATATAAACGGGATTTTTTTATCAAGCCTAGTAGGAGAGTCAGAGTCGCTTTACCACGAATTCCACGTGGGTCTCTCAACTCCACTCCCGCACCTACTGCCAATGTTAGGTTCATTCAGTCGATACTAGAGCAATGAGTAAGAGGTTCCTCCTTCCGTTTCGCAATGGATTATTATAAAGTTTTTGACGAGAGAAGGAATGAGGCCTTCAGATATTTTAACTCGATTACAATTGGGGGATGACACTCTCTCCGAAACCGTCATGGACGAGTGGCAAAACAGTTGCTTTAAAGGCCGGAAAATGGGGGGGAAATCAGTCACGATCGGCGTCCTCGAACTTCCATCACAGAAAACAACATCCGTGCATTAAGCGAGCTTTTGAAGCGTTGACGAAATTACTTCTTCAGTCTGGTCTAAATGGTGGGAGTGCACGTTCCATCATCAAAAAGGAACTTTGCTTCATAATGATCTCGCCGATTTGGTTTCCTTGGCTTCTTTCTCCTGGAGATTTGCCACAGGCATTTGGTCTGTTATGCTGACAAAGGAGAAGGCTTTGATGAGACTTGGATTCATCACTATACGCCTCAATCGAAACAGGCTAGCAAAGAATGGCGATTAAGATTAGGATTGTTGTTGTTGTGGTATTCAGTCCAATACAATCCTCCATGATAACCTATCTTGCGCAAACCTTTTCATTTCCATATAACTAACACTGACCACTTCCTTCCTCATCTCATTAGCGTATTCCATCCTTGGCCTCCCTCTTCTGTTCTTACCCACACAATTCCCACCAATGCTAATTTTACAAGACCTTCGTGTCTTAAAACGTGGCCTATTAATCTATCCCTTATCTTAATCAGTCGTCCTTCATATAGTTCGTTTTTCCCCTATTCTGTTTAGAACTTCCTCGTTTGTGATTCGATCCCCCCGTCTGATTTTCAGCATTCGCCTATAGCACCACATTTCAAACGCTTCTATTAATTTAATTCCCCCAACTCCTATCATCCAAGTTTTGCACCCATATAACGCCACGCTCCATACAAACATTATTTAGCAACGATTTACTAATATTCACACTTACCCGTAAGTATACCCCTCTTTTTCGCGAAAGACCTCCTTGCCTATGTTATCCTACTTTTTATGACTACTATACTTCTACGATCCCTAGTTATTACGCTTCCCAAGTAGCAGAATTCCTTAAGTTTCGTCAAAATATCCCTTTCCAATCTAACACCCTTTGTTATTCCAGTGTTTCCCATACTACACTCCATTACCTTCAGCTTTTTATAACGACGGAATCAGGAAGCTTCCAAAACGCTGGTAAAAATCTGTTTCAATACAAGAAAATTATGTAGAAAATAAAAAAAATGTTTTAATATTATTACCGTCCTCAGAAAAATTATTGAAAAAAAATACCCTCATAGGTATTCCACCAAGAAATTAATGCAGGAACGTTCTAGAGATACATACACCAGATAGGTCGAGAATTTGGTACTTGCCCCAAGCTCTTTCCGACAGAGTTTGTTGTGGGGACGCAACAAATCCAACTCTGTGCCTCGACCAAATTTAGGGGGCAGCTGACCGATAGATCCACAACTGTGGCCGTAGTGCCTACGCCAGTGACCCAGGAACCCATTAAAAGCAAGCCAACATGTCTCGACATTTAGGAACCTTAATTTAAGATCTAGGACGAAGAGTCCAAGAAGCTGATAGCAGTGCGTTAGGTCTTTTCGGTCTTCTCTGTGCATTCCATCCATCATGTATTATAATCTAGCCAGACAGCACATTGCTGGGAAATTAAACTATCATAGACTCCTGCAAACGCAAAAAAGCCACATAAATGGCCGTCACTTTTATAACAGACGCAATAAAATATTTTAAAAATATCTTTGAGCCACAAAAACGTAAGGGAATGCACCAACAAAATGATTTTTTTTACTTAGTCAAGTAACCACTAGTGTACCACTTGGCAAGAATAGACGTGATGTGACGCGTATTTTATGGTTTATAAATATATTAAAATGGGTGGGCGCCAATAAATTTAAAGTTTTATTATTAACAAAGTAAAAAAATCAACATTACAAGATTTCAATTTAATGAATTTAATTTGCCTAGGTGAGCCCTAACCAGATATAATATTGCAAGAGACTAGGTAAATTTATTTTACTCTAACTCAGGGTTGTATTCCGTGTTTATACACATAGCAGAGCGAGACTGCCTTTTGGTTCCGTACTTTAGATGCGTCTTCCCCTAGTTTCCTTGTTGACAGACAGTCCTGGATTTAACACACGGCAGCTTCCAGGTTAGCATAGAAGCGACAAGCCTCTAATTTTGGTGTAGTTTCCTTGTGATACTTGCGCAGCCAAGTCGCCTTTTCCCAACTGATCCTTCCGAGGTCCTCTCCACCTCGAACTCACCTCTCCTAAAACGTGATTCGTCTCCCTGCTTTTTCTATTTTCCCCAGGTCGTCCAATGGGGTTCGCCTTCCTACCCTTCCTCTCCAAAAATTCAAAATTTGGGAGGGGCCGCCTTAGCAACTCTTTGGGTCAACCTTTTTGCTAACCTGGGGGGACCTGGGTTTTTTTCGGTGAGCTGCAAATAACCTTCAGACAAAGACTCCCTCTGTCATGCTTGAAGTTATATGGCTTTGTTTGTCTTACCGGGGTTTTCCCCTGAAGGGTGCCTTGCGTATACCTCAGAACTGTTCTCTGCGGAATTTTGCACATAATTCTCAATATTCTAAAATTAATTTATTTCAATAAAACAAAATATACGATGAACTTTTATACGCGTCACAGTGGGCGTATGTAGAAAACTGTCTGGTGATTGACGTCATGTGTGTGTGTACATACATGAAAGCTAACTTTTCCCCGCCCATCCCTCTTCTAAATTGCGAACAGCTTGCAACAAGACGTGTTTTACTCACTGATACAGCAGACGGCGAGGAGCCTCTGAGCTTCGTCCGGGGGCTGGCACTCTGGGAAGAAGGGCTTCAGCACGTAGATGCTGAAGGTGAGCGCCACGATGGCCTGGGAGCAAGGTCTCACGATCATGCACTCGATCCAGAGGCGCACGAACGCCATGAAGGGGCCGAAGGTCTCCATGATGTAGGCGTAGTCGGCGCCGCTCTTGGAGATCATGCAGCCGAGCTCAGCGTAGCAGTACGCGCCGATCTGAAAGGAGGAAATAACCATCTAAACTTGTGGATTGGCTTCCTTACTCAACATTTCAGATCATTTATTTGATCTCAAAGTGGTAGACCTTTAAATCAATGCTGAATGTTTATTGTGTCCGAATAGGCTTGATCAGTGAAGTAAACCCTTCGCCCTGACAGGAAAATTCTAATTTTAGGGAGAAAACAAAAAATTCGCGAGAAAGGAAAGGATTAGGAAATAGAGCGGAAAAGTGTGGAGGCCATATTGAATTTTAGAGGAAGAAAGTCCCTTCCGCATATCAGCAGTCCAGCCCTATTACAGACATCATGAATGGCTTCCCTCCCGGATTTACACATATTTAAGATTTTTTGCCGAGTTGCGGATTATGAAATGTCAGAAATAGTCTATGTACTAATAAAATAAAAAATTATAACACGTTAGTTAGCACGTCGTAGTGTTCCATTTATAACGCCTTCGGGGTCCAAGATTAAAAAATTTACAAAGGCGAATACGTGAGGCAGGATATTCCATATTTATTAAATCTTCGCATCAAGTTAGCGATGATCGGGAAATTGGACAAGGCACCGTCTTGACGAAATCAAATGTCATATTTAATCCCCAAGAATGTTGTTTTGACTGGCGTGGAACGAGCAGTCTAGAAAGCGTCGAAATTAAAAAAAAAACACGCAATTGCCTCCACCAATAGCTTAGAAAGATCGACTGAAAGATTAGGTTGTTTCTCACAGCGGAGATGATGTGAGGAACCTGATGGTGATGATAATCTCTGCAGTTGGAGAAGGGAGAGAGTTCTACGAAGATTTTGGAGGTTCGGCGAGGCTGTGTTACTACTAAAGGTACGCTGTCAAGTTTCCCAATCTTAGACGCCTACGGAGGGTATTCGTTCGCGATTTAACCACAATTTTTAGAGACCTGATGTTTCAGTGATTAATTTTCCTTTAATTTATATTTCTCCCTATGATCACTTAATCATTCGTTATCTCAATAAAACTCTTCCCACCAATCATAAATTAATTCTTAAAATATTCAGAAATTTTTCCCAGAAAATTGATATTATTTATTAATGTTTCAAGAAATAAGCTATATTCAGACCTTGGTAATGAAACCAGATTCCCATTTCTATTTAATCGCCCTCTTCTACTTTTTTATTTAATCTTATTTATGACAAATGACTTGTTTATTGATTTATAATTCACAAAAATCGAAATAAATATAACTATTCATTATAGAAATGTTTTTCATTTACTTTTCTTATCCATACTATTGTCTGTATAAATCGAAGTATCCAACTTCACAATACTGCTACAAACCGGAGTCAACCCAATATATTTCTTGGTGAATAATTATTATAATTTTAAAAAATTCTTCGGTTTCTTCACCTTTCCAGCGAGATGTGACTAGGAAATTTTAAAATTTTTGCACATACTAGGGAAAATAATGATAAAAGAACCGAGATAATTGCTAAGGAAAAGTTCCCTTTCAGAGATTTCGCACGGATCCGTCACTCCAGGTTTTGCTGCCACGCGTAATCGATTTTATTTTACTCCGCGTTTGGCATGACTTTCTATTTTATAGAAAGATTCCAAAATCCGAGGCCAGACTTTTTATCAAGAGAAAAAAAGGATATAATGAAGGCGCAAATTGGAAATCCTCCAACTCTTCAACTGATAAAAACATAAATTATCCCTATTTTTATAATCTTTGGAATTATTTCTGTGACATTATTTCTTGAATTTTTACACATCGTCAAACCAATTAAATAACAACAAATTAATGTTTTTCATTTTAATATTATTCTAAAGATATCTTAACCTATGATTCTCAAGAATTATCACTTGCAATTATTTCATCATTCATTGCAATTGGCAATAAATCTACTAAATAATTATAAATAAGAAAACTCGCGTATTAGACCTACCTTTTATCTCCCTTTTAATATTCTCTGAACGGTGAATTACAAGATATAATTGGGCAAAAGTCGAGCATAATCATGAACTGTGGTCCCGTGAAATATTTCATGTTATAAGGTGGTTCTAAATGAAACTGAAATATATCCTCGTATTCGCGACATAAGATTTATTTCTCTTTGCAGACTCTAATAAATTAATTTCAATCACTTGAATACTAAAACCTTCATAATGGACGCAGGTGGTGTTGAATAATCGATTTTATTAGAGCTATAGTTGACCAAATTCAACGTAATTAATAATTTTTTTAAAAAAAACTTGTAACGTAGTAAAAGATGTTGCAAATGTGATGTTCCGTATTTACTTAATTCAAATTATAAAAGTAGACGATAATACGTTGTCTGTTTTACAAATTAAATGGCAAAAAAACACAAATATAAACAAAACTCACGAAGATTCCTTCACCGACTGGTGAACCTTATCAAATGAACATAAACTTGATAAGGTTAACCCAAAGTTCTTGTATTTATAAACCAAAGCCTTCTAGGTTTTAATAAAAATTAAACCACAACTCTATTTCAAGAGACATAAAGACGACTTTCTCGTGTAACCGGAGAAAATGAGAAAGAATCAGAATATAGATGACGAGAAGTAAATGGCTGTTTAAAGAGACGAGAGGGAGTAGCAGCTGCTTTCGTAAGTTTCGCCATTTCTGCTTGCGTGTGTCCCTTTGGCCGAAAGTGCTCAGATCCCGGTTACAAAAGAAAATATATGAATTCTATCAAAACCAAAGTTTGGATAAACTACATGATATGTTTGTAATATTTAAAACGTAAACTGCGGAAAAAGTTAGGCGAGCGCCAGAATCAACAACAGTTACTACAAATAAATGTCACCAATCCGCCTAACCAAAAATAGGCCTATTATTAAAACACTAACTGGGTGCCCGGAGATGGCCGGGAACAGTATCCCGCCACAGTATTTAATCTGACAAAAATTCTCTTCGCCAACACGTGATTAAACCATCAGCAAAAGCGTCAGTTTTTTAAAATTTACCTCCTCACTTTACGATCATAAGCCGTGATTCAGTATCGAAGCGATGTTTAGTTACGGAAAAAACTGTCTCGGGCGCCAGAGTTGCAATTCTGAATCATTTGCATTGCGATTCATAAAAAATTTTACGTTATTAATAAGTTATTAAAAATGATTATTAATTAAATGTTAGTTAAATTTTACATAATTTCACGCCCAACAGCATTTTAATTATCTCGTTTGACAAGCTACGTGAGGTGATGATATATCCGTTTGCAATGTCGGTAGAGTAAGAACTTTTTTTGCTTCAAAGGAGGAATGCTGGAGCCTAAACCTTCAAAAAATACTTCTCTGTATTGCACACTACAATACACCAAAATTTCATGGAAATCGGATGAATGGTATATGAAAACATAAGGGACATATATGAACTCGCAGAGAACATGATTGACGTGGGACGTTTTTGGGCTGGAAGGGGCTGGAAGAAAGAAAACCTAAATCTTGAAAAGATTGACAGAATCACTTTTTGGTAGACCAGCGCTGAACACAAAAAATTTCATGGTGATCGGTTTAGGTTTGTGTGTGCAGTTCCGGTATTTAACTGAGAATTGGACTGCTTTACACTACCTTTTATGTATATAGACGACGGTGGCACAATTAGCCGCCAAAGCGTTCGTTTCCCAACCGTGGTTGAAATCCGTGATTTGTTCGTTCAATAAATTTATAATATTCTAAAATGTCTACAGAATATAATCTGATATTCCAGATTAATTTTTTATAATTTAAGAAACGATCCAACGGGAATAAATGTCATACACAACCGATTTGTTTACAAGCAAGATTGGGTGTGCCTTTTTTGTCCTTCATTTCGCTGACTGATAAACAAAACCGGACAAGATATTAAAGCTGAGCAAAGTGCGAAAGGTTACGGCTTCTAGACAGATGTCGCCATTGATAGGATGAATATATTGACGAGCTGTCTGATTAAAATTATGACGGACCTTGGAAAGAAATTTAGTGAAATCCGGTGAAAAGTCACTCCAAGAAATTAAGATACAAAAGAAACGGGACCGGAGAAAATTATCGCAATTTCTGATCGTTGGATAAATATAATCACTGGAACGGAAGTAAATTAGACACATTCATATGTTGGAACAAGTCGTTAAATTATCACGGAAAAGCAAATTCTTTTGATGAAACCAATTGTTATGTGATGTTGCAGAAGTAACATGAAATTTCTCTCTAACGTTTTAATTAAAGAACTGAAGAGGTCCCGAAAGTTCGGGACGAAACTATTAATTTTGAATTAAAATTCTTGTATTTTTGACTTAAGGAAATACATTGAACATATTTATCAAAAACACTTAAAATCAAAAAATAATTTTATAGGATTAAGATCGGTCCTTTCATCTTTATTACTGGGCTGAGGACACCAAATCAGTAAAATTTTAAACGCGGCTTCTTCCCTACATTGATCTACTAATTTATATTTTTTAGAAACGAGGAAAAGTTATTTTACCTTCTCTCTCTCCCGATCTCTCTCTCCCGATCTCTCTCTTCCGATCCCTCTCTCTCCCGATCCCTCTCTCTCCCGATCCCTCTCTCTCTCCAGATCCCTCTCTCTCTCCAGATCCCTCTCTCTCCCGATCCCTCTCTCTCCCGATCCCTCTCTCTCCCGATCTCTCTCTCCCGATCTCTCTCTCTCCCGATCTCTCTCTCTCCCGATCTCTCTCCCCCGATCTCCTCTCCCGATCTCCCTCTCCCGATCTCTCTCTCCCGATCCCTCTCTCTCCCGATCTCTCTCTCTCCCGATCTCTCTCTCCCGATCTCTCTCTCCCTCCCGATCTCTCTCTCACTCCCTCCCGATCTCTCTCTCTCTCTCTCTCTCGATCTCTCTAACACACACATTACTTGTAATAGTGTGTTTACCAAATCGAATGGCGTAATTCTGAGATAATAAATTAAAATCCACAGTGTAAGAAAATATTCATTAGTAATAAAATGTTTACTAATACATTACAGCTGTAGAGATTTAGAATCGCAGTGAATGGAGATAGATTTTCTTCAAATTCTATTGTAATTGTAACCGAAAGTTCGACACAACTTAGATGGCATGTTCCGTATGGCTTGGATATATTAATGAAACCACTTTACTCAGAATATGATTTAAATTAATTGTATCAGCGTAAGCCTAAAAAGGGCGATATATACAGTATCGACAAAATGAACCATTTCAAGAATAGCCCAAAACAAGTTTAATCACAATATGACTATGATACCGCATCGACGCTGAAGAGAAGAGTTTCTGCAAAATTTCCACGAAAACTATTCCCCTGAGAGGAAATCCCACTCACCGACCGAGACTACAACTCCAATTAATTTCCCTGGAGAGCTAGAAACAGATACGGACAACCACAGACATTAAAAGGTCAGTCACGAAACAAAAAGAACTATTAGGCCATCAGGAAACTTGATGTACCTACCCCAGAGTTATTTTTTTTTAATTGAGAAAAATAAACACGCTTCAATAGTAGTAGTATTGTAAACAAAAACTACGCGTCATGTGATTGACATTCTCAACGACGTTGATTACTGTTGTATCTTTCATAATACACTGTTTTCACTGATAGGAAATATGGACACTTGGAAAAAGGCTAAAAATAAAGAAAGTATAAAAGGGACATTTTTAATGCTATATTGCGTAAAATATAACGAAATAAAGAATACTACATGTAATTTAAATGATTAAGAATAGGAGAGCGTTGTATGTTAGATGTTAAGACTGAAAGGAGCAGCCAGATATCTCGCTGACGACGACCAACAACCTCTAATGTTAAAATGAACATACAACTAGAAGAAATAAATTTTAACGAAACGTTCTACTTCATATCAGTATTTGTTGGTAGACAGCCCAAACAATGCACAACCAAATTTCGAATCTAGACTTTCTTGATGTTTATCAACGTTGGAGCATTCTTTTATTTACACAAAAACGTTTTATTGAATATTGCGACTATTTACGTCATGACATGAAAATGTAAATAATTAATCATTTAGCCTTAAGTTACCCTAACTATATATTATTACGTGAAAGGTTCCTATTTTCGGCATGAAACCCCGAATACTTATACAATAAATTTGTATGTATAAGGAAATTATAATACTTCATACATATTTATACGACCAATTATTTATATATTCATTTGATTAATCTAGCCTTCTTAAGATCAATATTAAGAGTGAAATAACACAGAGAAAGTTAATGATTCTAATAGGAAGAAGCTTTCGACTTTATCACTTTCAATTTCTATATAATCCGTAAATTAGTACCGAACATACTTCAGAACATTTTAGATTAGGGTTTGTTACTAATTTAAAACCCCTAACACTTTTTTTAACTTTTCTGTATTAATATCATGCCGCTGCCGCGCTGAAGATGAAATTTTGAGCGTGCTCGATCACATCGCCCGTTCATCATGAAGCCAGCCGCAAGTGTGTTCTGCTTGTGTTAGAGCGTTTCGGTATGTTCAAAACAATTTTAGAGGACCCGCCGACCGTGAAGTGAGATCAGTGACGAGGATTGTTCAGGCAATAAATATTCATTGGCAACTGTGTGAGCTATATGGAGAATCGCAATAATGAGTGATGGAACGGTGGATTAAACAGTTTAACGAAGGTGATGGCGATGATGACGATCTGAAATAGTAAGTGCAGACTTGGCTTTCATCACAGGAGGAACCTTTCTTTGACAAGGCATACAAAAACTGGTTTCCTGTTTCGAAGAGAGTCTGAATAACGACGGTAAATGGAGATGTAATGTGAAATGTGGAGTCAGGATTGAGTATAAAATATTTGTAAAAAAACGTTGCCCCTTTTTTTGATCATCCCAACCAATACTCCTTTTTATTTGATTTTGGAAATAGCGTGTGGATATAATGGCTCAAACTTGTGGGGTGACGATCCTCAACACCGGCAAACCATTTTCAATTTTTCTCATTAAATGGAATTGCAATTCTTGAATATTATAAATAAATCAGCTGAATAAAACATTATTAGCCCAAGATTTGGAACGTTCTGTACCTCCTTCAACCGGTGGAAAGAATTGCCAACGTCTTAGTTTGTTAATGAGACGAGGATCAAGTTTAATTCGAAACATTTTACGAGAAACTTGCAGATATATGTCTGCGAGGAAGTGGGCAATTTTTTTGCAAGGCAAATACAACCATAACCGTCGAGTAGGCAGAATGGTAAAGGAAGGGGAGCGAGCTCACGCACGTGTTTATTCGCGAGACGTCGAGGCTAGGGAACAGGGGGACTCATCTTACACTGGTCTAGAAAGGGGGAACCTCTGACAAAAGGTAGGGGGGGGCTAGCACAAAACAGGGGCACTATCGGACAGTTCGCAGACAAGAGTGCAAATTCATGACGCTGCCACGTTCACGTAAACTTCTTTCTTCAATAACTCACACACGTGAAATAATAATAAAAATTAAAATTATAAAAAAGTTTCATTGGAAATAAAAATATAAAAACAGCAAACAAGAATATTATTGATCGCAGGTTTTCCCGGTGTATTTGTTGCATTAGGAGCTCTTGGGCTTCCGAGCGGGTGAAAGCAGGCATTGGCCACGACGTTTTGATGACGTTCACTGATAACGATGATAGTGAACGTCATCGAAACGCAGTGGCCAATGCCTGCTCACTGTCACCCGGTCGGAAGCCCAAGACCTCCTAATGCAAGAATATTATTCACACAATTCTTTAAGACTATTGAGAAACAACGTTCGTATGGTAATAACCCGGGCTACGTGATAACTCGATACAAACCAACGCGATTCATCTATGAGCACAGTCTCACAAAAGGCAAATTTAGACAAAAAAAAAACCTTTAGTCGGTTAGTTCACGCCTCCACACTCCAATATATATATACGTGTGTGTTTATGCAATAATTTTTAGTTTCTAGCAATATATAATCTATTGTAAATATTTTACTTTCTGGATAAATTACAATTATTTAGTCTTCAAAACTAAAGCATCGCAAAAAAACAGGCTCTTCCACCAAAGATCCTCTCCCACTCCAAAGATTCTCCGCGTTTTCTTTTTGCTTAACACATCCACAGAAAATTCTCTCTTCTTCACGTAGACAAAAAATGATATTAATTGACAAACAGAATAATATTGACGGACTACATAGGCGCTATCAGCAGACTAACTAGTGCGAAGTGGAGAAACAGTGTCATTAAGGGTCACGGGTAACATTTGGGAAAATTCAGTCCTCGGAAAAACTTAATCAGTATATTCTGGATAGGGGCATTTTGCGTCACGACAGAGCGGATCAACTGGCCAAAGAAGAGGCTGAGTTACACATTAATCCCCCGCATAACCCCACTTGCACCAGTTACCACTGTAAGAGTGGATTCACGAGGGACATAGAGGAATGATGGACTAGAGTGCGACATCCGGAGAAAAGCGGCGCAATCCTCGCTGATCTGTCAGCAATAGCAGGGACATAGTCTAGCCTAAAGGGATATCCACAAGACAGAAGGTGTTAGTCGCCTTTGCATTCCAGTTTAACACACTTCTCTCATTCCAGCAATCCGCTTGTAGTTCTGCACGTCAAAATTTACCTCCCCTTCCCTCATCTTCTGCTTCTGTTCATTGCCTCTCCAACTCCTTGTTTCCACATCCGTCTTGGCTTTCCTCTCTTCTTGCACATCTTTCATCGAGCGTACAATTCCAAAATATTAATAGGCCATCTATTTTCTTGCATTCTTTTTAGATGCCTGTGGCAAATTAGCCTTATTTCTTCGAAATATATATTAATTAAATATTTTATTGCCGTGTTAAGAATGTGTTCTAATGTCGATACCCTGTAGTTTCTTTCACTGAATTTATTACGACTGCTTTAAATTTGCATTCAGTTTTCTTTATTCTTATATATATATTGTGATAAAAAAGGCGGATTTTGTGAGGTTGCGGCGTTATGAGGCGCAGTTCGGCCAACAACGATGGCTAGTCGGCTGAAAGATGGTGGTTCCCCGCGGGAAAGTCCCGCCAAGCGTGTATAAAAAATGACGATGGTGAAACCCCGCAGGAAAACCCCGCCGAACGAGTGTAAAATAATTTTGTGAAATAGGGGAATTTCCGTCGGAAGATTTAAAAGGGAAGCCGATGGGTGGCTCGCCCTCAGATAGGCAGGCGAGTGGAGCATGAGGACCGAAGCATAAAGTGAACGAGTGGAGGAGAGGACAGACTTGTCCGAGGGCAGAGTAATCCAGAAGTGATACGAGTGAGGAAAAGGACAGACTTGGTCCGATGCAGCCGAATTAGGGTGAGCAGGACGGTGACGGAGCAGAACGTGTCCCAGACGTGATCAAATCCTGCAAGACGCCAGAAAGACGCACAAACATTCGTAGATGTGGATGGTATTGTTGGCCCCGTAATTGTGGGAAAGCTATAAAAAATTTGCGAAACTTCTCATTGCTCTGGATTAATAATATTTAAGATTTTTCTTATCTATTTTCAGCTACTGCATACTTCCATCCTCACGAGAGAACCCAAAATCCCCTGAGATTAAGCCCGTTGTATTCACTTTAAATAAAAAAATGAAAAATTTTAAATTTGATCATAATTTGTTCTGTTAATTAATAAATATTTTATACCCAAAAAAGTATATTACAATATATATATATATATATATATAATAGCCCTGCGTAACGTACTTTGTGAAGCGCTCGGAACATAACGGGTACGCTGGGACTTATCTTCGTCAAAGCAACCACGTTTCAGAGAGTATACTTGAGTTCAAAGTAGTTAGTGTTACTTCTACTGTGATAAAGTGAATATTTCTATAAATTAGCCTATTTCATGAACCGGAACTTAATTTAATCACCGAAATGAGCATCAATACTAAACGTTTGCTACTATTGAATTCAATAGATTTTTGACCTATTTCATAAATTGAAACTTAATATAAGAAACAAAATACAAACACATGAAAGGACGATGATAATAAATACCAAAGATTTTCGTAAATCTTTCAATTATTTCCCATATTTCATGTAACCGGGAAGATTGCAAACTACATTTGGCTAAGGAAATCTGATAAAGCAAAAGCTAAGATTTGGCAATTGCATAAGTGTTAATTTTAGATAAACTTGGTTATTTGTGTATTTTCAATTGATATTTTTTTAATTGTATTCTTTCGACATCATAATAAAATTGGAAAGTTGTTTAAAACACAATTTTGAGATTAGAGGTTATGTTTTGGGTTGAGTGCGCATCATGTAAACGGCTAGAAGTTGTAGCAGAGTGTGTGGTGACGTCACACTGAGATCTCGGTAAATACGAGTAGGAAAAGAAAAAATATAAGGATATTGGAATCATGATGAGTATCTACAAATGGCAAACAACAGATATTAACATATTTGCATTACATATATCTCCCTCTGTTAATAAGAATTTCTAAAATCATTCTTAGAACCAGGGGATAGTGTCGAATTAATTACTGTAAGGTGCTAATACAAGTAAATACCTGGGCACCCAGCTAGTTTACTTATAATCGCGTTATACATATGGTTGTTTCGTAAATTAATTCTAGCAAACCAATTATCTTAAAGTTGTCATCCTAAAAAAGCAGTGATTAATTTTAATAACTAAACACGCTTTCCACTGTCTGGATATGTTCCTCCTCCATCCTCTGTTCTGTTTTAATATCCTAAAGCTTTTCGACGCCTCGCGTTTTCCTTTCTCCTCAACTGTACGTCGTTTCCCCTTCAACGTATTCTGGCGCCTCACTTGTTAGCCAAAAAACATTTAATACTATTTTTAGTGTACAATGTTAACCGTCAAATTTAAATCTATCTTCAGTCTATCATTAATTTTTAATTCTCAACTTCTTCCAGGAATAAACTTTACATTAGCATAAATACTTTTCCTCGTATCGATTTCCTTATTCTGCTCACGCGTTTACTAACTCTTCCACGCTTTCCTCCTCCGACGACTGTGGAGACAGGAATCTGTAGGAATATTATTATTATGTGTACTCGCTGTCCTTGCATTCTTTTTATTACTGTTGTGGGGGGGGGAAATGAAAATTTCTTCTGCGCCTGCTGTGTATTCATAAACAGTCTTCATACATTTGTATTTTCTAATAACAACTCCTTAGTTATCGTTGAATGCTAATTTGTGCCTGTGAAGGCTATGCATTCGTAGCGAAACACATTCAATTGAATATGTAGAGAGAACAAGCTTCATACATATGCATGGGATAAACCAAGAATTGTAAGCAAATAATTCACTATTTAGTGAAAAAAAATACATTTTGAAATGATACTGACGCGGCTTACAATTAGAGGAAGTTTAAAGTGAAAATCATACCATTAATCGAAATTAATTTCTGTGGTCAATAAAAATTTATCTATGAAATAAATTAACGACCAGATAGAGAATCGACGTTTCGTCACCATATTTGGGGATATCCTCGGGGAATGTTCAATTTTAAAGTTTATGAAATAAGAAGGTGTCAAATGTATAAATATTCAATCTTGACTGCGTACGGGGACAGCTTCAACCGAAGTTTTTTCAAAACTTACAAATTTAACGTTACCCGATGAAGTACCAAATATGGTGACGAAACGTCGATTCAACAAAATAAAAATTCTGTCAATTTATTTAATTATTTTTTTTGTAAAATACGTTAATTGATTTTCTAAATTTTACGTAATTCTATAATCTTACGATTGCTTTTGTAGACACAGCTGATAGATCATAGGGTCAGTGATAGAAATAATTGGTTTTCTGGGATCCTTTCACGAAAAAAACAATTTATATACCGAATTGAAGGGCATGAAAAGAAAGGAGAAATCAAGGAAGTAGTAATACAAGGATGAAGTCTGTCGTTAAACCTCTTTAACCTATATATAGAACAGGCGATGAAGAAAGTTAAAACGTAATATGGAAGGAATATAGAAGGAGAATAAAAAAACCGATGATATTGTAGTATTAGGGGAATAAGAAACGTCATGAACGTGATCCTGGAGGAAGAATTAATAGAGGGAAAACCAAGATGATTGAGTGTAATATGGGACACCGTGGAAACTAGGGATGGTAGACCTAAAGAGTAGGATAGCAAAGACAAGGAAGGCTCTTCCAAAAAAAAGGAAATTACTTTCGGTTAATATAAGTATGACTATTAGGAAATCATTGCTGAAAGTGTTCGTATGGAGTGTGGCGTTATATGGGAGCAAAACGTGGACGCTAGGAGTTGCAGAAAGGAAAGGAATAGAATGTAAAATATGGATGACCAAAAGAAGAGATAGATTAATAAGCCATGTTTTGAGACATGAGGGTCTTGTAAATTTAGCATTAGATGGAAGTGTGTGATGTAAGAAAAGAAAAGGGAGGCTAAGGATAGAATACACAAAGCAGATTAGGGTGGATGTGGAATGTGGTAGCTACGTAGAATTGAGAAGGCTTGCGCAGAATAGGTTAGCATGGAGGGTTACACCCGGACACACTTAGGGTCCTGAATACTATAACAAGAACTTTTTAACTGATGTAATGAAGCAACGGTTTGTATGATTAGCTAATTTTTTGGTTTAATATGTATTATTATAACACTATTGTATATTACGAAAAGTGTATTTTCAAGAGGGCGAATCGATAGTTTTTTAAATCATAGGGTAATGGATCTGGCAAGGAACTATGTACAACGTCTGTCTATAATTCCTGTCCATTGAAAAATGGAATGTGGAACGTTTTAGGATATTAATCCGGGAACAAGGTATATATGATTTAAGTGATGAGATGTAGAAGATCGCAAAAACGGAGGCGTGAACGGATTTTCGACAACTGAACGAAATACGTCGAAGAGTTACCGTGGTAGTGTGGTATTTTTATTATTATTAATATTAAAGTCGCGTCAACAGGAGACGTTCTTGATAACTACAAAAATTAATTACAATAGGAAACCAAAAAATACATTGCCATTGCGAACAACACTGAAGGAGGAGTGGGAAGAGACAATCACACTTAGACCAGTGAAAAATAATTCATACAGGTACATAATGCTTCATGAATGATTTCTAGGACACCTATATCTTCAACTAATTTCGGAAGATTGAGAACCGCCACTGAAGAGGAACACAGTTCACGTGGACCTTGTGATGGTGTCATGGCAGGGGCTGCCAGTAGTATTGGTTTTGATTAAATTCCGTGTGTATTCAACCTTATCAGTCAGTATTTCCGGGGGGGAACTCTGTTTGAGCCCGGGTTTAATTATCGGACACGACTGCAATCTTTCGCAGGTGCTAATGGCCTCGACCTGTCTGGACCTACCTGAAGGAAGTCTGATATATTCGGCCGTCCTTGACTTTTGCATGTCCTGGAAAAGTGTGGTGGGGACCTGATAGACTGTCAGTACGGTTGGTTAACCGACAATCGGGCGAGCTGTTCAGAGAAGTGAGAGTTGAAATCGTATTTAAACATTTAGGCAGGTCACGTGCCAGCCTCATTACTTGCTTTTCTGGTCCAAATCTATCAGAACTTGAGCTCTAGAATATTTAATCGAGCCGACCTGACTGGAGTTATCTTGCCACGATAATATTTCGTAACATTTGTTGATGCTTTGTCTCGGTCATTTCAACCGATTATATATACACACATACTGTTTAACTTATGTATAGAACAGGCGATGAAGAAAGTTAAAATGGAATATGGAAAAGGAATCATACTGCAAGGACAAGAAATAAAAATCCTACGATTTTCCGATGACATTGTGGCATTAGGCGAGTCAGAAGAAGACTTGGATAGAATAATAAATGGCATGAACGTGGTCATGGAGAAAGAGTTCCATATGAGGATTAATAGAGCAAAAACCAAGGTACTGGAGTGTAGTATGGGAAACAATGGAATAACGACAGGTGTTAGATTGGGAAGAGATATTTTAACGAAAGTTAAAGAACTCATACATGGGAAGCATAATAACTAGGGATGGTAGAAGAATAGTAGACATAAGGAATAGGATAGCAGAGGCAAGGAAGGCTTTCGCGAAAAAGAGGAATTTACTTATGCGTAATATAAGTGTGATTATTAGGAAATCATTGAAAAAAATGTTCGTAGCAGTGTGGCTTTATATGGGTGCGAAACATGTACAGTAGGAGTTGCAGAAAGGAAAAGAATAGAAGTCTTTGAAATGTGCTGCTATAGGATAATGCTGAAAATCAGATTGGTGGGTAGAGTAACGAGGAAATTATTACCAGAATAGGGGATGAGCGAACTATATGCTGGACGTTGACCAAGAGAAGAGATAGATTAATAGGCCACGATTTGAGAAATGAGGGTCTTGTAAAATTAGCATTAGAGGGAAGTGTGTGGGGTAGGAACAAAAAAGGAAGGCCAAGGATGGAATACGCTAAGCAGATTAGGTATGGTGTGTGATAGGCTTGCTCAGTCTATGGACTGAATACCACAACAACAACAACAACTAAATTAAAAACCAATAGGCTTTTAAAGTTAACAGGAAAATAAATATATGTATATTCAAAAGTAAAATTATTCCTACTGATAAATATATGTATATTCAAAAATAAAATAATTTCCGACTGGTTTTTCAGACAGTTTTTACTTATAAATATGCGCACCTTCTACAGGTTTACCTCCTTGTAAGGAGAAGATGCGAATATGCGCCGGAGCGTTGTTTGAGTAGGAAAATAAAAACTGACTGAAAGAACGGGTTGGAAATTGTTTTATTTTTGAATTTTAATACCAGACGTATATTGATTTAATATATATGTGTATATTTATTAATAAATCAAAATTTAGCAGAACATTCATGATGTTATCCGCTGTGATTAATATTAAATTTGAATTAGCATTTGATTACGTGTTCTTTGGAATGAAGTCAACTGTATATAAAAATGTAGACAGGAACCTAAAACAAAATTATTCATGGTTCGGAAGCCTAATGAGACGTACCAGTTGTCTAAAGACACCGAGTATCATTAACAGATATTTGAATTTAAGGCTGACAAGAAGGTTATAAATTTTGTTGCCAACCCTGATCCTGCGGGCTCATTGAGAATATTTTGCTGCAACCTCAATACCTGCGGCGTTCCTCCGAGTCGAGGCTTAAGTTGACTTAAAAAAAGAATTGCATCGTGCATGAAGAGCATTTGACAATAGTCAGGTCATGTAACGGTTGATGAATTAAGTTGTGTGGTGATTTCTCTTATTTTCTGTTAATGTTTTATAAATACAACCTTTAATCTTTCTTGGTGTGTCTTTTGAGTCGTATACAGTCAGAGGATATTCGTGTAGAACCCCAACTATCCCAATTTGGTCACTGGGATGGACAGGTCAACCAAAACGACCAATCTGAGAGTAGGTGGGACCTTAATATATATCATATTTATAGTAATTATTGAACATGGCGGCACTTTGTTCGAGGAGTTTGTAAAAAGTAGTTGTGGTTTTCAGTCGTAAGACTGGTCTCAAGCAACCCTCCATGCTCTAGTATCTTGCGCAAGCCTTTTCATTTTCTTATAACTACGACAACCCCATCCTCCCTAATGTGCTTGCGTATTCCATCCTATGCCTCCCTCTTCTGTTCTTACCCCACACCCTTCCCTCTAATGCTAATTTTACAAGAGTAAAAAGTATTAGTGCTTAAATTATGTAATCGTCTTAGGTCGTTTATAGATTTCTGGACAATGCATTGAATCGCGTACAGGGAATATATGACCAGGTGGTTCAGGAGAACATTAGTTGAAATTTTTCCCAAGCGGGAGAAACATAGCAAAACTGGCCTGCAGAGGTTAACCAGCACTTGGATTACGTTCCTCAAGGTCTTACTTGGACAACGCCTCTCCTGTTCCGTTATAGCTGGAACCGAATTTTTTAGACATTTATGTGATTTGCCGGTTATCCTTCACACACAGATACTTTGTATGGCCTATATAGGTAAGGAGCCGGTTCTCACGCAAAAAAAAAACAATCTAACTAACCAACATTGGAACGACTTCGCTGAATCCATTCATTATGATTGAACGTGCAGTTTGTATTGATACAAGGTTTTATTTACTCGCTACCCTTCCAGTTTTATCACACAAATAGATCTCCGTGTGGTCATAAGATTGAAGACAACCCCTAGGAAAGTGACACAAAAAAATATCAATATTATGGGAAAACACTTTAAATATATTTGGAAGAATGGAAAAATGTCGACCGGACAAGGGACTCGAACCCCGGTCCCCCCGTTATCAGGACAGGTGCTATACCACAGAGCTAATCCGAGTCGACGGCCAATAACGGATTCAACATCCCTTCATTCCTGTAAACCTAAGCCAGGCTCACCTAAAATTTACTAATCACACTCAACACGACATAATTTCTAGGAATTTTGTGAAGAACGGACATTGAATTCCATGCACCTACGAACAATTTACATAAAGTGTAATGTGGAATATTGTGCATATTCTAAATATATCCGTAAATTTACGGAACTGAAAGTTGAAATAGTTTATTAAATACAAAAAATAAGAAAAAAAGATATTTGTTGATAATAGAGCAGGGAGTACGCAGGGCGGATAGATGCAGGAACAGACAGGATAATGTACAAAACTGACTACAATAATGAGTGTGAGAGGGAATGAACCATTAAGAGACGAAGGTAGTTGCAGATAGTCGAGGAAGGAGAGACCGAATTCCATTCACCTTTGATCAATTTACACAGTGTCCAATTCTTCACAAAATTCCTACAAATTACGTTGTGATTAGTAAATTGTAGGTGAGGCTGGCTTCGGTTTGTAGGAATGAAGGGATGTTGAATCGGTCCTCGGTCATTGACTGGGATTAGCTCTGTGGTAGAGTACCCGCCCGGAAATCGGGAGGCCCGGGATTCGAGTCCGGTCGACATTTTTCCATTCTTGTGTTTCTTCAAAATCAGCTAACATATACGCTCCTACTTGAGCTTCAAGTGAACCATGTCTACTTCCTTTGACTTTAAATATATTTATATAACCCGATGGGATATGAGGAACATATAAATACATGGATTTTATGAATTTCAACCGGTCTGAGTCTGGTGATTACATATTAAATATAAACTTTGAGCCGATACTTCTTTTACGCCTGAGTAACTTGTAGCTATTTAAATTATAAAGCCATATTAATCAATCACATTATTTCCACTCATCGCTTCAACTATGGTACTTGTAGAAAAGGTAAGGGGAAAAAGTAACATTCATAACAGTGATTTGTAAAACTTCCCAACATAGTCTTTGGCCTAGGGTTGCCCAAAACCGCTGCTGCAGGACTTTAGGTTAATTAGCCAGGTTCTTTGACATAGATATTTCGTAAATCACACATAATGGGGTGATTTTCGAGCAAATAAATGGCCAATGAGAGAGACAATCATTACAGTAGCTGTGTTGGTCCCCATTTAAATTTATTTTATTAATATTTCATTTAAAATTTTCGTTATATAGGTTCCGAAAAGAATTCACACTTTTACCATTCCGTTCATCTAAGGTAATGTTAGGGAACTAAAATTTTCCGACAGATTTTTCTATTGTAACCTCGTTAACGGTCTACGAGTTTTCCCTTGCCTTAGTCTGAAGAAGATGACAAAAAATTAAACAAATTTCTATTTTTCCTGTCCTTCTTGTCCTTTTCTGCATTACCGCCGTGTTTTCATTTCTACCAGTCGCTAAATGGGATACCATGAAAAAAGACGTTATAATGAGAATACTTGACTGATATAGACGACATTCCTGCACAGCTTTGAGTGACCAGAACCTGGTGGCTGTTGACCATGGTGATGTCTCGCGGCCTTCCGCGTGTCTCTGAAGCCCCCCTCCCCCCTCTCTCCATCGCTCCTGCCCCCCTCAAGGTCCGCACTTTCCTCTCCGACTTTTGCACTTTACTAGGAATTCAGCGCTCTCAATTGAGACTTTTCTCCCACAGACTAGAGGCTCCCTTAACAGTAACTAAGATCATGAACTATCTTTCTACAAGTTCTTGCGAATAACCGTTCTAAGTCACATTGAAAGGGTATTTTCCCCACCAAATAAGCGGCCAGTGAGACGATCATTACAAATAGATTTTTTTAGTTTCGATTTAAATAATTTTATTTTTAATAAAAGTTCATTTATATTTAGTAAATTTCTTTTGATTTATCAAATGAAATAAATTTACGAACACATACAAAGTTTTTATTTAATTGAATCGACGTTTCGTCAGCATAATTGGGACTTCTTCGGGTAACGATAAATTTTGAGAAAGAAAGGTGCTAAAGGTATAAAAATCCAAACTTGACTACCTCAACGGCAGCTTCAACCGAGCAATTTTCATCAAAATTTAAAATTTCCTGAAAAAGTATCAAATATTGTGGCGAAACGTCGGTTAAACTAAATAAAAACTTTGTAACTGGTCGTCAATTTATTTTACTTTCGTTATATTAAACAAAATTACCGCAATGAATCCACACTTCTAGGATTACATTTACCATTACCGTTTATATGAAAAAGATATGTTTAAACTCTATCTATGGCCGTTACGTTCAAATTTTAGGGAGCGACGAGGCTCAGACTCAATCTTCCTCCGCACCTCTAACGAGCTCCTGTTCAAATCCTACAATAAGCCCCGTATAACCCCAGTGATTACCCTTTGCCTTGGTTTACAAGTTTCTTGTCTCTCTTCTTTGAAAAATCTACGTCTATGTAATTTCTTGCCTACGGCGCGTGTAATTGTAAATAAGGCCAGAAATCAAAGAAACAAATTATAATTAATCAATTTAATTTAACTTAATTCCTAATTTCTGTCCTGATATGTACCCTTATCAGGACAGAAACATGTCTTTAAGTAAAATTGATAAATTATAATTTCATTTCTCTGATTTATGGCCTGATTTAAACTATTACAGACGCTAATTATTATTATTACTGTAACATCTTTCCGCCTCTAAAATTTCGTTTTTTACAAAAAAAATGTTGCGAATGCTCGTATTGGAGATTGCGCTGCCTGATTTCTATTGGAGACACAAGAGTAAATTTTAAAAGAGAAAGTAGGGGGGGGAATTAGCCGTTTCGAGCATTATGCTTCGAGAGAAATAGACAACTTTCGACAACTCTGCAGGGTAAAAATTATTCTGAAAAGACTGACGCAAGGAAACATATTGTGTTCAGTTATGCATAAATAGTTAACAGTTCAGAGATAATAAGTACAGCGTGTGGTAGAAGGTGCTCGGTGATGTCTGTATATCCTCAATATAATGAATATTTTTAAAGAAGACATGAGCGTTAAGCCGCATTTCCTCCGAGAAAAAGTTCATAGCTTCTCCTATTGAGCTTCCGATTCTACCTGGAAACTTAAAAATGAAAATCAATCTCGATTCTTCAGAACACTAATTGATCGTAGTTTTGTTTAATTAAATCCCTATGGGGTTTCAAATCAAACTAAAAAATTCAAAACTTTATAATTAAATATTATACTGTTGACATTAGTCTGAAAGAACTTCTGACATAAATGTGATTAATTATAATTTTAAAAAATTGCCTTCAATGGACAAAGGAAAATAGCATTTTGTTATTAAAATATTTTTAATACATATATATGCAGATTATTATGTAACTTTTTAGCCCAAAATCCCCAGAAAAGTATTTGTTGAAATTATTATTATTACTATTAATGAAATTTTGAGACCGATTTAAAGCCCATGGGGTTACAATTACATAAATATTACACTTTAAATCAGTAGAAGTAAATTTTTGTTCGTTGAAGAATTTATTGTAGTCTGCGTTAAGGTAAAGAACGGAATCAGATACAAAGATAAAAAATATAAGTGGGATAATAGACGCCATGCAGGTGCATAAGAAACTAAATACTCTATTATTTACCGCGTACCGGAAAATAGAGATTAAAGAAGGTCTCCGAAAACGACGAATGTCTCCGAAAACGACGAATGTCTCCGAAAACGACGAATGTCTCCGAAAACGACGAATGTCTCCGAAAACGACGAATGTCTCCGAAAACGACGAATGTCTCCGAAAACGACGAATGTCTCCGAAAACGACGAATGTCTCCGAAAACGACGAAAGTCTCCGAAAACGACGAAAGTCTCCGAAAACGACGAAAGTCTCCGAAAACGACGAAAGTCTCCGAAAACGACGAAAGTCTCCGAAAACGAGGAAAAAGGAGAAAAGTGGGGAAAAACAACTCAATTTTGTACATACACAAAATTCATCTTCTACAAGTAATTTAAATGCGTACGTTTCCTTTTTCAGTAAAACCCGACCCTGAAGGAATAATTGGTGAAAAATATTAACACATTAGGTATAGAAAGTGAAGGTTATTTACGTTATCTTCTGTCCCCTGGACAGAAGTTAACTTACTCTTGACTATCGCCTTGCGGAAGTGTCCTTCCTCCTGAGCTTGTATCACGAGGATCCCTATCGGCAAACTCAGCAATTTCTGAGGAAAACTCACCCCTCGACTTTATTATGCGGCATATCCGCCGGCAATGCTCTTAACTAATGCTTTTCTTATCGTCCAACATTTATCGGAAATTTGTTTATGTATATCGTCTTGAATTAGTTTTTAGACCTCTAAAGGTACTTAAAACATTTGAAGGCTTAGTAATTAGCGGTTTCCTATCAACGCCGAAACAGTCTCTCTGAGTGAACAGAGTTAATGGAACAGAGTACGGAAGCAGGTTTAGATGTTCAAAGTGCTAACTAAATTACTTGCATTAAGGGTTCATAGTCATAATCTAACTTCATATATTTTACTTCATTAGCGTCACGGTTCATTTCTGAAGTCGTTAAGGGTCTAATTAATTCATTAGAAGCATCGTAGAACTGCATTAACGTAATATTTTCGTTAACGAAATACAATTATCAATTAGTTGGCGATTTCTCTAAATATAAAGGTAGTTCTCTGAAGTCCCTTCTCTTCTCTCAGCATTCTATTTTATATGCCTACCACATTACCTATGTCTTTTTCGTTTCTTCCTTTGTCACTTTTCTGTTCCGTTGAACATGACTGTTTCATTATCTCCACCCTCTTATGCGCGCTCTCTCTCTCTCCCCTCCTCTCTCCCTCTCTCATCTCGACTATCCATAACTACCTACTCTCAATGGCTCGTTCTCTTAAAACATCCTCTCCCTCACACACTCGTTATTGCAGTCACTTTTGTACACATACCCTGTCTGTTCCTGCATCTATCGGCCTTACATACTCCCTGTTCTATTATCTTAAAATAACTTATTTACTTAATTTTCTGTATTTAATAAATTATTTTTCCAATTTAAGTTACGTAAATATTTACGGGTACATTTTGAATATACATAATATTTTTTCTATGCAATTATTTCCTCATATTTATCAAAGTATCTCATTCTTTTAATTTGAAATAGTCAATCAATTAACATCTGTTTTCCAAAAATAATCAAACTAAATAATTTAACGATAGCATTTTATATAGTTTAAATGGCGTTTCGTTAGGACTTCTTCAGGTGATAAAATGTGATGAGAGGAGATGCCAAATGAGTAAAATTCCAACCATGACTGCCTCCAAGGAGAGCTCCAACTGAAATGAGTTAAACTAAACACCAACTGATCGTTAATTAATTTCAAAAGTTTATCTTTTAATTTGAGATATTTAACAACGTTTAACTATTTTTATATTTATATAATTAACGAATAAATAAATTGCTAACAGCCAATATATTTTTCAATATAATACACTACACGTTTCGTTCCCAATTCTGGAACTTCTTCAGACACTTCGGCCCTAACCACCACTTGACGCAGTTTTCCTCTTCCTCGACCACTGATTTTTAATCCAAATATATTCGCAACCATTAAAAATTCAAAAAAAATTGTCTGCGCGTGTCTTTACCTGATGAATTTAAAAAATCTGACTTATTGACCGCTTGACGATTACTTGGTTAACTATTTCTGTCCACTTAGCCCAATTTTTAAAATTTCGTATGACTTTCAAATTTAAAAAAATCATTCTATCAAACTCCGTTTGACCAGTCTTATTTTTTAGAAGTAGCCCCTTTTTCTAAATTTGTATTATTTATATCATTGTGATATTTCTCTCATCTTTATAATTATTACTATTCAGCAGACCTATTTTTGATGATAGTAAGTTTAAAATTATTTTTCTCTATGCCAAATATTTCCTGTTATTCTCCATTCTCCTTAATTTGAACTATTTTCCCTTCCGAGGAATTATTTTTCTTAATCAACAGTCATTACGACGACTAGTGATATTGCTATATTTCTGAGGTTAAAAATAATAATTTTGGTTCATAATGTGTCTAGTAAATTAATTCTTTTATCGTTCACTACCGTTGGCTATAAATCTAAAATTCTTCGCAGTAATTATTTCATTCATTCTAATCTCCTATTTACTCAGTGGTCCTTCAAGAAGAACAGTTTTCCTCAGTTCCGGTTTCAATTCTACCCTCTAAAAATTAAGCTTGTTTTTCTCATGTTTATTTCCACTTCCATTTGCTGTTCCTCACATAACTTTTTTTTTTCTGAACGACCCGTTAGTAGTCCAAGTTCTGAATTCTACCTTCATACTATTAAATAAATGTATCAATAGTCAATTTATCAGAAAATAATTTTATATTTATTTAATATATTTAAGAAGTTTTGTCCGTATTTGTGGACTTCAACCGGTAAATTTAAAATGGATAACATGTGAGTGAAAGTGGATAATTATGCGTCCTGCGACGGTTGCGGCCGAACTAATATTTAACGATTGATTAAATCCACAAATATGGACCAAAAGTCATAAATTTCACTCTATATATAATACCTCTGAGTCAAGCACTTCGCGAAACGCTCGGGTCACATCGGATACGCTCGGCTTTAGTTTCGTCAAAGAAACCACGGTGCAGAGAGTACACGAGTTCGAAATAATGTGTTACTTCTACTTTTATAAATTGTATACTTATATAAATTAACCTATTAACCTATCCAAATAAATATCAAGTATAAACCTTTTCTCCATTAAACCTAGCAGTGTTAACTCAATAGATTCTTAACCAATTTTATAAACGGAAACTTAATATTTCAAACCAAAGTACGAACATACGGAAGGATGATGATAATAAGTACCAAAGATTTTCTTAAATCCTTAAATTTTCCACAGATTTCAAACTACATTTGCCTAAGACAAACACACAAAAACAAAGCTGTGATTTTTAAATCATTATAATTCAGTACAATTTTTGTCAATTGCATAAGTGAGAATTTTCGATAAATTTGGTTATGAGTGTACTTTAAATTTTTATTTTTTTAATCGTATGCATTTGACGTAATAAAATTGCATAGTTGTTTAAAACCCTATTTTGAGGTCAGAGGTTATCTTTTGTGTTGAGTGTGCATCGTGTAAACGGCTAGAGATTATAGTGGAGTGAGTAGTGACGTCACAGTGAGATATCTCCGTAATTACGAGTAGGTATATAAAAAAATACGGGAAATTGAATCATGATGAGTATCTACAAATTGCAAACAAGAAGAGATTGGCATCGTTACACTATATATATATATATCTCCTGCTGCTAGTAAGACTTTCTAAGTTCGTTCTTAGAACCAAAGTTTAGGGAGACCAGACATCGCGCTCTATACAGCTTACATCACAAGGCTAATACAAATAAATACCCAGGCATGGCCGGGCACCCAGCTAGTATTAAATAAATATAAAATTGTTTCCTAACAAATTGGCTGTATTGTTTATTTATTTCTACTTTACTGTCGCAGTATTATTTGAAAGACTATCTATTTTTAGCTCACATACTGTATACTGTAATCAATTGCAGCCTTCACTTAGCTTCCTAAATAGTTTTTATGCGGCTTTCTTCTTCTGTTCCGTAAATGGGTTGTTAGTATGTACGTGCTACCCTACTCTCCACCTCAAATTCCCCTCAGTTTCACTCACCACTAATATACGCTACCTAATTCAAGTCTGTCAGAGAAATCCAAAAGAAAATATGTTTTCTGGCGTTATTTGATTCCATTACGAGAGAAACCAATACTACGTTCGACCAACTTTTTTATATTGTTTCGGTCTTTGTTCTTTCGAGCGAGCCCCGCACATCGTGTAGGTCGATTATTGTGATAACAGAGTCTGATGATTACCCTCCTCATCACGTGCTGCTGACCGACCCCGGAGGCTACGGTACGTTTCAGAGGCTCATCGATTTCTCGATCGTGTTACGCACTCGGATTTCCGAGAATCTTCGCCGAGGGGGAATAACAAGGCGCTATGCATAAAAACAGCGACGCGGTCCTCAAGGTCCAACTTGGTTAGGGCCGCGCCTCTCCTCGTCAGTTACTGCTGGAAGCGTGGATTTTAGGACGGACAACTATTACGACCGTTTCCTGTCAGACAACCTTCACAATCTCACGCACACGCAAACGGCCTCAACGTTTATATACAACTACTACAAAAAAACAAAGAGGCTATAAGTGATGAATACCACAATAGCAACCTTGGCAGAGGTTTAGAAGTTACTAAAGGGATGTTGCATCATATTTAACATTGGAAAGAACTGTACACTTGGCGACATGTTGTATGCAACAGGTGTTTCGATCACTGATGGAGACAGGCCGGGAGAAATGCTGCTGTAGTGGAACTCACTTTAACGCTCAAACCACCGGAGCCGAAACCTAGTGTTCTATGGAGTCCAATACCAGCTGCAGATAAAGTGGCCGATAGCTGGCGTCCCCAAGTGAATAAAAGTCCTTGGGACTCAGCCGTCGCACCAGCGCATAGCGGTCCGAAACTACAAAACGTTGTGACAAAAGTCAACAAGTTAATCAAAAGTATGGAGTGTCATCACAAATTATTAACCTCATTCAAGAAACGTATCGTGACTACACGTGCATACTCATTCATGAGGGCCTATATCTGTACGTTCAGAAGTACGTCAAGGTTGTATTCTGTCACCAACTACGTTGCTGATTGTGATTGACGCGGCAATGTGGAATGTGACGTGAAAGGAGAAACGTAACATCGAATGCAGAGTGTTTAGTAGACTGGAAAGTCTAGATTTTACTGACGATTTCTCTCTCTCTCGTTGAGGCACATGATGAAATGCAAGTAAAACTTTAAGACTTTGTAAAAGAAGAGAAAAAAGTGGGGCTATAGATGAACTCAAATAAGACCAAGGCCCTAAGGATACTCACGAACAAACTAGACCCATTTGTTCTCGATGATTAGTCTGTAGAGGATGTGGATAGCTTTACGTACTTGGATCGTATAGGCACCAAAGATGGAGGAGCTGCACAGGATGTATCGCAACGCATTCAAAAAGCAAATGGTGCATTTTAAGGCTCTATCCGGTGTGGAAGAACGACAAAATATCTACCCGGACCACACTACGCGTCTTACAAAGTAATGACAAGTCTGTTCTATTATATGGGCCCGAGGCTTGGAAAGTGACTAAAGAAATTACCTCCAAGTTACAGAACTTTGTAAACCGCTGTTTAAAACATATTCTGAATTAGAAATTGTCCGTAAATAATCTCCAACCACGAACTATGGAGGACAGGAGAAACCGAGGTAAGCATACAGATAAAGCGACGAAAATGGAAATGGATGGGGAAGGGAAACGAAGCAATTATGAGAGACTATCGACTGGAATCAGCAGGGTAAAAGGAAGAGAGGGAGACCCAAACAAACATGACGAAGATGTATACATATGGAAGCAATGGAAGAAGCCAACAGGTGAAGACGCTAGCTGTCAACTGGACCAGATGGAGGTGCTTTGTTGATGCCCTCTGTTCCACGAGGAACAACAGGAATTGATGATGATTGAAACTCAGTACACTATGTTTCTGAGGTTGCAAATTTTAAATTCTACAGGTTTTATGAAAAACAAAAAAGGGGCCAATATGGTGGACAAAAAGGTGAAAAATGTATGTAATTCGTAAAAAAAACGAGTGTAATAAGGGTTTCTGCGTTCGCTCATTTTTAATTTGATATTTATTTTGAAAAACAAAATGATGGATCCCATGTGGCGGACATAAACATGAAAGAAGATATATAAATAAAGAAAAAATTGAATTTTTATGGATACTTTAGCTCATATATTGAACTCGATAAGAATAAGATGTTATTTGTCAAGGAAATACTATAATTGGCATTATTATTTAAAATTTAAATAGAATAATTGGTACAAAGATTTATTTTTAATTGCTGAGGTACGAAAACGCAATCTTGACGAAATTTCAGTCGCAAGAAATGTACGATTTTTTTTGGAGAAATTGGACAACTTCTGAAAGTGTCAAAGTTTAATCAGAGAACTGCAGCTCACTAACGACAGTCAAGAACTGAACGTTGGGTAATGAGTTGAACCCAAAATTCAAATTCGAAGCAGAGTTTTCTATTAACCGACATTAAGCATTACAAATTAAATTGTCAGTGTAGATTTTATTCTAGAGATAAATAAAATCATATTAAAAATTTAGATACGTAAAACCTTTTTTAAAATTATTACAATATTAACGTGGCATTGTAGACGTATCATCTGTAACGTATTCCAAGGATTCTAAACGCAAGCGAGGTAACATTAATGAAAGGAGAGAGTGTCACGGACCAAGAAGTCGCTCGTGGTCAAGGAATTCGTCACCAAGACAGAGGCGGGACAATTGTATTATCTTGTAATTATAAACGACATATCTCTCCTCACCAGAAAGAGAGATAACGCTTCTCGAAGAGGCTGCTGATACTGTACGCATTAGCAAGCTCAGTTGTTCCTTAGGAACCCTAGTGCGTGGGTATAGTGATATCAAATCAGGAGTTCCTCAAGGGAGCGTCTTGGGACAGACGTTGTACGTACTGTGTATTACAGACACACGGGCCTCCGCCAATACTGTTATGGGTAAATTAGATGACGACGTATCAAAACTAGACAGAAACGACATCGCTACATGCTACATGCGTCACCAACTACATCAACTACACGTTTGGACTGATAATTGGAAGACGAATATAATTTAATCTAAATCCACTTTTATATCTTTCACTGTAAGGAAACCCCATAATATTGTCATTTTATGACAAATTCATTCCTGAGACTGAATCTATACGTTATAAAAGACTCATGCTGTTTAACCTATATACAGAACAGGCGATGAAGCAAGTTAAAACGGAATATCGAAAAGGAATCATACTGCAAGGAGAATAAATAAAAAAACCTACGCTATGCCGACGATATTGTAGTATTAGGGGAGTCAGATAATAGACATGAATGTAGTCCTGGAGAAAGAGTCCAATGTGAGGATTAATAGAGGGAAAACCAAGGTAATGGAAGGAGTGTAGTATGGGAAACACTGGAATAACAAAGGATGGTAGATTGGGAAGGGATATTTTGACGGAAGTTAAGAAATTCTGCGACTTGAGAAGAGTAATAACTAGGGATGGTAGAAGTATAGTAGACAAAAAGAGTAGGGCAGCACAAGCAAGGAAGGCCTTCCCGAAAAAGAGGAATTTAGTTACGAGTAATATAAGTGTGAATATTAGGAAATCGTTGCTAAAAATGTTAGTTTGGAGCATGGCGTTATATGCGTGCGAAGGATGGACGATAGGAGGTCCGGAAAGGAAAAGAATAGAAGCATTTGAAATGTGGTGCTAAAGGTGAATGCTGATGGGCGGAAGTAACTAACGAGGAAGTTCTTAACATAAAGGGGGAAAATCGAACAATATGGAGGACGTTGAATAAGAGAGGGGATAGATTAATAGGCCACGTTTTAAGGCACGAGGGTCTTGTAAAATTAGCACTAGAGGGAAATGTGTGGGGTAAGAACAGAAGAAGGAGGCCAAGGATAGAATTGGCTAAGCAGATTAGGGAGGATGTGGGTTGTGCTTGTTATAAGGAAATGAATAGGCTTGCACAAGATAGGTTAGCATGGAGGGTTTCATCAGACCAGTCTTAGGACTGAATACCAGAACAACATAAAACTCACTTGGAGAACACACGTTACCAAGCAAAGGAAATAAATTTATCTTACTAGGAAGAAGATCTAAACTCACGTTAGAAAACAAGATTCTAAAATACAAAACTGTCCGCAGACCCATTCGGACATCTGGGGTTGCGATACCAAGTCCAAATCTGATATGCTGCATCGCAGCCAATCAAAAATCCTAAAAGTCAACGAAACACCGCTTCTGCTCAAAAAGAAATTCCTTCTGATGTGTCACTCGATGAAGCTAGTGGAGGCAGAGAATCCGGTGGTTAGGAGCTTGGTAGAAAAACCACAGTGGATAGCCGAAACACACAACCCCAATTCATACAGGTCTGGATCGTTTGATAGTTACCGAAAATCATTAACAACGCGACCCCGAAATACCCTGCATGGAAATTGAGCATTTATGAAGGAAGCGTTTCATCAGCTAAACGGGAAATCCCGCAAAGAAATCGACTGGAACAATAAAGTAAGCATGCTTGCGATCAATCTAGGACATCCCGAAATTAAATTCACGGATGGATCAACAATTCTGTACTATTTTCGGATAAAAGTTTTCGCTATAAAAAAACGGATCGATCAAAAGCTCAGGAGAGCGTCGCTAGCGCAGTGATTTTACAGGAGATGCAACTGGCAAAGAGCTTGGACCCGGAAACTAATATTCACATGGCAGAATTGTACGCTGCTTGCTACATAATTACGTAGGGAGGCTCCGCAGTTCAACTCCCATTTTCACTGACTCCAGGGTGACGATTAAACTGCTTAAAAACAAAGTATCGCGAACAAGTATCACCAATGATATAAGAAATATTATTCTATTCTGCAAAGAGAAGAACTGTAACGTTACCATGGCATGGATTCCAGCACAAGTGGGTACCAGGGAACATGAGGCGAGACTGAGGAATAATCCAACAATTACATGTAGGGGCCTAAGAGCGACGAATAGACATAAACTAATAAGTAACTGGAGGCAAGCCAATCCTGTGAGTGGAAGTCAAAACTTCAGAAGCGCTTACCCCAAAGAAATAAGCAGAAAGAAACAGGTGGGTAATATCAAGGGTAAGAACCCTACATACGCGGTTGACTCGCTCATAACTTTTTTTACAGATCTCCTCAACCCAAGTGTAGGACATGCAGTGTAACACTTACTTTACAGCACATCCTATTCGAATGTCCAGTCCATATGAACGAGAGGAGAGACACTATACAGACTTTCGCAAAAAAAGGATTTCTACAAGTCAACACAAGCGATAAAGAGTGCTTTATTATTTCTGGAATAAACAGTACTGTTAGATGAAATTAAATGTAAAATAATTTTATATTTTTTGTGTCTCTATGTTCTTGTTCACCTGTTGTTTTGAAAAGTATTTCAGCAGAACTTCACCAAAACCTTCAACCAAATAAAATGATACGTTTTCAGCGCATAATTGCTTTTCTTCACAATTTTCTATTTGAGCCTATCCTTAAAAGGGTAAAATGTCAAAATATAGATGGATGAAATTAACAACTACGTGAAGTTGAATTTCTCCTTCGTACCCTGAAGAGACAATGTTAGCAGATAGAGGGGAAGTAAATAAAGTCAACCGAGCCATGGGCTTCCCGTCTTTTATTTCTCAGTAACGGTCGACTAAACTTCACGATCGACAGTTGAAAGGAATGAGGAAAACGTTCCCAATCGGCGAGCGAACGTTCTGTATCGATCTCTGAAACTAGGCTCTTTTCTTATTCCCCCTAGAAGTGAAGCAACTAGTGACTGCATAATCGAGCAAGGTCGGACAAACTTCAGGTTCAACAGAGAACGTAGGTTTTCCCAGTGTATTTGATGAATTAAGCGTTCTCGCGATTCCACTCGGTTATAGACGTTTATTTGCCACGACTTTTCGAAGGCTGTCACCGCTACCTTCTTCAGGTGAAGTTGCACTTTTCCTTAAATATTTACAATAATGGTCGTCGAAATACTAATTGTATATTTCAAGCAGTATTAGTGACACAAGAGATGAGATTTAAACAAACAATTAATGAATCCTCACAGTGTGGCTTTTGTTACATCGGACAAACAGTAAGGACTTTTTGAAACGGGAATTTAAGGCCATAAATCTAATTGTTAGACTGTCAACCCTATCATAAAGCGCTGTGTTAAATTTAACCGCAGTTTCCTTTTCGACAGCGCCACTATTTTAAACACACAGAAGTGTTTTATAATTAAAAGTCAACCAAAGACTGTAAATATGAAGCACGGCACGGAAAATCATAACGAGTTATATGACTTTTTCTGTATTTAACTAATGAATAACTTACTGCTGTGTGAACTATGAGCTTTGTTTCTGTTTCCTTCTCTATTTAACTTTAAATTCAGATATTGGCTTTATTTTTTAGGCTCATATATAATCGCCATTGGAAAAGGACGCTAGTCCGCGTCGAAACGTCAGACATTTTAAATATTCTTGGTAATTAGCCAATCAATTAATGGCTGTTTTCCACAGTATTAAATAAACTACCGACCAGATGTAGTCAAAGTTTTTTATTACGTGAATCAACGTTTCGTCACCATATTTGGGATTTCCGCGGTTAATGTAATTACAAAAATTGTACAATTATTTTCACAATAAAAATTATCATAATATCAGGAATAAAATTAATAATAATAAAACTTACAAATTCGATGGCAAAGACAAAAAGTTGTCAAATGTATATAAAATCTAAAATGATCCCAGTTTTACAAATCATTAGGTTTAACCTTCTACATTACGTTGTTGCTATATATTCTTGTATCACATTTCGGTTGAAGCAGTCAACTTTTGATTTTTAAACATTTAGCTTCATTTTTTGTCATCAAAATTGTAAGTTATTATTCTGAAATTTAAATAATTTTTTTTGTAAAAATATTTTTAGTGGCATTACCCGAGGAAGTCCCAAATGTGCTGGCGAAACGTCGATTCAATTCAACTTTGCCTTAATTTATTTCGTTTCTTGGTATTTCTTCAAAGGTTGTCTGCTTAAAAGGTCGAACTTTTTATGATTAATTTTAATATACCTAAATGTGTGTTTTATAATTTAAAAATTATCATCTGCTGTACAAATAAGATACTGCCTTATTTAACAGATGAAGCTTAAAAAGATATATATTGTCAGTTTTCCTTCAATAAATTTTCGAGAATGATGCTCACCTCGCATCGAAACGTCGGTCTACCAAAAAAAAATTAATTACTTCATTCTGTTTTGTAAGGTTTGTCTGTTAAATAAGATCGTATCTATTGTTATCTAGGTTACATGTTAAGAGTCGATGTAGTTAATAATAACGGTATACAGAATTCAGATTAATCGTTGGAGACCAATAGATTATTATATGCCGTTTAACTTATACACAGAACCGGTGACGAAGAATGTTAAAATGAAATATGGAAAAGTAATCACACTGCAAGGAGAAGAAATAAAAACCCTACGCTTTGCCGATGATATTGTAGCATTAGGGGAGTCAGAACAAGACTTGGAAACCATAATAAATGGCATTATTTGTTGAAATAACAAAAAAGGGACTGAAAACGCTAAATATGAAAGGTTAAGCGCCCTCAACCACCCAAACCCCACGATCCAACTATTCCATGACAATTCTCCTCCACCTCTAAGCTTCCTTCGGCTCAAAAGAAAACTCCCAATTAGCCTCGCCTTACCATCATGCCCGCAGACCATATCCTCATATATCCTCCAAGAATCAGTTCACAGCACGTCAACTATCATCCACCCACGTCGTATGCCTCTCAGATACACACACAAAAACTTAACCCATCTGAAAAAGTAGGCAAACCAAAGGGCTAACCTACTTTCACGTTTACAGGTGAATTATATTCACTATTTTAATTTTCTAAATTCATTGTTTTAATTTGGTATGTACAAAAAAACAATTATTTTACTAACTGATAATCGTAAAGATAAGTTTTTTATATGAAAACAAAAATATATGAAAGGATAATTAGATTTAAGTAAACAAAACCAAAAACTTTGTACTTTCCTCTCTTCGATAACCAAAAGCGACCATAAAAGGTAAATAAGTAAATGCCACACTGTCAGTGGTAAATAAGTGGATAACGTGACATCTTGCAGATAGGACTTTGCTACGTTTGGTTTAGTGGTTCTTGCGTCACACACACACTCACTCTATGACCACGGGCCTAAGTCTACATAACGTGGCGTCGTCGTACTATGGTAGTAAACACCCAGCCGACTATCAAAACAAGAAGAATAGGGTGGAAAGGGAAACGAGGAAAACGTGTCAGACTGTGGACGAGGCGATAACGTGGTTACCTGCTGCACGCCATCGCAAAGTTGTTCCTGAAACATCAATGGCACGAGCGACACGTCCGAGTTACTGTCCTGATTTTAGACGCGAGAGATCAAACACGTCAACGTTTACTCCCAAACAAGCTACTTTGATCGACCCCTGGGGTGTACACATTCCTCGGGGTTCTTCCTCAGTTTGCGAGAGGGGGTGGGGGAAGTTGGTCCTGTACGAGGATTTATTCCCACAGTTTATCTAAATAATCTTAGGAAACCAGTCCTACCCGTCAAGTGATACAGATCAACAAGAGACTTTACAAGCAAGCATTTTTAAAAAACGGAGGATTGTTAAAAATAAATATATATTTACTATACATAACTACAGATGCGCCGAGGCATTTAAAATATTTACAACTCTAACAAGAAAATCGGACGAAGAAGCAATATGTCAATTCAGGATAGTTTGCGATATCTACGAAACAGGAAGATTTTAGGGAAAAAAATTATATCCATACCGAAGAAGACTGGGACTGATAGATGCGAACAGCTCAGGACAATTGGTTTAGTATCTCATGCGCGAAAAATATTAAGAAAATCTCATGATGATAAAAATCCTTCGAACAAAATCGACAGAAGAACGTCGCTAGCCTCCAAACTCTCTTCATATTATTATTATTATTATTCATTTCACGTGAATGAAATAAGTTTATTAGCTTTTTTAACTTGGCTCGACTTTCCCTTCTATTTACCTCTAGTTAAGCCAGACCAGAATCTGGTGCGTTCTACTCACGTTTCGCTTTTATTTAGCAATATTTTTACACTTCTTATAATTGAGCCGCTTTTACAAAGCGATTTTAGAATAAAAGTTTTATTTAAAAAGGCGACTTAGAACATAATTTTGTGAAAACGTCCCAAAACTTAGACTGCGGTGATTTTTTTCAAAAAGGCGTGCTTCAAAGAAATTTGTCAATGAATCGTACTTTCCTTTCAAAAATCAATTTTTCTCCTAAGGCTTCGGCCACACCGAGTGCGCAAATTGTTCCCTAACCTATGTGAATCAATGGTTATATAAAGGCCTCAGGGCAGACCTTGTAACTCGCAGTTCTTTTTCAGTAGAAGTACAGGAACAATGTGGGGTAGTAACAGACGACGTAGGCAAATGATGGAATACAGTTAGCAGATTATGGAGGCTGTGGTAATTATGTAGGAATGAAAAGGCTTGCGCAAGATAGGTTAGCATGGAAGGTTGCATCAGACCAGTCTTAGGTCTTAATGCCTCACAAACAACTAAAAATAAAGTTGGGAGAGAGAAGCAGCCGTTTTAAACTTCTCCATTAACTCAAGAATAATTTCCTGACAATTAATCTTGGCCAAATATCTCGACAAATAAATATTTGTGTAGTGACTTAAGGCGTTCACAAGAATCAAAGAAACGTTTCGTTTATGTTAAGTAAATGTTAAATAGAATTGTTTCCGGGCATATTTGACCGCATCTTCATTTATTTACTTTTGCATGAACGCTCTCTTCATTTCACCCCAAATCGTTCCGTGAAACAATTATTCTTATCATTGTCAATTTTGTCTTTCTTCTTCATTACTGTTACCGTAAACTCAACGTGTAGAACAAAATCTTCCTTGACGAATCTGGGCTATGTCGTATTTTTGAAACTCCAGAGTCCGGCCTGTGTAGTATTTGTTTCTTTAAACATTCCTTAACCCTAATAAATCCATCGACAACGCTCTTGCCCATGACCTCAGATTCATGACATGAAATTGACAAACTAAATATAAATATATTATTTCAGTTAGCATATGCTTTTCCAAAATATTTACGTCAAGATAAATTAAAATGACCAAGTTACAGACAATTATTTTAAAAATTAATAATGCGTTTCGTCCATTCATTTGGGACATCATCAGGTACAAATAAATTACCTGGTGTTTCTGAAATTTTTAAGTTCGTAATCAAAAAAATACAATAAAGGACCGAAAGTCAGGAATAGAAGAGGAATTTTAGTGCGCCTCTTTGGTCTACTGGCTTGCACCACAGAGGTCCCGGGTTCGTATTCTGTCAAGGGCGTGCGTATTCAAGTTCCGTTAATAAGCAAACTTGATTAAATGGAAATAAGTTTCTTAATGACAAAGTCACTAATGTTTGTGCGACTGTAAAAACGTGATTGAAAAAGAACTATAATTCTAAATAAGACGCTTTGATCTTATTCAATCTAAAATTTAAACCTTAACTACCGCGATATCCAGAACTAAAAAAAATGAGTTAGACAAAAAGGAGATCCAGAAAATTAAGGGCGAAACGTCTTATTTTGGATTTAAATGTTTCCATTTCTGTAAATAAAATACAAGGACTGGACAAAAGCCAGAAATGGAAAAATTTAATGACGTTTCGCCTCCAACTTTCGCGGCATCAGTTTATTAATTTAAATCTAATTAAAATTTCGTAATTTTGCCAAAACATCTAGGGTTGATAAAAATTTTTCTATTTCTGACTTATGGACACTTATTGTGATCTGTTTATAATGAGACATGTTATTCTCATTATTTTGTTTATAATTTGTAATTAAACATTAAAATTTTCATAAATAAAAGCCCAAATATAAATTATTTCGTCCTGGGCTGTCAATAGTCCAAGATTTCAAATATCACGCATCTTAATCAAGTGAATGCCTGAACCGCCGTTCAAGTCTCTTATACACACTCTCCTTTGGACCTCGCGTGTTAAGAGGCTTGAACATCGGCCCATGCGTTCATACAGGTGGGCGAGATTTCCATAGAGTTGTCGTGGTTTAATTCTCTTATGACCCGGGGTGGAAGCCCAAGAATTGTTTATACAACACGATCCTGAAGAAATTTATTTGCACCTGATGAAGCTCCAAATCCGAGGAAAAAAACGTGTAAATAGTAGAAAAAACTTCTACTTGGCCGTTTTAATTTATCTTCGTACGTATATCCTCCTCTGTAAATGCAACAGCACTCGGAATCACACTTTTCGTCTACCCCCGGCCGACCATTCATGAACCACCTTCCCCCTCCTCTCTCTCCGCCATCTTTTGATTCTTTCAGCCTGCTTTGTAAAGATCCGTAACTCACCGTGCCCTCGGGGTTCCACGGGGAACAGCCGGTTCTTTACCTCTCAATACTCGTTCAAGTGAACGTAACGTCTACGACGACGTTTTAACTCCTAACGACAACAACCCTCAAAAGAATTATTTTTTTAGTAGTAGTTTAAGCAACACGAACGGAGCTCCAAGTAGGAGGACGTCCTATTTCCCCGTAAATCGAATGAAATTTTTAGTCTTTCGATTAACAGCTGAAATTGGTAAAATTACACCATTACCAGAATTTTGCAGCCGGTCTAAATCTTTCTAATGACAATTGCGATCTTCGTTTAATATTAATTTTTCCTCTTTGGTGACTATTTCTATCACGTCTAATAACATTTTCACGACTGACCAGACTCTGGAAAACCTCCGACCCAATCTGAAATACCCTCGGGAATTTATCAGGACACTAGCTTCAGGAATTTCATAATTCACGAAAATCGGGTCTCTTCCGGTTTCTCGTGTTATAATCAACGACCAATACCCGTTTTTGGGGCCAATGGGATGTGCTGAGATGAAAACCTGAATACAAGACGACTCCCTTTCGTATTCCTGACCGAGAAAGTCACAGTTCTACCGTTGCAGGGGAATCCTCGACAATATGGCTCCCCCGCCCCCTTCCACCACCAGAAAATAAACTAACTCGTGCATTAGTCCGACAGTCAACTCAGTCAACCTCAGAACTGCATACGGAAATAATAATATAATCCATGTTTTGGAATAAAAAGGGGAAGTGGACCAGTTTGGATACGCCACTCTTTACATCTTTAAGTCTCTTAGAAATAAGACCTTTTCGCGTAATGAAGGAAGATACCATCATGAATGATAAAATATTTTTAAAAATAAAAAGGAATAACGATGTAGACGAAAATAATTTTTTTAAAGGTTGCGCTCCACTTTAAGTTGGTGTATCTCAATTAGTCGGAGATATGACCTGGTGAGGGGGAAGGGGGGGGGGCGAACCGCCCCCGGGTGGCACTTTTATGTGGCGGTAAAATTTCTCAGGATACACTAATTTCAACACTATACGAAACACAATAAAAATTTTCATTTTTCCCAGACAATTGTTTCTAATTTCTGCAAATTTTGGATCCTTTCGGATATAAATACCTTAAGAGGGGGAGGGGGCAAATCAGACCTACGCCCCCGAGCACCTGAAACACACTGCAACTCTAATATTTAGCCTTAAAAAGGTACACAAAGTCGCCGATGCACCCTCCTTTTCCTATTGATCCTTACGACTGGTTTGTCTCGATGTAGGTTCATCGCTCGGAGCGTCCGACTTAAAATGAAACAATATTGTAATAAAAAAATTGGATAATGAAAAATTGATTGGGATGGCTTACAATATCAAAAAGAATAATTTTACAATTATAGTCTAAGGAAATTGGAATTACTTCAGTTGAAGCTGAGTAAAGCATATAGCAAATTCTAGAAGAAAGACAAGAATGGAAAAGTGTCAACCGGACCAGGGACTTGAATCCAGGAACCCCCGGTATCCAGCCGGGTGCTTTTCCCAACTGATATCGGGGGGTCCTGGGTTCGAGTCCCTGGTCCGGTTGGCATTTTTCCATTCTTGTCTTTCTTCTAAAATATTACAATTATTTCAATAATAAAACAAAAAAACTGTACTCATAAAAACATTCTATTTCCGGAAACGTACGTCCATTTTTTTTCTAATGATTTCGACAAATAATTGTCATAACGTTCTGCATGTAATTTTACTCGTTTAGTTTCATTCTGTGGACGAGTTTTTACACGAGGGTGATCCTGTAAAGGGCAACTCCTCTTTAAATAGCATAGGAAGGGAATAGAAAAGGGGGGATGTGGAAGGTGGAGAAAGGTAACCAAGGGATGACTAAGGTCCCGTGCTAAGTTTTAAGGATATTACCAGGTGTTTCACCTAATAGAGATGCAGGGAAAACCATATAAAACCTGCATCAGGTAAGTCATGCTTTTGAATACTATTATCACGCCCTTCCTAATGACGGGAGAAGAGTTTGCGGTGGGGTCGCAGCATTCCCTTCTCTGTGTTTCCACCAGTTTGGCTGACTGACTGATCCAATGGGATCAGCGGGCAACTCTTACCGTATGCCCAGGGTCTTCGACCCCAGTACATACACCTCCTAATATAGATTAAGGTGCCTCGGCACGTGAGAAGTTTGAAAAAGACCAGAGAGAGTGCGAGGCATTCCCAATATATGCAAGAGAAATCTCCCACAGACAGTCCTATCTCCGGACTTTTTTGGAGGTGGGGGAGGGGAGGGTAACAGGCTGCATAAGGATGGTCCTAAAAGAGTCTTTTCCCCTTATATAACTTGGGAAATAAATAATTTATGAAAGAAAATGAAAAGTTATACACAACATCGAGAGGATCTCTCCGATTTACTGTCTAAGGGTTCCAATTTAGAAACCTACGTACTGTATAAGATTTTGTGATGAAAATGTTGGCAGAAAACAAAAATGGAAAAGTGTCGACCGGAGCCAAGATCTCTCATTTTCCGAGCGGTCGCCCTACCAGTGAGTTAGTCCGAGTCGACGTCCAGAGGACCAATTCAGCATCCCTCCACTCCTGTAAAACTAAGCCAGACTCGCCTGCAATTTACTAATCACATTCTTCACAACCTAATTACTAGGAATCCAGTGAAGAGTGGACATTGTGTAAGTTGGCCAAAATTGCATGGAATTCAAGTCAAATCTTCAATCGCAATTTTAATTTTTTGTTTCATTATTTGTGAATACCACGTCAAATTATTTACATACTAGTAATTTTATATTTATCTAATCACCCAAGTAATTAAAATTAAAACAAAATATGGTCGATAAGCCTTACATGTCGTTAATAACTAAGAAATTTTCTTTCGTTAAGAGAAGTGACGTACAACTTTCCAAAAAAAATTATCAAGTGGATTAGAAATTAATAATTTCCAATCCTGTTTATTTTTTATTTTTTGGTTTCTCCATCACTGTTCGTCGTAGAGATTCCAGAATAAATGTAATAATACAGTTAAGTCAACGCTATTTTAATGTGAGTTTAGTTGTTTTGGCCGTAAAATCTATAAGGAAGAAATCAAGTCAGTATGTTTAACAGTTATATTCCGTATGAACCCTCGGGACCATTCGCTTGGATTTTAAGGGTCGAATCGAAGAGTAAATTGTGTGGGCGGAGGAGGCATTAAACTGCGTGGATGGCAATAATTCAGACGCAACATTCCCAAAAAGTAAAGCACCACCCTACCACTAGTCACCTTTTCCAAGTTGGTAAGTAAGCAAATATGCCGCCACTTAGAAAGAAAAAAGTTCTCTAATTTTAACGGAAATCTTATTTCTAGAGGGATTTCAAGCCAGAAGCTTCAAAATGTGACGGTACAAGAACGAAACATTGACATAGCTGGACGGACCGCGGAATCAGGCACGAGACCTGACGAAGAGGACATCTTCCACAGTGTCCTCAGACGCAACCTCCAAAGAAGTATTCGATAGGAAGAAGTGTGGCCTACTTTCAGGGGACCCGTGGTTCTTAAACACTCCCCCCCACCCCACCCCCTACTCCATCCACACCAACGAAAACAACTAACCGGGTAGTTTGTATTGGGATCATCGGAAACGGAACTAAATAATCTAACCCATCCCCTTAGTAAAGTTGGATCTATACAAATAAAACGGGAACAATTGAAAAGTATTAAAATGGATCGATGCAACTGCGATTGTAAGTCGTTCTCGCCGTTTCCAAAGGGCACTGAGAAAGAGGAAACCTTTTGGAAAGACCATAATAAACGTTAAGCTTGATGGTAGGCACCAATGAAAGTCCGTGGTCTATCCAGGAGCACGCCCTCTTTAAGAAAAACGACGTTCCGGACACCTGTGTGGTATACCGGGACGATTTGAGAAACAAGTATCGATCATTGCCTTCGATTTTGATCAATCCAAGACATCAAGTTTATTTTCAGGGTAAAAAGTGTAAGAGTATGATGTTATGAGGTGGCTCACCATGGAGAAGACTCCGGAAACGGTCCACACGATGAGGGAGACGTTGACGGAGCCCGTCTCCTTGAGGACGCCGGTGGGCGACACGAAGATGCCGGAGCCGATGATGCTGCCCACGATGACGGTGATGCCGTTGAGCAGGGACATCTTGGCCTTGAGGCGGATGCCGCCATCGTCGGCGTCGTCCGCCTTGGTGGAGACCTCGTCGTACTTGGCGGGCGAGGAGGCCATGGCGGCTCTGCACAGCACGACACTGCACTGTTCACTGCGACCCTGCGGCTGCCGCACTGCCACCCTTCCCTCAGCCTCGCTCGATGCGCTAGTGCGCCCCGCCGCCGCCAGAGGCGCGCGCCGTCACTACCGCTCGCGGACGGCGAATTTCGCGAATTAGTCCTCGGTCAACCAGTAATGGGTCCACCACACACCCGACCTAATCCTCGACTCAGTTCGCATATTCTCAACTATACATCTCTTCAAGTATACGTCAAAATAGTCGATAAATTTACTACCATTTAAGACAAAAGTTCAGACGACGTTTCGTCACCGTATTTGCATCTTCCTCAGATATACTTCAATTTACCGTAAAAGAAATATTTAATTAATAGTGTTACTTTTTGTCAATAATCAATTCAATTGAATTATTTAACAATCTATTATTGAAGAGGTAAGGAATAAAATATGGGCAGACAAAGAAGGCTTAAACATAACCTCTACAGAGGACAGTCAGCAGTAATTATAATTGAGGATCAAGAAAAGAAAGCAGAAGTGAAGCAAAGGTTGCTCTTTAACTTGTATATAAAAAGGACGATGAAGAAAGTTAAAACGGAATATGGAAAAGGAATCATGCTGCAAGGAGAAGAAATAAAAATCCAACGGTTTGCCGATGATATTGTAGTATTAGGGGACTCAAAAGAAGACTTGGTAAACACAATAATTGGCATGAACGTAGTCGTGGAGAAAAAGTTCAATATAATGGTTAATTTTGGGAATAACGAAGGTAATGGAGGGTAGAATGAGAAACAAACGGCGTTAGATTGCGAAGGGACATTTTGAAGGAAGTTGAGGAATTCTGCTACTTAGGCACTGTAATAACTAGAGTAGGATAGCACAGGTAAGGAAGGCTTCCGCAAAAAGGAGGGAATTTACTTACGGGTAATATAAGTGTGAATATTAGGAAATCATTGCTAAAAATGTTCGTCTGGAGTGTGGCGTTATATGGGTACGAACGTAGACGGTAGGAATTGCAGAAAGGAAAAAATATAGAAGCCTTTCAAATGTTTTGTTATAGGAGAATGCTGAAAATCAGATGGGTGGATAGAATCATTAACGAGGAAGTTGTAAGCAGAATAGAAGAAGAACGAACAAAATGAAGGACGTTGACCAAGAGACGGGATAGATTAATAGGCCACTTTTTAAGACTCTGTGAAGGTTGCTCTTTGAGGGGACGTGAAAGAAGTGGTGAGAATTGTAGACAGAGATGAGAGGTGGCGGTGTAGGCCATCCAGTTCCAGAAGATTTGTCGCCGATTCACCTTCAATGACTAAAAAGGTTCTTGAGTTTCGGTGATCTGCCTGAGCGAGTTCCTGAGCGTCGTCGGTAAAGTGCTAATGAGACTACAAATTCATCGAAGCAGTCAATTAAACGCCACAATGGTCATCGCCAACAATAGTTTTTTGAAAGACTAAGGTATTTGAGCCCACCATTTCCTATGAAAAATAATAAATTAGTTTTTATTTTATAAATAGTAAATTTAGAATATATTTATATATTATTTTAAAAGAGCAGGAAGGTAAGAATTTATCTGGTTTTTTTGTTTAATTTTGGACATACTCACTGTTTATTTATCCTGCATTCGCATTTCAAAAACAATACAGCATGTTTTTACTCTTTTATTTTTTGTTTTGTTTATTGAATTGTTACTGGTGTGGATAAATTTTAAGACGGAAGATTTGGTATATGGCGTGAACACCATCTTGAAAGCAGGGCAGAATATAAGACAAAGCTTAAGTAAGGGCGTGTAGCCAGAAGGAAGTATATTGACGCAAGGATATCAGATTAAAAAATGGCAGTTTTGATGGAAGTAGATGAATTTTGCAGTTTGGGCAGTAGAATAACCATTGATGATAGAAAAAAAGTCGAATTAACCAAGCAGCGAAAACTTTCCCTGTGTCAAATACAAGTTTGGAGACCAGGTGATCATTTCCTCGAGTGTTTGTCTCATACTTCCCCCTGATCATGGAGGCACCCCTTAACCCATCTTACCATCATGCCAGCAGATCACTTCCTCATATATCCTCCAATAATCAGTTTACAGCCCGTCAACCCTCACCCACCCACGTCGTATGCCTCTCAGGTACAGGCACAGAAAACCCCTCTACTAAAGTAGGTTAATTAAATGAGTAAACCTCCCTCCATGTCAACATGTAAATTATATACTATGTTTTAATTTTGTATTCTTTATTTTAGTATTGTATATACTGAATCATTATTGTCCAAACTGATAGTCTTTGCGACGAAAGTTTTTTATGTGAATAAAAAAAAGTGTTTGTCTAAAGCGTGGCGTTGTACGGGAGCAAAACTTGGACAGAACACAAGATTAAATTTGGGGCTATAAAACAATAAAAAATATAAAATTTCTTGATCCGTTTGACGACATTTAGTGGCCACGTTTAACACACTTTTTTTTCTACTTAAAACTTATCTATTTGTTTACTTCCGATTGTAAACATGTCATAATTTATCACTGAATTCTTTTCTTTTTAAGCTTCAAAAACAGTGACCTTCATAAATTAAGGTCAGATGAACCCAACGACGACGTCCGGACGGTCGTCTCGGTGCAAGATAGGAGACTAGGAAAATCAAATTCCGATTGAGGACATTCGTCTCCCGAATGACGCAACGTCTGTGTCTGATAACGTCACGTCACCCTTCGCACCAACATCTCTGATAATATCATTAAGTCCGTCCATTCCGAAATCTGGAGCAACACGAGGAAGGAAAACACGACCTTCCTTCCACAAACACTGCTTACAAACAGTGACTCGACAAATAAATATGAAAGCGCCATTAAGTCAGAATTCCTTTTTATATTTTAATAATTCGATACAGCTCTTAATTTAAATTGTCATTTCGTTTCCAACCGTCATTGGACGCAGTTGTTTGTTTGTTTGTTGGTGTAGTATTCAGTTCTTTGACTGATCTGATGCAATCCTTCATGGTAACCTATTCTCTGAAAGCTACCACATCACACATCCTCCCTAATCTGCTTAGAGTATTCCATCCCCCTTCTCCCTCTTCAATTCTAACCCCACACACTTCCCTCTAATGCTAATTTTACAATAACATCATGCATCTAAACGTGGCCTATTAATCTATCCCTTCTCTTGGTCATAGTCGTCCAAATTGTTCTCTCTTCCCCTATTCTACTTAGTACTTCTTGGCTAGTAATTTTATCCACCCATCTGATTTTCAGCTTTCTTCTATAGCACCACATTTTGAAAGCTTTTATTCTTTTTCTTTCTGCAACTCCTATCGCCCATTATTCACACCCATACAACGCCACACTCGATATGAACATTTTTAATAATGATTTCCTAATATTCATACTCACGTGTCACTCCAAATTTGGAATGTGTCATGCAAGATGACAATCTGCAGTCGACTCGGTAGGCCCAGGCCCTCATTGGGCTGTAGAGCCAAGGTGGAAGGAAGGGAATATTTATACTTATATGAGCCGTAAGTAAATTCTTTTCTTGCCTGTACTATCCTACTCTAGTTATTATGCTACCAAGATAGCCAATCCTTAACTTCCTTTAGATATCGCTTCCAAATCTAACACCCTTTGCTATTCCACTATATCCCAAACTATACTTCATTACTTTGTCTCAAAACATACCCTATTAATCCATATTGTTCTCCTTTCTGTTATTCTGCTTGAAACTTCCTCGTTAGTAACTATCAACTGAACGCAGTACAAGGACGTTAATTTTTTTCAGTTGTAGACCTGTAGTTTGTAAATTAAAAATGCATTTGATTCCATTCTACAAAATTCACACCAGGAGAAATTTCTTCCTGTATTTTTTTTAGGGCAGAGTGGGAGAGAATGCTGCGGGGAGCCAGGAGTCTAAGAGAGTTGTTGGCCTGATTCAGATGGGCTAAAGCGAAATAAAATCAAAATCAACAATAGTAAAAGTAAGGCGATTAGTTTTACTAAAATTCGCGTTCAATATGCCTCGATATATAAAATAGATGGGGAAACAGTGATCGTGGAAACAAATACCTAGGCATTTATTTTAACAGTAAACTGGGGAACACCTTGCACTTTGTCATGAGAACACTCAACAAGGGGAATGCGAAATCTAAAGAGATGGCATATTTGTCATTAGTAATATGGTGCAGCATGCTGGGATCCGTACAGGATAGGTCAAATAGAATCCTTAGAAAGGGTGCAAAGAAGGGCCGCAAAATTCGTACAAATAGGACCTGGGCATGGAACGAAAAGGTAAAGCGACTAGGTTGGGATACGCTACAGACAAGAAGAGAAACAGCTAGGCTACACATTTTCTACAGAGCTTTTGCAGGTCAAAAACCTTGGCAGGGAATCCGAGATAGAATGAAAGAATCGACTCGGAACTGGAGGAGGAGTGATCACCTGTTTAAATTACAAGCAAGGAACCAAAAAACAGACGTTGGAAAATACTCATTCCTAAATAGGACAATTAATGACTGGAACAATCTGCCTGCAGGAGTGTTTGGGGAACTTCCTCTAACAGAAAGAAAATTTCGACTCAATCTAAGTTTAGTGTAGTGCAGTGTAGTGAAGTGATCAGTGCTGCGAAATCTCTAAAAATATACTACAGTGAAATATATTTCCAGTTTTTTTGTTTTGTTTCTTTTTTTAGGCAAAAACAATACTATTCTTTTTTTAAAAAAAATCATTCCTAATAATATGATTCCACGCTTATTTATTTATATTGAATATAATTATACATTCAACTATAGGTTAAATGTGGTCCTTACGACCAGTTTAATAATTATTGTTTAGTTCTATGTATCTGCCACCGGGCATCTGCCCATTTGTAAACTTAATAAATACAATAAATACAAGATGATTTGTCGGAAAATTCCAAATCTTTTGCACGAAACCTTGTTTCTAATGTCTCTATTAAAGCAAAAAATTCTATTATTATAACAAACAAAGTGTTGAATGTTACGAAATGCAAATTGGACACGTTCTCACTTGAGGCCAATAAAACTGAAAATTATGTGTTTTTATAAGTGTTTAAACAATTTAACAAGTTGATGATGACAATAGACGAAAGCTCATGTATATAATTATTAAATAAAGTGACAACTAACAAAATGGTCCTGTGTTTATTAATTTGAAGCAAAGAATTCTTTCTGACTTTTTTTTGGAGGAGGGGTGGTAACATGAGGGTGATCCTGAAACAGGCAACTCCCATTTAATGGTATAGGGAGAGCATTGATAAGGGGGGATGTGGAAGGTAGAGCAATGTAGCCGAGGGATAACTAGGACCCCCGGTCTATAGTTTAAGGATGCTATCTGGTGATTCGCCTAACTGATACAGGGAAACCCTAGAAATCTTACTTGATACTATTCTCACGCCCTTCCGAGTGACGGGAGATGAGTTTTCTGTGGGGTCACAGCATTCCCTTCTCCGTGTCTTCCTCAGTTTTAGGAGGCAACTGACCCACTTATCCAACGAGATCGACGGACAACTCTTACCGTATGCCCAAGGTCTCCGACCCCAGTAAATACACATCCTAAAATAGATTAAGCTGCCTCGGCATGTGTGTACTTTGAAAAAACCAGCGTGTGGCTTCTGAGCTATATACCCGGAATTGCACAAACACACTACAAGTTATAAGGTGTTCCTAAACTATCCATCAAGAGATTTCTATCCTGTGAAATATTGAAAATACTGATGTAAATTCCTTCCCGGGCATCGCTGGGCAACCAACTAGTAAATATCATGAAGAGAAATGTAAAAATGGTTAAAAATATATTATAATTAATTTCTTATCCATTGAATTAACATAATAAATATGCATTTCCGAAAATAATATTATTATCCAGTAATGCAATTTAAATTGAACTTTAAAAGTTATTATATAATTTTTCGTACTAACATTGCCTGAGGAAGTCCCAAACAGGATGCTGATACAACTGCATAAAATCTTTGTCTATATCTGGCCGTTAACTTATTTCACTTAATTATTGTAAATAACACGCGTTAATTGGTTTACTAATCATTTGTACGGTTTTCTGGCATTTTGTCTGGTTTTTTTTATCTATAAAAGAGTAATGTTATCGATTAACCAAAAATTCCAGCTTTCAGCCTCTGTGGTCACAATCATCTGCACAGAATTCTTGTACAGACTAAACTGGATGAAGATGGCTGAAAGCTTTGCTATAACAAATACTATATGAACGCATTCCTCTTATCTAAGTGTCCTGCAAAGAATAAGAAATAATAAAGAGGCCTGATTTATATGTTCGAAATACAAGAAAAACTTCTTCATTAACTAACTGAAACCAGTTTTTTATTCTATCAGTAGCTTCCAAAATTTTTAATTAATTTTACAATGCATGGACTGACTGTTTTTTTTTATTTTAATTATACTTACTATGAACTAAATATTAATGTTGACTAAATAAGTTCCTCGTCAAAGAGCTCCGGGTCCTCATACCAACTTCCTGAACTCACTGTGGCAGTGCTTTAGAGTTCGATCAGTCCTTCCTAACATTACAATATCACCTTGTGAAACAATAACCACCCCTTCCTTCCCTCTTTCCTATTCCTATTATGTTTCTACTCCCCCAATCGCCTGCAGAGCTAGTTCTTAAATTCCCCTCTTACAACGACCCCCAGACTTCATTGTTATTTCCCTGAATCATGCGAGGCTTTGACGATGAAATTAAACTAATTAGGGAAAGAAATATGTCAAACTAATTTAACGTATCCAAGGACTGGGAAGGTCGTACGAGGAACTACGAACTAAAATACGTTCTTTCTTTCTTTCTATAGGCTCTAAAGCCCATAGAGGGCCTGGGCCTGCCGAGTCGACTGCGGACTGTCATCTTGCATGACACATTCCGAGTTTGGAGAGACACGTGTTCAGCGTAGCGATCTTCCAGCACGAACTAAAATAATAATGGTTCAGAAAATAAAAATGTGCACCGGGAATCCAGAGGGAAACACTTAAAGAATATCAGAGGACAGGCTAAGCTCTACCCTGGAATAAGGATAAACATAATGACGAGAAATGTATTCAAGAAATCTACATTCGATCAATAATTATGTGATGATGAACCAACTAGTCGCCATTTCACCATCAAAGCACTCAACAACAATAACAGTAGGTGTTATCAATATCATGTCTGTTCAGGATAGTTTGCCAAAGCTACGAAACAGGAAGAATACCAGAAGATTTTTGTAAAAATATAATTATACCCATACCGAAGAGGACTGGGTCTGATAGATGCGAACAGCACATCACAATTAGTTTAGCATCCCTTTAGTGCACAATTTTAACGAAAATGGTATATAGGGGGATGGAACGACAAATAGAATGTGAGTTAGGAGAAGATCAGTTTGGTTTTAGGAAGAATGCTGGGACAAGAGGAGCAATATTGACTATGCGTCTAATTTTAGAATAAGAAAAAACAGGCCTACGTTCATGGCATTTGTAGATTTAGACAGAGCCTTTAATAATATGAACTGGAACAAACTATGAAGGTTTTTGAAGAGGACAGGAATAAAATATCGAAAAAGAATGCTTATACATAACGTCTAAAGAAGGCATTCAGGACAACAACAAAAAATTGTATAAATCAAGAAAGTAGTAAGCCAAGGATGCACTCTGTCGCCAATACTCTTTAACTTATGAATAGAACAGGCGATGAAGAAAGTTAAAACGGAATATGGAAAAGGAATCATACTGCAAGGAGAAGAAATAAAAACCCTGCGGTTTTCTGATGATATTGTACTATTAGGGGAGTTAGAAGACAAAACATAGTCCTGGAGGAACAGTATAATATGAAGATTAATGGATTATGGAAAATAGTACAACAACAAGGGGAAGTGTTATTTTGAAGGAACTTAAGGAATTCTGTTGCTTGGGCAGCATAATAACTAGGGAAAGTAGAAGCATTGTAGATATAAAGAGTAGGATAGCACAGGCAATGGAGATTTCTTTAAAAAGTGGAATTTACTTTCAGGTAATATAAGTGTGAATATTAGGAAAACGTTGCTAAAAATGTTCGTATGGAGTGTTGCGTTATTTGGTTGCGAAACGTGGACGATAGGAGTTGCAGCAAGGAAAAGAATAGAAGTTTTTGAAATGTGGTGCTATAAAATAATGCTGAAAGTCAGATGGATGAATAAAGTAACTAACCAAGAAGTTCTAAACAGAAAAGGGCAAGATGGAAAAATATGGAGGTCTTTGATCAAGAGAAGGGATAGATTAAAAGGCCTCGTTTTAAGACGCGAGGGTCTTGTACAATTAGCATTAGAGTAATGGTAAAGCGGGACAGTATTGACGGTTTCTTGATTAAAAAGTTTGTCTATAAGGAGCAACAAAAATATTCATAGAACGCAAGAATATTATTGTGATATATATTTTTTTAAATGTCAACATATGTACAATTTAAAAACATAAAAATTATATAAGTTATAGTATTGTTTTATTCTTTGCCATATTTCTCATTTGAGTAAATTTCTGTCGTTATTTAAAAGGTCATGATATTTTTCACAAGAATTTCTGAAATTATATTTCACACATAAAATGGCTTTTTTAATGTCTCAACAATTAATTGTGATTTTTCTGATGTCCCCAACCAACAGAAATAATGTTTGGATCAAGGTTTTTTTGTTTAATTTATAAAAAAAATATTATTTGTACCTCCTATCGCTTTTCCTCCAAAATCTGCGCTCGTGTTGTCTGCCCAAAATACCATCATGTTATGTTTTTAATTGTTTTCATTTCAAAATATTAATAATGGAACTAAAAATTATTTCAGATGTTTCGTCGAGAAAATAACGAAATCCAAACTTTTAATTTTTATTCCAGTTTCCGAATCAAAAAGTCTTATTATGGTTGGGAATAACTTTATATCCTAATGATTTGATACGTCATAATATCTGGATTTTTTCTAGATTTTGTAAATTCTGAAAGTGTATAACTTATGAGGGAAGTATTTACCTTGGATTTAATTCTGGTACAGGCTAATTTTTTGCTGAATAACTTTTTGGCAACTTGCGATAAAGTCCTTCTGCTAATGCTGATTTCTTTTCTTAGTCTCCAAAACTTATTTTCCGAAAAAAATCCTGTATTTTGGAGGAAGATGCAGCAGTATTTAAATATCTCGTATGTTTCTGTGTCGCCAAGTGCTTTGAAATATCATTCTTCCCCCGTGAGAAATAGAATATTCACCATTACATTTACCAAGCAATCGCATTCGATTTCTTTTCAATAAAACTAAATTCTCTTCTCAGATCATCGTTCTCTCTAACTAGTCTTTTAAAAAAAATCGGGACTTCCTGAAAACACCACGGGGTGCGGGTAAATTGTTAAAAATCGGGACTGTCCCGCCAAACGCGCGCGACGTCTGTTCACCTTACATTAGAGGGAAGTGTGTGGGGTAAGAACAGAAGAGAGACCGAGGATGAAATACGCTAAGCAGATTAGAGAATATGTGGGATATGGTAGCTATGTAGAAATGAATAGTCTTGAGCAGAATATGTTAGAATGGAGGGTTGCATCAGACTTGTCTAAGGACGGATTACTACAACAACAATTAGTAATAACCTAAAAGTCTGGCCTACATAATGCAGATTTTCTAAATTTTTTCCAGCATATCTTTTAGGTGAAACACTGTAGCACGGGGCCCCTGGTCGACAATTCGTTACCTTCCTTTACCTTCCATATCCCCCTTTTCGATTCACTTCCTATGCTACAAGATCACCCTCATGTAGCCTGTCGCCCCTCACCCCCAACCTTCCAAAAGAAACTGTATGTTATTTTATTGCAAGGTTTTCAATGTTTATATTGAGACGAACAGAGCAACTTGTAAAGTTTTTTAAAATTTTATAGAATTTGTAAAGATATTACATAATTCAATGACTAAGATACAGTGTACAAAAAGTATTGTCTAGAAGATGAATATGGCTCAAGAACGGAAAGCTACTGTGACTATCAATGAAGAAATTATGTGAAATAAATATTTTATGCAAGAGGACTGTATTGGTAAATCAATAAAATAATAACCCTTGAAATCTTGATGTAAAGAGGAACTGAATAATCTTTAAGATAATATTGAACAACGAAATTATTTGGAGAAGTGGGACGATCAATTTTTAGGAATAAAAAATACAGATCGAAGTTCTGCGACAAGTAAATAAATCGGGACGGGGCAAGTAAGTGTTTCTTGTCTTCTCTAAAAAAATAGGTCATAGTAAGCAGCTCAACGGCGACTACGTGACCTAGAAATTGGCGCGCAAAGTGGGGTTGCATGTGTAGATAGATGGTGTTGGCTGACGGCGGCGAGCTTTGGGGGTTATTGATTCTGCTGCTTGCTACTCCCCTTGCCTCATCAACCCCCCCTCTCTCTCTCTCTCTCTGGAACCCTTCCCCCTTTCCATCAACGGACGCGTATTGATACAGAGAATAAAATATTAATTCGGCTTTCCTCCCTCCAGCCTCACGCACGTAAAGTCATCTGTTAAATAATCCTCTAACCCAGGCGTATGCACGAAATTCGATCACTATATCGAATCAACCGTCCTCAAGATGTTGCTGGTAACTGTACTATCGTGACGCATTGCTGGCTACACATCAAGCGCTCGATCTTCCAACCCTCCAGTTAAAAAAATACCGTGTTATAAAAATGTCACTTTCAAATATCCAGACAGAGATAAAATTTTCCGGCATCACATCGTCTTGGCCAAAGTCGGGTCCACCTTGTCCCTACAGAGTCGAAACCAGTGCTGATGACGGTTTAAACGATGGTGCTATATTATATGGACGAAGTCATGCATACTAAATATCACTCGAATCAGATGACCATCAGTCAGCGGTAATACTCAACAATTGTTGTATTCAGTCCTAAGACTGGTCTGATACAACCCTCCATTCTAGCCTATCTTGCGCAAGCCTTTTCCTTTTCGCCTAACTTGCACATCCCACATCCCCCCATCTGCTTAGCGCATTCCATCCTTAGCCTCCCTATTTTGTTCTTACCCCACACACTTCCCTCTAATGTTAATTCTACAAGATCCTCGTGTCTCAAAACGTGTCCTATTAATCTATCCATTCTCTTGGTCAACGTTCTCCATATTTCAGAAATAGTTCTCGGCTTTCCACTCGGAAAAACGCGACGTTTCGACGACCCCGTGCTCTATCGTCATCCTCTAGCTCAGCCAGAAACGTCGCCGCGTTTTAATCGCAGCTGTTCCCGAGTGGAAACCCGAGAACTACTTCTGCATCAACATCACTAGGAAAGCCTTCGTTAACTTATGTCCTCTATATTGTTCGCTCTTCTCCTATTCTACTTAGAACTTCCTCGTTAGTAATTCTATCACCCATCTGATTTTCAGCATTCTGCTATAAGACCATATTTGAAAAGCTTCTATTCTTTTCCTTTCTGCAACTCCTATTGTCCACGTTTCGCTCCCATATAACGCCACACTCCATACGAACATTTTTAGTAATGATTACCTGATATTCACACATACATAAGCTGTAAATAAATTCCTCTTTTTAATGAAAGCCTTCCTTGCCTGTGCTGTCCTACTCTTCATGTCTACTATACTTCTACCATCCCTCGTTATTACGCTTCACAAGTAGCAGAATTGGTTAACTTCCTTCAAAATATCCCTTTCCAATCTAACACCCTTTGTTATTCCAATGTTTCCCGTAGTACACGCCATTACCTTGGTTTTCGCTCTATTAATCCTCATATTAACTCTTTTTCCAGGACCACGTTCAAAATAAGATGACTTAAATCCTTAAAACGGTGAGACGCGTTGTGGAAAATAAAAATAATCCATTTAGATTATATGAACTTCAATTGACGTGATAAAAATTATCATTGAAGAAGAAATGCGGTTATCATTTAGAGACAATATTGTTCTGACATTAAACTCTCTGTTCTGGATGAACATGTGAACTATGAGTGACAGAGAAAAGAATTTGTACTTGTTCAAATATAAAAGTACAGCGCTGATTAATGGACAAGTAAGAAATTGATCCTAAAGGATTAAAATGTATTTAGTTCACGACTTGCATTATTTATGAAAGGAAAGGGTCGTTCTGACCTGACCGAATAAAATTATACAAACTTTCACAAATTACCCAAATAGGCAGCCAAAAGACAGATGAAGTTAAATGATAATTTTTTTGTTTACTTGACTACCTTTTTTTGTATTTAGTATCCTTATAACATACTTTTCCACCGTTCACAAGGTTTTCGTCAGACGATATGCGCAGTAGCACGGATGACGTCACTGCGCATGCAATTCTAGTGAGCGCAGTGACGTCCTTGCAATTACAATTCCAGGAATTTGTCATAAATATCGCGAAATTCAATTATTTTTTATTCATTTTTGCTATTCCCTAATTTTTAATTAATTTATTTTCAAGCCAAAGTTTTGACTTTCTTTCATTGGTCTTACACCAAACTTGCAACACAGATCGTGTATAAAATTTGGCGTAGAAAAAATAATCATACAAAAAAACCGCGTAAAAATTTTTTTCATTATAACGGCAAATCGAATCTATAAAATCGTATTCAACTTCCGTCAATGTCTGGATATACAACGCGATTACATTTCACTTCCAAACTGAAGAAAATTACACGAACCTATTCGTTAAATATTACACTAACCTAATGCTTAATGGCGGTGTCAAGTTCCAACCTTCAGGTTTTCCAGACCAAAACTCATCGTCTGTCTTGTCAGACATAATTTATTTTTCAAAAAAAGGTTGTTACGCGGTTTATGTTTAACAAGACAAAGTAGTTCATTGGCAAAGATAGTTGTAACCTAAGATGTACATTTTAATGTTATATAGCTATCTTTTTGTTCCTTTTATTATTATTATTCGACCTCTCGATGGAATCATTTTTTATACTACATGAGATCAATAAACTTGTTGTTATTATCAGGACCAATATGAGACTGTTCATTAACCTAACCTCTTTATATGAGACAACCAACATTACTCAGTCTTTTTTATTAAATATATTGTGCACTCGCACAAATAAAACTAACGTTATATTTTGTTCAAGCCAATTCCTATTTCAGATTTCAATCTTCAATTCCCTGCACCTCGCTCTTGCCGCCCTCTTTACCCCAGCTTCAGCGTACCTAACAATTTTGTTCTCTTTTTAACTTCAATTTTCATTTTCCCTCCACTGTCCCTTAAATTCCAGATTCCTTCATGGCTGAGGAGTTAGCCTGTACCGTTTTAAATTATACTACTGCTCTCCTACCCGCTGGTAAACGCCAACTCATTTCTAAGCTCATCAGCCGATTTCGTCTTCTTCATTCCCCTCCATTTCAGATGCCTCTGTTCCCTTCCTACCTTCCCATCTCAATGAGCCACGTTTCAGCATCATACAAGAAGACACTTCACACACAAAAACTTTATCTGTCTTTACCTCGGTGCTTTATTTGTCAAACCAAAACATGCTTATTACAATTCTCGTCTTGATCTCAGCTTCACTTCTCCATTCATCCTCAAGCATATTTTCTAGTTATACGAACCTCTACACCTGTTCTGTCTGCTCTTGGTCTTAGTTCTTATGGTGTTCAATCCTAAGACTGGTCTGATGCAAACATCCATACGGACCTATCCTGCGCAATCCTTTTCATTTCCATCCATCTTATTTTCAGTATTCTCCTATAGCACCACACTCCAGAGGCTTCTATTCTTTTCCTTTCTGCAATCCGACCGTCTCGCGCTTCATTTTTGCGAAATGATTTCTTGCCTGTGCTATCCTACATTTTATTTCCCCTATACTCCTACCATCCCTAGTTATTCTTACCGATTAGCAGAATTCCTTATTGTCCTTCAAAATATCCCTTCCCAATTTAACCCCCCTCGTTATTCTACTGTTTCCCATACTAAACTCCTTCACCTTAGTTTTCCATCTATTAATCCTAACTCGCATTCTGTCCGTCTGTCATCAGTTTAATGTAACCATCACTTCCTGAAAACATTGTAACTTTTTCTCATAATAAGCCCATTTTATGCTCGGAAGTGCCACCTGACATTATTAGTATTTGTAAATAACGTTTTGTAACCATCGCAGTGTCATACTGAAACCTTATACATTTTATTAGTATGTTAACCCATTCACACTTCTTTCATCATTTCTAAAAGGCACTTGTTATAAAGCCAACAGCCGTGTCACACTCCTTAGCCTATTTCAGTCTATTCACTTATCTTTCCTGCCAGTCTTCCCGCATTCTTATGCTCCATATACAAATTCGATATCTGCCTTATATTCCTCCAGTCATTTTTAGTCAATGTTTCCATTAAAGCATACACATATCCTTAAACCATAGCCCGAGGGCCCTAGTTAACCCTTGGCTACCTTGCTCTACCTTCCGCATCCCCCTTTTCAATTCCCTTCCTATGCTATTAAAGGGGAGTTGCCTGTTTCAGGATCACCCTCATGTAGCCTGTTAACCCCCGAAAAAAATCTACGCACACAGTTCTCCAATTACTCTCAACAGTTTTATACTCTCTCTTCATCTTTTCTCTACTGTCCGTCTTTTTCATTTAGCCCCCTTATTGGTTATGATCTTCTTTCACAGCTTATTTCATGGCATTTTCGGCATGTCTTCTTACACAAGTGACAGACGCAAATTTCTGTGGGTGAGTGATATGTTTTATCTTGGCAGAATTCACGATGATTGCCGTGCACTGCCGACGATGTTACAGAGTGTCGTAAATGTTGATTTGCATCTGTCCATGATCTGTTCAACATAGCTTTCGAGGCGTAGAACTCCGTCCACATATTCCACATTTGTTTTCTTTCTTGTTGACCAGTTCTTCGTGCATGCGAGGGCCAACTTCATTCGCAGGTCCTCCATGAGGGAGGGTTCCTTTGACAATTAATGGCATTGTCTCGTGGGCGTGTATTTGGATATTCTGAGGATGATTCGAGGAAAGGGGACCTTACGTCCCTTACTGTGAGTCTGACCCAATTTGCTTCAATGCCATAAAGAATATTTCCTTATAGAGGCATGGAGTCCCTTTGTTATGTGCATGTTGATACTTGAGTTTCAGCAAAAGACAAGATCGATGGTACTACCACCGTTTGGAGAACGGTAGGTGTTATAATTTGCAGTGTTTCTTAGCCAGAAGCCTTTTTCTTGTAGGGTTTCTGACATTTATTGTCCTGAATGTTTCATTTCCTCTTTAGAATTATCACTATTTAAAGCTTTACTAAGTTCTGTGGCCACAACAGTGATATGTATATTTTCTGACACTAATCCTCTATATTTTAGACTACATGTGCATTCAGTTATTTGAATAACTGCTGGTAATTCGTCCATGCTTGCAGTTGTCTGGTTTTTTTAACCCATAGCACTTTCTACTCTCCTCAATTCAAATTCGACATATCGATTTAAACATCGGTATATAACACCTTTTTTTTATCGGTTTCGGGAGTGAGGTTAATGTTGTTATTATGTACACAAACGGTGATGAGTGACCAGATTCGTGTTAAAATAAATACCGTGACAGTGATTTGAATAGATCATGACGAAGAAACTGGATTTGATTAATTTATTTAGAAGAGGCGTCTTCGCCGTGTTCAAAGTTAAACACTTTACTTCAGCAGAAATTGTTGAACAACTTAAAGAAACATTGATACGCGGTAGGTTTTATTTTAAACAAAAGATATTTATAAATGTTTTCTATTGACTGCGTTCCAATTTATGCAGTAATAAATCATAATAAACAGTAGACACCTTCAAACATCCTTTTCTATAAACTTGTTTGTGTATCGCATATATTCTCAGCAATATTACGTATAATAATTCTGTTAGATCATAGTTGTATTACTTTCCTTGGTAGGTGTCTCTTAAATCTTAGTGCACCATCATCCTGTTTTCTGGCTAATTAACAATGAAGTTATTAATTCACACACAAAGATGCAAAGTCATAAGTTAAACCAAATATATATATATATATATATAAATTCTTTTCAAGAGTTAAAATGTATAGTCTCTCAATCATAAGAGAGGGAGAAAAATAATATATTTCTCTCCTTCCCAAAAACTTTTCTACTCAAGAAAAGGAACATATGCTTTTAGTACCAAATCTTTACAGGCAACTAACTTAGTTGAGTCTAGACTCAAGATTTGACTATCCTGTTGGATTTTTCAATCTCTTGTTGTTATGGTATTCAGTCCTAAGACTGGTCTGATTCAACCCTCCATGCTAACCTATCTTGTGCCAGTCTGTTCATTTCCACATAACTAGCACATCCGACTTCCATTCCATCCTTGGCCTCCATCTTCTGTTCTTACCTTCCCTCTAATGTTAATTTTGAAAGATCCTCATGTCTTGTCTTAAAACGGGGCCTATTAATCTGTCCCTTCTCTTGGCCAACGTCCTCCATATTGTTCACTCTTCCCCTATCCAATCTGTAATAAAGGTGTTTTGTTATTTCATTTATTCCTCACTTTTAAATTTAATTTCTCCCTCAGTTATTAACTACTATTTAACATATAGCTATTAAGGAAGTTTGTGTCAGAAATTACTTCTTGTATTTTATAACTTTGTTTTATACTTCAACACAGATGCGGAATTGTCAAGGTATACAGATATTCTGAAGGTTGGTCATGGAGGTGTATTGGATGAAACTGCCACTGGCGTACTAGGTAATTGGAATTTTGTTCAACTTTTTTCTACACAGAGTTTAGTTGAATAACATTGGTGTTTCCATTTATTATGAATTAATGTATAATATTAGTCTATCAATTAACTTATCTTTTTCAAAATAATTAAAGTGAATAAATTTGCTACCATTATGGACAAAGTTCTTATTTAATGAAATCCTTCTGTCAAAATATTTGGGACTTCCTCAGGTTATTTCTTTAAATGTTAAATTTTGATGAACAAACGGAAGCCAAACATATCAAACTCTAAACTTGACTACCTACAAGTGCAGCTTTAAACGAAAATTACATTTTGATTGAAGTTTAAATTTTTATGTTTGGCTACCTTTTGTTCATATAAATTTAACATTTGAATAAATTATGTGACAAAGATCCAAAATATGATCATGAAACTTTGCTTAAATTAAATAAAAACTTTATCTGTAATTGGTTGTAGATTTATTTGATTTTAATGTATCAATATTAGTATTTTACTTACATATGTACTCATAATATTTATAAATGGCGCTAAAGTGTCCCGTGTGTCTAATTTTGTCTGCCAATTTAATACTTGCTTTGTCTTTTTGTGGCACAAGTTCAGTTACTATTGTGTTTGTTGATATACTACATCAAAAATGAGCAACGGTAGACAAATATTTTTATTTTTTTTTCTGCTACTCATTGAGGAGCATTGATTTTGAATTGAAAAATTGATTTATCTATTAGTCAGAAGTTCTTGTATTTTTTTTTTTTTTTTGCAGCTATTGGTACAGGAGAGGGATGCCAGTTGCTGCCAAACTTTCTCCATGGCCTTAAGAAGTATGTGGTTACTGGATGTTTGGGTGTTGAAACTGACACATATAATGAAACTGGAATTCAAGTGAATAAAATGCATTATGGTTTGTTAACAACTTGCTATTAAAACCTCTGTCAACACATTTATAAATTTATTTGTATGTCATGTGCATGCCTTTTCCACAGATCACGTAACTAGAGAAGATCTGGAAAAAAAATTGGTGAAATATAAAGGCAAAATTTTACAGACTCCACCAAAGTATTCGGCCTTAAAAAGGAAAGGTAGAAGAATTGCTGATCTTACAAGGTAATTCATGGATACGTTTTCCAGTTACTTATTTATCCACTGTATTTACTTTATGACGAAATTGCCTTGATTCACCCTCATGGAGATATTATTTATAGTAATATTTTCAGTCTCATAGACATATATATACCATTGGGTATGTTGTAGATAAATGTAGTAGAAATATGAGTGAAAAATATTAGTGTGTGATTGAATTGGTAGGGGTATTCAGGTATTCTATTATGTACAAGAGATTAAATGTGAGGAAAGAATTAAGATAGTTTCAAATTGTAAAAGACATTCAGTTTCATCACATGAATGTCAACAAATTTCAGAAATGAGGTTTATCACTATGGCATCATGACTGTCAAATTCATTGTTGAGATGAAGAGTCTGCACGACTGTATTTACTACATCATTGAATTAATTTATAAAAACATATAAGATTTAAATATGATTTTGCCTACCTAATATGCACATCACATTTAATTTTTCCATTTGAACAGGGCAGGGATAAATGTGGAAGTCCAACCTAGGTACGTGTCCTGTCGTGATGTAGAATGCATTGAATTCAACCCTCCATATTTCAAGCTCAAAGTTACCTGTGGAGGAGGTTTCTACATAAGAAGTCTAGTGCATGATTTGGGGAAAGGTGAGTATATTTTTGTGGTAATGATCTCATTCTGTATAGTTCAACTAATTTACTCTCTCACAATTCTTTGATATTGACACTCTTCTCAGTAAACATTAACATATTTATTTTGTCTATATAATAATTATTAAACAATAATTTAAATTTATTAATCCAATAACTGGTGTGCTATTGACCTTTATTTAGTAAAAATTACACTCAAATTTATTATGATACATAATTTACAGAATGGTTTATAGCCCATACTAAATTCCTGTCATGGAGGAGGATAAGTAGAATGGGAAGAGCCTGTTGAAACCCACTTTTCCAGATAATTATATATAGACCAATGAGCTTCTTTTAAAGCACACTTGAAGCTTTCAAAATGTTGTTTGGCATTTGTTATTACAGGTAACCAATCCTACCCACAAATAATTATTATAATCAAATATAGAAAAATTCTGTTAGTTTCAAATTATCACATGGATAATGAGGTAGCCTGTAGCCTATAAACAGACAAAATTAGGTGATAAGATAAATTCCACAGAATGTATCTGCAAACAATGCTTTCTTCAAGAGTTGAAATAAAACCTCTTTGAATGCCTCATAGGAGACAACGCAGGCAATGTAGATAAAAACAGTTTGTGAGTACTTCATAATCTATGATAATAATTTATTGGATAGTGATGAGGTTGCTGGGTTTGAATAACTGTCTGCATATTACTGGACTGCTATATCTGGAATAATATTAGCTTGGTATTAAAACTAACCACTTATCTAATAACTAACCATAATTTTCGACATCGCTGTTACCTCAATCTCCTCTTGACAATTATTCAAATTTTCTACCAGCTTCATATCAATCAACTTCTGCATCACTCGTTTTCACTTCCTTCTTCACATTTCTTACATTAACCATTACAGTCATTTTCATTTAATTATTTTATTTGTAATCACTACATCTACTGTTTCTTCCTCATGAGTCTGACATGTTGAATCTCTCTGCAGTTCGTCATTGTCCGTAAATATGCACAGTTCCAGGTGGTCATTTAGAGTCAAAACAAGAAATAATAGAAATGATTTATGAAAGGCATAAATATAAAAATGTGAGAGATGAAAATGGTAAACAGCAGTACAGATACTTGAGACAGATAGGAAGTGCAAAACAGTTGAATTTCATGGTGAAAGGGAAAATAGACGCAGCTTATAAGAAAATCAAAGAAACATTCTGAAAGATAAAAATATTAGCAAGAACATCAGGAGAGATCATGGGAAGCCACCTCTGGATAAAGAAGGAATATCTAGATCAGTCAGTAATAAAAGATGAAGGGATGGGAGGCAAAATTTTAATGTTGGACTTTGACAATGTTTTGACAGAACTGAACAATGGTAAAGTGCCAGGAATTGTTAACATTCCAGCGGAGTTGATGAGATTATCAGATGAAGTAACAATATCATGGCTGTTCACGATAGTTTCTGAAATCTATGAAACAGAAATAATACTAGAGATACCGAAGAAGACTGGGGCTGATAGATGCCAACAACATACGACAATTAGTTTAGTATCTCATGCATGCAAACATCAAAGAAAATAGTATATAGGGGAATGGAACGACAAATATAATGCAAGTTAGGATATGATCAGTTTGGTTTTAGGAAGAATGTAATGACAAGAGAAGCAATATTGACTCTAATGTTAGAAGACAGAATAAGAAAATGAGTGCTACATTCATGGCATTTGTAGATATACAAAACACCTTTGATAATGTGAACTGGAACACACTATTAAGGTTTTTGAAAAGGACAGAAATAAAATATTGAGAAATAAGGCTTATCCATAACCTTTACAGAAGGCAGGCAGCAGTAATTAAAATGGACAAGAAAAGAAAGTAGAAATCAAGAAAGGAGTAAGATAAGGATGCAGTCTGTCACACATGCTGTTTAACTTACATATAGAACAGGCGATAAAGAATGTTAAAAGAGAAATATGGCAAGGGAATCAAAATTCAAGGAGAATAAATAAAAATCCTAAGGTTTTTCTGGTATTGTGGTAATAGGGGAGACAACTTGGAAACCGTAATAAATGGCATGAATGTGATCCTGGAAGAACTCAATATGAGTATTAATAGAGTGTAGTATGGGAAACAGTGAAATAACAAAGGGCGTTAGATTGGGAAGAGATATTTTGAAGGAAGTTAAGGAATTTTGCTACTTAGGCAGCATACTAATTAGGGATGATAGAAGTATAGTAGTTGTAAAGAGTAGGATAGCCCAGGCAAGGAAGGCTTTCATTATAAAGAGGAATTTACTTACAGGTAATGTAAGTGTGAATATTAGGAAATCATTCCTATGTTCATATGGAATGTGGCATTATATGGGTGCAGAACATTGATGGCAGGAGTTGCAGAAAGGAAAAGAATAGAATCTTTGGAAATGTGGTGGTGTTATAGAAGAATACTGAAAATCAAATGGGTAGAATCACTAGTGAGGAAGTTCTAAACAGAATTGGGGAAGAGCGAACAATATGGAGGACTTTGATCAAGAGAAGGGATAAATTAATAGGCCACATTTAAGACACGAGGGTCTTGTAAAATTAGCATTAAAATATGCTAAGCAGATTAGGGATGATGTGGTAGCTATTTAGAAAAGGATAGGTTAGCAAGGAGGGTTGCATCAGACCAGTCTTAGGACTGATTACCACAGCATTTTTTATAATACCAGAGGCACACAGATACACAAAAACTAGTTAAACTAAAAAATTCTTCACACAATTTTAAATGTCAATTGAATAATTATAATTTTATGTTTTAGATTTGGAAAGCTGTGCACATGTTACTGAACTATGCAGAACTCAACATGGCCCCTTTGGGCTTGAAGATATGTTAATGCCAGACCAGTGGACAGTGAAAGGCATGGCACAGGCAATTCAAGATTCATTTGAAAAGTTTTCAGAGACTGGTTATCCGTACAGTGAGGCCAAGGCCAGCTAACAATGTCAAATACATATTAAAGGTGAAATTTTACTAAAAGCTAGTCACAATATTTTTTGTGTATTTATTTTCTGTTATACAAGTGTTAGTCACAAAAAGAGATGGTTGTAGGATTGTGACACCTTGAGAAAATAGTGTTTGTAAACCCTGGCTAGGGTCACAAGACATTACACAAGAAAAAGAAAACATTGTGTTACATGACAGTAGAACCCTGATAATCCGAAAATAAAACGTGAACTGTATTTAATACAGCAAGAATACAATAGAAAATGACCAATTACGTAAGTGAAGGTATTGTTTTCATACAAATTTGTAACATTCTGTACTGTATTATGTTTTTATTTTGTGCTGTGAAGTATTTTAATTCTATGTATTTTGCTAAATAATGACTTAAAATAACAATTTAATATTCCATACCTTACTTTCATTAAATTTTTATTTTCTCTTACCCTGAATTCAGTTTGGATTATCTGAAAGTTCAGGTTTTGGTTTACCAGGGTTCTACTGTATAGTATTTTTATTTAGTAATGATTGGAAACCAAGTGGAATATGAGAGGGTTTTCTCTTTCATTAAACTGGACAGTTGTGAGGTCTCTCGGACAATTTGTTCATTGACTTAAATCTCACGTTAGTTTGTATGTCTACAAAATACAGTATGACATAAACCTCATAATTGGTTGTAATATTTTTTCCACACAATTATGGCTAGAAACCAAGTGTATGAAGATTCACCCGTATTCAAATTTAAAAAGTTATATTAGGACTCTGGGAAATGTGTAAAAACTGATGATGAATGTAAAGTTTCATAAAAACATAAGATAAATTTTATTAAAACTGCAATGCTCAATTTATGGAGGCTTATTACAAATAAAATTCACAATGTCCACCGCGTGTAAAATAGTAATAGCCTAGCACAAGCTCTCTAATTATCCTCTTAATGTTGCCTCTAGTTCACCACTAGATTTCAACTCTTTCACTATATCCAAACCACCAATCAGTTCACCTTTTACGTAAACTTGAGGATATGTTGGCCAGTTAGAAAATTCTTTCAATCCTTGTCGAACATCTTCGTCTTGCAGAATGTCAAATGTTTCATACTCTACTCTGGAAAATGAGAAAGCAAATTCACTATAAATAATGTGTTTCTCAAGAATAATTTTCCAGCAGCATAGCTGTAAATGGCTTTTGAATTATTTCGTCCACTCAAATAGCCTAAAACTATGTTATATAATCAAACTGCCAGATAAAACAAAAGTTTTAAAAGAATGTTCAGATTATGGGGCACAAGAAGTCATAAGGTGTTGTGTTGTTTCATTAACATATTTTAAAATTGAAGACTAAATATTTGCTCTAACAAATATATTTTTTGTTTAAAAGTAACATACCCAATGTCTGACAGAATTTCTATTAGTTGCCGACTGAATCCACACTTTGGTTCATTACGATTTCCTTTCATGAAAATCATGCAATGACTCTTGGTTGTCAAGTCTTTCAACCTAAAAACAGAAACAAACATAGAGGAATGCATTCCTATAACACAATTGGATTTAACTCCAACTCTATATCACGAGTGTTGAACACTTTAATGCACTCTTAGTGTTATGCTTTGAGCACAAAAAAGATTAAAATAATGACATTTCACATGGAACAAAATTCAGAAGTAAGAAAATATCACAACCTGGAGTTCACTGTCATTGGCATGTCATTCAAATTTTAATAAGGGAAGTATTAAGTTGCTTTATTCAAATTATGGATTTAAATAATTTTAGTAGCATACAATGGGAAGGCATTTGAAACACAAATTCATTTTACAAAAGTTTAAGCTACTGGTAATTGAGGAGTTCCTGTTTTAAGACCTAATTTATTTTTGTATAAAATGCCTAGGCATAAAATAAATTAAAACTTCCCTGAATTTACAATAATGAGAACCAATTCAAGTGTTATTAATATAATACACAATGTTGACCAAAGAAAGGAACCATCAAATCCATGCCTATAAAGACTAATCTACTTTTTTATTCTTCTGAAATCTATATTTGGGGATGGGACAAAATAAACAAGTAAATTCAATTTAAATATAATTTAAGAAAGTCATGAGAAGCTGATCTACACGTATGTATAAAATACAACAAGATTGCATTCAGACGAAACTTTTCTCGACAACAACGAAACATACTATTATTACTAGACGCTGAGGAAGGTAGATGGAGTAAAGTAAGTGTAAAAATAATAAACATATGTTGAACTGTTTATAAGAAGGCTCCAAAGGTTTCAACTGTTCATGAATTATTGCAAGCACTATTGAATAAGTCAAGGTAATATATTACTTCCTCACTGAGTAGTATAAAATAGATATAGATAATTTTATAATGCTTAATATACAAATAAGAATTACAATACTGACCTCTTTTCATCAGCTTTCTTTGGTAACAGTGCATTCAATTCCCCAGATTCATCCATTTCTTTTACAATGTCTAGTCCACCAATCAATTCTCCATTGATGTATAGCTGGCAATAAATAGTTAAAAGTAATAATTCTCTTTGCATTGAGTAAAGTAAAAGTTTTTTCAAGGACTTTCAAGTACCTGAGGATATGTAGGCCAATTGGAAAATTCCTTCAAACCTTGCCTAACCTCTTCATCAGTGAGGATGTCAAACGTCTTGTACTTTGCTTTGTTCTTCTCAAGTATTCCAATGATGGTCCTGCTGAAACCACATTTGGGTTCTTGAGGATTGCCTTTCATGAAGAGCATTGCAGGTGAAGATGATATAAGCTTCTTCAGACGAGTATTTAAGTCTTGTTTAATTGGCAACTCGACAGGGTTTGATAACTACAGTTGAAAAATTGAACAGAAATTAGGTCACACTTTAGCACAGTACACAATACTCATAAAATTGTATTCATAATAATTTACAGGAACAAACCTGTTTGTTTATTTTCTCCGTTAACTCTGCTGCATTCGCTCCATCAACCCTGTCAATTACACCACTTCGGTTTAGAATTATACATGTAGGAACAAATGAAACCTCATATTTAATGGAAACTTTTGGAAGTTCTTCAGCAAGACATTTTGCAAATTTCACATCCTGAAAATAATAATTACAAATTAGGTAAAGAAGTAGCCAGGTTACAAACCAAATTGAATGATAAAATGTTAATGGTGTAGGAATATTAGTAATTTGCAAAGATTCTACACTAATTGAACAGGATAGTAGCTGCTGCCTCATGAACGCATTCTTCTTGGTCAGCGGTACAGTCCTTGTAGAACCTTGGCATCCTATATTGCCTCCCTCCATTTCTGTCCATAACCTTCCAATTCCTTGTCCCTATTGTTTTCTTGTCCTTCGCCATATCAAGCCACCTCTTTTCTTCCTTTTTTTCACCTTCTCCCATCAAGATATCCTAAAAATACTATAACACTAAGAGTTTCTGGCATTATCTGTACACGACTGGCCCATCTAATCCCCCTGTTTGAATTTAACTATTGTGTCCATCTGTGTCTGTAGTTCTACGTTTCTATTCATTTTAAATTATAAAGAAAGTATCAAAGTCACTTAAAACATTGTTAAAGAAGAATTTGTACATAAAACTAAGTTACATCAAAACTTTTCTGACCAATGCAACAATTAAAAAAAAAGATTAATTTAGCATGTAAAGCTACTCAAGAACTGTGTATTAATCAAAACTAAAGCAGTTAATCACAATTTCAACTTAACATTATGGCAGATGAATCCACTGGTGTAACATTTATATTGCAAGCATCACAATAGTAACTAATTCAAAACTGATTAATTAGTTCTTGGATATATGCAACTTGTTCACACAGATAGTCAAAATAAGTCTATCCCTTCAAAACATCTCCCAGGTCAACTTTGGTTAATGTAAGTAGGTGCCATGTAAGAGGCTGCACATGATGCAAACTTGGAGGTTTCAACGTGAATTCATGGGGAAATTGTGGTGGAGTGAGCTTTTTCAACATTAATTCATGGGGCAACTGGAGAAGAGTGATGACATTTTAATTGCAAATTACACAGTAATTACAAGCAAGCAGTTAATAATTCGGAACTGAACTAGCTTGATGCAGTCACCTCATTGCCCGTCCCGCCTCCCACTTCAGCACAGTTAATACGATCTATCTGACATTACAGTACCAGTGATTAAGCTCTGAAAATCATTACAAATCTGTATAAAATGAAGAGAAATCTGCTACTAAATTACAAACATTTAACTGACAATGTATTGAATCCTCATTCGTAATTTTCATCACAAACAGTAGAGAGACAAATGATACAGCGGGGTGGAGGGGCTTTGAGGGAGTGGGGGCATGACTGCATTAAAGTGGTTGTTAGCCATGAACGGGTCTTAGAATCATGTTATGAGAAAATAAGATCATGGTCTTAAATTTCAGTCACATCTCCCAAAGAATAGCCCAGTTATTTTATCCGAAATATTAAAAACAAAACTTACAAATACATACCTTCAATTCTGGCTGCCTGGCTAATTCTTCGATAACATCATTCATTGCTTTACACTGCTCAGCCCAATCAGCATAAAAGTGGATTACTACCAAACTGCCTGATCTACAATTTAACAACATTGGAAACTGATATAAAAACTGAATTGCATCAAAAGCAAACAACTACAGGTTGACTCCCTTTCTGCGGTTAAGTCATAATTACTAAGGCACTAAATCTAATGTTATCATAAAACACCAAGTTTTAGTATGCTTATACTATTTTCATATATTTTTAAGAAAAGACTTTTCCAAGGGAAGAAAACATTTCCGTCAAACTTGTTAATAATAGACCATCTAATTTAATACAGAGTCTACTTTATCTCAATATTCTAGATGGAACAAAAATTAAATATATAGACAACCATAACCCATATAAAGTTTTATTCGCATACGTAAGACAAAATTTACGATACTAACTTTACCAATTTCTCCAGATCGCTCTCTGATGTTATGTTAACAACTTCCATATTTTTACAGGGATAATCACAACCACGGCTTGTACAACTTTGAATAAAATACACTACATTAAACCCTTGTTTGAAAAAGTAATCCGGAACACCGGATGACTTTGAATCAAAGATCATGTGAAGGTCCAAGTGAGGTGGAGCTCTCACATCATATACATGAATGTTATTCTGGCTTGTTGCTACATTCTAAATAATATGCATATGTTTTTGAGATTTAATCTTAAATATGTTGTAATTTAAATTACAGTATAATAAACGTTAGTTTGAGCACTCATCGTTACAGCACTTTGTGTTTATATAGATCACGTTTTTGACTGTTGCTGTGATATTCATTCAAGACTGGTCTGATGTAATCATCCATGCTAACCTACCTTGCACAAGCCTTTTCATATCCGCATAACTTCTAAATCCTCCCTAATCTGTTTAGCGCATTCCTTCCATAGCCTCCCTCTTCTGTTCTTACACCACAATTTCCTCTAATGCTAATTTTACAAGAACATCACGCCCCAAAACGTGGCCTATTAATCTATTCCTTCTGTTGGTCAACGTCCTCTATATGGTTCACTCTTCCCCTATTTTGTTTAGAAATTCCTCGTAAGTTACTCTATCCTCTCACATCTGATTTTCAGCATTCTCCTATATCACCATATTTCAATAGTGGGCTACTAGTCAAAAAATTTATCTATACTAGAACTAAATCTACACTACTAGTGGCTCATAGTGCAAACAATAGTGGAAAAAGATCAATACTTTTTTATATAAAAAGATATCAATGTATCACTGCGGTATTTTAAATTTTTGGACTATATACTCTTGATTTGTTTTTTTTAAATTCCATATGAACATGTCTGTAAATCAAAAATGCAAGGAGAGGAAACAAATCACAAAGGTTTGCTAATTATATTGTGGTATGGGGGAGTCAGAAGAATAACTGGAAACCATAATAATAGACATGAACGTCATCCTGGAGGAAGAGTACAACATGAGGATTAATAATGGGAAAACAAAGGTGATGCAGTGTAGTATGGGAAATATTGGAATAATAAAAGGGATATTTTGAAGGAAGTTAAGGAATTTCACTACTTGAGCAGCATAATAACTAGGGATGGTAGAAGTATAGTAGCCGCGTATGATAGCTCAGGCAAGTAAGGTTTTATCAATATATAAATATATATTTACTTGCGGCTAATGTAAGAATGAATATTAGGAAGTAATTACTAAAAAATGTTCCTTTGGGTGCGACATATGGACGATAGGAGTTGCAGACAGTAAAGAATAGAAGCTTTCGAAATGTTGTCCTATTGGAGAATGCTTAAAACCAGATGGATGGATAGAATAACAAATCAGAAAGATTTAAACACAATAGGGGAAGAGAGAACAATATGGAGGACGTTGATCAAGAGAAGGGATAGATTAATAGTCTACGTTTTGGGACGTGATGTTCTTGTAAAATTAGCATTAGAGGAAAGAGTGGGGTAAGAACAGAACAGGGAGCCCACGGATTGAATTCGCTAAGCAGATTACGATAGGCTAGCATGGAGGGTTGCACCAGTCCAGTCTTAGGACTGAATATCACAACAACATGTCCGTAAAAAATACGAAATCTGTTTTCTATTGACGACAACTAGCCTAATAAATTGACGATTTACGAATAAGGTTGTTTAAGTTTATTTTATGTTCTAAAACGTTGGAATAATCTCTGCATGGTATCCATGGTACTCTGGCGGTTTACTACTCTCATGTTACTTCGCTTTCGAGAAAGCGTAATTAGTCTAGGTTTTTGGTACCTTTCTGAGTTTCTTTATTATCTCAGTCATTTTCTCTCTGTGTTACTAACGTTTACCGTGTCTCTCTTTGATCCCTATTTCACTTCTCCGCTTTTCTTATTTTTTTACTTAAACGACGGAATACGAGATAAGAATAGTTCTTGGTTCCCTCGCTTTCAACTAGACTTTAATATTAAGAAACTATTTTTCAATAATATGTTCATCGACCAGATTGATTGTATTCATCCTCTGTTACGAATCAAGTATGATCTGACTGACAATCCTTTCGTGACTAGATTCTTTTAGATTTTCTATTAGCAATACAATTCTTCATGAGACTTTAATAATGGGTGGTCAATGAATGTGTCGGCCTGATGTAAAATGATTTACTTGTTTGGTATTTATTTTTTATATACTTATAGCTGGATTTCATAATACACGACCTAGTTTGAAAATCAATTAGAACGTTCTGAATTGGTGAACTTAATTTAAAATTGGCCAGTGTGTCTGCATTTATACTGATACAATAGAAATAAATGGCCCACGGTAAATATTTATTTATAGTAGTACTATTCGCAAACCTAATCTCCGGAATCAAACTATTTCGATTATGTTTGCAGCATGTCGGCTGACTACTGTTCATTCTGACTCATGAAAGACCGTTCACCATAAATCTTAATATTGTAGTTGAACTTTAATTACATCAATTATTAAAGCGTGTAAATCCTATATAAATTTTAATTCGAGAAAGTACTTTACTTAACTGCATGAAATAATTTTTATTTGGAATTGATAAGTAATATCTTTGAACTCTAATAATATCAGTGAATATTCTGAAAGTAGCCCGGGAACTTTTGTGTGTAATCAGAGGTTACACAAAAGTGACATACTAGATGTCAAAGTTTGATAAATAAATCCGACATTTAATGTAAGAATAATTGTACGCATCCTATTGGAAATGAAATTTATTAAATGGCGAAACATTCAACTTGGCATTTCATCGCTTTTCTCATTGCCAACGTTTAAATTGCTCAACGGCTTTTTTGGCGTCTGTGAGAAATCATGAAATATTAATATATTAATTAATATTAATTATTACAGAAAACAAGATGAAGAAATCTAATGCATTTGGCCTGTGAGTAAAATTGTATCTGTCTTATGTTTGTTTGAATCATAAAGTTATTGGTTATGTTTTTGATATTAAACAAATCTTAAGTCTCCCATCTATGTAACTTGTATAGCATAATTGTTGTAGAATAATGTGCATGATAAATTTCGTGTATATTTTCTTATTGCAGGCTGTTTTCATCGGATAGAAAGCCAAATCCTAGCTCTCACAATGCAAGGAAGAGCTCAGCGAGACAAACTATGCTATTCACTCCAAGTTTATCTGCAGAAAGAAATCGTGGGTTTGCATCTGCAAGGTTATACAATGCTTTTATCAGCTTTATTATATATTTTCAAGTCAACAATACATTAATGTATTAATATATAATCATATATAATATATAATCATTGTTCTGTTCTAAATATATTGAATTTATATAAATTTATGGTGTTCTCAAAATGTTTAAAATTGTGATTGTTATTAGTTTTTACTTCAAATTGGGTTTCAATAGATATTTTGCTATATGTTACTTTTAAAGAAAACTGTTTAACACAAGCTCTTTCAATTTGCAGCAAAAGTTCAAGTTCTCGGAAAACAATGTCATTTGCCCAAAATTTAATTAACAATAAAGAATTTCAACATGCTGCTACTTTGAAGGTAAGTTTTTGTTTAAGTTAATATTGTTGGTTTGTTTTTATTGTTAAATAAATATAATAATACATTATTTTACAGAGTAGGAAAATATTTGGTAGCTTTATCTGCTCTTATTTACAATTTCAAAAGTATATTTAATAATAATTTTCGCTATGGGCTGAATTTGGATCACATATCTAGTGTTGGTGTGTTTTGTAACAAGTATGACTAGTACCTTACAGATGGCAAGCACTTTGTAGAGTTTAATTCTTGAATTTTCAGAGGCTCTGTCCCTTTTATCAGGTTTATATATTGGAAATTTGCTAGGAATAGAATTGTGTCTGAGAAAGGCATATGTAGAGAGGAATGGAGACCAAAAGAAAGACTGAAAATATTTGGCGCTGCCAGGACTTGAACTTGGATTGTCACAGAACCTCCGCTATAGCCACAGATTGCCTTGACTTGCTGAATGTCTGCAACTCTTGTTGTAGTTAGGTTATGTAATTTTTATTTAGTTGGGATGGATAGAGAGAAGAGGGATACAACAGTTCATTTAGGAGATTACAAATTAATGAAATTTTTGAAATGTTACAGTCACACAAATTGGCTATTTGGATAGTAAGTAAGGATAGAAATGAGGGAAGCTCTATTTCTATCCTTGCAAATATACAATGTGTGTGTGACTTTGTTGTGTTTCAAACATTTCATTAATTTAAAAGTATAGACAAAAATTTAGTAGCGTATCTCAAATATGTAGGCCAGATAGACACACGACTTCATTCCGACACTGACATACTCACTTCTCGACAAACTGGAACAGATCCTGGGTGCCATCTGGGAATAGAATAGATCTTTACTTAGTTGACAATGTGCTCAATAAATGTGAAACAATTCTTATGTTACAAAGTTTATTTTAATTCAACATGTCTTTTATAAATTTTGACCATTTTTAATTTATAGAATAAAATGACTCTTGAAAGTACATGATTCCGTATAATTATTATTGTTAATTTTAGAGTATATTGTTATTTAACTTAAATTTATATCTTGATGATTTTCATTTTCAGATTCGCAATTATTTTCGCAGGCAGCCTGAATTTTATTCTTTCCCCTTGTATGGACAACAGCCTATGTCCACAAAAGGTTTTATTGAAATGGTTGATTTTTTATTCAATTTACTTTTGAAGACGAAGACCTTAAACCATCAAAATTATTTAGAAAAAATACCCATTTATATGAAACTTTTGGGTTATCAAGGAAATCTGCAGAAGTCTTGGCTTCAAGTAGGTGAGATACATTTTTTTAATAAATAAATTTTGCAACCTATCTCAAATGTGTAGGGCAGATGGACACACAGGACTACTACCATCCAACACTGATTTAAGCTTCCTCTGCATATTTTCAACCATTTATCCTCCAACCCTGAAAGCCCCACATTTGCTCAAGCTGCAATGTCAGTCTTGGCTTCAATCCTCCTGAATCTCCCAAAGAAATTCAACTACAAAATTGAAGAAAACATCTCTTGTCTCTCCTACCATAAGATTTGCCAAATAAATTGCATTCTCCATTGGCCAGACCAAAACCCCTTTCTCTGAATGCATAGAAAACTACTGGAGCACTGTCAAACTTGCAAAACTCAATTTCCAATAGCTGTTCATGCCACACTGTGTGAATGGTCGGTATGAAATTATCACTTCACTGAGCAGATAAAATGACAATCTGTCATGTTGTGGACAACATTTTCACAGAAAGTTTATATAAACAATTAATTTTTCTATTTGAACATCCAGAATAAGGCCTCAGAAACCTCTGTACCCTTTGTAGTGAAATGAATATATCTTCTTCTTTGGCACTACAGCCCATTGAGGGCCTGGGCCTACCGAGTCGACTGTGGACTGTCATCTTACACGACACATTCCTAACTTGTAGTGACACGTGGTCAGCGTAAAAATGAATATATAGGGGGGTATATCAATTAATAATTAAATAATGATAAGATTTTGCAATAAAAATAAGAAAACAATTTACTTTTACAAAAACAAATATACAATAATAATTACAATTTTTAATGTTTTGATACTTATGCTGGTACTTCTTTCATCAATAAAAACTACATATATATTTACAAAAAATGATTTACATTAAATTCTTAAAACTAACAATTTTATCTTTTACCTCAAGGTTGTTTGTATGGGCTTTCTCATAAAACAGAATGTTAAACACAAAATCTACTTGGACCATGGCAGAAACAGAAAATTAGCAAAGAGTCACAGGGTAATTACTGTGTCAGCTTATGCAGGTTCCAACTCCTTCCTCCTAATCGGGCCATCCTTTCTCCAGATCACAGATTCCTGTTTCAGGAAGAATTTCAAAATCTCCCATGCCACAATTTGAACCACAGTCATGACTGAGATGATTAGCGTAGGCTAGCTTCTAGCGGAATTTCTCACTAACTCCAAAACTGTCCAAAATCTCCTCTCCAAAAAAAAACCTGTATAAATCTTTTTCTACAATCAATCTGTCGCCTACTCTCCTCTCACCGCTCTCTCACAATCTCAATGTCTCCCTAAAATCTCTCTGTCAGCTTTTTTAAATTCTCTTCCCCACTTCTTTAGTTTTTATCACCAAAATGGCACAGATGGATATACACCAATATCATTTATGGTGATAATTGGGGAAATACACCACCCGACACCACCAAATTCTCACAAAAATTGGGAAATTCCCAAACTGCGATGCGGAGTCTGAGTTTTATTGCCCCTGCCTCAACTGCTGTCTCCTTTCTTTTGACTCCATGCTGCCAAAAGCCTGAGCAGATGTGTTTGCCTGTTACAGTAGACTTTGTGTTCTTAGGATCACTTCACTTTCATATAAATATTTACTGTACAATATTTTTACCATTAATAACTCACTTGACACTCTTCCAATCCCTTTGTACTAATCGCATAACGTTCCATCACAACTTATGTCAATTTGTGATGTAAAACTTGCTCTCAGGACCTGTGGGAACAACTTTTACATTTCCTTTTTACTACTTTTCTCACTTCCCCAGTGATACTGTATATGTTATTTCATGCTGATCTCATCCACATTTGAGCAAAGAACTCTCCTTCCCTCTTAATGGACAAAAGCTTTATTTTGTTATAAATGGTCTTCAGTTTGACTCTGTTCTGCATCCTTGCTACCAGTCTGAAATTTTTGTAATGTGCAAACAAGCATTAAATTGAACACAATTATATATATATTTTTTTAACTCATTACAATACTTTTAAAAGGGTTTAAGAATTTCTTCCTGCCAGTGGCACATAGGCTGTGTAATCTCTTCCTGTTTAGAGAAATTTTGAATTGCTCACTTGTGTCCTGAATGGCGATGCCAAACTTAAATTGCAGGTAAGCTGCCACCTTTATCTCATTCCTTTCTATACCGATTTTCTATACATGATCGCTTATCTGGAATTGAAGTTTGGCAGTACCATTCCATAGAGAGAGCAGTTATATAAAATTTTGGAGGTATTTTGTCTATCATTCAAAAATTCAATGTATCACTCTTTTTCTAGTCTTCCACATATCACCATTTATCACCTACATATAAATCAGAGTATGCCGCAGCCAATAATTATTCACTTTGAATTAAACTCTGCATTGTTATTAAATTTCATTCAACTTTGTTATTTTTAAGGGATCCTTGCTCTTCTGAATCAGTTCAGATTAACCTCCCATGCTTTCTTGCGAAAATACTTTCACTTGAAAAAGTTCAATTATAAAAATGTGATAACCATATTCACTTTATGTAAATTTTCAGTTAACACAGCAAGTGCATTTCCACATGTGACTGCTCTTTTGGCATTCCTTGTTGATGTTATTGATTGGCAAGATGATAGCCTGACTCTGGATTTCCTGTTTCCACCACCAGAAGTTGAAGAGGCTGATGAGGAAACAAATATTTTAAAAGTAAAAATAAATTTATCAAATTTAATTAATTATGCTTTTATATTTTTCATTTTTATTTTGTTTTAATGGTATTCTTTTTGGGGAAAAAATTGAATGACTGTGCTGTTTTTATGGTAATTATTGATTTGTAGAGGAAACATTGATTTTTTAGGTTTTAATTGTAAGTAACTATACCATGAAAAGTTTGTTTGTTTGAAATGACATTGTCAAATTAAAACAATTAATAAGGAAAGGAAACCTCACAAGGTGTCTACCATAGATATACTATGTGTGTGTGTGTATGTATGTATATATATATATATATATATATATATATTGTAATATACATTTTTTTTATATAAGACATTTATTAATTTAAATTACAAATATGATCGATTTTAACAATTTTGTTTATTAATTTAAGTGAAGACACGGGCTTAATCCCAGGGGATTTTGGGTCTCTCAAGAGATGGAGTATGCAGTAGCTGAAAATAGAAAGAAAATAATTGAATGTTAATTTATCCAGAGCAATGAGCAAGTTTCACAAATTTTTGATCGCTTACCCACAATTACTGGCCCAACAAACATCCACCTCTCGAATGTTTGTGCGTCTCTGGATATCTGCTCTACTCGCCTCTCTTCTCGGGTCTGATGCACTCGCCTCCCTTCTGGGGTCTGATGCACTCGCCTCCCTTCTGCGGTCTGATCACTCGCCTGCCTTCTGGGGTCGAGCCACGTCCTTCTCGGGTCTGCTCTGGTCTGGTCTGCCCCACTCTGCTCTGGTCTGGTCTGCTCTACCCCACTCTGAGGTCTCTACTACGATCTGATGCACTCGCCTCCCTTCTTGGGTCTCTACTGCCGTCTGATCACGAGCCACCCATCGGCTTCCCTTATAAAGCTTCTGACAGGACTTCCCCTATTTCTTAACATTTCGGGGTTCCCCGCCCTCATTTTTCCCGCGGGGGTTCACCATCGTCATTTTTTATACAGGCAAAGCGGGCCTTCCCCGTGGGGAAAAACAATCTTTCGGCCGACTATCCATTGTTGTTGGCCGAACTGCGCCTCATAACGCCACAACCTTACAAAATCCCCTTTCTTATCACAATATATATATATATATATTTATATATATATAATGTAGCCGATCCGTCGTTCCTCTGTATTCGAGGATTTCTTAATTCCTTTAGGGCGCCAGGTATTTTTCATAAAAAAACACCAAAAATTGATTTTAATAGTTTTAATTTCAATCAGAGCATAAAAAAAATTATATCTGCAGGGCGTGGTCATTCTCTCATTGTCCCGCCGACACAACCTGCTTCTCCAATCACCCCATGACGACTCCCAACGTCTCGCCAGACCACATTGTTGGCCCGGGTTGCGTCAGTTCCTCAACAATTGCAACTCGCAAGCTGGCCTGCATTGTTCATCGTAGTTTTTCATGTTACAATATATATATATATTGTGATGAAAAAACACGGATTTTTGTGATATTGTGGCGTTATGAGACGCAGTTCAGCCAACAACAATGTCAAGTCGGCCGAAAGCGAGTGAACCCCCGAAGGAGGTGCCCCGCCGAGCATGTGTAAAAAATGAGGGCTGGGAATCCCGAAATTTTATGAAATAAACTGGTGGGGAACCCCGGAGTTTTATGAAATAGACCTAGGGCGGGGAATTCCTGTGGGAGATTTTAAAAGGGGAGCTGATGGGTGGCTCGAGAGCAGAAGTCAGACGAGTTGAGGAGAGGACGGACGAGGTCAGATGGAAGGAGATGCTGTGAGAGGTGGTCAGAGGACGGACAATGGATCTGTCAGAGGGCAGATGAGTTGCGACCAGATGGAATGAGAGCTGAGATGTGGTCAGACGTCGCCAGATGCTGTCAGAGGTTTGCAGAGATCAGATGTATCAAGGAAGCATATGAGTTGCGGATCTGGTTCATTCTACCTTCATTGATAAAAATCCTGCAAGACGCCAGAGAGACACGGAAACATTCATGAGGTGGATGTTTGTAGGCCCAGTAATTGTGGGTAACATATATATATATATATATATCTGTGTGTGTGTGTGTGTGTGTGTGTAGAAATAACAAGTGGTCATGAAAGTAGGGAGCAATACTTTTAATATATAAATAGACATTTTTTTTATAAATCTCACTTTTGGCTGTTGATTTTTTTGTTAATAATAGAAGTATATAAAATGAAGTTTTCTTCTTGTATACAGTACTTCGAGGAAATAGAATAGGACTTTCTTACATTTGAATTTGGTTCTTCAAATTCATGAAGTTGATACTGTTAACGAAACTGTAAATTCTAGTTGTGTTACGAACATTATTGGTCTTGTTTTTGAAAATTTTTTACTTTTTCCTTCATCTAAATTAATAAATTTTGCTTTATGATTTAATGTATATTGCGACAATTTAATGATCATTGAAGAATGTAACATTATTGGTCTTGTTTTTGAAAATTTTTTACTTTTTCCTTCATCTAAATTAATAAATTTTGCTTTATGATTTAATGTATATTGCGACAATTTAATGATCATTGAAGAATGTAATTGAACAATCCTTAAAAGTTTGAACTGTGCTGAGTGACCAATTGTGAGAGAATATAATTCTATTAGTGTGTCAGTTCTTACTCTTCTATCGTTGTAGTCGTCTTGGATATTTTCACCCCAATTAAGCATGAAGATGGTCAAGGTATCCAGAAATATCTATAAATATGCACCAGGAAATTACATTGTCATGATAATTAAAACAATTAATAAGGACAGGAAAGAGAGATAAAAAGTAGGTGACTTACGTGACGTTCACAGATGGCAGGCACCTTGTAAGGTCTTAGAAAGTTAGGAAGACATTTCCAGTGATCGGATAACTGACAACTGCCGTAAATATGATGACTTGCTAAATTTTAAGCCTGAGGAAGTCTCCTTTTGCAGACTAAACGTCTCTTTTGAATAAATAATGATAAATTTATATGCTGACTTATTGGCCATCTTTTTATTTATCGTTAATTAGCATTGTACTTTGTTTGTAATATTTTTTTGATATGTTTTTCAGAATTGTTTTGGCCATGAGCTAGATGCTTTTCAAAATTGGAATAAATGTGATGATGAGTCAACCTCATTGACAGAGGAAAAAGATGAAATGGAAAGGTTTACTAGGAAATTGAGTAAGTATTTGTTAATCTGTTTATTAAATACTAGCTGGGTGCCTGTTGTTGGACGGTAATTAATTTATATTAGCTGCTACTGTATTTAATTGAACAGTAAACTTTTTGTCAACACGTGGTTATACTGATAGTAAGTGTTACATATTTTTAAATTTACTTTCCCACCCTCCCTACTATATGAGAACTGAATTTAATCATAAGCACTGTGATTTCTTGGTATGTTAATTGACTCAAGAAACCTCATACCTTACATAAGCACATATGTATATCACTGCTGCATGCATGTGGCAGCAACTTAATTTGCAAAAATACAATTAAATAGTATCATTACTTAAATAAATTTTTAGTTATATTTAAGATATTTGTCTTTAGGGTGGGACCTTGCTTTGCTTAATAGGGGAGAATGAAGGAACTTAAATTTCCAATAGATCAACAGAAACTTTCTCTGGGGTGATCAATGTGAAACACTACAATTTCATGGCAATCGGGTGAACGGTATAGGAACATTAAAAGTTGCAGTGTGTTTCAACGATGCCCAATATATAAAGCTCAGAGCACACAGCGTATATTGCTCTTCCTTCCTGGTTTTCCTCTTTCCCTCCCCCCTTGGTCCATGGCCAAGGTAGCTAATTTAAGACTCCTGCAGGCTGAGACGAGCTTGGGCAGTTTGAGAGGTGTATGTATGGGGGTCGAAGACCTTCGGCATAAGGTAAGAGTTGTTCGTTGATCCTATTGGACCAGTCGGCCAACTGCCTCTCAATACTGAACAAGGCATGAAGGCGGGTTTGTTGCGTTCCCACAGCAATCCAGTCTCCTGTCATCAGAAGGGCGCAGAAGTAGTACCCACTAGCCCGACCTACCTGATGCAGGTTTTATAGGGTTTTCCCTGCATCACCTTTAGGTGAAACACCGGGTACGATCCTTACACTATACCCTGGGGGCCCTAGTCAACTCTTGGCTACCTTGCTCCACCTTCCACAACCCCCCTTTTCAAGTCTCTTCCTATACTATTAAAGGGGCGTTGCCTGCTTCAGGATCACCCTCATGTAGCCTGTTACCTGCCAAAAAAAAGCGTATATTGCCTTTTATGTGTATAAGCCAATACCTACGAGAGCCATTAGATTAGAGAAAATAAATCGAGTCTAACATGGGGTAGTACTTTACAATTATCTCCCATGTCAATTTACACTCCTGATTTAAACTGAAAGTCCCTGTATGTTCATCTTGAGAGTGTATGAAATGTTGAGAAATATCTTGGCATTTAAAATGATTGTTGTCTTGGTGGGGTTTGATCACATGATGAATCATACTTGGTTTTACACTGTGTTACTTTGTTTTTGAGGCTGTTAATACCTCTGGGATTTTTATGATTAGAGATTTCTGCAGTGTGATGTGACAAATGTTGCTTGTGAGCTGTTTCCGAGCTGTAAATAATAATTTTATTGGTTTGTATTTATTTTCTCTGCAGTTGGAGAATTGAATGTCAGTGAGGATGATATAAAGCTTGTTGAGAAGGAAATTGCCGTGTTGGAATCTGAGTTGAACGAGGAACGATACGTGTACCTACTAAATGAAGTAGAGGTAAGTTGCATATGATGTGATTAGTATAATATTTTCTTATATTTGAAACACTATGCACTTTATGTGTAAGTTATATTAAAAACACCCAGAAGTATATATGTCTGAAAATTTGTATTCACCTTCCTTAAATTCGGTTACACTTCAAACAATATTCTGGTGTCCAGAACAAAGGAATCAAATAATTCGGAACTAAAAGTGGGGTAGAACTTTTAAACCTCTCATAAACAAGAGTTCATAATTACTATATACTTCACATAAAATATTATTTTTGTACTTCTTGTGCAGCAAAAATGTGAATGTTCCCCAAGTTAAATGTCAATTTTTTGGTAAATTGTTTTCTTGTTGAAGATGTTCTCTTATTATTACATATATATGAAGGTCAGAGTTAATTTTAAATTACTGTTTAAGACAAATTGGTGTAAAAAAGGGATTGATAGTTGCTCTTGCAGTGAAATGATACATCTCTTACTGATGGTTCAAACCCACCCAAATCTTGCTAAAGCACAATTTTGTTCAGGTGTAATTTGATTACTTACTTCCATATTGTGCATTGGTATGTTCAATATTTTGCAATGAAAATTTGATGACAATGCTGTGGAATCATTTACATTCCCTAACACTCCAAACAGTAGGAACAAACTGGAATTTCTAATAACGTTGACTATTCACTTCCCCCCCCCCCTCCTCCATTTTTTAGGAAGAGGCTTTAAACCCTCCTACCATATAAAACAGTGTGTAAAATCTGGTTTCAAAATTCTCTGTATGGAAATCAGAAGGCTGAACCAAGCTGGTCTGACTTGGGCCACTGTACTGAATGTCTTATACAATGGAGAAGAACATAGTTTGTATACTGTTCAAAACATTGGTTTCCTAATTATTCTTGCTATAGTTTTACCCTTAACTTATTTATTTACTCCTCACCAACTTCAGTTGATTATTAACCTCCCTTCCTTAACTTCAACCATTTCAGCCAATGAAAAACTCAACAATAATGCCCGTTTATGTTTGATATATAGTTTCTAAGATTTATTATAACTCTTAATTTTTGTTTGTTAAATTTGAACTAAATAAATGTCTCTTTCCAGGAAGCCCAAAATGTTTGCAATAGCCTTCAGAAAGATGAGGAAACAATGGCTTTGGATTTGAAGAAAATGCATGACTTTGTTAGAAGTTCAGAAAGGGAAGTAAACGAGAAAGACAAGAAACTTCAATCACTTGGTGTGTGTATTTATCATCATTTAGAAATTAGCCCACTGAATGTAGTTTCATTTTAGTTTGAAGAGTCTTCCAGTTTGTCTTAATTGCATTATTTTTAATTATAATTTATTAATATAATTATATAGTGGAATTTTACGGTTGTGGTTACGGTATACACAAAGCTCTCACATTATAGAAAAATATTATTTTTTCCAGAACAATTTTATTTAAAGAAGAAAAATGAAGTGCTTGTTTTAAAGCAGCAGTGCGCCAATCAAAGAATAACTGTGGAAGATCGACAGAAGATTATTAAACAGTGTAATGAACTGAAAGATAGCATAAAATGTTATGAAGAATATTACAAGAGTGTAAAAGAAACTATTTTTAAAGATGATATTTCAATTGCCCAGCTGAGACAAGAGGTATGGATTAACTAAGGAGTTTTAAGTCCTATAAAATTAGATTACAAAAAAAAATTCTGTTCATTAAATATATCATAACATAATTCTGCATGATTAACCTCTTAAGTGGTACGCCTGGAAAAGTTACGGGCCTCGCCCCACTGCCAAAAACATTCTACCCTGGAAGATTTGCATGGTGTTTAGGGAAAATTTAGTCACCACTGAAGGGGTTAATGTCTTCATATTTATATAAAGTATATTTCATATTTTAGTTAAGTGAGCTTAAAAATGATTGATTCTTTTATTTAATAAAGTTGTTTTTGGTGTGACCTTATATTCCTTTGTCATTCTAATATTGCCAGATTATTTTCATTGCTTTATAATTCTTTTTTACAGACTTTCTGATTGTATTGTTCTAATTCTTTATGTCTCTGCTTCAGATCTTTCTCTTTGTATTGAAATGTTCAATCATACCTCCAGTTGCAAACTGTAGAAAAACTTATTTTAAAAAACTGTTTTATTCTTCTGCCCATTTAAGTGTATTGTCTGTAGCTTTTGAAAAGCATTGTTTTACATTATGCTTGCGCATAAATAAATAAAAGTAATATCTCCGTGTCTTTTTAGGTCAACAATTCGTGTTTAGCATACAACAAATTACTTATGGAACATTCCAACCAATTTGAAGAAATAAAAAATGTTCGGTTGCCTCCAAATGTTTTTCAGTATGACCCTGAAGCGGTAAATGTCATTACCACTTTGAGAGCTATTTCTAATGAATCCCAAGTAAGGAAAACTGAACTGGTTGCAGAATTAGAGTCTTTGGAATCTAAAATTTGTGAGGTAAGTGTTAATTTCCCATTTTAATATTTTCTTTTAGCTCCCACATGTGACTGTATTAAGTTATTCACTATTGCCTCAGTGTAGTTTTTAAATACTTGTGCAATTCTAGACTCTTTGCAGTTTCATGCTGGGATGTTTTATATTTTTCAGTCATCTCACAGAGTAATTCACTGAATCATTGTTTCATTGTGTTAGTTTTAACATGTTTGTTTTTTAGATAGTCATCTGCTTGGTAAATACTCAGGACTATTATAGGAAAGAGTTTGCAACTTGATCCATCAATTCTATTGGCCAAGCTAATATATTAATTTACAGAAGAAAACTATTGATATTGTGCATCTTCCTTAATATCTTTCTTATAATGTACCCATGTAATGTATTGTTAATGTAAAATAAAAATACGTGGTTAAAGTCTTAGGATGAAAGGTGGGATCATTTTGTCATTTTAGATGCCACCACAATATTTTCTGTGTCAGGTTGACAATTGAATGTATTGAAGCCTGAGTTAATGCAAAGAACTGAGGTGCAGAGATACTTCACCTCGGTTGGAAACTGAAAGAAGAAAAATTAGAAAAGAGTTAGCACATCTGTTTGAAACAATTTTAGTTGTATTTAATATGAATTTTTTATTCATGTGTTGTATATTTTATTGAAATTCACTGCCAACTATGTTCAGTGAAGTCAAGTAAATCTAACAATTTATTTGTTGTTGTGGTATTCAGTCCTGAGACTGGTCTGATGCAACCCTCCATGATAACATATCTTGTGCAAGCCTTTTTCATTTTCACATAACTACCACATCCCTATCATCACTAATCTGCTTAGCGTATTCTATCATTAGCCTCCTCCTTCTGTTTTTACCCCACATACTACCCTCTAATGCCAATTTTACAAGATCCTCGTCTCTTAAAACATGGCCTATTAATCTATCCCTTCTCTTGGTCAACGTCCTCCATATTTCTCACTCTTCCCCTATTCTGTTTAGAACCTTCCCATTAGTGATTTTATCCACCCATCTGATTTTCATCATTCTCCACCACATTTCGAATGCTTCTATTTGTTTCTTTTCCACAACTCCTATTGTCCACGTTTTGCACCCATATAATGCCACGCTCCATATGAACATTTTTAGCAACTAAATCCTAATATTCACACTTATATTACCCTTAAGTAGATTCCTCTTTTTCGCGAAAGCCTTCCTTGCCTGTGCTATCCTATTCTTTATGTCTACTATACTTCTACCATGCCTAGTTATTACGCTTCCCAAGTAGCAGAGTTCCTTAAATTCCGTCAAAATATCCCTTTCTAAATCTAACACCGTTTGTTATTCCACTGTTTCCCATACTGCACACCATTACCTTGGTTTTACCTCTATTAATTCTCATATTGAACTCTTTCTCCAGGACCCTGTTCATTTATTATGGTTTTCAAGACTTCTTCTGACTCCCCTAATACTACAATATCATTGGCAAAGCGTAGGGTTTTTATTTCTTTACCTTGTAGTATGATTCCTTTTCCATTTATTTATGTGATTCGTTTGTGTTTTTGCACGTATGATACAAAGGATACTTTGTCTGCAGGTGGAAGGAAAGTTAGACAGGATTTTTGATGATATTAAAGAGAGAGGAATAAAGAAGACACTATTGAAGGAAAAACTTGCGGTTCAAAAAGGAGAAATAGATGAGGTAATTTCAAATCATTGTTTTTATAGTGCAATAAGAATTAGGACAGTGACTGTCTTTTCCCACAAGTGGTGTGACCAAAATGTTTAATTGAAGGGCGGGACGAGCATCATTGCCCAACAAGTGCAGTGATTTCAGTGAGCTGACCCACTTGTAGTGTGATATCAGCACCTTCCTACCCTCAGCGCCTTCTAATTTTAATTGCACTATAAGTATGCCATGTTAAATTCTGGTATACTATACTATATTTGTAGTGCATAGAGCTTTGACGTTACTTTATATAAATACTGACTTAAATAATTTTAAAATTTCATTTTACAGTTGAGAAAAGAATGCATCAGGAATGAAAGTCAGTTAGTTGCAGAAATATGCAGGATGAATAAAGTTTTAACAAACTGTAAAGAAAGGGAGGAAGAAGTGAGCAGCCTCAGGAAGCTGTAAGTGCCTTTATGGTTTTCCTAATCTTTATTTGATTTATTTGGTGAATCGTACACCTTACAATGGCTTGCAAATATTTTCTGCATTTTCCAACAATCACTTTTGGTTTGTATGTCATTAATGAGCATAACATTTCATGTTGAGAGCACTGTGAGGATGATGCAGGATGTGGCAAATATATCTTGCACCAAAGGGGAAAATTTTTATTTAAAACATATCCTTACTCAGTGTACTGCAGGAATGCTGAATAATGGACTCACAGCCCGATATATAGCCTTGGCCTCCAGTAGTAGTTTCCTCCATAACCTTCTCCACTCCATCTATCCATCTGCTCCTTGCTTTTCTGCCAGTCTTTTACCTCCAATTTCATTATAGAATATTTTGAATGGTACCATTTCCTTCCCCATACACTGTGCATCTCATCCTCTCCGGTCTTTGTAATTTAATAATTATTGCAATGCTTGGTACTAGAGGCTACATCTGTATTTACAATTACTAATAACCATTTTCTGATACATCACAGAAGTATTTTTAAGTGCCATATTTTACTTACTTTATATTCTTCTTGTAACGAGATAAAATTGAGAAGGCCCAAAATAATCTTAGGATTTAAAAATCTGTGCTGAGTGGCGTATTTTGCCACCTGTCATTGTAAAGAGGGTTGTCCGAAGGTTGAAAAGGGGAAGTTTGACATAATTTAAGGCCTAAGACCCTTTTGCTGAGGAGGAGTGAAAAGGAGAACAAGTAGCAGAGCGGACACAAAACGACACAGACGGTTGGTAAGATTTCGAAAAAATAAAATAAATTAATATGTAAATAAGTCAGTGCTTCAGGAAGAGGGCAAAATGTTGGTACTGGAGCTGACAGTGAACCAGAAGGAAATATAAAGTAGCTTATATAACGAAACAAGTATTTATACGTGGAGACATGCATGTGAAGTGGAGTCAAAATTAAAGCAGAGCAAAATGTTTTGTGACAAAGAAAAAAATTCATTTTCAGTCAGGACGAAATACAGATAAGTGAACTAAATAAACTTGTTGTCACTTCATTTGCTTATATCTCCCCACAAGATAGTACCATGTGAAAAAGATCTCATTCAATAAATTTAATAAAATTTGTATTCTTTTTTTTTTGTTAAATACTCTACTTAAAAAATTTAACTATTTAGCCTAATCATATAAAGAAATCCCAAACAAACATTACATTCTTTGGAAAATGTATTGAACACTTGATTCGTTAAGGGATAAAATATCACAACTGTATACATTTTTACACTTTACAGGAACAAAGAAAAAGCTGTTATGATAGAAAAAGTTAAAAAGGAAAGGCAGGCAGTATTGGACAGTTTCTCTCGACGAGGATTAACTCTCCTAAACATCTTCATGGTAAGTTTATTCACTGAAACACTATTAATTTTTTATGTTATTCAACACAACAGGTATGTGAAGAGTGAAGAAAATTTTATTCTGGTTACAACCAACATTCGTTGCTGTGTGGAATGCTAAATTTTCAATTTTGGACCTGTCTTTTGTGATGAAAATGTGTATTTGCATCCATTAAAGAAATTTAACGTCAACAGAAATTAGATCATATATCATTTTATCTGGGGAAGTAGCGGTTTTTAATTTTATAAATTCTTGTAAATATTGAATTAAATTTTTTTGTTAGGAAAAAGCAGAAAATAAGAATTTTCAGAGTTTTTTTAGAATGTAATTTTATTTCTAAAAAATTGTATTAACATTTTAATGGCAGTCAGAATGGTGTAATTTCATACTGTCACAATCAATATAACCTTTGACATAATTTGTATTGTTTATATTATATTTGACTTCTATTTTTGATTAGTTATTCATGTTTCTGAAACAATTTTCCCCCCCGTAGGAGAGGTGTCATGAAGCCATGGACACTGTCAGTAAAGACAATTAAATGGTTGCCTAGTTACCTGAAGACTTTTGCTGCAGTAAAGTTTATTTCCATCATTTGAATTGAAAACTGAGTGTTTGTGTGCCAATAAGCTGTTTTTTTTCTTTAAAAAACCTGTAATTATTGTTGAATAACCCATTATCACTTTGTTAACAACTTTTAACTGAATTTTCATCTCCTTGTGAGAGATTTTTACTTCACTGAATGCTTCTCATCAAATCTTGCAAATGTTACAAATTGTTTTTGAAGGAACTTATATATTTTATAAATTGTAGTTGTAGGATTTTATTAAACATTTATTGTCGCTCCAAAAATATATATTTTGTAAAAAATTATTTTTTATCAATAAATTATAAAAGTCAGAAATAATTTAATATAAACATTATTGACTGTATTTCTTATACCAAGTTTCTTTCCTCATCCATTGTATTTAAATTCTAAAAATACAAAACATTATTTACAATATATGATGTATTGTACAATAGTCTTATAAAATGAAAAATTACGTAGGAATCAATAAATTTAGGAGGATGAGAATTTAGGCATGCAGGTTGCACAATCAAAGAAACCTAAATAACGGTTAAAGTAAATAACTCGTGTAAGAGTATAGTTAGTGTTTAGAATAACACTGAATGAAATGGAAAGTTTAAAATAGCAGAGTTGTGTTTCTTTTTAAAATTACCAGTAATCTTTAAAAAATTTTTGTTTGACTGTACTTTGTCTGGATTATGTTTTGTCATATATGAAAATTTCTATAGTACTTATTATGTATCAATTCTAATCATTTTGTGTGTTCGGTTAATTTTTGGTTACATTCTTAGACTAATGTTTGACAAGAAGTGGCATCCAGTTACCAAATAAAATGTCATATTTTACACGTGTTTGCCGCTTCACGCTTTCGTAGAACGCGTTTTTTCTGTAACACGTCAAAGTTCATTAGCTATTATAATGTGATTGCTGAGGGCATGAATTATAATTTAAATTATAAGCAATTTATTTAGTTAGATTTTAAACACATTAAATATATTAACTAAATCAACAATAAATACAAAAACTTAGGGTCCATTAAAAATTACCATGACTGACTCAGCATGAGACTCAATCTAATAAGGGTCATAAATGTGGGGATTTTCGCATTTTAGACATTGGTACAGACGCACACTTCAGTGTTTGTGAGGCAGCACCTTCCTGCGTTGACTTCTGCCGTTTGTAACTGGGTCTTCCTTACAAGGATTCTGGTGCCCAGATTGTGAAGACGGGTGGGGCCACCTTGCTGCACGCTGCTCTGTCTGTCTTTTTTTTTTCAGTTTTTCTCCAGGTTCAAAATAACTTTTAAAAATTCTCTCCACCTTTCTGCTTCAAAGCTCAATCCAGAATTGTCAATTTATAATTACTCTTGTGCTACAGTTCAACCACCGCACACTCTCTAGACTTCTTTGTTCAAACAATCATCCCCAATTGATCAATTTCTCCCTCTTCACCCCTCCTCCATGTGGTGGATGACAGATTACATGACCCCCAGCCCCATGGCCTGCGGTTTTTCTACCTAATTTCTGGAGGGAGATGTACCCTCTTCAAAATACCCAGTGTCAATGAACTGGACTGAGGTAAATTTTCTTTAATCCCCCAAACTGTGGATCTAACACGCTTGAGTCGCCGATGTCCTGCCTTGTTGCTGTCGCCTGGAGGTTATTTCCAACCGAGTGTCTCCAACTGGGAAATTTCTCAGCCAGTGATGAAATAAAATGGGGGTTGTCACATACACTCATATCAACGTGTTACTGATGACATTTAATATTTACATTGGTTAAATCTGTCGGTATTTATTTTTCAGGTAAAAAGCTCTTTGGGTTCATGTTGTACAACTTGAGACAAAATAAGGCTGTATAGGGTTGTAGTCTAGTTATTTTATTAATCAGGGATGTTTGTAGGTAGACTTGGGATATGTTAATAGAAAAAGTCTACAAATGTGTCATACCAGTAATGTTCCTACGCGCCATGTCAGATTCGTCTGATTACCTGAAGTGGTTTTAGAGCAGAACCAATAATCTGTGACATGCACCTCAATGCTCTTAGTTTCCCCCTCCCCAGTTATTGGACAAATGCTTTGTAATATAATTATTTCTTAATGCAATTCTGTATCTTCCCAGTTCAGGGACCCATATATGGTCAGGTAGTTACTCAGTTGAACCTTCCAAATTGTTCAGGGTAACTTGTCGGCAGGTTAAAGTCATTCACCCTGTGCCCCGTGCTCACCGCAGAGCTAGGAATGGGAATTATTCAGTTTTCCAAGAGGAAACATCCTCATTAGGTGGAGGGGTTTGAATGGCAGAGACCGATCTGCAATCAGATATGTTGGTAGCTCCTGTCTGTCTGACTTTTATCTTTTTATTAAACCTTCTTTATTCATCATTCAACTCATAATTGACTAGAGTGCAGCGACACACCAACCACTAAGCCTAGCTGAACACAAACCCTAAAGTACTGCTTTCATATTCTGACGTCTTCCTTTTCCCATCTAAATGATTAGCTGAGTGAACGACTGAGGTATAGCTCACTTGGTGAGTCATTTATCTGGATTTTCCCATTCTGAGCTGGAACATATCGGCTTATTCTGGTCCCATTCTGAACTAGATCAGTGTGTTTACACATTTATTGGCTTTGGTACAATAATGTGTTGCACCTTTTTGTTAACTGCCTAGTTGATACACGAAACAGTCATCCAGGTAAATGTAAATTCTAAGTGCCCCAACATTGACTTTATGTTTCAAGCGGCCAACCATCTTTTTTTTTTTATGTTTTCTTCCTACTTTCATGAAATGCAGTGTATAGGAACTATTGTGTGCATGCCAGTTTAACTGACGCACACGCTTCAGAGTTTCTTTGGTATTGGGTGTCATGACCTTATTCGAGAATCTTGTAAAATTACAGAGGTTAAGCTGAAAAGAAATGAACCCACATTAATTGGTCAGTACCGTCTGGCAATGATAATTACGCTGATTTGTGAGTAAAGATTACATCAGAACAAGGTGAAAATTATGTATGGGGCTGATTTATAATTTTATGGTTGGAGATTTCTATGAGAGCAGCCTGGAAAATGGATTGACTGAATATGCAGCCCACACCAGAGGCCCTGGGCATGGGCATGGATGTTTGTGCCGTCATAGTCACGAAGACTGGGATTCAGACTGACAGAAACTCGATGTGCCACTCCAAATTCAGAATGTGTCACATAAGGTAACAGTCCACAGTCATCCTGGTAGGCCAAGGCCCTTAATACGTTCACTGCCGATGAATCTTTAAAGCGACAAGTTCAGACATGCATCCAGGCCTGTAACGCTTTTGAGCGTTTTCTGATCATTGCTGTTCTATGCAATAGAAATACCTTCACCAGTGCCAACAATGCTTGAAAGCATCAAACGATGAAATGTAAAACAATTGTTATGGTTAGCGTTATTTGACCTTATAGACACTGAAATAACATTTCATCTTTTATCAAGAAAGTAAGATTGCACTCGCAGTCATTTTATATTATGTCAGTGAATGTATTAATGGACTGCAGAGTCCAGTGAATAAGAGATTATATCCGTTGGCAGTTTGTCTGAAGAAATTAACTTGGGTTATTTATGATTGAACTTTATGTACTTCTCCGACAATTCGCAGCTACTATCAATTAAAGGTAAGTCAAGACCGTTTGTCGCTTTCCTATGTAATTTTTTATTTTGAATTTTTATGATTAAATGGGTGTGAACCAATTAGTTTTAAGAGGCAACTGCACACCAGAATTATATTTTTATGGTTGTACTACTTTGTGTATTTTTCACTTCTCAAGTTGCTAAGAAATGTTTATATCACTCTTGGAGAGTGAAGGTGTTCCCAGTAAGTTTATTTCAGATACAATTCTAGGGTTTCAATGCGTGTCGAAGTTTCCTCACGCAAACATTTCGACAGCAAGTCGGGTAGACCGTCTACCTGACGATGATGGCGGAGCTTGATGTCGAAATGTCCTGTAAGAAAACTTTTGACCCGGGGTGTATTTGAATTATATCGGTCTTTTTCCACTCTTTGTGACAAAAGTGCTACCAGTATAAATTAAGAAAAGTTTATTGTCTTCCACTCTTGTAATTTTCTCCCAACTTGGAAACTGTCCACTCCAGGTGGAAACCTCACAAGCTTTTCTCTATTGCTTCCTAGGAAAACCTTAATAATTGCAGAAAAATAGACAATAATAAGCTTCTGTCTGACGGTGTCATGTGTGTGAGAATAAAGGCAGAAAGGGAGGGTCCAAAATAAATCAACACCACATTGTCTCATACTTCGTGGTTTTTGTTTACTGCACAAAATAGAACAAGTTTGTTTTCATCATTTACAATTATATTCTTCTGCACCTTATTTTTCTATTTCTCTTTTTAAATTTGCACAGACTATGAAAATCCTTGAAGGAAGTCATTACAAATCCAGTCCTCTTTACAAACAATAGGTCCTTTTAACTTTTTCACAAAACTAGTGTATTTATTTCTCTAAATGATTTCCCTCAAGGGTTTTTATACAGTACAAACCTCATTTCTTACATGTAGTTACTTCATAATGCTTTTTCCCCACAATCTGTTTCTAAAGAAACTTGAATGGGTTTTCTTTGAAACTGTACAGATTCACCACCATTACCAGTCACTTGTTACTTATAGAATGTTAAGGCAAAAAAAAAAACAAATATACTGTATTTTCCTATCATATTCTAAGCCCTCTCCCCCCCCCCCCCCCTTTACAGCTTTACTTGAAAATTTTACCCAATGTTTAAGACCTCAAAATTTATGTTAATGTAACTATTGTCAGAAAATAAGAATATGATAGGAAAGTGTAAGACTTGAGTACATACAATTGTTAGGTCATGTTCACATTAAATCAGGGTATAAAAGAAACCTCGTCACTAACAATCAAAAACATTTGAAATTTAATAATACTGGATCTGTTGATAAGAAATAAAAAATGCACTGCAGCTCTTCACAGTCAGCCCAATACACAAGTACGTAAAGTATTGGTACATAAATTGAGTAAGTGCATTTGATACTTCAGATGAGGAAAGTCCAGTACCATTCACATGAGTTTGGTTTATTTTTAATGTGACTGTAAATGGTTGGGTGGGAATGGATCAAATTTGATGCAGTGAATAGCTAGCGAGTAACATTTAAGAATCTGAGAACATTTCCGTTGACGAGTTCACGACCGGAGCCAAGGTCGGGCTCTCGTGTCACGGTTTAACCACACACTCCATGCGATTCTAATTTAGGTTCTTGCAACCTTTTTTGCGAGTGTTACCTTATGTTTGCTGTTAACATGCATGTAAATTATCTCTACAAATAATAAAAGATTCACAAATAAATAGGAGACTTCATTTTATTTAATAGTTTAACAGATTATAATCTATACAAGAATCTCTAATATTTTGTACATATTGCACGAGGAAAGGTATCTAAATATTACAAAACAATTTTACAGAGTAGGTTGTCTTAGAACCTAATTCAGAATAAAACATAGGTATTCACATCTGAAAATATTCTGTTTCATCTGCTGTACACGTTACAAAAGTTACTTCATCTGTATTTACAATTCTGTCGTGTATAACCAACCTATACAAACTTCACCATATTTACACACAGACTCGTCATTTTTGCAGATATTAAAAATGTTAATAAAGAAAAATAAACACGTCAAAGCTGTGTTATTACACTTAATGTAAGCAAAATCTCTGTACAACTGTGCCTCAGGCGGGCGACGTAAACGGCCGTCCACCTAGTTTGTCAACTTGTTAACCTAAGACGGTGATGTCAACATTTCTATCAAAAATAAAAACAAGTATCGATAGCTAAAACTTTTATCAAGATCTCTCTCCGTTTTCTAAGTTACACGATTAGCGGACACATAGCTTCCTTCCAGAAACGTACACCTTAAGCGCATTATACACCCAACACATAGGACACATCTTTAGCAAATCACAGAGCTGCAGTGAAAAGTTAAAATCAAGGAAGTATGTTATATAAATTTTAAACTAACATGAAATGTACAGTTCTAAATTTATCTGATGTAGGTTGTTCAAGGTAACATTAATTTAATTAGGCATTTTCTGTCAAATTCAGCACCAGCTTTAAACCACTCCAGTTATTACAAGTGTCAAAAATCAACAAAATGCAACTGTGATGAAGATACAAGACTTCAAAGCCATAAAGAGAAAAGATACATCAAGATGAACAGCACAACACTTACTATTATTTTCAGAAAAAGTAGTTAATACATTGTGTGAAATAGTCAGTTTTTGATTAAAAGTGTACCAACAAATGATGGAAGCCAGCCTCAGCAGATTCTCTTTTCATAAGTAAAAAAAAATATTTAACTCAAACCAAAGTCTGGACACTGGATTTCCCGGGATTGCAAACCAAAAACTGACAATTTCTTTGTCATACAGAGAATTCTAAATTAAGTGGACAAGTATTTATATAATATAGGAGTACAACAATTCCATTTATTTAAGAGTGCTAAGTATCTAATGTATACTTTTATATAAAAAACTGAACACGTCTTAACTCCATAAAATGTAAAGACTTTAAAATTACATACATTATGGGAACAGGTTTTGTAAAAAATCTATTTCTTTAACATTTTCTGAAATAAATTTCATGGACAGCTTTTTTGATTTTGGCAGTGTAACCATATTTGCATGTTGTCATTTCTTAAAACAGAAAGTATATGCCATACTTTATAAATAAATTCAAGATTATTTTAAATGCATAACCCCTTCATATTTTAATAGGCAGTGACAGTTTCCTTGAGCCTCCGTGTTCTTTATTTTTTGGAAAAGTGGGGTCTGATATGTAAGGGGAGGAAAGAAAAAGTGGTGAACATAAGTGAGTGTGTCTGCTTTATTTAGGACAGCTGCAAGGTCCAGGGTGAACGGCAATTTGAAAATCTCATCCGGGAGGAACTAGTCTGAAAACACGTGTGAAATGTGTTCGCTCCCTCCCCCGCTCTTTAATAAGGCAATGTCTGGCACAATACTGCAGTAACAAAAACTATCTAAACGATCTAAATTTTATTATAAAAATGGAACTTAACTGAAGCATCGGCAAACATCCTCACGGTTTGCCGAAAGCGCCTTCGAGATTATTGTAAAATGTCTAAAAAGGAATATAAAATTTATATAGACTATTTTTTTAACTGGATAAAGTGAAAATGTTAATGAATATAATTCTTCGGGACTTGTACATTCTAGAAAGTACACAATAGTGGTGATATAAAATAAATGTTTAATTCAAAGGAAAGTTTTGAACCGGTTGCACGATACCGGGCAACCGGGTAAAAATTGTAACGACATACTCCTATGTGTGTGTATTTGTCTGCAAAATGCACTTTTTGTAATTGCGTATTATAAATGTGTAAGGACATGAATTTCAATATCGAGTGCAAATGTGCTCAAGACTAATGTAATGTACAGGATTTTACAAAATCAGTAACTTGTAAAGCACAGTAATTGTTAATCTTTCACTGAAAGATTATAAAGTTCTCAAGTAAAAAAAATAATTGTGCCAAATTAAAGTGTACTGGGGAAAGAAAAAAAATTTAAGTTTGGGGAGACATTCACAATCAGTCTGCCAGCGTTAGGCGGGATTCATTTTTCTGGATAAAGAAAATATATTATAGTTAAACAGTCTTGACGCAGTTTTGAAGACATCACAAAGTCCCGACTCCCGGCCTTCGGGAGTCGACACAAAGTCCCACGGCAACTCGTACGTCGCCGACAGCTATACATACATTTATATAAGGCAAACCATCTATTTTTTCTTGTTTTCCACACACAATGTCCCAACCTCAGCACTTATATATGTACACACAGAAATATTATGCACTGAATGTCTGTCAAGCCACTAAAAATTAATTGACTATGTTCAGTACAAATTTCCATCAGAAAGTTCCAGCCAGCAATTGCACGGAGCAATTTTCAAGCTGTATCTGAATGAACCTATATACTTTTATTTTAAAAACGGACGGTTACTTTGCTGTCTCAACGTGAACAACACCAGAGTTCACTCCCGCGCCGGAGCACATCGTTCACAAATATTAGTCTTGGATTTCTTGTACGTAAAAGGCAGCACCTTAAAAAAATTGTAGCAACTATAACGGTACACTTCTTTAAGCACAATGTAAACTAATCATTGTCCTCTCTCACCTAACTCTGAAAAAAGGCACCAGACTTAAGTCTCCGTAAACTGTACAAACCAGTCTTCCTTATAACTACTAATCCATTTCAATCTACTTTACTCCTCATATAAATAACTCTCTGCGTAAAACAATTAACAAACGAATCTTTATTCTTAACAACAATACACAATTTCGTCGTGACCACGTCGTGATCCACGGACAAGTTAATCATATATAGACTATCATATATTTTAAAACAGTTAAAATTACTTCTCGCTTCTTTATTTTCAGGGAGTCCATTCCGATACCTTGACTTTTACAAAACAAGAGTTTTTCACAGCCTTCATTTTGGTGGTGTTTGCTAAAAAGGAAGATGAGTTACGTCTCACCGTAGCTCTCTATCTCTCTCTCTTTCCCTCCCGAGAAGAGAGTCTTCCCGTTTTCACCGCCCAATTTAACAGTAAAATCAAACACTATCACAACCGTATAAGTATTGTTCATTAATATAGTAGGAACAGCAAATGTAGATAAACTGACATTGTTACCAACTGCAATTGGATGTTGAAATGAATACACGCCATGCCATGGGGTCGATTGGCTACTGACGCATTTGAAATACCCTTCAAGATTCCACGCAACCAAATAAGATCAATTAGTCACATGATTCCTTTCCAAAAATTGTTACTCTGATTTTTAAAATGAACAGGTAATGTGAAATCTTTAAGGAATGTATATCAACTACGCTAGCGACATCTGGCTTCAAGATAGAAATAATTGCTTTAAGGTTCACCACACACCTAAATAACTGACCGAGTTGTACGCAGCAAAGAACAACTTTGCCATAATGCCCAGATATCACGAATGCCACCTAATGTTTTCTGTGACACTTAAAAATTTACTTTGAAACATGGTTTTAGAGTGTGATAAAGAATTTACAAGCGTTTTCAATGCAGTAGCTAGTTTCCAAATGTTTCACTTTACAGGTTTTTGTATTGTATTTATTAACCTAAACGTCAGATCACTGTATATGAAATTTATAAACCAAAGTTTACAAAGCGTTTGGCTGCCAGACGAAGAAGCTACCTATAAAAATAGTTTTGTAATCATACAAATAGAATAGATCTCAAGTGTGATGAAGACTAGTATTTGTGCTCGCAATCAATTTCTACGTACAGTTCACTTCAAACCACACGTCGCAACTATCTCTATCTTTATTTATAAATATACAAAAATGAATTCACGAGTAGTACGATGAGGTGCCAGTCTATCGAGTCATGCGGCCTACGGTATGACATCCCAGATCTCGGCCAAGAAAGGTGGCAGCTTCTTGTTCTTCAGCTTCAACGAAAAGCACATCTCGGAGTTTTGGTTGCCCAGGGTGCGCAATTCCGTCAGAACAGACAACAACTTGGCGTAAATCGTACCCGACCGAGGTCGGCGGCGGTTGTCCACGTACGCTTTCAAGGCCTCCAGGTAGATTTCTTGGATCTTCTCCACTTTCCACCCCTCTATTAGTGATGGTCTCTCTGGAATTAATAAATACAAGTAAGTATCTGCATATTATGCAATATAACAACTATCACTAGTGGATCATTTTCCTTCCATTTTTGATTGCACGTTTCAAACTAAACAGAGGCAGATTATCAGCTTTTAAGTCATTCCTATGAATTATTGGTAAAGTAAGATCAGACACCTCCCAGGGACATAGCAGAGAGGTTTGTGTTCCTCAATGACCCAACAAGCTATGCTGGCACGAGCTGAAGCTCCTGGTACAACCACCCAAACCAGACAGGTACAGGACAGACTAAGAGTAGTCCACTCGTCCTCCAGGTTTGGGGTTGGGCGTGAGGCTGACAATCCACCCTGTATGAACCTTATCACTGCATGGAGCCCCACCATAGTTGAGTGCTGTTGGCCAATCCCCGGCACACATTAAATTCGACCAATTAAAGGACTAATTGAGAAAACCAGACTGACTACCTTGACACCAGAAGGTAAATAGGACATAATGAAGTAAGCATAAGATCAAACAATTTTTTAGTTAAACTATCTATGGCTGTATATTACTGTATCCCTGCAATATAAATAATGATTATAAAAGCTTTCTATATACCTGAGAAGATGACAATCGCCGTGAGAAGTGCATACTCTGCGTTGTCTACTTTCATTGCATACATCTGTCTGCAAAACCGTAACATGTCATCTATGGTTTCACCCATTCCAGCCAAATTGTAACTGTCCTTTGTGTACGGTTGATTGTTGGCAAACAAAATTGAATCAGAGTTTACGTCATACCTCCTCGCCATTCGGAACATCATAACCTCACTCGAACAAGCCTGCAAAGGGACAGTAGGAATTAGTGATGCGCTTATTTCTACAGATTCTCTTTTCGGTGCCTAAGCAAGGTAAACCATTTAATGTTTCCTACAATAAAATGGCATAACTGCATGACAGCACAACAAATTAATTGAAGTAATAATATTGTGACCGCATACCTTAAGCAGTGCTATCTGGTCTTCTCTGAGGAGTTTGTCAAAACCAGGCAGCCTTTTGGCAAATTCTACGATGAGCTGGACAGTGAGGATTGTAATCTCGGTAATGTGTCTGAATCTGACATCACTTTGATCTTCTCCTTCACATGGCTGGTTCTGAAATTAAGAAATAAAATTTGAGATTAATTGATGAACATGACAGATTTCACCACAGCAATACAGAATACTTCTACAACATAAGTTTGACTTACCGTGATCCTCTTAAGGTCTTCTTCAGAGGGAGACTCGTACTCATTTTGAAAGTAGACAAGCCTGTGGATCAGCTCTTCTTGCTCTGGACTAACTGGTTTCACTCCATTAGTCAATGGTCTTTCTGGTTCAGCCTAAAACAGTCATACAGCATGATTATTATTATTATATTCAAACAAATTGACTCACAAGAGTAAAAGTGCAAACATCAATTGGTTAACACAAATTATAAGTTTAATGGAAACCATATGCAAATGCATGGTGAAGTAATGTACTAAATACACACCTTTGGTTCAGTGTCTTTCAGCAAAACAACTTCTGGAGAACCATTTGTGGTAGAATTTGGTTTGTCTTTGTCCTTCTGTGCTTTCTTCTCTTTTCTCTTCACTGCACATTGGTATTCAGGTACTACACCTGTCAACATAAAACAAATTTGACATTATACTAACAAATATATTAAAGAGATGAAGTGTAACATGCATTTGTAGAATTAAATAATATCCAATTATTATACTTTATTGGAGGAAGTATTCAGTTCCAGCCATTATTCATATAAAATAAATCTAGAAATCTTGTTGGAATTTTGTTTGTTAATTTGGTAATGTGAAGTATAGTTCCTAAACTATTATTTTTGTGTATTTCAGTGAATAATATTTGTACGCCATTTGCTGTATTTCATGAAATTGTACATTGCAGTTTCCCTGACATTCTCGGCATTAAACAGATTTTTTGGCACAACATTTAGAAACGCTAGATGAAAAAATTGAGCGATTTTTTTACAATCTGATTGGAAGGTGGACGAAAAGCACACTTACATTCAGGCCTCATTCCCACGGTGAGGCACTTCTTGAGTCGGCACTCCTGGCATTTTCGCCTCATGTACATGTCAATCTCACAGTTGTTGCCATACTTGCATTGGTATACGGCATTCTTGGTGATGCTGCGGCGAAAGAAGCCCTTGCAGCCCTCGCAGGTGAGTGCGTTGTAGTGGTAGCCTGAGGCTCGGTCTCCGCACACCAGACACAGCTCTTCCTGCTGTCTCGGAGCAGGGCCTTTCTTCTTTTTAGCATCACAGCTGTCCACACTGTAGCCATTCAGACTGCTTGGGGGAGAAAGGTCCTCACGGCCTGCGGAAAGAACAATTTAAAATGAAGAATAAAATTATTGATTGACACACAACAAGGACACATAGTAAATATAACATTCTGTTATGCTGAGAAATATAATATGGCAGGAATGAATTGTATTAGACACACAATACCCTGTTTCACCATAATCCAGTTGTTTTCGTTACAATGTAAAATTTTTCACCATTATGGGCTCCCAGAGGAAAGATTCTTAAGCACTGGGAAGAAATGATACAGAGAAACACAATGTTTTCAACACGTTTGACTTCTGAAATAAATTTGCCCGGTATAGTCATGCATAAAATGATTTAAAAATGGCACAGGACATGAAGAAGGCCCAATTGTGAAAGGTAACTCTGTTGAAGCTTTAATTTGTGCAGAGATCAAAGAAGATTGTTTGTGTGTTCTTGTTAAGGAAGGATGGAGATGGTGAACCTGTTTGAAGTAATGTATTAAATTTTATTGTGAGTGTACCTTGTCTTGTAGGTGCCTAAGAGTTTACAAATGCAACGTATACCACATAAAAATAGCGCTATAAACAAGGTCACGGGTAGTTCAGGGATCTATAATTACAATAGAGTTTGGCAAGGAGGCGAACGAGCAGAGTAAGTCACGTCCATCGCAGGAACCAAGCCTTGTATGGACTTCTTCCGCTAGTTTCCTTCTCCTCCTTCTACCATTGTCTCCATCCTTAACCACCAACTCGCCACAGCTCATCCATCTAAGGTTTCTCTTTACAATTACTTATAAAATTGTAGCTTGTGCTACACTCGCTGGCCTTTGCTAAAGGCACTATCCGTGATTCTATCAATACCTAATTAGCCGACGACGTTTGGCATAAACAATACGGCCCAATGAACTTAGAAATAAAGTACTGGTGCAACTGAAAAAGTAGGTTTAACGTTTTTATAGTAAGAGGAGCGATTGCAGAGTCAAACTGATTCACTCAATACAGCAGCGTGACTTAATGTTTACATATTTGAATTAGTTTCACCTGGACGTTGGGTTCATGTACTGAATTATACCGTAATTGAACCCTACGTTTGCTTCGGGCGAAAGGAACGAGACTGTCTGCCTTGCTAATGGTGTTGAGTGTCTCTGGGGCCGATGTTTTCAGCGAGGCGCTAGTGAGAGCGGGGGCAGTGAGCGGCCTTGACTCCTCAAGACTCCGGCGACAACTTCGCACAAGTCCTCCGTGGACGCGAAATCCGCTGCCAGCCGACTCCACCTAATCCTGCCGCGTCCATATCTTTAAACCCAAAAAGGAGTAAATGATCCTGATTAAAGGCTTTCAACCGAATGACCAACACAAACATGAGCTGCCTCACCCGCTGGCCCAAACTCTACTTTCTCCCGAAAAGCAACTCACCTACTCACCCATCTCCTCACATACTCGTGCAGCTACTGTAATTTACTTTCCGCCGTGTCCATGAATTTGTTAAATTTCACGAATAACCCGTGGACCTCTGCAACGCCACACTTTTACCTATTCCCGGTCTCCGAGGCATTTTTCCCTTCACTGAATATGATTTTATTTCGCTGTTAATTTTCCCTGCTTCCAATAGTTTAAATCACTTTGCGAACCAGAACTTTAGCGATTTTCGTTTGCATGGCTTAAATTAGTTAGGATGATATTGAAATAAACAGCCTTACGTGGCCACTGGGATACAAAATTTATTTATTTGGGCCGTTGATACCCTTGTAAACATCAAGAGTGTTAATACAATAGAAAGACACTCAATTATTCAACACATTACAAACATTCCGCCCACAATTTTGGGATTTCTTCAAGCAATCATTAAACCTCTTTTGGTTTTAAACTTCTTGAATGGATGAAAATACAAGTACAAATTTTGCATCCTGGAGAATTTCCAATGACTCTCATAACCGAAATGTCATTAATTTAAATATTGAGCCTGGTATATTAATAGGAGAGGGAAAACCAAGGTAATGGAGTGTAGTGTTTGTGTTAGATGGGGAAGGGATATTCTAACAGAAATTCTGCTATTTGGGCAGCATAACAAATAGGGATGGAAGAAGTAAAGTAGACATAAAGGGTAGGATAGAACAGGCAAGGAAGGCTTTCGCAAATAAGAGCGATTTACTTGCGGCTTACGTAACTGTGAATATTAGGAAATCATTACTAAAAATGTTCTTATGCAGCGTGGTGTTATATGGGCGAGAAAAGTAGGAGTTGCAGAAAGGAAAACAATAGAAACCTTTGAGATACGGTGCTACAGGATATTGCTGAAAATCAGATGGGTGGATAGAATCACTAACGACAAAGTTCTAAGCAGAGTAGGGGAAGAGCGAACAACATGCAGGACGTTCGACAAGAGAAGGGATAGATTAATAAGCCACGTTTTAAGAAATGAGGGTCTTGCAAAATAAGCGTTAGAGGGGAGTGTGTGTGGGGTAAGAACAGAAGGAGGCGGCTAATGATGGAATACGCTAAGTCGATTAGGGAGGATGTAGTAGCTCTGTAGAAATGATAAGGCTTGCGCAAGATAGGTTAGCATGGACGATTGCATCTGACGAGTCTTAGAACTGAATACCACAACAGTAATGCGAGACAACGCGTTAATATGGCCATGAAAGTCCTCAAATAATTAATTTTATGAATCAGTGAACGCATACGGTCAAAATTCATATATAAGGTGAAAATTGTCATTATTCACGTGCATGATACCATAACACTATAATCGTTAAAATTTTAAGACCACACGTGTTGTTATCCGGTATTTATGATATGTCAAATTAAGGAAAGTGGAGAAATAAATGGAAACAAATATTAAAATCTGTTCACATGCAGAAGTTTCTAGTTCTGACAACGCATGGTAGCAAAGTAGAGTAGAACAGGAATATCACTTTGTTCTTTTCCTACAATGGTAATTTCCAATCAGATTACTTACTACATCAATAATTAAATAGTATCTGCATTTGTCCCTCCGCTGTAGTTACTACCAGGCATCGTCAACATTATTAGATCTTTTCCGTTGTTCGTAAGCAATGTTGTTGAGCAGAGTAGTACTGGCGTGGCTGATGTTCAGGTAACCCATTTAAAGTTTTCGCTGTATCTAAAGACATTTTAATATTCCGAGGCTCAGAATTTCAGCGAGACTTTGAAAAGATTTGTGTCCTCCAAGGCATTGTTCACGTCCAAAAGAAGCGAGGGGATGTGGGAAAACAGGTTATTGCCCCTGGAAGCTGCTTCTCCCCCGGGGAACGTAAAACCGTAACTATTCCTAGATAACAGTACTTTTAACACACGCTTTGATGTGGGCACAATTTTTTTTACGATTTTTCTCGCGGAAATTTTATAGGTTGGCATAGCAGTAGTGATAGGAGCTGGCGGCCGGCGATACAGGATCGGCTTTAAGGGCAATTATAAATAAAAGTGTAAACTTTTAATTGATACGATGCAAATGCAGTGTACGTGAAAGGGCAAACCAGGGTTATTTGCCTCGGCCAAGGAAAGCAGCAACAGCACCTTCAGCAAACGAGACCGGAATGAAATGAGTTGTATCGAAGGTTCAAACCCTCCAGTTGGTCAATTTAACAAATGATCGAAGTACAAGGTCCTCGATCAAGCGTAACGCAAGCCGCGCCATCTTTATTCCATACTCGCCCCCTTCTGTACATTTCAGCTGTAGCTGTCGTAGTATGTGTGCCTGATGACGTCGCTGACCACGCACACACGACGACTGTTGAGGTGGTAAGGTGCTAATTCAGAGTCCCGTTATTTACTGCAAACGCACGAGCCAATTAGCATCGAAGTCGCGCACAGACGATGGCACTTCCTACCGCCGACGCAATACCAACATACACGCGAGGCTTTCTTTACTCATAAATGACCATCATCTTCAAGACAAGTAATCGGCGCTTTCCTCATCATTTCCAGTTTCCGGCACTTTGAGTCAGGTTGCCAATAAAGGATCGTCACATTTGTCAGTCTTCTCCTTCATGCAACGTTTCTCCCAATTCTCTCACCTCCTCTAAGCTTTACTTCACTGCATCCAACCACGCGTTCCAGATCTTCCGTGCTGCCATCTCAGTGCAATTTTTTCAGCCTGCAATGAAGTTCTATGTTCTTCCATTCTCATCGTGAGGCCAGATCGGTTTACTAATCTCTACCTCGTCCTGTATTTTCATAAACCCCGCTGCATCTCCAATTTCCTCTTTTCTGATCTCCCTCCGTGACGCTCCTATTATTCCTCTCAGAAACTTCATTCCGCTTCCTCGGGGTTCTTGCCTGCTTTCTAGAAGCCTGCGTCAATATCGGTAAACAACACACTAAATGACCCTCCAAAAGTCTTCTGCCGACTATTCGTTGTCAGATACTCAAGCCCTGGTAAAATCTTCAGCGATAGTACTAAAGACTTTTGCCACATCTACTGGTTTTCTATGGTCTACTAACACCTGAAAAACTATTCATCACTAGATGGCATTACGAGATACTGACACTTCAGACCCCGAAGCGAGGAAACCGATGAACCTGGGAACTTGTGATGTCAAAGAAGAAAACCTTCAAATTTGGGGCCCCAGTGGGCAAATAAGCCAACAAAGCTATTTTTATCCTTCTGTCTGAGAAAAGCCTACTGGAATACAATAAGGATACCCGGTTTGTTTTAACAGGATAAAATCAACGAATCGCGACTTCCCGAGCACACCGAAATGACGTCACTTTCAGACACCCTTTGCAAATTTCTCTAAGAGTTGCTTCGAAACAAATCGTCCACTGGAACCGAAGGTCCTACAATTTAAATAAAACCTGTGACAAATGTAAATACGGAACTTTGAGCCACGATAAAAATCATTGCACTGTTTCAACTGAACCATTCACTACTTTTAACACCAAGTTCGAGCATCAACTGCAGCGTCAAAACAGATACCCTTAATGATTCAAAAGATTTACACGGTAAAATAACCCGGTTACTGAAATATCTAAGTTCATTTTTTGGGGCAAGATTATATTCTTAAATTGGAAGCATTAATTGTTTTCCCCATCCAACGAACACCAAGAAAACTTTTAGATGCTGTTACCAATCGTCACCAAATCTTAAAATGAATATGGGAAACTTTGGATTTGCTGATGTAGAGTTTACGAGAGACAATAAAAAGAATTGAAGCTGTGGTGAGCCCTGATCAGAAGAGGACGAATTTCTAGGCAAGACTTGAGACGAATGGACACGGAACAGCAAATCTGGAATGAAGGAATGCGGTTGTTTCGAAATGCACATCAAATATTAAACGTCACAAGTTCTTCCGAGCGGGTTTTTACTCTCCAGAACAGGCTATTGTTCGACTGCAGTGAAAGCAAGTGTGACACTCGATTACACAGGCCAAACGTTGAACAAGAGTCCGGCGCTTCAAGACCAGCGGCTCATTTGCTTAAGATCCGCTCTCTACTGCATTACTCGAGTGAAAACGCGTGAACAATGAAAGCTGATCTATTGCAAGATGGAGGACCGCGTTGAGTCAGCTGTAGTTTGTGTGTAAACTACGGTAGGCGGACGGAGGTCAAGGCATCGTGTCAACACGCAGATAGCAGGACAACCCACTTAGATAAACGCCCGCCCGCCCGGCTTGGATGGTTACAAAGCTACGGAAAAATTAGCCAGGCCGAACCATCTAGGCCAAATTACAAGAAGAATTTGAAAGACAGTAAGACTGATTGGAGAAGACATCTGCAAACAGCTAGATCTTCAGAAACTATGGTAGATGATACGTGAAATTCCAACCGCTAACATAAAATGTTATCAACGCAACTAACAATGTTCATTAACAATTGTTGAGAACGAAACTAAAGTTTGAGTTTATTGCCAACAAAACCTCTAGAATTTTAGTCTAAGGAAATCGAAATGATTTTACCCGAAGCTCAAGAAAAAGCGTATAGAAGAAATACCAGGGACTCGAACCCGAGACCAACCGATTTCCGACGGGGGAGGGCTCTCTAACCACTGAGCTAATCCAATGACCCTCTATTCCCGTAAACCTAATCCAGGCTCACCTACCAACTCACCAATCACACGTCCTTGGACGTTGTCTCGGATTAGCTCAGTAGTTAGGGAACCCGCACGGAAATCGGGAGGTACGGAATTCGAATCCCTGGTTCGGTTGACATTCTTTCCTCAACAGATTTTTAAATTGAAGAATTCAGCATACTTGTAACAGATTTATTAATGAAACTGGGATGATAAAAATTTGAAAATATAACATTAAAAGATTCTAAATTCTGTTTGTGAAATTTGTTCCACGATCATTTAATATCCTTGTATACCAAATGGAAAAAATTCTCATCACAAAATCCATTGAGGAAAAAATTTGAAATTCTCACCCCCACAGTTTCATTAGTAAAAAGATCAGAAAATAAAGCGGAGGTGGGAAGGAATGGGAATTTTGGAAGGAGAATAATTCTATAGCTCACCATCGCTAATGACATTTGTAAACCAAATTAATACGGTATATAATTAGATACTTGCGACGATAAGGTTGGTTGTGATTGAGAAACGGGACTCGAGGAATTGTCCCAAAGGACCATCATTTGATACGGAGGCGTCCATTTTAACAAAACACTAGACTTATATAGGAAACCTGAAAACTGGCAAGTAAAAAATCGACTCCACTGAAAAGATATTGAAGTAACTGGTGGTTAACTAAAAAAATGTTGCATCACTTGAAGGCGGTGGCAGCAGCCGATTCGAAACGTCACTTGGAGAATGGCCGCATTACATATTACTAGCATTCAGTTGAGTGGGGGTAATCTGCTAAGCCGAAAAGAGGGGGGGGGGCGTGAGAGAGGCGAAAGTATATTTGGAGAAGTTGGAACACAAGCTCCGGAAATAAGAAAAACTGTATTTGGGAGGGGAGGAGGGATAGTGTCAATTCAATATGTATATTCAGAATTTAGCCGCGCAACTCTTTAAAAAAGTAGCAAGAGGAATTCATTAATCTTGAACTATCGTTCAGTGTCGGGGAACCGCAATTACAATTCAGAAACGATACTGTGAATAAAATTCTACAGGCAAATATAATTTCGTCGAAATGCGAATTTTAGACGAATGCATTATTTGGAAGAGGCACGGGCAGTGTCTCGGGGAACTGAGAAACCTATGATACAAGGGGGTGATCTCCTAGACCGGCCCGAGATTGCGCGAAGCATGGCAACAGCGCCTAGTTCGCGAGTCAGGGCCGCCAACTGCTGCTACACGTGACCGTCGCGGTCGGCTGCTCCTCGGGCTGCCAACAATCGCGGACATTCGCTTTCCTCCTCCTCCACCTCCACCGCAACCTCAATCCCAGCAGCAAAGTACGTCCACCTACAGCAACAAGACTCGTGGTTCTTCAACACGGTCTGAATGAAGACAAATCAGAAGGAGTCACTTTAAAAATTAATAATATATTGAAAAGAAAACGAAGATTGGAGCATCGGCAGAGGACGCTCCACGCCCGACACTGAGCCGCTTCACTTGAAATTACCTCAGCGAAGACTTGTCCTAATTACAGTAAGTGCAACTGCACTTCAGCTTTGGCTTTTAAAGACGCAAGCGGAACGTTGAGGTATTTAAATGGGGCCCAAATCTAGAGGGTCTTCGAGGTTACACCTCACTCAGACCGCGGACTCTCTTGGATCAGTCTGAAATAACTAAACTGGTATCTAGCGAAGCTTCTCTATCTCAGAAGATAAACAATTAAGAAAATTCAGCGACTGCAGAAGAGGCGTGCGCAATTACTACGTGTGGGTTTGCCAACTATCGTGAGATTATGTATGAGCTAAGACGCCCACAGCATCCCGCGTGTGAACGTTGATACCTCTCCTTCTCATTTCGCCCGGCAGATTTACGAATGTTCCAGGCAACTCCACTTTCCTGGCGTTTTCCCTTTCTATGATCACTTTTTAAAAAAGAAAGTATTCTAAACGGAAACGTTTAATTCGTGCTCCAATTTCGTCACTCGGCCGGTTAGTAATCGGCCTGACTCTGGCTGGGAAAATACCTTCATAAATATAAAAAGACTATGGTAAATATGCACCGAGGGCCCCTTAACCCAACATCTGGTGTGCTTTAGGTTGTCTTTCGTGTTAGATAGGCATGACATCAAAAGTAGGAGTTGGGTACAGTAGCTTTGTTCGACAATAAACTAAGAAGTGACGTTTTCACCAAAACCACTGAAATTGACACGGTTGGATGTGATGAATTAATGAAACCTACCACTACATGCGGGGGGGGGCATTGGAACGTATGAAAGTACCGTCGGGTTCAAAAATGATTTCTGGTATATTTTCCACACAAATCAGTAATAGGATAAAGATTGAATTTTTTTCATGACAAGATGAAACGCACATAGTCACGTAACATTTCGTAATGGACGTGGTTTTTCTCTCTTATAATTGATGTAAGTAGAAGTTTCCGACTTTAGCCGGACCATCAGAAACCGAAAAAGAAAGCTTTCTATATAACACTGAAATTCTAACGTGCACAGTTAATGCAGCTTGCTGCAATTAGACAAAATCACAAACCTGAACGCTGCGTCCCAACGACACATTGCAACCTGTATCTCCTCAACTCTACAACATATCGAAATGAAACGTATACGATAATTTAAATTCCTGTTTCGATCCCCGGAATTTTCATTGAAATATGGTAAGTTATTTCGGAGCAAAAGATCAAGATAGGCAACCCGTTTTCACTTTTTGGTGACTGCGTCGCACGTATACAACGAAACCTTCCCGTTGAATTAATATTGATATTATATTAATATCTTCTCCAATATATCTAAATGAAATATGCACGAATATTTAAGTTAAATATTCTGTTTTTAAACTCTCAAACTTTCATTGCGATCCATCGAGCCCTTGCAGAGCCTATTCGAGACACATACATACAAGCAGTTTAATATTATATATATTGTTAAAGCGGCCCACAATTCTTAAATCAGACAAATGAAACTGCTAAAAATACAAGCATAGGGACGATAATAGTTGTGCCTCTTAAGAAAATAATTTGTCAAAAGACACCGACCTTTTTAATACCCTGAACGGAGTAAATAATAATTTAATGTATTATGGGCCAAAGTCATAATCTATTAAAAGATACACCTGAACTAAACTTTCAGAGACCTCTTCGGTTGTATCTAAAAATAAATAGAATCATAAATTCTTAATGACGAAAGGCAGAGTCCCTGAATAAACTGGTGAATGAAACTCTGTGTAGAACCTTCAATTTTATTAAATTCTGACTCTTTGTCAATCTACAGTAATTTTGATCTACGAGTACAAGAGTAAGTGCTGCAACTTAAAGTTTCTAATTCAAACATATTAAATAAATCGGCTTCCTTGAATCTATAATTAAGGATTTTTGTAACTGAAAGTCGCCCCAGATCTCCTTCAGCAATGGCGAAACGTAGTTCCTTGTATAAAGGAAACTCCGGGGAATACAAAATGGTAAAAACTGAAGGATGGGAAATGCAGAAATGATGTTCACAACAATATGTAGATGCTACTGACATAAAACGTGTATTAAATGGGCCAAGTAGCTTTTACAGCGTCGCCATCAAGTCGCCTACTCGTCAAAACCTTGCCAACGAGTCGCTCACCTGGAACAGCAACCAGGAGACTGCCAAGGTCACGCAAAGGACAAGGTCAAAACCATTCTCACTCTTCTCCGTACCTTCTGAATATATTCTCCGAGGGCCGAGAGGGCCATCAGTCACGGGGGATGGAAAGCTAATCGCGGACTAATAAGGCCGCGTGAAGACGTGGACGACGAGGAGGAGGAGGGACGCAGCAGCTTGTAAACACGGCGAGAGCAGTGAACTTGGCTCAGTGCCTCGTATCTCGTTACGTCACGTGTACAGGTGGATCAGGTTTTGCAGGAACGGTGTCCTGGAGAAAGCAACGACCCCTCCCCGCTCCCCAGTCCTTCCATATCGCACCCCAATTTAAAGGCCGCTCCAACGACGACTTCATTGCGACTGTACTACGCAAACAGCTGTGCCACGAGCCAAGTGGTGTACACTATACTTTCAGGTCGATCCTCGGTGGGTTAATGTGACACGTAACCCTAGCTGCCTCGGCCGTGCATTAGCGCCTCCACTTTCTCCCGCAATACGATACCCAAACCGTTGCTAATTTAAAAGCAGGGCGGGTGCATATACACAAACTGGGAAGACCTTAGCATCATAGCATCCTTATGCTCCTGCCATTTTTCAGACCTGAAGACATTCCCAAAAAGCTCCTGTGGTAGAGGCAGTTATCATCGGAGTCTGTTTCCTGGGTACTTCTTTTTCTCCATAGTGAAACATTGAGGTTTGACACGTGAAGGATGTACAACAGGAGCCCTTAGAGAGGCAGAAGACCAAGTGGAAATGAATCGGTAAAATTTGCCCCATAAAACATGGTCGTTTTTGGTAGAAGCGGCATTAACAGAAGTACCCATGAACAACTGGGTCATCAAAGAAATGATTCAAAATATACATCTTGTCTTGCGTCACCGAAAGATAGAGTAGAATTTTGACAAATTAGTAGACAGCACAGGAATTTTCTCGTATGTAAAATAGGCCCAGTTTAGAAAACGTTTCGAGACTGACCAAAAGTACGGGACAGGATTGTCCGAAAGGGAAAACGTCAACGGTTGCTATAGCACGAAAAGTGAAAGACTGGAGTCGTTTTCAAATGCGGCGCAGCACAACACGCAAACAGATTCCAAGTACTTTCAGTTTTAAAACGTAAGAAGTAAATCAAACTTTTTAAAATTTTAATTAACTTTTCACGTACATGCATTGTTGCATTTCATTGCCGTTTTAAGTTTAAACAAATAGGGCATCTGACGTTGACATTACCTGTTGGTTGAACATTCCAGTGTATCAACTCATTGTATTCAGGTTCTCAAATTTGCGTTTACGGAATCGTTTTGCTAATGACTTGTATAATCTGGCATTTTCATTAGTAACAAAATTCCTAAAATTTCATCACTGTTCTGAATTTTCTACTCTAGATGAGCTAAATTGATTTTGTTGGTGGGGAGAGTGTGTGTGTGAATCACTGGGTTGTTTTCCTATGTAGGGACGTGATGACCTAGGAAGCATTATTTCTGGAGCTTACTCAATCATACTTCACTATTGTCCAAATTAATGATATATACGGCGGACTTGTCTCCAATTAATTTTAATAAAAAAATTCTCTGCCAGTACACAGTCAACCTAACTTATACTACCAATGATAATGGTAAATACATAAACAATAACACGTCAATAATTAAATTGATGACCAATTTACAGGCAAAACAAGTTTTATTATGTACACGACAATTTCGGGACTCCTCGTAATGACATGCGAAATCAAAATTCTGAAATGACCTTGTGAAAATTGATGGGAATATAGGAACAACACGCGCAAGAGAAACTGGAAAAGAGTGAAGAAAGTCGTATTCAGGAATGACTGTGCAGAGGAAGAAGACCCTAAAAAGAATTAAATTACTGGGGACATGGCATTGTGAAAGTAAAAAACCCGAACGGTGATACGGAGAACAGCGAGACTGCATAACCGATGTGGAGAAAAATTATAATGCCATTACAAAAAAGTCAAGAAAAATCCGGAATGTAAAAATAATATGTACGAAGAGAGCACAGCAAGATAGTACAAGAAAGGGTGGAATACATGTTAACAAGTGGACGCATAATTGCAAGAAATAAGGTTTGACACAAAGGAGTCGCAGATAAAATATTTTGTAACACACCGTATCTATGAATGTTGTTTACCACTAAAATAGCAGTTGTAATATTCCGAAGATTACGTTGCTAATGCGTTTCCGGTGGGGAGTTTGATTGCTGCCGCCTACGGAGTCGTTGCCACCAAACACAGGCGAGTCACCAATAAAAATAGAGTTGTGAACGCAGACCCGCTTACGGCTACTTACCTTAGATGCCAGTCCTCCTTCACCCATCTGTTAATCATGTCACTAAACATTACAAATGACTGAAATAAATTTATCAGGTCACCGCAGTTGAGATTGAAGTTTGTGAAAAATCGAAGTAAACAAAGCGAGCGAGCGAGACTTGGTTGGAGAAGGTGGGCGACGAAGGTCACCTCAGATAACCTTCTAATTATCTCGACACATAACGACGTATCCAAACAAGCGAGGAAAGCGATTGTCCCGTACTACAGACCGACATCCTGACGCGCAGTAGGCTACTGCACTCAACTAAAACACACTATACCTGCAATCTATCTGAAAATTAAAAAGTATTTACAATTCTACTTGTAAAATTAGAAAACGTTTGATACCATTCCCTGGTAGAAGTTTGTCAATAATAACTATTCACAGTAACCACAACAGGGGTGTACTGAAAGTTCATTAAGAAATGTTCTTCTCAAGAACCAAAGATAATTGATGAAGGGGGTGTTAACTATGAAGTTAACTATGAACGAAAATGTACACATTTTATAATAGGAAATGAACGACCTGAGAATGTCAACTAATAACGAGCCCGTCGCCGGTAATGGCCAGACTAAATAGTACCCAATTTATATCAATAATATAGTTAATGAGTTAAAGTAACACGGTGACCGTTGCTCAGAAGACCAGAAACCTGAGAACACGCCCTCAGCAACAGCAGGAGAACCAGTTAGGGCAAAGGAACAACAATAAACCTTGCAGATCGACAGCGTACCAGGGCGCCGTGTGATGACCCTCGACGTGAATTAAGGTTAAGGATAGTTCGAACGTGTCAGACGGTTGCATAAGGTTGGCGTAACTCCTGAGAGAAAGCCAGACTCCACTTTCGCCGAGGACCCTCGTCCACGGTCATCTCCTCGAGGACCACTGACCCAAAGCTCGACACCTCCACACCACACGACCTCTCACTCTCCTTCCCAGCCGCAAAAGTTTCTCCTGGTGACCAGACAGTGGGCATTGCGAAGGTGGAACCAATGGGGCATTACTCAGCTAGCCACTTGGAGGTTTCGACATCGGCGTGTTACGCCACGAGTGCGCTGGCGGCAGCCAATTTTCTCAGAACGAAACCACGAAATTAGGGACAAATATGCACTGTCAAACAGTTGCTGCCTAATCTACTGGCTCACCAGGCCAGGCGGTGGTTGGGATGGTTTTCACTTTAGGAGGCCCAGTAGAGCAACGTCAAAGCTGAAAAATTTCTACCCTGTTTAAAGCCAATCCGGCTACTGTAGTACAACGCTACTTTCTCAAAGTCATCTCGAGCAAGGCAACCAATGCTTAAATGAAGATATGAAAGGAGCGAAAAATGTTATGACTACAACTGAATTGTGTCTGTAGGTCGATGGTTAGGACTAACCCTTGACGGAAATGTCAAGCACGCGTGTTGATGAAAGCCAGAAGCCTGGTTGATGTTTACAACCCGTCTAGTAGAATATTGGCAGAACCCTCCAAACGGGTCAAGAGGTGATTAATTCTAAAGCAATTCGTATTCCTTTGAGAGACGTAGTATCTCTAAAACGTAATTAAACAAGTCAACTACACAAGATTTTCCCGTATATAAATGAATTTGTACTTGAAAAGGCCAAGGCAACGGCTAGAATTATATTGCAGATATTTTCTTTTTTTATGGTGGGAATATGGAAATTTCATTCTTAACTTGAACTGTAAATAGGTTCACGCGTAACAAAGTGTCACGATGGTACTGGTTATGATGGATACGCAAATACTGTGGACCAAAAGTGAGATAAGACCGAGGCCATGTATCATTCCATCAATGTAGAATGTGACGCGTATGTCAAGTTTGTGTCGCATTGGAGTAGAAAAACATGAAGCGTCTTCCGCGTGTACCTGAGACGGATCCGCCGCTGGACTCTGACCGCGCCACGGCGCCGACGCCACGCGCGTTGATGTCCAAGTCCCAGAACTCGAGATCGACCTCTCCGATGTCCGTGGAGCCGAGGGAGTGCGCGGGGCTCGAGGACGAGACCTCGGGGGACCCTTGCTGCTGGTGGAGCCTGGCCAGCATGAGGCCAGGTCCCCGTGACCACAGGCTCATGGCCTCTAGCTGACACCGCTCTCGGCTCGCCGCCACATGGTACAGGTGACCATAACCGTAGTAAGGGTCCAGGCCGCGAAACATCCAAAGTCACTGAGTCACTCACTGGCACCGAGTACGACACGACCACACTCGACCGAGTCCACGGGAACACTGAGCCGCGCAGGTAGCGCTGACGTCACCCAGTGAAAGTCCCCCCCTCCCCCTCCCCCCTCCAACCCCGGCCTCGGCCCATCCCCCTCTCCGTCTTATCCCGACACTCCTTACTCCAAACTCCAGGACTCCTCGCAAACAAGGTCAATACCGGACTGTAAATCACAGACAGGCATTGTGCTCCGTGCTGTGACAGCCAGACAACCACCAGTCTTGCCGTTTTCCAGATTCCAGACATTTCCAAAATTGATGGGCCGATGTTGATCTATCACCACGAACGACCAGGAAATTCCGTTGCCTGACGCGAACTCAAATAACAAGATGTTAAGTTGACAATGGGAATTGAAAATGAGGTTTACACAGTGGCATAAATTAAAAACAAAACTTCCTTTCACAGTTCGACTGAGACCAACAATCTCAACGTCGTCTTATTTACATTAAATACTAACAAGACTTAAATCTGTAAATATAAGAATCCCCGTTGCAGAGTGATTCGATGCCCGTACGACATTTAACTTTTTTTGTTATTTATTTCAATTTTTCAGTCAGTTGATGAAATGAGTGTACTCATATGATTATGAATCAACTATGAATAAGATACCGTGGACAAATAATTTATACGAGTATTGTTGTTGGGGTTTCCCATTTTTATATAAGACCTGGGACAAACACAAGCCACAAAAGTTTGATATTATTCTTATATCTTACGCATCTAATGTGCCCCTTCATATTAGTTCATTGCGTGAGACAGCACGGCCATTTCTGTGATTTTGCTTTTACTTCAGCAGACTACCATTATTTGTTGAAAACATTTACTGTATATTTACTTTTAAATTGTACTGAACTGATTGGTAAATCTATAATTACTTCAAGAGGACTTTTGTGGAGGAAGAAAGGTTCTAACCAGTTACAAGAACAATAGTTAAGAAGTGACTATGCACTTTCAAAATGTGACGAGACTCGTCTCAATTGGATTACTTCTACGCAGCCAACTTTAAACTCCGATTTTTCTTGTGACCCTGACCAAGGAATGTCTTATTTATTACTAAAGCCCAAACGCGATTTTCCAGTTTTAAATTAACCTTCCTGCTACCACCACTGTCTTCCATTTAATAAGTATAAGACACAACGGCGTGTTTTCTTGTCTTTCGTGTAATAGAGCAACCGAATTAATTTCTTAGCGTTCACAAAGGTTCCAACACTGATGTGACCTACGAGTTCCCGGGCTGCTGCAGGCGAAAGCAACAATTGCCTCGACTCGCACTTTCCGAACCACGGCGAAGAATTAACAGGGCACAAAAGATTAAAATGTACAACACAACTCGTTTAAAAAAATGTAAATACGGATCAGTGTTCCTCCTAACATCAACAGCCCACGTCGTAGTAAAATTTTAATTTATAATACCAATATTGGCTTTCACTTATAGTTATTGACTGCAGCAATGATGAATAGGTCAAGAATTATCGAGGGCATTTAGCATCCTTTGAAAGCTATTGACAACTACTTTTCGGGGAATTAAAACCATTTTAGTGAGGGAAATGCATTGTTTTTCAGTTAAACGTATTTATAAAAAGCTGATTTTCCTCCAAATATTGTTTGGACAACCATAGTCTCCAGTTAGAGTTACATGATTATCTCCCATGTGATACGTATCAGCAGTTAAATCTGTAATCATACACGTATAATGTACGCTTTATATAACCTTCGCTGAATGAAACCAAATTATTTTTCCTGAAGTTTGTAACACATGATACTGTACTTCATTCATGTCATAAACTATTTATTATTTGGACTGTCTTTCATTTCTTATTTCATAATCGTATATTCTGCGGATGAAAATCATGTTCACGAGATTATGGAAAGACCGAGCTCATTGCGTCTTGTGATATTAAAATCTTTTCTTTGCTGGAGTGATGATGGACCTGTAAGTGTGGATGTACTTTTGCCAAGTTGGATGGCGTCCGTGTATCTCGTCCGGAAATCTGCGGCCGGAAGTCGTAACGAGCAGATCATAACTCTGGTACAGTGTTGCCGCCAGCCGAGCACAGCCTAACCAACCTCCAGGATGCTTTATGCACCATTCAGAAGGTTCTTTGCCAGTCTGCTAAAAATGCGCGACGAACAGAACCCACGATTCGCCCAAAACTAAAGCTACAAACTCGTGACTCGTGTCGAGCTACTTGTCTGCACCAGCGTTGAAGTCTCTCGGCAGACTCGTCGCCAAGCCTACAACTGGTCCACGATCTTAGATCTAACTCCACAAAGTCAGTAACAGCAATATATTTTTAATATAAAACAGACGTTAGTATAAAACCTTCTACACAATATTTTCAATTGTCTACATGAATCTGCTATCGTTTCTCCTTTCCGGTTCTACGTCGGGATGAGTGGTCCAAAGAAAGTTTATGTTTCCGTCTCCGAGTGATCTAAGGAAATTTTATGTTTCGTTCTCCAAATTTAGCATTTTATAAGTTATAAAATTATATGAAGTTGGAGGATTTCTTCTTTCTGTTGTGAACGCTAGTAAATTAATTCAATTGCTCTATTAAACGAAAGACAAGAAAAGACGCCGTTGTGTCCGGTCACGAGAATTGATTTCCACAGCTGAGGGCTACTTAATATGTTTTCACTTATTTTTAAAACAAAATTTATGAAGAAAGCTGTTGTCTAATATATAACTGAATCTTGGAAAGTTCATTACTCCGGTCAAATCAGAATTATTTTCTAGGAGCCACGTTCCCATTGTCTTTCCTTTCAGGAGCACGGACGATGCAAGGAAGATCACGAAGGTGATAAAGAACGCTCCAAAGTTGGGTTCCACTAATCATTATATTGGCTACCCTAAACAAGAAATATGCCGGCTTGTAAATCGTACCTAAACAATTATTGGCTAACAATTAAAGTAACTTAAGACGTTGAAAATTAGACAACAATTATTTCTGGAGTTATAATTAAGGAATCATACTGAAAGGAGAAGAAATAAAATCCACACAGTTTGTCGATGATATTGTAGTATTACGAGAGCCAGAAGACTTGCAAACCACAATAAATGGCATGAACGTGAGGAGGAAAAGTATAACATGAGGATTAATAGAGGGTAAATCAAGGTGATGGCGTATTATGGGAAACAGTGGAATAAAAAAGAATGTTAGATTAGGAAGGGATATTTGGAAGCAGGTTAAGGAATTTTGCTACTACGGCAGCATAACAACTAGGGATGATAGAAGTATAGTAGATATAAAGAGTAGTATAGCACAGGCAAGGAAGGCTTTCGTAAAAAAAGAGTAATATAAGTGTGAAAATTAGGAAATCATTGCTTAAAAATGTTCGTATGGAGTGTGGCGTTATATGGTGCGAAACGTGGAAAGGAAAATAATAGAAGCCTTTAAAATGCTATAAGAGAATGCTGAAAAGTCTGTGGGTGGATAGAGTAACAATAGCAAACAATAGTAGACCGTTGACAGAGAAAAGGGATAGATTAATAGGCCACGTTTTAAGACACGAGGGTCTTGTAAAATTAGCATTAGAGGGAAGTGTGTGGGGGAAGAAGAAGGCAAATGATGGAATAACTAAGCAGATTAGGAATAACGTGAGTTGTAGTAGTTATGCGGAAATGCGAAGGCTTGCACAAGATAGGTTAGCATGGAGGGTTGCACCAGGCCAGTTTCAGGACTGAATACCACGACAACTAAAGTACGGCAGTCAGAACACTCGGGCAATGGAATACTAGATTAAAACTTATAATAATGCTGACTAGCTTTTGTCGTCTTCGCTTATTTCTTCTTGGTACACCCCAAGAGCTTTTAGCTGACGTTAACGCACTGCTGTCATTAAATTCGCAGAAGAGTTTATGCGACATGGAAATCAGTTGATGAACCATCAGCGAGGCTCCCAGATATTTTACATACTATGTTATTAAAACCTTATGGTGAAGTTTCGGTGAGTGAATGATGAAGCAGCATTGCAGGCAGATTTGCTGAGGTTAGTAACCGGACGAGAGCCACTTGCTTGTGGTATGAGCTCTGCCGTCATCTTGTGTGCTTGAGAGAACCGCAGATCACCAGATGACGGTTCAGACTTGGGATGGTTTTGCAGTTTGTTGTATTTTGGAGTAGTTACGCAAGAGAGCGAGTTCAAGGCTGTTCGGCGTGTCGTGAAGTCGCTGTCCGTGCGAGATGCCCTTGAGATGAATCTCACTGGCTCATGAAATTGCAGTTCAGTTCGTTGCCCTCGCCTCCTTGCAATTACGTAAACACGGACTTCCAATGCACGTGTACCTCTCCAATACTCCTCTACGGGGTCGCGAAATTTATTCGGGCGTTACGTAGGCCCTCGGTCAGCCTCTATACAATGTAAATAAAGAGTAAACGCTCCTGTGTCTGTTCCACTTGTTCCTGTGACATTGAGGCAATTTCCCGCCATCTTGTGTCCACATCTAATTCTTGGAACGCAACGCTTCTAAAAGTTCAATTATTTTTATACATCGCTGAATGACCAACAACTATTGACCTCGCATGTTATTATCTACGGTAAACCAAGAATGTATTTATTTAATTCACAGAAATTCTCACTTCAGCAAGTAAATGACACAATTGCTACATTAAATACAACGGCAAGGTTTTAAAAACGCGGCTCCTAAGAATTTACAGATTAGGTCTTGTTTTATTCTTCGTTAACCATTATATCCAGGAATATTAATTGCCAACTAGTTTCAGAATTACAGAAAAACGAAATAATTTGGGTTCATGAATTGATGAAATCAGTTCTCAAACTGTACAAATGTACCTTATCGAATGTTTCGTGCTCATTTTTGGACTTCTTGGGGCGATAAAATTCCTTCAATGGATACAAAGTTTCACCGTTGCACCTCTATTTGTGATCAGAATGGATTTATTTACATCCATTCAAGAAATTTAACACCAGAAAAACATTGATTACGCATCATTTTTCTTGAGGAAGGCCAGAAATGTAGACGAAACGTTTATTCTAAAGTGTTGTAACATACAAGAAATTCTAGATTGTTGGATTCCTTAAATCAGTTTTTAATCAATCCATTTAATTGACGTAATATGACTTCATATAGATTCTCAAAATTTTTTCAATCAACTTCTTAAATCATTTTCAAATTAAGAAATGAATTGTCTTTAAGAATCACTGTTCTAGATCTGACGATAGAAGTCCATTGTTCATTCTAGCCATCAATTAAGAGTAGACTGGAAATCTTTCATTTGAATTTGCCAGAATTTTTTTATGTCACAGGGTACATGAGCACCAACTAAGAAATGTCCTCTCCCCTTTAATAACATCGGAAGATACAAAAAGGGGCGGATGAAGAAAAACGTTCTCCTTGCACAGGATCTACATTTCACCTGATAGTTTCTACGTAGACTAATCATCTCGCTTCGTTGGTTTTCTTTTCTTTACCACGACTGAACCTGCCGTGTAACGAAACGATGCGTTGCATACTTCAACTGAAAAGTCATCGAGATAAAACTTTAGTGTGTATTGTATTGTGAACGTACTTTCTATTCCCGGCAAAGAACTTGATGACGTTAAATCAAGCTTTCACGAAACAATTATGAGTTATGATGGAAAACGGTAAAGTAGCAAAGACGCAGAATGTTGTTGGACATGGACTGATCCGGGAGAGATAGGCTCAATCACGTGGAAGGCCCGCGACAGATCTGTGGGACAGCGAGACAGAGAGGTAACTGAGGTGCAGCTCCTGGAAAGCTTTGTGTCTTAGGGGGAAGAGGAATGTTGTTTGTAGCAGAGCAGCTGCTGGAAGGGTTAAGAAGAAGAGCGGCCGGCCAGGGTGGTCCAGCCCCCACATCCGCCCGCCCCATCCTTAGCGGTCCGGTCTCTGTCACCTGTGGGCACAAACAACGCCGAACCCATACACCCACACAACCAACCAACATTTACACTTATTCTCAACCTCTCCTAGGCCGAGGCATGAAAATTTCTAGATAATTTCCTGGCATGCTTTATACAGCAATGAAAGGCGATATTCATCCTCTAATATTATTATACACACTACTTACATGAATTTCAATTTTTTAATGTATCTTTCTTATTATTTCATACAGTGATTGAAAAATCGTTCAGCTTAATAAAACACATCTGAGAGATTAATTTAGAAAGGTACCTTCTTTTAACATTTGAGACTTTTGTCTTCCGCCAATCAAAGAAGAAGTTAAATAGAGTTCCATTTCCAATTTCCAATCCCTTTTCTTGTATATATTAATGTGTATTTATTTCAGCCAGTCTTCGGGATGTTGTTACTGTTGGAATAATCAGTCCTTAGACTGCCGGTCTGATGCAACTATTCTGTACAAGCATTTTCATTTCCACATGACTACCACATCCTCCCTAATGTGCTTAGTGTATTCCATCCTAGGCCTCCATCTTCCGTTTTTACCCTACACACTTCTCTCTAATTCTAATTTTACTAGACCCTCGTGTCTCAAAACGTGGCCTATTAATATATCCCATCTTTTGATCAAAGTCCTCCATATTGTTCTCTCTTCTCTTATTCTACTTTTAACTTCCTGGTTAGTGATTCTATCCACCAATCTAATTTCCAGCATTGTTCTATAGCAACACGTTTCAAAGGCTTCTATTCTTTTCCTTTCTGCAACTCCTACCCTCAACCTTTCGCACCCATACGAACATTTTTAGTCATTATTTTCTAATATTCATACTTATATTAGCTGTAATTAAAATCCTTTCTTGCCTGTACTATCCTACTGCTGCCCAAGTAGCAGATTTCCTTAACTTTATTCAAAATATCTCTTCCATACTACACTCCATTAACTTGGTTTTTCCCTCTATTAATTCTCATGTTGTACTATTTTGTTAGGACCTCGTTCATGCTATTTATTATGATTTATAAATCTTCTTCTGACACCCTTAGTACTACAATTTCATCAGAAAATCTTAGGGTGTATATTTTTTCTCCTTAGAGTGTGATTCCTTTTCCATGTTCCCTTTTAAACTTTCTTCGCCGTCTGTACTACATATAAGTTAAAGATCGTGGGCGTCTGACTGAATTCTTGGCTTACTCCTTTCTTGATTTCTGCTTTATTTTCTCGCCTTTCAATTCTAATTACTGCTGCCATCTGTAGAGGTTATGGATAAGCCTTGTTTCTCGATATTTTCTTACTGTCCTCCACAAAATCTTTAGTACTGTTCCAGTTTATATCGTCAAAGGCTTTTTTAAACCTTCATAATGCCATGAACGTAGGCCTGTTTTATCTTATCCTGCCTTCCAAAATTAGACGCAGAGTGAATATGCTTCTATTTTCCGATGGTATTCCTCTTTTCTACTCGTCTGTGACTGTCATTCAATTATTTTTTTCGCCCATTTCTGATCTCCCATACTTTTTTCCATTATCACACCATTGTAATCGTCGTTTTCCAATTAAATTTCCGTGAATTTCACTTAATGTATTTAGTTTTCAAACCCCACATGTTATTAAGTAGCCCATTCCAACATATTTGTGTTTTTTTTGCAATGTAGAACTTATATTCAATATATGTTTATATTGAGAAAACATCTCTTATACCGAATTCGCCATCTCTTGTACATTTACTTCCACTTTAGTAAATTGTTATTCATCGTATGGCGGTTCTCCCTAGTAAGAATATCACAATTATTCCCCTTTCCTGGCTTAAATATTCATAACTTGTTACCACGTGTTTATTAGTTTTATTGTGGAGTTTATTTTAGTTTTGCCGTAGCCCTCAGTTGCAGCTCGTCTCCGGGCGAATATATTCGAGTATTTGCTCGGTGTCTTCAGGACTACCCCCGAGGGGAAATAAGAAGCCACCCCTCGGGTTTCCAGAAATAGAACGAAGGCGATCTGACTTGTTTACCGTCGAAGTTAAATTGGCTGGAGCGCAATAACAGCAGCGACTCTTCTGTCAGCGGGGAAATTAACTGCTCGGAATTGGCACCTCCGGCTAATGCAAATACTACCGCAAAGTCAACTACTCGCCAATATTTTAAATAAAAGTTTAATCTCACATGTCCTCGGAATAACATCAGTTGGATAGCTTTTGCAAAATGTTGAAATTATAACACTGGAAAGTTGGTTTTTCCTAAATGACTTCAGTAACAGAAATAGTGGAACGTATAAAAATTGATCTGGGAAAAGGGAATAGAATGAGAAACGTGCCTGTGAATTCAGACCGTTGTTAAAAGAAACGGTACAGAATCTTGTCTATAATATAGTCGGGTACACCGAAAACCGCATTTAAATTCTATATAATTCACAAAAAATATCAAACATTGACGGAAATACCTATGATTCTGCGTATTTTTTCATTATTTTTCTTATATCGACCCGAATGCTAAATGCATAATTTAAGAGAACTTTAGTTTAGAGGAAAACTAAAGTGAATGGAAACGCAAAAAGAACCATTTTTTTTATAAATTATGATATCAAGCATCTTTTGCACTATATTCGTCTGTACGAAACAAAATATTATTTTCGTAGAAATGAATATATAGCAAAATTATTGGCTTCAAAATTAAAAATTCAGTAAACAATTCAATTGATGTAGTTTTAAATTATGTATTGAGACTGTTATTAAAGAGATAATAAAGAACCCTTTGTCGGTCACAGTTGTTATTTAAAAATAATAATTACAACGGTAGCTTTCGACAGATTAAACTGCCATATTCATTCTAAATACAAAAACAGTAGTATACAAATCAATCAATAACAAATCAGATACAATTATATTCTCAAAGTATTTATATATAAGTACATACATACTGACAATAAAAATTATTATATAAATATACAATCATAAACAAACATTGAAAGCTAAATGAAAAACCATGCAACGTGAAAAAGAATAATCATAAATTCTTATTCGATAAAAAATAAGCATATTAGACAAAGCTTAGATTCAATGAATCAATTTTTATTTATCTTTATAGAAAAGAAATAGTAAAACTCAGAAATGAAGGAAATGAAATTGGTACTCATTATATTGAGACTATTACTAAATTAAAATCATTGTAAATTGTTTTCATATCATACCCTGAATAAAATGTTTGTAAATATTATTTGAATAATAATATTTATTGTCAATATGCATTGATACATATTTTAGTTACAAACCTATGTATTCAATCACTATCAATATTATATATTTTTTAAATAACTTAAGAATATAATTTTATATGACAGATAATTGATTTTTGTACCACTGCTTTTGTATTTAGAATTATTATGGCAGTTTAATCTGCCGAAAGCTACCGTTATAAAAATTAATTTCTTAAAACAACAACTTTGACCGTGATTGGGTTGTTTTATTATATCTTTAATATCAACATTAAACGGTCAAACAACCCAATGTAATGATATTATTTAAAAACGCGTGGGGATGCAACACATAAATATTAATTAAGAAATGTCAACTTTTTTATCCTTTAAATATAAAGAACCGATAATTTACTATTAAAATTGGTATCCAATTGTACAAATTGATGTTTTAAGAATCAGGGTTATCATGGATGCCAAGGAAAACATAAAATTAAGATAGCAGAATCAAAGAAAACCTTCAGATAATATAAAGAAGATAAATTAAAATAAAGTGAATATTAAATATTTAGGAAATTAGGAATTTTTTTGATAGAATAAAACGCTATATTAAATGCCTTTTTTGTGGACCATTAAACTTAAGTTAGAAACACAGATGTTTTCCTTATTGGATAGATTTTTAGAAAAGAAAAATATAAATTATTTATTTCTGAAACATATTATTTGTCTTCTACACCACGTGCGGCAGAAATATTTCGTTTTATATTAGGTTGTATGACATATAAAAGGACTCATACCAATAAGTTTTATGGACGGGAAATTTGTAATAAACTGAATTTTGTTACCGTGGATAATAAATCTGATGAAAGTATAGAAATTTTCTGGATTTGAAAAAAATATATTTTAAGATCTCTGTAAGTTGGTCATTTAATTTATATAATATAACAAAGTCATAACGTGAAATATTTATTTATATAAATAAAATATTACTTTCGTACATAGCTTAGAATCAAACGGTTTTAGTTCTTACTTGTATTGTGTATGCCAAGTCGATGTCAGTTCCTGTAACTGTCTATAACGATGACTTGTTTCACAAAAATGAAAAACACCGTCATCATAACTTCATTTATAGTTTTAAGTAAACGTTTTAACATTTTAAGGAATGTCAAATCCAAAACCTAAAACCGCGGTCTAACTTTACGTGAAGAATAGATAGCAGTAGAGCTGCAATAATCTAGTTGTTGGAATGCGGAAAATATTACGTCATTGCTGATAGGTTTGCAGATCAAGAAAGCGTAGGCGTGCGTAGTTCTGGAAACTGCAAAGGAAAAACTCTTGCAGGTATTTTCTCGACGGCAATGCCCTCGGAATAATTTAATGTACTTAATATTTGAATCTCTTTTTCTGAGTCTGTGTTGTATGTGAGTGGGAGAGAGAAAGAGAAACCGTATCAGATAACCTAGGGACGATGGCAACCAAGAGAGCCGCGCTTTATATTCAAATTAAAGCCGTGCCGCTCGCGATTCATTTCATTTATCAAATAGTGATATAAACGTTGACCTAAAATACAATGAAGAAGGCCTTTCTAAAAGGAAAAAAATAAACAGGTACCGTTCACCTTGTCTCTGTGCAAGGGGACTAAATTGCATCCAAACAACGTCCTCCAACTACCAACGATCATCCTTTATTTTTACAGTAAAACCTTGCTGGTGAAACATTCATGAATCTCTATAATAAAATTGCCTGTATGTGATGTATGTGGGAGTGTCTGTCTGTATGTTCCGCATACAAATCGAACAAAAAGATAATTTCAACCAAATTTGTTACACGTGTTCTTTACACCCCGGCCATTAGCACTGTCGGTGTGAGACTCGGCTACCACCCCTAGGGTCGTAGGTGGAGGGGGTGTAAATTATAAATAAGCAAAAAAGGCCGATATTATTATCATTTAAATACATTTGGATCAATTAATTTGATAGTGTGTCCTCCGATACCGCTAGCGTATAATTTAAAACCCATCCACAATCAAAAGGCGAGTATTCTTAGGGGTGAGGTTGGAGGGGAAAAACAAAAATAGCCGGAAAGCAATTGAGATTGGCCTCTAAACCGGTGTAATGTGACCACTGAGTTGAATCATGACATAAAAATTGCAATGGAAGTAACAGTTCATCGCCTAGGCGAGTTGATATGGGGTAAAAAAGACATCCGCATAATGTCTTTAACGAATTGTACAATTTCGACCAAATCATCAATAGATGTTCTTGGAAAACAATTAGGGTAATACACGGCTACTGTCGCTTGGGGCGGGGGTGGAGGGGCGGTAACTTAAAAATACATAAAATTCCATTATCTACTGATATATATATTTTTTGGGTAAATTAATTTGATAGCGCTTCCGGTGAATTTGTTTGCGTATAATTTCAACTCCATTCATCGACGGGGTGTAGTGGGCATCACATGAAAATAAAACAGTCCAGTTTGGTATCGAAATCGGTGCTGTCGGAGTCTTTGTGTGTTATTCTAACATTTGTGTATAATTTCAACCCCTTTCAGTATGTAAGGGGTGGGTTTGGTAATTACTCATATGTGTAATGCAAGTGGCTGTGTTACGCTATGACCTTTAATAAGCGATTTAAGTAAAAATTCATCCCTTAAGTGGGGGAGAATTTCATTCTTTTAGAGCACTGAAAATATGTTTATCCTTGCTATTGTTTTATCTTTTTCTAGAAAATTACGTCAGGTGAAATATTAATTTATAACAATGCTTGATGTATAAGTGATAATATGGTGACGTATATGGGATAAAAGAATTTAGTCGAGTTCTGAAAAATCTAACAGTTTTCGTGGCGGGTAAATTTTGAGTAATATTCATCAGTTTTAGAGGGTGTTGGGTGACGTTTAATTTTTGCCAAAAAAGGAGCCTGCTTAACACAAGTAACGTGAGTGAGGGTTAAAAAGAATTGGACCTCATTTATTGTAACGTAGCATTCCCATAGTTTGGCGGAAATTTCAATTTCCCTCCTCTTTGGACTACGAACAGCATAACTAATCTTTTTTTACAATTATGCCTGTAAATTACTCTAATGATTAAAAATTAATGTTTCACTGTAAGGTTTTATCAAAAAATTTAATGATCTACAGACGTTATTAACGGAAACTTATTTTGTACTGTATGATGACTATGAGAACCAAACGTTCAAGAATGAGGTAAGGTATTGGAATTTTAAAGTTCCAAAAACAGGAAAGAACGAATACGAAAAGCACTTTAAATACAGCTGTGCTTCAGGAAATGTTGGAAAATACGGGGAATTCGAATACGGAAAGAGGAATATTGGAAATAGAACCAGGTGATGGTGGAAAGTAATTCCTTAAAATATCTACCTGCAACAGAGACAATTATCATACCGGCTCTAAATATTAACTGTTGTTAACAAGTGGTAGGCATTTTCCTGAAAACGGAGTTCCTATTTTCAGCAAGTTTAGGTTTTTTTTGGTCTTCGTCCGTACAGGCTTCCTCAAGTTAACCTTGAGAAACGTTTCACCGGGTCGTATTTGTCTGAAATTAGCCCACACTGACATTGCACGGCTTCAACAAGGAGAATTTTCCCGTCACGTCACGTGGCGAAATTTGCATCCGCTTGGTCTATATTTTCTTTCTGGAACATGCTAATGGACCCTAATTAACAAGAGGCCAGAGACAAATTTCGCATGGAGGAAGAAGGGCAGCTGTGTCCTCTAGGAAAACCTGACTGAGGGAGTAAATGTTGGGATTTCCCAGTGGTGCGTTTCCCTCCCCGTCACATTAATTAGTATCTCTTACCCGAACTCTAATTATATTTTCTTTACAGCAGTCCGTCAAATAATGAACTGTGTCAACATGTCCGTAGTGGCACAAATTTTCGTTGTTAAAAATTCTCTAATTAAAAATATTAGTTTCTGACTTTTCTCTTCGTTGTGCAACCTCCAATTTTTACTTTAAATTACTGTAGACAATGGAGTGGCAGAGAATTCTTTCCCTGACTCTGAGAACGTATCTCCTACTCCAGATTTATTCTTCCTGGAAGGCTAACAATACGGCCATCTGTTTTCCTTACATTCCGAACTAAAATTTCCTCCATCTCTGAGGTATGCTTGACAGCGGGTATTATAATTAATAATTGCACTCATTCCCAATTGACATTCAATAAATAGCCATTAAATATATTCATATGTAGATACTTCAGTTTAATTGGGATAATAACGGTTTTTACTTAATAATGCAATAACAGGAGAAACGCTTTCAAACGAAGCAGCTCAGGCATATAAACTACAAAAACGATTGTGGTGGAAAAATCTCGAACGTACTGGGAATCAAAGTCGGGATCACCACATGGTATTTTGCGTGAGCTCAGGGCTATACAAGGGATAGCACAGAGGGTAGAGCCACGGCTTACGAAATAATGGTACCATAATCGATTCCGCTACAGGTCGAGATTTTTCCATCCTAATCGTTTAATTTACCAATTTTCTATCGAAGGAAAAGGTTCAATGAAATAACGCGCTTTCTAATGTAACATTATGATTATAAATTGTTTCCCTACAAAATATATGGATTTTTTTAATTCTCGTTACGTTATTATGCAAAGTGTAGTCAACAGAGATCGACATTATAAGTTGGAAACTATCCAATAAAATAAAGAAATAAATATAAACTAGATGAATGAAATTAAAGCCCGAGTTTTAAACAGGGAGAATGTCATTGAGTATTGTAATCAAAGTGACGTAAACCTCCTTGGTTCCGTTTTTCAAACGATAGCTGCAATTTTATAAATTATTATACTTTCAACGTTTTTTTTCTATTTAACGAACCTCTTCTATTTTTCACAAACTGGGATAATCTCGCAAAATTCTCAATTTCAATAATGGACTCAAGTTTCAAACGTTATTTATCAAATAAATTTCATAGCACACAATTCGGTAGACAAAGTAGAATAGTAGTAAAGATTTTAGAATTTTGAAAATATTTTACGGATAAATGTATTGTAATTAATTTATAAAGACAAATTAATATTTGTTGGTAGGGATAAAACCATTTTCAAAGAGGTAGGGGGTTTATGTAAATGTCGAAGCTCAAAATACTTTATCCCTTGATTTCTCAAAAGTATTTTTTGGACTTCCTGCCTTTTTACTTTGGCAGAAAACTGGATTGTAGATACAAAATCTATTTAGTATTTGTGTTAATGCGACTCTTATAATCCCCTGTCGCAGTTAACTTGTTTCCCTTTTATTTAGTAGTGTTAGTTTGCATTCTAGTCTTTATTTTATTTTAAAAATAAAATAATAAATAAATAAAATATGGTTATGGAACAATTGAAAGTCATTGAAGATTTTTAAATTACACGTTACGACAAAAAAATCCTTTAGTTAATACATTCATTTTTACTACATTACCAAACATTTGCCTACATCAGCAAATTCAAATGTTACGATTATATTACATATTTTTAAATTAAAGTACCCAGAGGATAATGTTTTAAGAATAATTACTCCTAAGGCTGTTTGGCTTCGGATCGCCGACGTAAATGTCGTAAAGTTACCACAGCACAACAAATAATGCTTAATTATTTTTATTTATACTCCAATGTTACGGTTCCGATTGTTATAATGTTAAATGCTTATAATATAACGTATAAATGTAAAACTAATGCAATTTTTATTTGCAGGAAAAATGACGAAGAAATAGCTTTATTGATGGTAGGAAAGAAGCTCAATGGTTTACGGTAATTTAGAACTGAAGGTTAAGTATATTGGTTTTTTTTTGTAAACAAACGAATCGAACGCGTCTTTTTTCTTGTTGGGCTTATTCGATCTAGGATAATCGTTTCAGTGGAAAACCTTGATTAATCACGATGTAAGCCTTAAAAGTGAACGCACAAGATGCAGCGTGCAGATAACGGGGAAGGAAGAGACTCTTGGAGTATCCGTTTCGGGAATCCTAAAAGAAGCCCCTTCAATTAGTTTGACAAAGCTGTCTCGTGTTGTCCTACAGCTTTTGAAGCAGCGTGAAAGGCTTTTAGAAGAAATTAGCTTCCAGGGGATTAAGTAGTTTGTATAGAGATTTGGACCGACCTCCTCCATCGTCTCCTTAAAGCTCGGACGATTCTTTGTTCCGCTCAAAGCAAGCAACATATTTATATACATAAACACCTTTATACTTATCCGTTCGCAAGGAAAAAATGTGCACTTGTTTTCCGTTGTTCCCAAAACCACAGTTTAACGGGAATTCATTTGTATGGAAACAATGAAAAACTGTTTAAAGGGAAACATAACAGATCCGGAAAAGGGTTTGAAGAATTACTTTCTGCCGTAAGCAGTAAAACTTAATCATTTTCTTAATCAGTACTTATTTCGTGTCATGCGGTACTATTTGAGCGGTAATTTTACGACATTAGTTGTAATTGAATATAAAAATATTTTGCCACAAAACTTTTAGTAAAAAAAATATTATTCAGAAAATTCTACAAAAGATTCATTGGCCAAATTTATATCTCCCCAGTAATATAGGGGTTTTCAATAAGGCCGGGTAGAGATAGAAATGGAATAAGACAAGTTGTGTGTACGGTATTAACGACATTTTTTTTTGAAGGGGCATACATGAGCCTTTCAAATAAAAAAAAGAATTTTGTTAATATCTTACAAACAACTTTTTGTATTCTATTTCAACATCGACCCGTCCTTCCTGAAAAACCCCATATAACCTCCAACGAAAAAGTCCATTTTAAAAAAAAGTTACTATACTTAAAAGTTTTTATTGTTAATAGTTTAATATTTTATATACTAATAAATGTTTTACGTCTGTTATATATTAAAGGAATTAATGAAACGACCTTTAACAGACACGTTTTTATTACATAAACCTACGTTTCGGCACCTGTTTGTATCCTCTTCAAGGTTAACAAAAAGACTCATATCACCGGTTGCCAACCATTTTTTTATGTTAAATTGGAGAATAATAGGCATTTTACCTTCATACATCAACCAAATTAGCAATAATTTAGATCATTTGAAATTTCATATTAATACTGTAAGAAATACTAACGTAAAATTCAACAGTTAAAATCTTTTACCTTAAATATAGAAATTTAAGATCTCCAATATCTTATTGAATTGACCAATAAACTACAATTAGAACTAAAAGACATACTATTTGAAAATAGAATTGTTAACCTTGAAGAGGACACAAAGAGGTACCGAAAAGTCGATTTATGTAATAAAAACTTGTCTGTTAAAGGTAGTTTCATCAATATCATTTTATATATTAATTACTGATAATCATAGGCAGTGAAGTTTATTACATGTTTTATGTCACAGGAATTTACGGAGCTCAGAGGTTCTTTTGGAGTTTGAAAGTTGCGGAAAATCAGTATCTTTGGCTGAAATATTATCTTTGGTGTTGTTGTTGGCAAATGTTTGGTAACGTATTAAAAATGATTGTATTGACTAAGGGAGGTTTTTTTTGCCTAAAAGTTTTCACGAGAAAATATATACGATATTTTAGCAACCCCACAGACAATTAGGAGACGTTAACGCTGAGCTGCCGAGACATATCAGTTAAGTATGTAGAGGTAGGACAAGTAATTAAATAAAATAATTTACTAGACGAACAGAGATTGGAAGGACCTTCACACCAAAATCGCTCGTGAATTATTCCGCAGAATATTAAAAGCTTCACGAGAAGATTCGATATCTTAGATGAAGAGAATGTACATGAATTTATGAAGGCTTATAAGTGTCTGTAGTGGGAACCGAGGAAAATAATCCTTAAAGATATGAAAATTAAGTAAAAGATAGGGGAAGAATTGTAATTTATTACGTATTATACAGACGAAATATTTTTGTGTTAACGTTTTGCAGAATGAGGAAGACTTGCAATGTTTGGGCCAAGGTTAAAAGAAGGTAGGTTTATTAGTTTCCTTGGATTAAATTTACTGTTATTCTAGCCCCGTAGGTAGTTTACCGATAAGCGTTTGGCAGACATCTTTTCTCTCACACCAGCCAGGACGATTTGTTATTTACGACAACTTTCCAATGCTGAAATGTTTGCCTATTTTGCTGTCAACGTTGCGTTTTGTTAGGCCAGCGGAACAATGGCATAAGGATATTAGGGACGTCGCTGATGGACAGGGCTGGAAAGTGTGGCCAATGCATGCAGACAGGGGCGAGGTAGGGGGAGTTGTTGCCTCCCTGACTTGGAAATCTTCAACCCCCTCGCACGGACCTCATTAGCTTTAATCCACAACCCTTTCCGCGTATTTGCTTTCTTGTCCTCAAAAGCAGCTCTACCTGACCCGACCTGTCCGTTGCCATTGTGTACGTTCTAACTTCTGGAAAAAAAGAAGAAGGTGGTGGTCCCTTCCGTTCAGCTGCTGCTTCTGCTGGAGAAATCCATAGTCCACCTCTAGAGCGCAAAGGGGTGGAACAAACAAGGCATGCGGCATAAATGGGACTTTTTCCCGGAACAAATTTCGAAATGTGGGTCGGTATTTCCATTCCTATTGTGCGGTCAGCGTGCCAATGTCTGAGGGTTTCGTAATGACAAAATATGAGGAATGAAAGTGAAGCAAAATGTCTGAAAGTGAAAGAGTGCAGCCAGAACATTTGTAAAAGTCACTGAAGGGTTTAGTTAACAAGGGGAACAACAGCTGTCGACCTACTTCCCCCCATTTTGGAGGGCACTGAAAAGCAATCAACTGGAACGGTCAGGTTTACTACTCATGTTTGGTACATTCTGGCTGAAATCGTTAAGTAATGATGGCTGGAAAGAAGGAAACGAAATAAAACTATCGGAAGATGAGTAAAGTTGACTGTTTTCCAACCAAAACTGTGGAAATTATCTGAAACGATAAAATTAATATCTAATGGTTTTTCATTATTACATACAGAGTTTAGGTTTTCAGTTTGGGCAATTTTCTTTTTTTTTGTTTCAAAAATAAAAAAAATATGAGTACAGCCAATTGTTAGAAAACAATAAACATTTAATAAACCCATAATAGAACGTTTCATCCACTTTTGTGGATTTCTTCTGGTAATTACACACAAAAAATATAAAATAAATTTTTGTTAAAGTAGGAAGTATAATTTACAATTTTATGTAATATATGTATTATATAAGAAAATCATTATTAAAAATGTTCGTAAGGAGTGTGGCGTTATATGGGTGCGCAACGTTGAAGACAGAAAAATAATAGAAGCCTTTGCTGAAAATCAGAATGGTGGATAGGGTAACTAACCAGTAAGGTATAAGCAGAATAGGGGAAGAGCGAACAATATGGATGTCGTTGACCAAGAGAAGGGATAGATTCATAGGCCACGTTTTAAGACATGAGGGTCTTGTAAAATTAGCATGATAGGAAAGTGTGTGGGATAAGAACAGAAGACGGAGGCCAAGGATGAAGATTAGGGAGGATGTGGTAGCTATGTGGAAATGATAAGGCTTGCGCAGGATAGGCATCAGAACAGTCTTAGGACTGAATACCACAACAACAACGACAAAATGTATTATATTTATTTTATAATTTTTGTGTCCAGTTGCCTGAAGAAGTCCACAAACGTTGTATTTATATTAACTAAATGTTGATTAAATTTGTTTTCGGGCACATTCGGTCGTATTTTTATTTCTTGATTTGTTTTATTTTTCTTTTGTTTGTTTGGCGGACTAGATTCCGATTCGTGTGGTGAAGCACATGGCCCGTCACGTTCATCACAACGTGGCAGGTAGGCAAATTTCCATCACCAGCGTCCTGACTTTGAGAGTAGCCACTGTGCCTGCCTTCTGCGTCCTGGTCGCAGACTTTCTCCTATTTGGATGGAAGGAATTGGGAAAGGGAGACCTTGGTCCGATATTGCAAATCATCTGCCTTAAGCAGGTTGCACCCGAACGGGTTGACTTTTTCGCGCTGTTTTTTTAAAATTATTCTTAATGGTGAAAGTTACATATTTTGATTCTGAAAATAGGCTAGTCTTCTAAAACGTCAAAATTCTCTGGACATGTAATCGGAGGGATGACATTTTAATAATTTCTGTAATTCTAAAAATTGATTATTTAGTTAAATAATACTTGATTTCTTCTGAAGGATTTCGATTTTTCACTATAATGCATTGAAACACAATGCATAGGTCTATATATAAAAAATTGGAACCCTTAACTAACTTCTTTTAACATGTCAACTTCGTTTACTGCATCTTTAAACTCAATTTATTGAAATAATCTGCCTTTCACTTTACGATTCATTCTTGACCTTATTAACTGATACACCAAATTGTACACATTTTCAATGATAATACTACATTAGTTGAACCTTCTCCGCAAGTCTGCAAGTTTAAATCGTTTTAAACGTCTTAATTGATCTACTGGGTTCATTAAATTGTTTTGGTATGGTTGTAATACGTCACTAAATTTTAGGTTGAATTAGGATCTTTCTCCTTTTTATTTTAGGTATGGATAAATCCTTGTCGATATTTATACTAGGGTCGTATAACGGTGCATTTACTATTGATCAAAACACATTTTTACAAAACCTTTGTACGATTACGATATCAAGTTATTTAAAAATGAATTCTGAGTGTTTCGGTTTAGAGGAATGAATCAGAACGACTAGAGAATCCAAACACATTCTGCCAGATAAATGTCTTATTAGGACAAATGTTTCATATATTGGTTGACCTCAATGACGGCGGAAATAAGATGAATATCTCTAATATCCGTACAGAAGTTTAAAGATTAAATCAGAATTCAATGAAACATTTTATAAATAAAACGCAAAGAATAGTCAAAATTCAGATTTATCTAATTAAAAAAGTTTTGTCCCGCAACGTTAGGGATCTCTCAGTTCTTTAATTAATCTCATATTCGGCCCCAGACAGTTGCAGTCCTGCGTAACATGAAATTTTGTAAAAAAAAATAGTTAAGGAAACCGTGGAGATCCCTAAAGTTTGGGGGCGGAACGTATTCGAATTAAATTATTCCATTTCTGACTTTTGGCCATTCTTTGTGTGTTATTTATAATATTAAGTCAGGTAATATAATTACTTTATTTAGAAACATTATATAAGACTTCAATCCAGAGGCAATTTCACAAGGAATATAATGCATAAAAATGTTAACAAAAAAGTACGGAAAGTAGCTAAGAGAGAAACACTGAAATTTTTACTTTTTAAGCTGAGAATAACGGTAGTAATTAGCAATAAATGTCCTTCGGAGGAATAGTTGATTGGGTAAATGAAAAAAGTAAATGGACCAAATAAAGAAAAAAAATCTTTGAGGAAAATTATTCAACAATGCCACATATTTTCGATCGAATTGTGAATGGATAAGGCTGGAATGACTATTTATTTGAAACAGGTCAATTTCTGGATAAGCTACGATGTGTCAGTGCCCAGTCCACCGTCCGTAACGCAATCATCTCCCGTGTTAATTTCCGTAGTTTGAGAAGGTCGGCCCTGGCGATTTGTTCCGGGGGCAGATTGCGTTATTTACGAGGGTCCTGGTCCGTCCGGAAGGCATTGTGGTGTCCTATTGACCCACAAGAGAAAGTCCCCTCTCTGCTGCGGAGAAAGTCGCCTCGTAGGAATGCGCAACAAAGGCGAGGAGGGACAGGGGAGAGAGAAAGCACCAGAGGGCCAAGGACGTTGCCGTAACGGACGTAATACAAGAACAACGGCCGCGAGGTCTCCTCTTGGAATATTAACACGACGTCAGACGTCCAAAGGTTCCGAAGGGACATTGTCAGAACCTGACGGAGCCTGGGTTGGCATTCGTCACGCTGGACATGCGTGATCTTATGTTCTCTTCATAGATAAATAACAAACCAGTCAACATTGGAGACCGACTGACACTTTTGAAACCTCTTTTCAAAGACATACTGTTAACTCTTCATTTCGAGGCAAAGTTGGAAATACAGCAGAAACTTACGTCCACACCCCACGAAAATCTGAACATATGGTCCACAGTAAGAGTTTCCTACTTGTGGAACAGTGTCTGTTAGTGTCGCGGGTTGTCCTCAACAGCCGTTACGCCTGCTTTCAACCTCTCCACTGTATGCCGCCGTACACTTGATGCAGACACGTCCATCAATAGTCAGTCACTCTGCGCATTCACTACGGAAATCATTTTCAGGATTCTCTACTGATACCGACTAAGTGGAAACAATTTTACCATTCTATTGCCATTGCTTGTCTAACGAATCAATTGTATTCGTTGGATATTTTTAGGCTTTGTAGTTAAATCCTTACATTGAATAATTTCTAAACAAATTTGGTTTATACTTTAGCAGGGAACATCTACAGGAAATCCGACGAGCTAGGGCCACAGTAAGTCACTGACATTCGTAATGACAGGGATCTTAATCTTTTATGCGGGCATCCCGATTTCGGTGTTCCCGGGATTCCCTAAATCATGCAGAAAAATGAAGTCCTAATTAAAGGCTGAGGCTGCTTTCCTAAAATAGTCTGGGCAAGGTGAAGTTGAGACAGGATAAGCTGAAAACTGGCCACGAGCAATTCCAAATCCAGAATGTGACGTGGATCTCAACAACCTGACAGCCGTCTATCCTCGCATGATTCATCATGAACGTCATACGTTTGGATCCTCATTGTAACACTGAAATATTTTCTGAAGAAAATGAGAAGTTTTTCTTTGAAAACTCTCCGATTCAATCCCACGGTAAGCTAATTACAGAATCATTTGGATTTCCTTTCCTTCGGTTTCCCTTACAAATCTAAAAAGTATGGTGAGCCTTTCCTTCTCTTCCCGTGTGTGTTTTTGGAGACGGAGACCTGTCTGGAGACTAATCTGATTGAATGTTAAAGAACCCCATTCTATGCTAACAGAACATATCACCATATTTTCAAATGCACGAGCCCCCGCCTTTGAGACAAACAGAAGTGCTGGTAGCAAATGTAAACCCTCTGCACACGTGACCGAAACCTCGATGCATGACAACAAGATAATCCTCAAGATCGAGACGAGGTAAGCTGTGTTTGCGGTCCCCTTCCCACCCGTCACACCCAACTAACCCACTGCTGTCTAAATATCGTTTACGAACACTCGCTAAAGACTCCATCTAAGAAGAACAAAAATTTTCTGTTTGTTGTGCACACAGCAGAACATTTTGCCCACGAGCGTCACAGGACGATATGAGGCGAGAAGGGAAAGGAGCAGCAACGAAAACCTCTAAACGCTAGACATTACGGTACGATTCAGTTAGGGACGTCTACGAGATTATAAAATTGTATTGATGGACTGCAGGGTTCACATTAACAGGTGGGAACTGTACAATTTTTACAAGCTAGTAACCAGAAGCCGTGAAGATTCTGAATTGAAATTGTATAGAATCACTTTCAATAGCAATCTTATCTACAAGTAGAACAGTACATGACCAAACTTCGTTCACTATAGAAATACGTACGACTTTTCCGAAAAGTGCTTATCAGGTGAGAGGTACGCTAAAAGAGCTAAAGTGAAATCGAAGACAGAAGAATTGGTTCCAATTGAAGCTCAGCCAATACCATTCATTAGATGATCTAAGTTAAAATTTCAGGGGAGTAATAAGAAGCCTTCGAAAACATAATATGTACGTGATCCCGGAGGGAGAGTACAACATGATTAACAGACGGAAAACAAAGGTGATGGAGTGTAGTACAGGAAATAGTGGAATAACAAAGATTGGGAAGGCATATTTTGAAGGAAGTTAAGGAATTTTGCATAATAACTAGAGTAACATAGCACAGGCAAGAAAGGAATTTACTTACAGTCAATAAAAGTATGAATATTAGGAAATCATTCATAAAATGGTTCGTATAGAGAGTGGTGTTATATGGGCGCGAAAAGTAGATGATAGGAGTTTCGGAAAGGAATAGAAGCTGTTGAAATGTTGTGCTATAGGAGAATGCTGAAAATCAGATGGACGGATGGATAGAATAGCTAACCAGGAAGTTGTAAGCAGAATGAGGTAACAGAGATTAATATGGAGGACTTTGACGAACAGAAGGGATAAATAGGCCACGTTTGTAAAATTAGCATTAGAGGGAAGTGTGTGGGGTAAGAACAGAAGAGGGAGGTCAAGGATGGAATTCGATAAGCAGGTTAGGGAGGATGTGGTAGCTGTATAAAAGTGAAAAGACTTGCGCAGGATAGGTTAGCATGGAGGGTTGTAACAGACCAGTCTAACGACTAATTACCTGAACAAGAATCAGAAATTAATATTTTGGCATTTTATATTATTATTTTCTTATAGCCTTTATTAATTTTCATCTAGCGTAAATAAGCGGTAACTAAGGTTAGTTAAATGAATAATATTTTTTTTTAAAAAAAAGCATGTTAAATTAAGTGAAGTTAAATCTGCCTGCTTTCTGACTTTTTCCCTTTTGGTTAAAACTTTTCAAAATAATTTAGTTTACTGTCACATACATATTTCATACTTATAATTTTAATAATTTTCACATTTGTACTCATAGCTGCCACAGGACAAATACTCAACAGTAACCACAATAAGTGAGTAAGAATGAAACATTAAAGTCTATGAGAGAATTATTAAAAACAATAGCACTTAAAGATCCACATTTTACAATGAAACTACGTAACATTTAAAGAAGATGCTTTTTGAATAATGAAATGTGTTAAAAGAAATAATATGGACGAGGATGATTTCATTTCCAATTTTAATGAAATTTTTACAGTTTAACCTTAGATGTACATCTTCAAAATTTCAGTTCGAAATATGGATTTCTGCCCAAGATAGGGCTTTTTCATCTGTCGTTCTTCAGAATCAACGTTGTTTCAAAAATGATTAGAGAATAGACCCTGGAAATTAGCTTCGAAAGTTTATGTGTAAATTACGAAAATAATAACGAAAAGTTACACTGCCCCTAAAAAGGTATTTTTAAGGAATCCTACTGGGGTAAAAAAGTAGGTATTGGTTCAGTTAATTAGAGAGGGGAAAGACATTGGCTAAGGAAAGTAGATTATATATTATTAATAAACACACATTATAGTCTATTATCTAATAAATTAACACGTATTATTATCCCGTGATATAAAGAGAAATAACCGAAATAATCCAAAGGTAAGATTATGTTTTGAAAAATCTGAATTTAAGTGTGCAGTTCCCTCGGTTGGTTGCGGGCCAAGTTGCCGTGTTTGAGTAAGGGGATGGTAGTTAGACGACGACGACACCCACGCAGCCCAAGACTGGTTTCCAGACCAGATCCAGCTGCCTAAACAAGAGCTGGAGCTTCCTTCCCACAGGCGCGACGTTTCCTCTACACACAATGTCGGTCACTGGTGGACACTTCCTAAAAATAGTACAATATCGCCTTTCAGATACTGATTGACTAGAGCAAAGATAGCGTCCAAAACCTCAAATTTTATACAGGGAATGATTTCTGGTACGACAGAGGTCTCGAGTTCGAGTTGTTACATATGGTGCTGAGATGTGGACCCTGAAAGTTGCAGATGAACAGCGCCTCTTAGTGTTTGGGAGGATGATTATCAGTGGGCCAGTGTATGTGAGAGGGAATTGGAAGATCAGATCCAACAGGGGGCAGTGCAAGAATTACTCAGAGGAGATAATATTGTAAGTCATATAAAAGCAATGACAATACGATGGCTTGGCCATGTGCAGAATATGAATGAAGACAGACGATCAAAGAAGATCTTAAATGCAAAAATGGCCGGTGCCCGACGGAGAGGAAGACCCAAGAAACGATGGCTCGATGAACATGATCTTAGAAACATAGGTGCACGAAATTGGAAAGTCACGGTCTAGGACAGATTAGAATGGAAGACAATCGTACGAGAAGCCAAGGTCCGCTTCATAGGACCGTAGAGCTAGCTGCTGCTGGTGATGATGATATATGTCCTTTATTCTTGCCTAGTTGTTTCTCATCTCAACTATTTCGTCATTATTTTCCAATTGTCTATTTATTACTGATACACACCAGTAATAAATCCAAGTTCCCATAATTCAATATTTATGCTTCTTAGTGGAAAATTGATTTGGTACATTGACAGATCTGCTTCCAGAATAGGTTGAAACTGGAAAATTATTTACGGGGACGTTGAGGCCCACGTTTATAGCGTAAGTTGGAGTTAGTTCAGTGATTGGTACTCGAATAAACAAAGTAGGATAATATTTTTTAAAGAAGCTACGCACAATGAATGCTTCATCCCTGTTTAAGGTCTGATGCCAAAGTATTTTAGTCCGCTACATCCGAGGTAGTAGAAAAGCAGTGACTGAAGACGAGAGCGATTCCGCGGGAGAAGAAGCAGTTGCCGAGTTCACCTTCCTCTCGCGGTGAGAAGGTCAAGGACACGGCAACGCCTCAACAGCATCAACAAACGACGCAATATATCCAACAACAAACGTTCGCGACGTCCAATGCAAATCAGTGTATCACGAACCATTATGAATGTATCGGTTCATAGAATATCATTAAAAAATATAACGACACAGAAAACGTTATTGTCGACGCCAAGGCATACAGAAGAGTAAATCTGAAATGGAGCGTAGATGGGGAGGAGGGAGGGAGAAGCGAAACTAAACGGCATTTAGACGGACCGTGCAATAATTGGCAGCACTGCAGACAGGCGGAATCAGATACGTGCAATATGTACAAAACAAAAAACACGAAAAAGGCAAAAGGAAACGTACGAGACTTGACTAATTGCGAAGTGGGATAAGAGTTACATATAAAGATAACAGTGAACAAAGAAGTTGGGGAAAATTACAAAGTTATGTCCTGACAGGGAATGAAGACGAAGTGCGTAATATTATGAATGTTTGAATAATTATTTAAACTTCTCATTCATAATTTTATTTTAAATATAATAAATGTCTGTCAATGGGTTGTTAAATATATCTTATTATTATTATTAGTCGGTGTTCAGCGCATCCATTTTTTAGTTTATTGGAGAGAACTTTATTCCAAGATATTACAGTTGGTATGACAAGCAATATAGTATTTATAATTCGTATAAATCATTAATATGAATACACGGAAAAAGTGTAATGACCTGTGACATTCAATTTAAAGCGAGAAAAGGCAGTTATGTAAGGAGGGATGTACATTATATTATTTTACAAGATTATTATTATTGTTTTAGAGATTCAGAGGCGGTTTTGGGATATTAACTAAAAGGGTGAAAATTATAGGAAGAGTTTATGAAAGTTATGCCGGAATGAAAGAGTGGAAGGATATAGTCTGAGGTAATGTGGAGGAGGAGAAGGTGGAAAAGGACTATCGTATCATTGGAATGGCAAATGGAACTTTTGATTAAGGAGAATATGGATGTCCTTTCGGATGGAGAAGAGGATGTCGTTGTGGATTACCAGGTTGCGAAGGTACCGCAGGGAGTTCAGTTTTGTTTGGTTTTGATTTTATTTGGAATTGGCTGTAGATCCCCAAATGGAGCATGTGTAGGACTATATAGGGTGTATTAAGGAGAGGCAAATGAGTCTTGGTGCATATGGAGATTGGTGCGTTTCTGTTAAGGAGTGGATGGAATAATTTAATTTTAGTGTTAATTTTGGATGAGAGGTGGCAAAGGTGGGGTTTTCAGGTCAGTTTGAAGTCTAGATTTAGTCCGAGGTAAGTAAGTGATGGAGTTTATTAAATGAATTACAATAACGTATGATAATTGTAAAAATACGAAAAATTCAGGGTCTGGAGTAGGAATAAATTTACATTTAGGTCAGTTTATACCAGGAAAAAAATGTTATATTGACATAAAGGAAGTGGAATGTGACATTAAAATTTTAACCTCTCTGTGGCTCCAACACTAACTGTACTAGGTAAAACCCATTCGGAATTTTCCTCGTTGGCATCAGGAAGAGGAATTGTTAATGGGTGCATTGCAGAGACGGGGAAGCGAAAATTACCTTCTCGGAAGGCGTGTTCGATCCGAAAGGACTCTTCACCAACGCAACAGCACGTATCACTTTAACTGCTTTTTTACACGTCTGCCTGCTCTTTCCTTTTCGTTACACTTGCACTCTATATTTACTCTGACACCCCTTTGCTCCCAAGGGAAGGAAGGAAAGGAAGGGAAGGCAAGGCAGGAAATACCTCTCACCTAGGCACGCTATTTATAGACACATTGAGTGAGGGGGAGAGAAAGCAGGGGGTTGTCCCAGACAGCAAACCACGTACTCCTTGTTCACCGACCGTCATTAAACACGACACTAAAAGAGTCCAAAGTGGCCACTTTATAACCCCGTCTTCATTAACGATCGAGTCTAAAATACCATCAGGGAACGTCGAAGAATGCTCAGTAGATTTCCAAACAACCGCGGCAGTTACGGTATCTTAAAAGCTTTTCCGTATATATATATTTTTTTCCCACCCCAGTAGCAACGTAGTAGATGTACGAATATATATTTCTCATTCCAAGAGCCTGATAAAGAAAGAGCTGCTTGAAAGCATACCATCACAATCCAAGGCATCACTGGAGCCTCAGTCCGGATACTGTAGCATTTCCTTCACGAACACAAAATGAAAGCGTTTCGATTAGCTATTTCACAGCATATCGGCATATAACACACACACAAACAATGTATTCATATAGGACAGCAATACGACAAATTAACTGTAATAATAGAATTAGTATGACGAGTAAACAGTATCTGAATAAATATTTATACAATAACTGGCTGGGAGCCGTGCGTTGCCCGGGAATAAACTTGTGTTGTTAACCCGACACAGTATTTTATTCGACTGTAATCTTTTGTCGGCACGTCATTAAACCATCACCGTCAAAAAACGTCACATTTTTGTAAATTTACCTTTTCACGCCTCCTACTTTATGCCATCATAACCATAGAAATGACTCCGTATCTTAAACGTGTGAAGAAATGAACACATGTATACAGAAAAATACAGATACAATTGGATAAAGAGTTCTTTTTATATTGCCCTAAAAACTAAACAACATGCACAGAATTTTGATAAATTTAAATTCATTGAATATATAAAAAGCACGGTATCATTTATGTATATATTTTGTTTTTAGTATCTAAGCCTCAGGGTAAACCTTATAACTCGCAGTTGGTTTTGAACAGGTTCTGCTTTCAACGATAGGTTAATTACGGGGCGAAATTTTTAAAATTAAAAGTAAATGTATATTGCATTATAGATCACAAGTATAGATAATCCGCTCACACGTGGACCACGAAACTTACCCACTAGAATTCTTTTCGCTTATATATGTCGTAGGTTATCTGTACTATGTACTCAACTACTTCCGAAAGTTTCATGGCGATCCGATGAATGGTGTAGTAATGCACAAAGGGCAAACAAACAGACATACATTTAATTTTGTTCGACGCCAATATAGGATTCTTAAAAGGACGTGTTTGTTAAACTCCGCCAGACAAACAATTCCGTAAACACTTCCGTCCTATTTACTAACAACTTACATTGTCCCGTTATCAGTGTATTATGCTTTGGATTCTACATTCTCACTTATCTTAAAAACCTGTCCTATGGTGTATGTCAGAAGCTGATATCACATTTCAGCGGCAAATTAATTTCCTCCAAGCTTAGACCTTTGAATATGTGGCCTGTGTTTGAAGACTCTCTAACGAGAAATTTTAGAAATGATCAATTTACGGCCTCTGCGTTTTTTTTCTTGCTCTCCCACATTTCAAGGTTTACATAATCTCATATGCGTTATAATTCTAGAATCGGTCCTCGGACGTCGACTCTGATTGGCTCAGAAGCCCTGAAAACGGGAGGTCCGGGGTTCGAACCATTGGTCTGGTCGACATTTTTCCATTCTTGTCTTTCTTCAAGCTTTTTTTTTTACGGCAACGGTGTAAATAAAATTATAAAATAATTGTGTTTTATTGGTATGGGCCCAATTAAAAAGGCTTATTTCAAATGAAATTTTATCCTGGAAAAAATAGAGAGAAAAGCTTGGTTTTTGGAGGATTGTAAACATTATTATGCATATTTCCACTCTATAATGACAAATGGTATGATATTCTGGGGCAATGCATCAGGGAAAGATAAAATATTTACACTTCAAAAAAAGGCTGTTAGAATATTATGTCAGGTCTCACCAAAAACATCTTGTAGGGGACTTTTCAAGAAAACTGGAATACTGACACTCACTTGCCAGCATATTCAATCACTCATGTTATTTGTTATTAATAACAGTAACCTCTTCACACTAAACTCAGATATACATGACTTTGATACCAGAAGTAAAAACAATTTACACAAGGAAGGGAAGTCTCTAACCGTAATACAAAAGGGTGTACATTACAATGCTATTAGCATATTTAATAAACTTCCCACCTCCATTAAACAATTAAAAATAAATCCAAACAAGTTCAAATATGAACTAAGTTCTTACTAAGCCACTCCTTCTACTCTGTTGAAGAATTTATGAAGCTGAATGTATCATAGGGTAGATATTTATAATTATGAAAGATAATTATGTAAGAACATTATTAGAACACTAATTTTTTAGTATAGGATGTAAAAATATTTATCAATTTTATATATAAGGTACAAATTGTATGTCTTCTGTATAGAACTTAAGAAAATCTTATTATAAGTTAAAAATTAATGAATAGTTACAGTATATTCTAATATTAATAAAGCAACCTATGTAAAATCTCTGACTCGTTCCACATCCTTGAAGCTTGTGCTTCTCTATAGGATTTATGGAATATGATTTTATACTTATACTAGACGTCATAGTAGGTGAGACAACGAGTAAGGAATTTTCCTGTATAAAATTACAAAATGAACGTGACTTGTGGAGACTGTTTACGTCTGCTTGATATGAATGGAATGTCTAATGAAGGTGAATTTATTATTCCGCGGAGAAACTTGCAGATTTGGGGGGAAAAGGAGGATGTTTATGTCATTCATCTCCTGATCTGTTCACCCGTGTGTGTGTGTGTATACATATGTCACACTTTATTTCTGGCGCGGGTCTTCATTTAAGTTAGATGTAGAATGAGGAGGATTCACATTGCAGTTTTCCTCCCCTGTTCGTGTCTGAGTGATCTTTATCGGGGGTGGGGGAAAGGTTACGCCCATTTCCGTAATTGACGTGGAAGTGGTACTCACGTAGATTGGCACATATGAAAGGTCAGTTTAAACATCGCCATACATCAGACAACATATAAAAGTACACAAACATATATGAATATTATCTCTGGATGTACTTATAAGGAAGATGCCAAATACTTGACGTTTCAACATCTGGAAGAGAAATGACGTTTGTTATCATTTTGTCGAATAACACTATTTCCTGTTAAAAGAAGCTTAATGAATAGATTGAAGCGGGCAGAAAATTATTTAAAAGATATTAGACTGAAGAATGACATGTGTTTTTTACATGTTGATTTATATGCTGCACTAATTATTAATATGCGTTATTATACACTCCTGAGTTATTTTATATGAATCAGACTGCTTTCTTTACAGGCTCCATGACATTCGATTTGGTAATAATAGTGTGACGATTTATAATCACCACTTGCTCAAAACGAAAATCTCCTGCGAGGTCCAGTCAAGAAACATGAGTTTTTCGTGTTTACATAGATGCCTACTACTGAAGGCTCTGTTTCAGCAATGGTTGTGAGAGAGGAAGAGACAAGCAAGACACTTGCAAGGTGAGTGTGGCAACAGCGCACAGTCACGCTGTTCCTCGCTCTGCCGCTCGTCGCGCGAAATTCCTGCGTCCTCAGATACATTACAGACATCAGGAAAAATCAAACGAGTCTTTACTCTACTCCTCGTGACGTCACAGACGCCATAAGAGTCCAACGCGAGCTTGTTTCTGAAATCCAATCATGGCTCGTGGAAATGTGTACAGTCCGTTTCAAGGAATACGCGAGTTTTCCGGAAGATCATGCCCAACAATTTAATAACTTTGGATCATCTCTATGACCACTGTATGTGGTCCATAATCTTGTCTAATCAGGAGTTGTCGTCTGTGTATATCTGGCCGATGTTGACCTACCAAAAACGACGATCCATGTCAAGTGGCCTTATCTGAGGGAAATCCCCGCGCGACCATTTCCGTTTTAGATGACATTTTAACAGTTCATACCATGAAGCCTTAGATGGCTATCTGCAGAATATGCAGTTCTGGCTGTGATTGTTTTCCGTGCAAGTCGACGGGCTTTAATATCGCGACCCTGAAAATTCTGTTATAAAGTAAACCTCTTGCGTAGATTAGGAAAATAAAGAAAGCCTCTGGTGGCTGGCCTTGCCTGGCTCTCGGCTATGGGATCGCTAATCTTTGCTTGCAATTACTCACCGAGCTACGGAATTCATAGCAGGTCATTTAAAGTTACAGCACTGAAAAAGGAAAACGACCCTCTAGCGAGGAATATTTTGGCTTTTGGTGTCCTCCAAAAAAATGATAATAAACCGACGATCGATCCTAACAAGTTTACTTTAACTTCGTATATTAGTCATGCAGCTAAGAAAATGAAATAGCAGTTAAGGACGCGTTATTCTAGCGATTATATTACTATGAACCACTACAGTGGACTTTGACCTGACATTTTATAGCTTATACGTCGAAAGACGTTTTTTATTGCAATAAATCCTGATCTTTCTCGTTGTGTTAGCTAAGAAACGATATCTAGTGTCCCTCTGAACGGTTTAACCCTCTGAAAAAGATCATTTATTGCGTTTTTCACTTTGGCGGCAGGTTTGCTGTACCAAATTCACCAAACGATAATGTTTGCAAATATGTAGTAAATCTTCTGACTTTAGGACAGTTACAAAGACATGCAAACTACAAAATACGATTGCCCTACCGTCATTATTTATCATTGAGAATATAAAAAATGGGATTTTTAGCAATTTTTGGAGGTCATACTGGGGAGGGGATGATATTTGTGTTACTTTTCGTTATTATTTCGTAATCTACGCATTTTTAGAGTCTACTCTCTAATAACTGCCGTAATATTAAAGTTTTAAAGTGAAATTTTTAATACAACGTTGACTCTGATGAACGTCAAAGCCAGTATCTAAGCCAGACATACACTTTTTGAACCGAAATTTGGAGGATGTCCATCTAGGGTTCCATAGTATAAACTGTAAAAATATTCATAAAAATCGGAAATGATTTCCACGTGGAATGGCTCGAACGTAACTTCTACAGCCCAAGTTATCCTGGTAATAATAATTATGAACATTTAATTTCATCACTTATTTCATTCTTATTATTCTCATATCTTAATTTGATCTATTCATTTAACGTTGTGGTGTAGACTAAATTTTCATAAATCCCTTCAGATTACTAAAATCTGATTACGTTATAATGGAAGATGCACTTTCAAATGATAGTCAATCATGAATCTATACTAATAAATAAAATTGAATGGCTGGAAGATTCCTAGCACCCCTCACGTAAATTTACGAGGATAAGGGGGACAGATAAATGTAAAGTGTACATCTTTCTCAAGAATAATTAAATATCGTAACGCTCTTCACCTCAATACACATCTCACAAAATATTCATAACACGTTACCTGCGTTCGCAAAGATTTTCCACTTATAACACATCTATACAATTTTACAGACTTTAAGAAGTTTTGACACAACACAATTCATCGATTTAAATATGGAAGTCGGCATTTGAAATGGTATTACAATTACAGACCATTAAAACAGTACCATACCGACATAATATTTAGAAAGGAAATTTTTGCGGTCCAAGAGAATTTTTATAGCTTCAATTATTAATACTGTCGTGAACAATGACTTCATTCATAATAATACGTAAAGCGAAGAGATAGTATTTCATTAGTTGTGTAAACGGCGGCATAAGTATCATGAAGTGTATATTGCCACATAAGTGTAGGTTCCCAGAGTAGAAAGATTAGTGACAGCGGCACGATTATTCTCCGTGACTTTAGATAGGAGACAAAATTTGGAGATAAATAAAGACGGTAAAAATAACTTGGGTGAAGAAATCAAAAGAACGTTGAAACAGCAGAAATGAGTCCACCCCATAAGTTACTCTGCCCGGTATAATTAACTAACAACTAATCTTGAGTGATGAATGTAGTAAAATAGGCGCGCAAACAGTTAGCTAATTATTAGGAACACTTATCTCGCCCAGTTTAAAACAGTGGTCAAAGATTATAAAACCTAGTAAAGCTGTCCAGGTTAAGGGCATTTGTCAAAGATTAGGAGGCAAAAGTGAACAAGTAAAGTCTGGCCAGGTTAAGGTCAGCCGAAAAATATATATATTTTTTTGGTAACAATAATTTTTTTAATATAATCATATGGCGTGTACGTAGTTGCTGTTATGTACGCAGTAGTGAATAAATAATCTGATAACTGCAAATAAAGACGCCAGGTCCTGGGTATTCAAATCACACGACGATTTTTTCCCTTTTGAGTCGTCCAGGAACTGAGAAACGTGAGCCACGGCGTCCCTCTGGGCCTTTGCCAAATAAAGCGTTTTTTACCTGTAGTATTGGCAGTAGTAAGGTGAATCGCGATTTCCTTTCGTATAGGGATGTGGGGTGGGGGAGGGGGTGGAACTGAATGAAAAATGAGAAGACGCCATCTGCGTGTGAGCGCCTTCTCCCACACTTCTCCTTCTCCTCCTTCTGACAACATCGTGGCAAAAGAAGTTTACCGTTCGCTTCCGAGAACTTGGCTTGTCTGTGGAACCACACTACCTTCTCGTGAATATAATAGTAAGGAGTTGCAGGTAAATAAAATATGTTGCTAAAGACGTTCATCACCGCAACGAGCCAAAAATGCTTTAGATCTGAAACAGGTACAGGTTCTAATTTGGGTCAGCCTGGATTTACAGAAATAGACGGACCATTCTTCTGGAGAAGGAAAAGATAGGAAGAGGAAGTAGCTGAATGGGAAGTCCCAGGAAACCCCATTGATATTCCCTAGGAAAATCCTCCCTAAAGTAGGTGTACGGTACAGCATTGTCAGCGACGGAATATCATATTCATTCACAACAGGTTTGAATTTAATGATAATAATGGGTTTAAAAATCAGAAAATACAGATCGGGTGTTTTGATTTGGAGAAAAATGAGTTAAACTGCGACTAGTAATCAGTTACATTACAATATTACAGTGACGGAGAAAGATCAATAAGAAAGCATCAGACACGAGAGTCCACAACCATTACAGACAGCGACCTACTCGGTTCGGCCCAGCTCATAGAAACAGTCGAAATACTTGTGGATAAGCCAAGGGGTTTCAATTACGTACATTTTCAACGTATAATATCGAATAAAAATGTATCGTGATTAATCAATTATTTGGATCTATGTGACGCTTAAGATATTAAGCGTCGTCAAATTTATTTCTACAGGGGAAGATTTCTGCGTATGACAACGGAGAAATTCAGTGCTTCCAGATCCGCGCAAAAAAATAAAGCAAGTAAACAGTAAGCTACGTTCTGTAATAATATACATATTTCTTCTAATTTTTGTCTGAATCTAATATCAAATTTTAATTAATGGCGAATACAGATAGGATAATAATAAAAAGTTAAAAAAATAGTTTAAAACGTTTCCTTCAACATCAAATACCAAGCTATTATCATTCTACATAAATCAAGGTACGTTAATATTAAGATACTTAATCCACAGATTGACCAACCTAATTATTTGGGAAAAGAAAAAATGGTTCATAAAATTGTCATAAGAAATCTTTCTCAAATACGTTACAAATGTTGTTTCTCTGGGGAAAAAAAGTATTGTTACCCACAATGTTATCTTATTTCTTCGTCCCATTTATGTAATAATTAAATAATTTTTTTAACCTATTTAAGACATTTTTTAAAATTTGTTTTAAAATATGTTAAATTTTAACAGTTTATTGGATGTAACAATAACCTGATCGTGAAAAACCCTGAAGAAGGTGCGAATATGCGCCGAACGTCGTTTAAATAAAAAAATAAAACAGTCTGTAAAAATCGGTCGGAAATTATTTAATTTGTGATTTTAATAGCAGACGTTAATCGATTTAATAAAACAATTGAAATTTACTCCTGAAAGTTTCTAAATACATAAAACTGAACACGCCAGGAGTCTGAAGATTTGCATCGTAGTGCTACATAAAAATGGCATATAAAAACGAAAATAAAATAAAATGGCGGAATTAAAAAATTAATGCCGATAAAAAAGGAGTAAGATACTGATTTAAAACTACTACGTAACACGGCAATATCTATTATGATATTTGATTTTAGGGCACAAAACGTTTTTGAAATGACGGAATTACTCATCTAGGATGTTTGTGATTTTCCCTGGGAAGCGAGCAAATGCTGGTCTTCGCCGAGGAAGAAGCTCGTGGCGCTATCTTTATTGGCAACGACGTCGGAGCACAAATGCCAGAGTTGCATTCCAAATGAGCCTCGCCTTATTCCTCGTCGTCGTCGTCGCAAAACTTTTCAAACAGCTTTTTCCAAACAATGGCTAACTTCGTTTACTAGCAACGCGCTCGCAATTATTACGACGAAAAGTTCAAAACCGGATGCCCTAATTTTGAAAATAAAATTATTGTAATAAAATCACGATAACCTTAAAAAACATCAGTAGTTATATGACGTTAAGTCATAAAATAAAAAATTGAATAAGAGATTATATATTTTGAGGGGGTTCATTAAAAATTGGAATCATGAATCACAAAATATTACATTGAACGGAAGCTTAGAGATCCTTCCACTTCCTATTGAAAATAAATTACTGCAAAAGTATACGACAGTCTTGTTCCGTTTAAAAATATTTCTACTTTTTTTTATTATCCCTCTTTTTTTGTAAGCTACCACGGGTGAATTTTAGTGTTTGTTCTCTTTGTTGTAGATTTCTTCCTCCTCTCTAGATAAATGTCTTATTGTGCAGTTCTACTATTAAATACAACATGTAAATATTAGAGATTCAATAACAACTGTGTGGCTCAGAGTACACGCTTCATTCGTCTCGTTTGTCAAATATTTCCTTTAATATGTCTCATCATTAGGAAATGTTTATTTAGAGAATTTAGACTCTCCCGATGAACAGGCTGAATATAAAGTTGTAGTGCTTTCACCAGGGTTATATCTATTTCTTGTAACTCGCAAGTGGTTTTGAACAGTTCCCGCTTTCACACGTTTCGGAGTCTATTCGAGAGTATAATTATGTTATTTGCTTTTAAAAATGAGCAGTTACTGAATATTAAAAATTAACCTGACACGAAAAACTAAAACGAATTTAGGTATACATTGTATCGACGATCCAAAGAAGTTCATTACTTCTCTGGGAGTTTGCTCTATTCCAATTACGGCGCGAAATTTTAATAATTTAGAAGATATATGGTATTATAGATCAAGAGTGTAGTGAACCCACATTCACTTTTGGAGACCTCGATTCTTTTATCCAGCAGATTGTTTTACACTTTTTTGTATGTTTATATATATAATCTACTATCGTTAGATGTACTATGCGGGAGTGTACTCAACAATTTCCCAAAGTTTCATGGTGATCAAATAATAATAATAATCATATTCCGTAGATCCTGTAAAGAAGCTAAGCTTCAAGGATGTGGAATGGGTCAGGGTGTACATTTATTTCATTATTTTATTGTATAAAAGAAAAATATACTTATAACAAATTTTTGTATTATAAACTATTATAAATTACTCTTCTCCGATTCTTCTATAAATTCCTTTATTGAATAGAAGGAGTGGCTAAGCAAAAATGAGCGTAATTCAGTGTTAAATTTACCTTGATTATCGGACAACTGTTTAATTCTGTGCGGCAGTCTGTTGAAGATGGATATCCCTGAATAATGCACACCTTTCTGTGCAATTGACAATGTTTTACATTTTTTATACAGATTATTTTTGTTCCTTGTATTGAAGGGATGAATATCAGAATTATTCAAAAATAAGTGCCTATTTGTGATTAAAAATAACATCAATGAATAAATGTATTGGCACGTCAAAGTGAAAATACCTAACTTTTTGAACAGATTTCTGCAAGAAGTTCGTGAGGAAACCTGACATATTGCTCTAATAACACGTTTTTGACTAATAAAAATCTTACCTATGCCTACTGAGTTGCCCCAAAATATAATACCATATGATAAAATAGAATGAAAATATGCAAAGTATACTAATTTTCTTGTTTTTAAATCACTGAAGGTGGACATTGCTCTGACAGCATCACATGTAGCTGAGCTGAGTTTCTTAAGTAATTGATTAATCTGATCAGTCCAATTTAATTTATTATTTACTAAGAGACCTAAGAATTTAACAGAGGAAGTTTCATTTACATTTTTGCTGTCGTATTTAAGTGTTATAGATTGTAAAGTTGTGTTGAGTGTGTGAAATTGCATGAAATGTGTTTTGTCACAGTTATTTGTTAGTCCGTTCGCATTAAACCATGTTAGCAGGTTAGTTAAATTATTGTTACTTGCCTCTTCTAGTGTGTCTTTGTTACTTTTTACAATGAATGGTGTAGTAATGCATAAAGGACAGACAGACATTTGAATATGTATATAATATAAAATATAGATTATTCCACGCTAATATAGGATTCTCAGAAGGAAATGTTTGTTAAACTCCGCGAGACAAACATTTCCGTCATATTTACTAACAACTTACATTGTCTAGTTGTCTGTGTATTATGCTTTGGATTCTACGTTCCCACTTATTTTAAATATATAGGACAAACATACATACATGTATATATATGTAATGCTATAGTTAGAATGCTATCCTACTTATATATATCTCCACGTATTTACAACCTATTTATTGACAATCGCCGCCGAGATACTGGGAAGGGAAGATAAGGACCTCGTCGTCGTCACCTGCGCCCGACTTCATAACCTTTGCTCTCCTTCTTCACAATTATTTTTTATTCTGTTAAGCTCCGCCCAGCGTGTTAAAAATAACACGGTCGTACGTGTATGAATGGGCAGCGTCCGCTGTAGCTCGAGTTGAAACGTTAATAAAACGAGTGAGCTGAAACGTTTTCCTGTAATGACTTCAAACGAGTGTTCCAAATTTACCGCGGGTCCTCTCCAATTAGCGATTCCATTTTTATTGAGTTGGCAAGTGTCTGTCGGCGTGAGTGTGTCCTTGAGGACCTATGTAGGTCAGCTTAGGGCCGCCACGTGCAGCTAGGGCCCAAGGTCAAGGACATTCCCCAAGCGTTCATCCGCATCCTCGCTCCAGCCAGCCTCCGGCCCACTCGCTCGTGACTACAAGCTACAGTCTATGTACACAATTACATCTTGTCGTGGTCTGCACATTCCGACCAATTAATTTCTTTCCACCCGACATGATGTCCCGAAGAAACTTGTTCTGGTTTTACCATTCTTGCTCCTGAAGAGCAGACTCTTCTAATCAATTAATTGTTGCTACAGCCCTTTCAACTATACGTAGAGCATTATCATAATTTTGTAATCCAAAGCACGTGTTGTATTTTCATATACGGTTACGCACACGATTAACGACAGTTTCAAAATTCTAACTGGATATACTCAAGTTAAAATTATTGTGTACGAAATTATTAAAAATTGTCATACCTGAAGAGGAGGCGGAAGACAACGAAACGTCGTGACATTGAATATTATTTTGCAATATAATGACCAGGCAGTCGACGCGACCGTTATAAATAAATTTAAAAAAACGTGGAAATAGCTTCCTGACCATCATTTTCAATATGGGCGGATCGATGTTGAAATTGAATAAAACAACTGTTGTCTGAGGTATTAACCAAATTATTTTTTTATTTGAAAGGCCCATGTATGCCCTTTCAAAAAAAAATTGGTTAATGCCTCACACACACCTTGTATTATTACATTAAAAACATCGACCCGCCCTAATTGAAAAGCTCTATATTTACTCGGCTTTATACGTTTTACAATTTTGTTACAGGTTAAATTAATGGTCACACATATCTTAATATCTTTGTTGACGTTCCGTGTAAAATTTAGTGATCTCACCTGATGAGATCCACGAAACGTAGAGAGAACGTTCATAAATGATGCTTTAGTTACCGCGAGAGACAAATGGTTATTTTCTTGATTTCTATAAGGTAATAAAATGGATCAAGGGGTAAAAGGGCTATTAACTGATTTTTTTTTATTTTGTGGCCAGTCGAGGAAGCGTAATGGCCGTGGTAATGCAGAGTGATGATGGCTCAGCCAGCCGAGTTTGGTGGCTCATGATTGAATGAGAGTTGGCGTGCGTGCGTGTGTGAGGATAGGAAGGCGGGTCACTGTACCCTCGTATTCCAGGAAAGTAAATTGTTTACGATTGCGAGCGTCGCCATCTGTGGCGTCCCTGAGGCACTGCGAGGTTAGTCGCGAACCCGCGAGATGGCGGCTCTCACCTTCCTCCGCACGCTCGCTTTCACTCTCGCTACTTGCTCGCTCTGCCTTAATGATTTCGCATTGTGACCGACCAATTGAAGCCGACTGCAAATGCACCGCACCCAGCACTTGCATTACGCCACTTGAACCCCATCTCGCCAATGGCCTTGGCTATCAAAACGTCATGCCAAGAACCTCCGTACAGGCCGGACGAGAAAAGGAGAAAGATAAGCGACTGATGCGACGCAGAGTTCACTCCCGCCACTCGATCGGAACTCGAAATAGTGATTTTCAATCTGTAACGTGGTCCGATAAAGATATACAGTACACGCAACGTTCTAGCAATAAGAATGTCAATCATAATGAGACTCACCGAAAGATTAGTGTGAATCCACGCGCCTATTGAAATCTAGAAACGCATTATTTGCGGTGACATCAGTGAACAACGTTTTATTCCAACAGAAGGGTGCTACAAGTCAAACAGCACATGAGGCTATAACATATTAAAGTACTACAAAAATTATGAAACTGTTATTTTTTAACGACTCCTTTTGAAATTCTTCCTGTGGGGTTTTCTGAAATCACAGATTTATAGAGAATAAACTAAGGACCATTGCAATTTCCCACGCGATACGTTTGAAAGAGAGGTGAGACATTGTGTAAGAAGAAAACGCGTATATATGACAACGTCAATTTCATGTGTAGGTTTATTCCAATTGGATCTGGTCGATGTTGGCAGCCTGTGGCGGCCATGTTGTTTTAGTGACGTCTTTCTAATTGGTTGTTCATAGTCACTCATGCCAAATTACTATGGCGAGTTACACGATTGAGCAGCACGTCTAAATGATGAAACTTGATTATCAAAACGTAGCGCGCCTGGGAATGTCTATGTTAACTAGCACAATTGCCGTACATGGGACGGCGGAAACTCACAAAGGTGGCAATGCATCCACAAAAAGTGATTGGTGTGGCTGTGTCGTTGATCCATACTTTTTTTTTGTGAAAACGACGCCGGTGATGCCATCACCGTCAACGGCGAGCGCTACTGGACGTAGAAGACAAATGTGGTTCCAGCAGGACGGCGCCACAACAGACATATTGCATGAACGAGGAGCAGATCGTGTTATTTGACCCCGGTAGACATTTTCTTGTGGGGATTCCTGAAGTCGGAGGTCTATGCGAATAGACCGATGCCCTTAAAGTCAGCATAATCCAGGCCATTGATCACATTCAGCGGGATCTATGCGGCAGAGTCATTGAAAATTAGACCACTCGGATCTGTGCCACCGTGAGAAGCCGCGGCAGACATTTGAACGATGGTGTATTCAATACATTCAAGTAAAAAAACAATTTACTTACAGTTCGTTTTATTCCATATCAACATCGACCAACCCTTATTGAGAACCTCTTTATATCATTTAACCGACGACATTAATATGTATTATACTCTACTACTCAGTTGTGTTTGATGTTTAGTCTGATCAACTAATAAATTTTAATGTGAAGGAAAATAGCCGTATGAACAGGACACTGTCACATGCCACTGTATGAGTAGTGAGTGGCGATCAGGAGCGCGTCTTGACTTGAAGGCAAGCCCCACGCAGACCATTGCACAACTTGCACACGCACTCTAAGCGAAAGGCCACGTGCTGTGTAGGCTCAAGCTTGACATTTGTTCCGGCCGAGGTTAATACTCGTATTAAAAGAATACGTACTCGCATTTTTTGTTGAGTGAGTTGTTGCCTTTGCCAAGGTCGGAAGTCATCGTCCTGCGTGGGCGGGGAAGCGCACAACTGCCAGCCAACGGGCTATTTACATACACACACACACACACACGCACCATTCATGACATCACTTGCTTGCCACGGGTGGTGTAATCCTCAATTCTACGCGCAATATTCAGCACTTGCAATTAGCACGAGGCGGGAGCTTGTGTCCTGTGACTTTGGCTTTCTCTGCACTTATAAATATTTAGTAGCGATGCCTAGATAACGCGTCGCATGGCGCTGCTTCAAGGACACTCGTCACAACAGTTTGCCTGCCTACGGAAAATAAGTACAGATTACCAAGGCAACAACCTGGAGAATAGGATGCCACTAACTCTGGCCCACAACCCCCTTATCACACAACAACACATTTATGTTAGCTTTGTTCCTAATTATATCAACGCAAACACATTATAACATATTAATTAATAATAAAAAATTAAACTTTATAGATAAACGATTAAAAATTAAATTACAAAAATATTTATATTGTGTTGTTTAGAAATAATAAATAGTGAAAGGACCTATAGGATTGGGACTCTTGTTATATTGTTTAAACGAAACGTTCATTAATGACCATCAAAATAATTAAAAATATAACGTATAAATTTATTGATTAGTAAGAGTATATATATATATAACCATCAGATTGAATTATTATTTCAAAATAATGAAATATTTTGTATAAATTAGTTGTGTTCTCTCCATTGGAAGAATTAATGTTATAAACAACATAGCTAGTCCTTCATGTAATCACTAAGGACCCATAATTACCATCAAACACATCATCTACGAATGCAGTAATGGACCACATACTGTATTTGGAAACCTCAACGAGATGGACTACTCCAAAAAGAAAATGTGAAGTTCTTAAAATTTTTAAAATTTTATACACTGAAACCTAATGTAAAATGATTTAATCTACAGTGTTAGTTTAAATAAGCAAAAAAAGAGACATTTAGTGGAAAACATTTTTGTAGGTTGTGTTTCTTTCTTCTCCAGAAAAGGAAGGTTCAGACTTAAAATTTGCATGAGAACAAAGCCTTTTAAATAAATAAATAATTTAAAATGACGAAAGTACAACAATATATCGAAATCTATGAATTCCTTATAAAATGATACTGGTTGAGAGTGTCTAATCTACTGTTGTTATATGTTTAGAAGTAAATTTAAGAATATTTTGGCCGGCTTATAAATTATAAATGACGGAAATACCCAGTAAAATGTTACAAAGAAGCGAGCTACAGTTTATTGTGGGAAACCCATAAATAATAAGCTCAAACGGCAGTAGCCGAAATATCCTTACTGATGTAATTCATGTAGAAGAGATGCTTTTTCATATCAAAACAGGATAACGACAATGTCGTGCTTTTAATCGATCCTAATACACGTCTTTTCACGGAAGAAATAGAAAAGTTTTGGCTGTTAATTCTGAAAAATTCGGAATCCGCATAATCATGATACCGTGAGACCAAGTCCATAAATTATCATGTATTATTCATGAAAAGTTTTTTTTCCATCTAATTTGTGAATTAATCCTGTCGCCCTTACAGCGGTCCGGTCTTGAAACCGTAGATGAATAGGAAATATTTATTTCCATGAATTATAAATATAACTGATATATCATTTTGGTGGTTTTGTATAATTTTTTTAATCGAAATGTGCTTTTATCAGTCGCAATAAAATTAATCCTTCGACCAATATTGCCACTATTATGATTTTGAAAAACTCAGTAACAAATCCACAAAATTGTAGTTAAGTATAACATTTGGCAACATTGATGTATATTATCAAAACGATGTACTTATTATTTAATGATGCAGTGCCAAATTTTAGTAGATATCTACCGAGGAAATTGATGATTCCGCGAGGAGAACTATTAGAATTTAAAGGTTTGTATGCTTAAAAGCTAAGATTTTCCCGGTGCAGTTGTTGAAGAAACAGTTCTGGGGTAACACAGCGATTAAACCATGACGTTTCGACTACCGTCAGCTCGGTCGTCATCTTCCAGACTTGCTGGTTTTCGCGGTTTAATCTCTGTGTTATCCGGAGAATAAGTCGGTTCGGAAATATTAACAATAACGTGGGAGGAGCTGTGCGTGAGAATGATGACACATGGAAGGTAATGCAATTATGCCATCCTTGCAAGTGCGATAACGTCGTATTATTTTTCGAAGCGAGTGAGGTAAAGGGATAGGATTTTTCGTTTTCCTTACACATTTTAGTGGTTTTCTGTTTATTAAAGTGGAGTCGTATCAAAAGTCTTGTGTACGAAATCGTCTGGGCAGGAGACTTTGGGGGCAGCGTGTGGCGGAAGTAGGTCACCGCGCCCGGCGCAGGACTCTTTAAATCATCCACCTACCTACATCCCTTCAACCCTGGAACCTCCGATCTATTTATAGCTCACGCAACTCCTCTGACCAGTCACCAGGCAATTCCTTACTTGGGGGAAGGTTTTCTTTCTCTCACGCGCCGCTAGGGCACTTGCCCTTTAAAGGTTTGTGAGAAGTCACTTTATTTTCTATCCGTTCTTCTCCTACTTCTTCCAGTTCCATTCACTAATATTTACTCACCGATTTTGATTCGTTCGATTAAACAACATATATCCGAATGTTTTTCTACCTTATCAACCCATTAACACAGTAATGATGGGCAGATCGATTTTTTTTGTTGAGTCGTTTCACTCATTGCTACGAGTCTATCCTTTTAAACGACTCTTCGGCTCTCCAAATCCCATCCGATTCTTTTATCATCAAGATTGAGCATTGACAACTTGAGTAAGAAGGGGGATGGGAGAGTACTAATACACACAAAAATTATAGAATAAAAATATGTAATATTTATAACGTCATTAATTTATAAAAAATAAATTTATGCCTATAAATATTTTTTGTGCGCTTGAAGAATAACAGAGATAGGAAGAGCAAAGCAGCTCCAAGAGAAATGCAAAAAGGTTGAAGATTTAATTATGAAAGAGAAAATAGACGGAGCTTATACGAAAATCAAAGAAACGTTCGGAAAGAGTAAAAGTATTAGCAAGAACATCAGGAGGGCGGATGGGAAGCCAATTCTGTATAAAGAAGAAAAGGTAGAAAACTGGAAGGAATATCTGTATCATGGTGGAAATCTAGATCAGTAAGTAATAGAAGAGGAGGTGTATGAAGAAGAGCTGGGAGACAAAATTTCAAGGTGGAAGTTTTATACGGCGCTGACAGATCTGAATAAAGCGCCAGGAATGGATAACATTCCAGCGGAGTTGATAATCTTGCGAACTTGGAAGACGTTGAATACAAAGTTATTCATAGGATAAACAACTAATATTGATTATATTATTAAGGTAAACTGTAGATTCAATTATGTTAGACATGCAGCATTTGAACCGTTATTAACATATTTCCCGATATTGGCTATTTCGTAAAATGATACATTTTCGGTACCGTTTTCTAGTAAGATTGTGTAAAATTGATGTCTTAAGTCTTTTAAAATAAAATAAAACTGAGTTTGATCTACAGAAGTCTATTTGGCCTATCGTGATTACCTGGGCCAGACATACCTGCGATCACGACAGCCCAGCCTCAAGAGCTAGTTGACAGCAGTTTTCACTAAGTGGCCGAACTATTATGACCACCTGACAGCGTCACAGTGTTGCCGCTAGAGGGCGAGACAGGAGAAGTGAATCATTTTTTGTGATGATATGAGCAAGAGACGTGATTAAATTGAGTTTGAGCGCTCGAAGCCAAAACAGGCTGTCCTTATCAAGTGTTTGAGAGAGAGAGAGAGAGAGAGAGAGAGAGAGAGAGAGAGAGAGAGAGAGAGAGAGAGCTGTAGTTATTGATGTTTACAGAGAGTGGTCTACAAAGCAAAAAAAAAACAGCTCTCAACGTCAGGCTTGTGGTTGCCACAGGCTACTGAATGCACGAGCTGAAAGCAGACTTGCCAGAGTTGTCCAGTGCAACCGAAGAGCGACAGTGCGTCGTATAGCGGAGAAATCAATCAAGGGCTAACTGTGAACGTCTCTGAAGCCACACATTATACCACATGGGCTACGGAAGCCGACAAAAGCATCCACTGAATGCATTCAACAAGAGGAGACGTCTTCAGTTCACAAAGGAGCACAAGGATTGGACAGTAGATGACTGGAAAAGAGTCATGAAGTCTGCTGAATCGCGATTTCAAATGCACCTTGCAGATAGCAAGGAGGAATTAACACGCAAGCACAGCATTGATTCCTGTAAAACAACAACGCCCAAGGGTGTATTACCGTAGGTCAAGTAAATCCTGATATATTAATGGGACGGATACTTCCAGCGGAAGGGACAATCCTTCTTGACACAAATCTCAAATGGTTGGAAGAGGTAGACGGGGACTTTACCTTGAACAATCATCAGTTTTCAATCTAATTCAGAATTTGAGAGATGAGATCGAACGGTCCATCAGACAGCTGAATCCAGTACCATCAAATCTTAAGGAATTGCAAAGGGCAGTTCATCATATACAGTCTCAGTTTTCTCTTACCAACACCTCATAGAATCTAAGCTCAGAAGAATTCAAGCAGTATTAAGAGCAGAACGTGGCTCAATATTGTATTGAGTGGGAGTTCATAATAATTTGGTCACTCTGTGTATATTTATCAAGATATCCTGAACCTGTATTAGTTCCGCCCATTCTCCGCTATATGAGTAGGGAAGACTGACTCATAATACCACTGATAAGTCACAAAAAAGCCGACGTAAGGGGAAACATCAAACAGGCAGCCGCTTTTAGCCGATTACATGTCAGGACCGAAATAACTGGAAGCTGTTTGGTCGAACAGCAGATCGTCGATCCAGAAAATATAGGAATGAAAGTGCCGTGAAATGTTGCACAACGCACGTTATACGTAATACGAGGACAATTCACGCGAGCCAGAGACAACAAAAGCGCGTAACTGCGGAGGCCGGTGCGGTGTGTGAATCTGGTTTATATTTAATGGTGCGGAGCCGAATGCAGGTGACAGCTGGAGAGTGGAGCGTGGGTTGTGGGTTGCACACTGGGTCAAGGCCACGAGGCAGGGCCGCAGGTCAATGCTACCTGACTGCCACGCCTCGGGTCCCAATGCACGCAGGCGATCTTGCTCCTTCACTTATTAACCACATTTAAAACTTTGTCCTTTACACAATTTTACTTTTGGATTAATTTATAAGAAGTGCTTACAAACGAATATCATTTAATTAAGTGCCATCGCCTATACGACTTGCTTCTTGAAACGTTTCCGTAATGATTCATCAGCGCATTTTCACAATTAAGGTAACATCCGTGAAGAATATGTTCTAGTACATTCTCACTCGGCCTGTGCTCAGGCTATACAATGCAATTGAGAAATCTCGGACCTGACGAGGAGTCGACTCGGATAGCTTACCAATTGGTGGTTCCCGGGTTCGATTTCCAATTCGGCTCAGATTTTTCCAGTATAATCCTTAAATTAATTAATATTTTAACCCAAATCATTTTTAGCCTCAAATGCACTATTGTGGTCGGCAGCGGGTTACTCAATGCTCGAGAATTGCGAATGTGATAGTACTATAAACTAGAGATAGCCCAGAGGATTTGGAAAGGCCATATTCACGTCTCTTTACCCACGAAATAGGCTTGTGTAGATCGACTTATTTTATCTTAAAATTATTTAATATATATCTTTTCTACACACTATTACTGGAAAACACTTAACAAACAATCTATAATTTAACGAAGTAGCCAATGAACACTTACTATTCTGGTACTACAATCGTAATACAATTCAATAAATAAGTGAAGCTATAATTAACTTAAATAATATAATAAACACAAAAGTTTTAACTCATGAATAATCAAACATACGATTTTTACCAGACGTGGCTGATATGTGGAACTCCAATTCAAATCATTATACATTGTTTGGTATAATTTTTCTTGTAATAGTGTGTATAATTTTTATAGATTAAATTTTTTGAAGTAATAGAACAAATACAGCAAAACGGTGTTTGCTGTACAAAGTCCATGTTGCAAGTAATGATGCATGAACAGGGTCTTTCCTAATCCCCTGGATCTGGGCACTGATACCTGCCGCTCGGACAGCCTAGCCCCAACGCCTACTTGATATAAATGAATTAGAATCAGGAAAGTGGACAGCGTCATAAAGTCTTGCGCATCTTCGTCGCCAAAGACGAGACGAGGACGTGAACATTTTGCAACTGTGGAGGATTAACTTTTCCCTGGGATAGCAATTCACAAGTTAAATTAATAAAATTCTAATTAACGTATTATTATTAGATAGTAGTTATCTTTCTCACGAATGACAACAACGGAAATTTGGTATCATCAGCAACCGAAATTTAGCCATTTGGAACCATCATCCTGACTATCACTTCGGATTCGCTGTGAAGCTCCAAACTGAGGTGTTGAGTGGGAACTTGATCTGTAGAAACGTGGAAGAGCCATGTCCCGTAATCGAATGAACGCGGAAGTGAAGATATTCAAATTACATTAACAGAATATTAAACTTATATTGAGCCCGGTGAAAACAAAAGAACAGCGGGAGGCCAGGTTACATGGGCCTGGTGTATGAAGACGTTGTATGATAGATGGTAATTTCAATCAAGATGAAATAACGCTGAAGAGTCACGTCAGCAGCTGTTGGCCGCCTGTCGTGGACGATCCCAGATCGGGACGGTCGATCAATTACGGCGATTTGAATCCCCGTCTGTTTGCTCAGCGGCTGCGGGAAGCGAGTGCTTTATTAGCCGTGTTAAGTAAGAACGCATTAAGCGCAGCCGGGATGTGAGAGTTTTTTTTGTGCGCGTGTTGATGCGGGGGTGGAGGATGGAAGGATGGGGTGGTGCGTGGGAAAAGGGACCGACGCCGGCGTCATTACGCAGAAAGCCGCCCCTAATGAAAGCGCCTTTGTGGTGGGCTACAATTACACTTAGGCCTGTATTGATTCGCCTTCCTTCCCGGTCCCGGTCCGGAAACGAAAATTGCGACGTTGCTCGGTCACGTCACTGCGGTCGCCGAATCTGGCGCGCCTTAATTACGGAGAAATGACAGTATTTGGTCGGAGAACAAGGAAAGGATGCAATCACAGCTACGACAGCTGCCGCAGCTGCCGGCCATCTGCTTCCACCTCAAAACACAACACGTTAGCCGCGGAGTTTTTTACCCTTCTTCTCTCCTTTCTTTCAAGAACGCATATGTGATTAGGTCCGCCCAACATTTCCTATTTCGACGAAGGAATTGGGCAAACAGCGGCGGAGTTTCGTCACCTAGGCGTCGAGTCTCACGAAGAGCTTTCTGGATCGGAAGTCCGGCAGCGGCGTTTTCAATGTATAGAGAATCACGAGATACAGTCGAAAAGGAAAGTAGGTCTTGAAGAAAATTTACGCCTAACGGGTATTTTAGTTGAGTAAATGGGAAAAGGAGGGGAGCCAATAAACGAAAAGTAAAAGTGAACTACGCAGAAATGACGAAATTTAAATTCGTAGTCACACACAAACCGTAAAAACCTTACATTACCTTCAGAGAACACTAACACTTTTAAACTAAAATTCTCAAAGTAGGCAGATCCTCGACGAAAGTGTTAAAAATTCCTTCATCCACGGTGACACATTTGGTGCAGACAATATTCGTTCAGGTTAACAGATCGTATTCGGTATTAAATTCAGTTCGTACGTTCGAGACTTCACTGTTATAATATCTGATTCGTGCTTCTTCGAGGCATTTAAATTTGGAAACAAGACATTAAAGAGCTTTCCCATTTTTTAAGTTTGGACGGGACTCCGAAAGGTCTAGCGTCGCTGCCTCACAGAACAGAGGTCCTGGGTTCGAATCCTGGCAAGGGTTTGGATGTTTGTGCCGTCATAGTCACAGAGACTGGGATTAAGAATGCTGGAGAACCGATACGCTGGCCACGTATCGCTCCAAAATTCGGAATGTGTCATGTGGGATGACAGTCCGCAGTAGACAGAGGCCCTGAATGGGCTGCAGAGTCAAGGAAGAAGAGTATATTTTGAGAGGAACAAATATTTCAGATATTTCCAAAGAAATTCATTCAGCCCAGGTATTGATGTTAAAACCGCCACATAACTGCCCTGCAGCAGCGTCAACCGAAGTCCTGTAGGGTAACTTAAAAGAAGAGGTAGCATTTTTTTATATCCCTATCCTCTGACTTTTAGTCCTCACTTGCAGATTAATATATTTATTTTAGCGCCGCCGCTACACTAGCTGGGGGGTCATTTTGACTATTAGTCTGCATAAATGTTACCACTTCAAGAATGAACCTTGCAGCAGGTAGTTGTAAGACGCTGGAATGTCTTCAATTCAATCCAACATTAAGCTGAGGATCTTGCTCATTGAGCTTTTTGTTCTACGACAATCATCCTTAAAGAACTCACTATCAGAGCAGTCAGCAGCAGCAGCAGCTGCGTTCGAAAATGGAAGTTCCGAGAAGACAGACACGTAAATCAGCAGCTCACATCCCCCCCAGATAACGGCAGCACGCAGTTTTGTTTGCAGTCGGACACAAATCATCGTTCACGTGGTGGCGTTGGTGGCAGTGCCAGCCACTGACGGGATATGCGGGTCGTGCCCACAATAAGCCAACGTCCTATTAATTCTCAATAGTATTAATTTTTTGGTAACGCACACGGCACCAAAGTACTAAAGTTTCGTGGAAAAGTTGTAGTCTATTTTCCGGAATTAATGTAGGAAGCCGTAAACCTTGACGAAGGCTTTCTTCGTCTCCGGATTTGGATGGCAGATTTAAACACAGTCACGTGTCAAAACGGACGCTGACACAAGCTGAACTCTGAGAACTATGTCGTCAACAAAATCAAACACGAAACAGTAACGGAACACTCACAAGTTTTCTCTTGTAAATAGACAAATAGACAGACTGGGAACGGAATGTTTGCTCAGTGACGTTTGGCCGTGTTTGTTTGCTTCAATATTGCTTAGACACGAGTTATTTATTTAACTGCCAGTATAAAGAAACGTATCATTGTCACCTGCACATTGTAATTATCATCAGATATCAACATAACTGGGAAAACCACATTTGGTACCATCGAACGTTTTGCATATACAGATGAAACGTTTATAGGTCCTTACACGGATGATCACTACAAAGAAAGTCATAACGAAGTCACCGACATTAACACAATACGATACACCTACAAACTTAACAGGAATAAGAACAGGTAACAGAATAACATAAAAAAACTCTGACGATAAATGACCAGATACGTAGATTACAGTTTAACACCTCATCATGTTCTGCCCTTAATTTAATGAAGTAGGGAAACGGTAACTGGAAGATAAACAAAATCAATCCACCAAAGCTCAAGAAAACATCAGGTTCCTGAAAAAAGAAAATCTGTGCCTCGAAATTTTAATACATAAATTGTATGACCTAGTACTTGATGCGACTGTAAGTAAAATTAATGTAAAAATACATTTGTCTCATCAAAAGGAGACAATTTTTCACATGGTGAGCTAACCAACTCTCGTAGGATCATCACACGTTTTTTTGTGCTCTGTTAGAACATTGTAAAAGGTCCCCCAACCCTCCCACCCCCAGTTTCTGGTTGAGAAGTTTTGCAAGCAAGATCTTTCAGCCTATTTATTTTACTCTGGCAAAGCGCGTGCGTGTACTTTATACACGGTAAATGTAAAGATCCTGGTCCACTTTTCTCTTTCGTCATCTACTTGATTATTATTTTTCGAGGCTGGAAAGGCCTAGAAAGCTCCAGACCAAATCTAATTCACCTCTCTCTATGCATCACAAGCTACTTCTGTATGAGACTGAGGTAAGCGATTCGCAGTTGCAATGAGTCGCAGGTGGCGGGCAGGTGAGACCCCTATAGTCAGTCGCCTTTTTTCTCCGCTAGAAATGCGGGTGTTCACATCTGACTTACTCGGAACTGTCTCGGAAGGTCACAACATAAAGCGTTTAAAATTCTACAACGCAACTAATATAGTCATCGGAAAAAGAGACGAGCATTGTACCAGCCAGGATATGAAAGTAAAGACTATCAGAAATCTTGTCGATTCTTTGGTAACTTTTTGCGCGAATATTTGTACGGTGATAGGAGTGAAGCACTGGAGGGGTTTTTACCGCAGTGCGTACTCGTCAACCAGGCTACGTAGCCTATCGGTAAATCTAGCTTTAATTTTTAACAGTAAATGTAGCTTAGAAAATAAACAACAGTTCAGTTACAGACATCGATGGGATTTTCGTAAATAGGAAGTCTACAGCAGGTAGACGACAACCTGATAAGAACTCGTTTATCTCCACTAATTTTTCCTTGTAAAACATGGCTTCCTAATAAAACAAAATACACTGAGGCTTTAAAGGACGAGGCATTAGGAAACATTCTTCGAGAACATCACATGTCCCCTCCATACAATGATCCACTGCTATTATTTTACAGCTGAGTTGCTTTTCCATTTAGCGGCCAACCACTGTGTGGGTATTAATATTAGTTTTATCGTGTTCCACTCTTTTCCTTAATACGTTGTGACTGTCATGTTATTCACACTCCCAAAGTGAACTGAATCACTTTCTAATAACGTGGTTCATCTGATATGGTTTGAATGGTATACGGTATTTTCATGCGGCAAACAATTACCACGATCTCTTTACAAAATAGAAACGATAAAAAGCGTTTTCGATTTCTTTCTCCTCATTCTCATTCATCTGTAGAAGGAGTTCCAAGGTACAACTGTTCGCCGTGAAGTGTATTTAGTATAATAAAAGAAGGTCGTGCTATGCAAGGTTTCACGGTATCAACAGAACTATGTTTCAGATATATGACGCTTGTTTGGGAGGAATTTATTAGTCACCGGGGTGTTTGGGCGTGATGACTGCAAACGCCATTATCGGGCTTCGGGACCTCCGGTCCTATATCTTATAGTTATCAGAGGATGAAACCGCCTAGCCATAATCATCGGCTAGCACTGCCCATGCCGTTAGAATGATGTAGACCTAGCTTGCGAGATTATTCTGGTTCGCTGGAATGAGCACGCATTTTCAAGGGTCATTTTATAGCAAATGCAACTCCTCCCTGCGGGGCTACCCTGAGCACGTTAGTTCTGAAAGGAGCAATGCGTGCGGCTGACCAATACCGTCCTTCGGGGAAATTGGAACTTCGGAGTGCGTGGGGTCTCTGGTCTATCTTCCAGAGACCCCAAAGGACTAACGGTGGTATCTCGTCCACGTCCCAGGCCAACGCACATTGGAGTTAAACTCGACGTGGCAGTTGGTTCCTGGGAACAATTTTCATCCTTTCCTTTCCAAGGGGGCAGAAACTTTCCCACAAGGACTTTGGAATTCAGATATCTCCTTTGCCTGATGAATTTTGAAAAAAGTGCATTGTGTAAACCGACCAACATACAAGTCGCCAGAAGGTAACTCAGTTATTGATACGACTGCTAGGTTACAAGCATACAATGCGTTTAAGGTGAAGATTACAAAAATAAAAAGTATGCCAGTTGTGTTTTGCAATCATGGAGAGGCACGTTTATTTTATGAAAAAAAAAGCGGCGAAGAACCATAAGATTCAGCACAGTCGGACCGTCAACTATACAGTAGTCTAGACGAACTGATAAGGAACTTGGCGCTTGCGAGCAATATACTGGAGTGATTGAGCACATTCTGTGTCCTCAACGCCAAGCGCCTGCAGTGTTAATTTTAACCCAAAGTTATGCCTAAATAATAGCCTGTGTTATCCAGGAACTATCTAGTTTCTGGTGCAGAAATGTAAAATTATATCGGCCGCAGTGATGTTTCAGTACGACGCCCGTGTCCAGTGAAGGGTAATGAGAGCGCACTGCGGTAAAAACCTCCCTCTAGTGCTTTACTCCCGTCATCGGGCAAATATTCGCGCCACCAACACGGAGTCAACGATAATGGTTGAGTTTCACTGTCTCGTATGATTGGAACGTGAAATTTTAGGGGATAGCAGAGGTATTGGGTGCATGTAACGCAATTGCAAATTATTCAGAAGAGAAATAATAAACAAAGTTGGAACAGAAAATTATTTTCCGATTAGTAGAGGAAAAAACCGTACAAGGTGAAATTATGCGCTAAAGAGATAGTTATACCAAGATTTAGATTAGTTTTCATCATTAACTGTTTGGTCAAACTCTGAAATCATCCACTTTCCGAATTAACCAGTTACACAATTACACGACCCTGGTTGAACGACTGTACAGATGTCAAATAAAGTTCATAAATGAGGCATAGTTGTAACTTACCGAGCTTTCCGTTGGGGCTGTAGGGGTCGTAGCTGCCGCCGGAGGAGAGCGGCGAGGAGTAGCCGTAGGCCAGATGCGCGTTGCTGCCGGGCGAGGGCGAAGGCGCGTTGCTGCCGGGGGAGGAGAGCCAGTCGTCGGTACGCGGCCTCTTGCTGGGGCTGATGGCGGCGAACAGCCCTGCGCTGCCCCCGTCACGCGGCTCCGTCTTCACCAGCACCTCGGACACGGACACGGACGCGGGCGACGCGCCGCCCCGGAACAGCTCCATCCCAGCTACTCAAGGGCCGCCGGCATCGTTACCTCCGCCTCATCCTGGAACATCAAGTTACTATTAGCAGGGTGCCCACGAATTAATTTATTACAGTCTCTTAAGTATTTAATCTCTTTGTCAACGACAAAGTGATTTTTATGAAAAGTTTCCTTTTTACGCCCTCTATTAAAGCTGAATTTCATCAGAACCACTCGTATCTTAATCTGCTGGTACCTTCAATAAAATCATACAGACAGGAAAATATAAAGAAACAACCGATTATATTTGGTCTCTTAGCGTAAAAATAAAGTATGCAGATCTAGAAAACATAGAGTTGAATGCGTGATTTATATAACGTGCCCCAATCATTATATTGCGACCTATAAATAGAAAATATATATGTAAAACACCACAGTTGAGAATGTTTGTAAATGAGTTAATTCATAAATAATAATAAAAGTAAACAGCAAAATACATATAGTTCACATCCATTGCTACATTTATTTATACCACTAGCTGCGTGCCCGGCGACGCGCGGTAATTCGTTTACAACATCGCGCTACAGTATTAAATTCGACGGTAATTTGTAAACACGTGATTAAACCATCAGCGAATGTGTAACAGTTTTGAAAATTTTACTTTTCACGCCGCCTACTTTATGACGACGGGGATGGCTCAGCATCTTAATCGAGTAAAAATGTCTCCTGATACGTCAAAGGAATTAGAAATGCTCATGCAGGAGCGTTTAGTTAATTTAGAAGAAAGTCAAAAATGGAAAAATGTCAACCAGCACAGGGACTCGAACCCCGGACCTCCCGTTTCCGGGATGGAGTCTAAGGGCTGATTCAACATCCCTCTATTCCCGTAAACCTAAGCCAGGCTCACCTACAATTCACTAATCAAATTCTTCACACCCTACTTTTAGGAAATGTACCTTTGATCAATTTACTTAAAGTCCGTTCTTCACGTATTTCCTAAAATTAGGGTGTGAAGAATGTGATTAGTGAATTGTAGGGAGCCTGTCTTAGGTTTACGGGAATGGAGGGATGTTGAATCGGTCCTTGAACGTAGAATAGGATAAGCTCAGTGGTAGAGTCCCCGCCCGGAAAACAGGAGGTGCGGTGTTCGAGTCCCTGGTCCGGTCGAGATTTATCCGTTCTTGTCTTTCTTTTCTTCTAAATACCTACTGATACATTAAATAAGCACATGCATACAAAAAAAGTACACAGTGTTAGTATAATGAGCTATAAATACCTGACGTAACCTACTAAATTTCATTATATATTATTATATAGCGTATAATGACATTATATTTATGTAATGATACTTTTAATGGTTTTTTGCGATTGTCTGATAACTATTTCACTTTTTGTTTCAGAAAAAGACGGCTCGGGCATCAATCAAAATTCTGAATAATTTGCTTTTTGTTAAACTTAAGCATTATTTCACTATAAACAGAAATTTAATTATCTCGTTTAACAGGCTACGTGAGGTCATAATCTATCTATTTGCAAAGTTTGTGTGACTTTAAGGTAGGATCTCTTGGCCTCAGAGGAGGAAGGAAGGAACCTAAATCCTCAAAAGGTCGATAGAAACCTTCTCTGGGTAGAGGACTGCAATATAACCCAATTTCATGACAACCGGATGAATGGTATAGGAAATCATAAGGGACAAACATGAAGTCGCAGAGAACATGATAGACGTGGGTGGGGGTGGGAGGAAGGGTCCTAAATCTTGAAAACATCGACAGAATCCTTTTCTGGGATAAACAGCAATAAACGCTATTCTCTGAATACCGCTAATTGAACAACATTAAAAGGATGAAAATAATAATTACGGAATAATATAAACACTATGGTATTCAAATAGTACACGTCACTTGATTAAATTTGTACTGTCTCATTTTAAATGTGGTCTATAAACGGATTATTATTGTAGCACAGAAATAATACGTGAAGTAATAAATAAAACATGAAATTTGCAACAAGAATAGAAAATTACAGACGGACTGAAGAACACATGAAACTCAAAATTAATAAGCAGGTAAGGAAATGGCTATGAATATTTAAGTAAATGATGGCTAAATGAGTTAGAGATATGGAAATACTATACATAATTGGAAATATGCTTAGACGAAATGATGAATGATAACGTATAAAGTTTATGTAAGTTTTAGTTTTGTGTTCGTGTACACAGAAACTCTTCCAAATGTTTTTGATTTATTTCTTCTTCCGCCCAGATGTTACGAAATTGTACGTTGGACTGTTTTTCCACAAATGCTGACAGCAGCGAAAGAAGGCGCTTCTGCAAGCGATGGCCGTCGTCTCAGCTTTCGGAATCTCAATGACGTGATGCGACACGACGTCGTGCATAATTTCTGCTGACGACAGAAAGCCACAGTCACTCTGGATCACACAACTCTTCAACGTGACGACGCGACGGTGCTGTTACTTGTCTCTTGGGAAAGTTTTTATCTGGCAAGCAGGAGGAAGGGCACGAGTTCTTGAAGGGCTTTGTCTGGCTCTGTCCGGTCTAATGGCTGCTGCAAGGTCGGTCTCGCTTCCTTCAGTCCAAGGGGCAATTATGCTTCCTGGCAACTCCTGCCAGCCAAATCCTCTGCGAATCATGCGGCAAATACAAAATAGCGCCCAGAGTCGTCATTCTACGCTCAGTATAGCTATTAAACGGAAATAATACTCAAAGGGTGATTTTCGTCCTGATTGGAATAAAAAATAATAAAAGCGCCAGGACATAAGTACAAGGAAAATCCGGCTGACAAGAGAAATAATTGTAAAGAAATAAGATCTCTGGTTCGATTAAATTAGAATCATGTTCAGCTACGTCACGACTGTTGAATTTCCTCAACAGCTATCAGTACAGAACCAGAGTTATTTAAATTGTTCTCAACAACGAACCCTCTCCTTAACAGGACCAGCCATTGGACATAGGCATATTAAGTGACTGCCTACGGCGGCAAAATCGTCTCAGCTGGAGTCATATAACATCTTTACGCTTTAGAAATAGTTAACGAAATAGACCGCGTTTAATCAATTTTAACAAAGAACGAAAATTCAGTTAGCGATCATTACTTTCCCCAAATTTGAGCCACATTTGAGACAACTCTTGCCGATAGCTGTGGCTACCGTTCCTAATTTTAAATTAATAAATGATTGTTCAAGAACAATCTCTACACACAATCGTTTTAGTGATGTTGGCAACTGTAACCGAGTTATGAATTATAAATATATAATTACATAAATGTATTATTTGCGATTTTTTAGGAAATATTTTTGTGAGTTGTTTGAATTTTTAAGACTTTGTTTATTGTTGTAATGTTTTTATTATAAACAAAACAATTTTCGGTATTTATTTTGTATTAGTATAAGTGCTTTAAGTCAGTTTCGTCTTTTTTTCTGGTAAACGTCGTTGTTTTATAAAACTGTTTATTAAGATGTTTGAAGCTTGAAAGTGACATTTTTTGGGTTTGCCGACGGTGGCAAAAACTGTTACTAGGCGGCATCACATGTTTGGACAAACATACAGTAGTTTTTATACTCCAGAGGTTGAGGTTCACCTTGTCATACCAACCACGGCACAGTGAGCGGCATTTCTCTAAGGTGTATTGTTTTCTTCATGAAACGGTGACGACGAAACACAAAGCAGTATCTCACACGGAAACAGGAATACTTTTATAACAAGGGATTGGTCTCTGTGGTCTAGTGGCCAGTGTCTCTGCTTCGGACCACAGAGGTCCTGGGTTCTATTTCTGGCAAGGGATAGGGTATTTGTGTTCCCAAATCCAGTAACGCTTACTACAAGGAGGATAAGATTACCTAAATGATAGTCGCTAATGACCTTAGCTGAACAAACAAACAAACTTGGCATTGTATGTCTTATGCCAACGAATTGAGTGTTTATCCACCCAATTGTTCGACACTTAAACTTCAGAGCATCAATCTCGCACTAGCCTTTAGAACATTCGATGACTCAGAAATGGTCGACAGCATATTTGGACGTGCGTCGAATGGCTGAGCTTCAGCCAGAAGAGACCAGAATAGACCGACTTGGACCAACATCTACCGACTGATCATGGACTTGTTTTGCGCCTGACATTTCTTCTAATCGCAAGCAACGTTTCTTCTTTTCTCTGGCCTGTAGAGAATAGAATTCCCGAAAGCAAAGCACGAGCATTGTCATTGCACGCGTTTATCCCGAGTGTCCCAAGGCCGCGTGGCCTTCAGCTCACGTACGCTTCGTCTCGCTGCTTTCTGCTCTCTGCATCCCTTCCACCTCCTTTCCTCTCCACCCAGCCAATCAGCAACCGTCAACAGCAATTGCGTCGAGTGCGCAAAACAAAACCTAACCGAGTAAAAAAGGGGCGGCGGCCCGAGTTCGCGTCTCAGCGCAAACAAAAGCCTTTCAATAACGGAAGCAAACGTGTTGCTGCCGCTGCTCCGCCATTTTGACGTTGTTTCGCGAAGAATGGCGATGTGTATTCATGAAACGCGCCAAAGCTTCTCTTACCCTTCTGGAATACGCTTTACATTAATTTTCTACCGGGTAACCGAATTTCAGAGGGATTTATATATCTGTAATATCTTACGTTTCTGAATTTATAACCTTACTTAGACATAGAAATCATACTTTCTTCGCTGTATGGTTGCCCAAATCAATAAGACACTTCGATACGAAATTAAGGCAGGCCCGAGCCTTTTTGCTGCCATAATCAAATCCGAAAAATACCGCACTCAAGCATAAAAAGAACTGTATTTTTCTCAATAAACAGAATTATAAAAGATCCATACTAACCAGAAAAAGGGCAATGGAATTAACACAATAATAATAGTTATACAAAATACGGAAAATTGTTTTATAATAGACCAAAACTTTCCACTTTTAATGAGCTTACAATTTACTACGACTTTCAGAGCTAATTTAAATGTTCATAATAATTATTAACGTTTGTAACTTTAAATTAACGTTTAATTGAGGCCAAAAAACAGGCAAAATTAATAAACCGAAATGATTTAATAAAACTACATGTTTCGGTCTTGATTTGGACCCTCTTCAGGTCGAACAAACGTTAAAAAGGCACTGAAAAATTACATTACCAGTTATATTTAGATAATTATATATGATCTCGTATTTCAGGTATAAAAATAAGGCGACTGTTGCATTCCGTAAAGTCATATTTATGTTAACGAAAAGAGGAGACGGGAAGGATAAAAACCGACAAATAGAAGTCCAGTTCTTTTAATCCAGTGTAGTGAAATTAATAGAATTTCAGAATTGTCTCTCTTCCTAAGCTAATTTACGAAACGAGCCGTAGTTTGCTATTATCCACTTCGTTCATGTTACGGCAGTTTCGGGAATGCAGATGGACAAAGTTCTGATTAGATCATCAAGCGTTTGAGTCGGAAGAGGAGGTTGAAGCAAGACTTTGGAACTTCTCATCTCGCTCACAATTATACAATCCTTTTATTTTATCTTAAGGACAAGGGCTACGAGTGTCTGTAGCTCAAGTTTGAACTCTAGGGAAGACGAGAATTTGTCAAGGTACACACACACACACAGAGATAGGAAAGCGCAGAAGTTTTCCTTCACACAAGCGCCAACTTGAGTTAGCGAAGAGGAAACCTCGACAGTATTTTCCAATCCTCCGTCCGAACTATCTCCATCGTCAGAGCGACAAAGTTTGGCGCTCTCGACCAATTTTCATTTTATAAGGGAGAGCAATTTGCTCAAGTGAAAAGAGGGGCGTCTTTCTTACGTCTGACGGAGTCCAATTAAATTTCAGAGAGGAGAGAGGGAGGTAACACTCCGCCCCTTTGTGTGTGACTTATCTGTGCACTTTCCGAGGATATAAATCGGAACGCCTTGCAGTTACCAGTCAAATTCCAGACAGGCATTGACCCAGGTCAAGGAGACGACTTCATCCCTTAACAAAAAATGAATTTAGAAGCGTTTCTATTTCTGTAACGTTACTTCCTTTCCTAATGTGGCGACAGCTGCATTTAGAACGTTTCCTAGTATCGCGAGGTGGTTCTCATGTATAGAAGTAACCATCAAGTCAAGAGACAAACACGATTCCGCCAGTCAAAGCGTAGAGAGTTCATATATACTGTTTTGCAATAAGGGTGGATCGACGTTGAAATGGAATAAAACAAGCTGTGTGTGAGGTATGAACGAAATTATTTTTTATTTGAAAGGCCCATGTATGCCCTTAATACCTCACACACAGCTTGTTTTATTCCATTTGAACATCGACCCACCCTTACTGCAAACTCTATAGTTGCCGCTAAAGTGGAAAACGTTTTCTATATTTAATATGCGTTGTTTATCAAACAGAACAAAGCTCCAAGTTCATATAGTAGAGATTGAAATAATGAATAAATTGTGAAGCGTATAAAAATACTGTAGTACAGAAGTTCCCAACCAATTTGTACAGCAGAGCGTATACAAAAATATCAAAGTCTAAGGATATTTATAATTGAAAAATGAATAAAAAATGTTTAAAATACAAAACTAATTGTTCACGTTTGATAAAACTAAAAAATCGGCCTGATATTACATTTTATTGGCCACTGTCACAGGACTAGTGTACTGTAATAGGCACATAAGAACGTTAGGTATTTTCCGTTTGATTTAAAGCGTCAAGCAAAGTCTGTTTAAAAGTGCTTCTGCGTCGTATTGTCTTACTGTCAGTGATAATAGATGGATGGGTATGTGGGCAGACGTAGCATTCTTGACAGAGCCCCACGTTGGGCGCCAAATAACTTATATTTTTGATAAATACAGTTCACATAAACTTAATGTAGTTGACTAATGCAGATCAGTTGGGATTTACGCCGATATGAATAAAAATATAAGTGGTTATACAAGAGTATGAAGAAATGGAGAGTAAACACCGATGTTTTGATTTTATTGAATCCAGATTTGAAAATAATAAAAATATATAAGAAGAACCCAAAAATACTTTGCTCCAGTTTCCTTGTTTTCTGCTTTTCACAATACCCTATTCCATACATAAATTGCGCGTAGGTGGCGGATGAGATAGAAAATTAATTTATAATTTGAATTCGTGTTTCTGATGTGAATGTCCTATTTTTATCGCAGAAATTAAGAACTCTCAAAATAAAATTCTAAATCAGGTAACATCGTTTTCGCCTTATTGCTCCCCAACTCTTGCCATACCACGACGACGGCTGCGAGCAATAGTTGTATGCTCGTCTACCTCTGCCCTTGAAAGTTTCAATAGATTGGCCGGCTTTGTTACTCGGGGAATCCCAAGGGACTCGCCAGGTGCCGCGGACAACAATGTGCAAGGTCTCGCTCAAAGGTGGCAAATACAACACTAATCCATCCGTGGCGATCAGATCATTAGTCTCATAGGTGCATTCATGATACCATTAACAGGCACTGACGATAAACCTTAGTGTTGCCTGCAATCTCCAAAACAACAAATTATGTAAGTTTGCACATTCGTTATCGAAATTTAACCGAGTGGAGCGAGTGCAATAAAATTAGGTTCTCGTAATCTTAAACTCCCTAACACAAACATGGAAGGAATTATAGATAAAAATATTTAAATGTGTCAGTATGCATAAACCTGTGACGTCAGAGACAAATACAGAAATTCCGCCATATTGAATTGCGCACAACATGTCACATTTGATCAATTATATCCTGCATGGTACACATGGAACGAAGCTAAAAAATAATGCGAAATATTTCTTATAAAGTTGTAAGTTAGTATATTTCTGTACTATTTAGAAACACCTTTTAGCACGACATATTTCACGGAACCACGGCAGACAGTAATGCTTTCGAACTCCTCTTTTGCCCAATTATTTTCCACAGTACTAGGGGTGATAAGAGACAGTAGGCAAGAGTTTTTAATCATTATAATTACTTGATTTGTTGTCAATTGCAAAGACTGACGAAATAATTTCTTGAGAATCTTATAAACCACTACAATCGTAAAAATTGTGTTCACGTCAGTCACTGAACTGTGGAAGATCTTACCACTACAGATCCTATCGACTGTAAAATTCTCAAAATAACACCTACAATTCAAGACATGTAGAAATTGTATGAAATGAGCACGTGATATTATAGAAGTCAAGGTATCGATTAAATAATTCGATAATATTGGCCATGTACCATTTGTGTGATTTCATATTAGCTTCCCACGTACCTATGTACGTATCACGACATCTATACATTCTCCTCTCATGTCCTGCCCGCCCACCGTGTCTTTCCACTGGATTTATACGCACCATTACCAGAGCAACACTTGTCATGTTTTTTTCCTCTCTACTAATTTCTCATAATGTCTATATTCCATTCTTGTTCATCGACCAGTGTACGCTATTTATGCCATGTAACAAGTCTTCTTCTCCCCGTGTATTCCCGAAGCAGCGTCTTGAGTGAGTTATTCTAAATAGCTGTATTATCTAATCAACAACTGAAATAGAAGCAAAAATTGTTAATTAACTGTGGCTCTTAGAGGTGCTGCTCTATCCATCTATACGTCTATGAAGAGTCTGTTTTCGGTGCATTTCTCAGCTAGAAGCGATGCCCGAGATACATCGGGATTAGATTTCCCTTAGTTACACTGGGTTTGTAAGATCAGCGCTCGGGTATTCGAACTCGCGGCCTTACATGGGAAAAGGAGGCTGCTTGTTGCATTTGGTAACGGTCTGAAGGTTATGCGGTTCCCGATTTGGCCAGGCATTCGCAGTTGTGCCCAAGGACGACGGCCCCCAATATCGGCCCTGACTTTTCCGCGGCCCGGAACTCTCTGTACATGCAGACTCCTCCATTGTGTACCTGCACCACAAGAGAAGAAGATCAGGAGGACAACATTCCACGAGCATGATTCTTTTTGTCGTAGTCTCCAACAGCCAGCATGAGAACTTTACTGTGATTTGTTGTCAGACTAAAACTGTAATGTTTATGGCGCCGTCTTCCTGAACTTATCCCACCGCTGCCACCATGTAAGCATTTGGCAGGGTGCGTTACAAGGAAAATGAAGTAAATAAAGTTCACCTCCAGAATAAGTGTTATGAAACACTGACGTTGGGATAAAGTGATGAGAAAGATTTCTTCGGGATATGAAACCGAGCTGAAGCTCAGTTCACTTGCAGGAGAAGCAAGAGTACATCAGAAGTAGTTTGAAATGAAAAGTTATTATTATTATTGGTACAGCCTTCCAATAATAATAATAATTGTAATAATAAAGATTGAGAACGTGATCACAGCAGCCTTCTGCCAACATGTTACCATATAAATAATGAATTGATCTTTATGAGTTTCAGTTCTGAAATTTTTATCAGATCTAAATCCAGATTTAAAAACAACGAAGTGACCTAAAATTCTGATAATTCCTCATACAAATAAGATTAAGAGTTATTCTTAAAGACCTAATGTTCCAATACACGATACATAAGACTTTAGGGGTGATTAAGCTGACAATAATACACAGTTACAACTCTTAATACGTGATAACTTAGAAATTTTATCATTATTATCAGCAGCGGCAATTACAATCTGTGTTTCAAAGAGGTTACACTACGCGCTTATTTTTCTTCTTTCTCCTCCGAATTGCGCCACTTAGATCCAATAATTCCTCAGCCATATTCTCAACGTGAGTCTGATTGATTAATGTGACGGCATGTTACCCAACAAAACGATTCGATTTTTATCGCGGGCGTTTGCAAGGTAAATTATAAATTAATGCAGGTTTGTTGTGTTTCATTGCTTAAAATTGGTAAGTGACTTGGATCTTTTTTAAAATGTGGTACGTCTGAATTCACACCTGTAAACACTCAAGACACATATCCATACATTTATGCAATCTAAAACTATTAATACAACTATCGATTAGTATGTGTCTACAGAAACTTAGGAGAACGAAACCAATAATGTATTAACTTGCTGTCTTAAAGCCTAATTTCCTTCCCTTACGTTAACTTTAATATAGAAGGGAATGTATTATTTTTCATTTCACACTTTCCGGATTCGATTTAACTTCCAACCTTATCTTAAGACGTCTGTGGTCTGCAGACCAGTACTTCATCAATAAATTCTATTTCTTTTGATAGCATAGATGCTATAAATATCACTATTTGTATTTCAAAACCCCTTTGAGACACATCGATAGTAAAACATGAAATTATAATTAACCGTGACTTGTCCAAGAATTTTGGTACATAAAAATGTCGAACGTGTTTTCATCTTCTTCGTGACGTCATATATATGGCGCTTGGTTCGATTCTTCTTACCGAGAATCTTCTGGTTCCAGGAAAGTTCGCGATGTCAAGGCTGCTTACTTTCTCAAACTGCAATGGACGGCGACCTCACAGAATAATGAAAAGAGATAACACCACATTGTGTCCGACATGCCCCTTTATTCGTTTACGTTGAATCTTATTTATCGGGGAAATTTCCTTCCAGAAAGCAATCTCCTTCGCTCGCCCTTCCTTTGAATCGATAACGAACGGCGAATTCAACTTTAAGAAAGAATGTGACGGACGGTTTTAAACCGCATACTCGCATATCTCTTTTCCTCAGTCGAAGCAGAAAATAAATTCTTATCTCGGGCAAGTTTATTTCCGAGAACATTTTCCCTCCTTTCGAATTCTGGCAAAGGGATAATCTGAAATGACTAACGGATTTGCTTCTGTGAGAAAAAGTCCTATCGACCTCAATATAACTAGTTTTTCTAGTTGGATTATCGACGGTGTTAAAATATACACGAGTTGTTAGTTAAAAAAGGTAGTGAATTCAGTGACTACTTTCAGAATGGCAACATAATTAAATATAGTCCAGAATTTACTAAATTGGTCGAGAATAAGACTTGTGTCAATTTAGTTACTAATTTTAATATCTTTTACATTTGTTGTGATATTATATACATATATTCTCATTTGTCATATTTGATAGTGACAGTGTAGACGAGTGTTCCATAGTATAAGATGGGTTATGAAAGTGGGGGGGGATCCGGAAGGAAGATTCAGGCCGTCAGGGGTTAAAAGGATCAAACGTGGCATTCGCCTAGAGAACTTATACCAGGGGCTCTTTTACACATTAAATAATAATAATGTCATAATCCATAGTTCCCGTATTGAAGCCAAGTTTCAAAAGCTTGCCCCAGGCCCTAAAACTTCAAACGTATAAGTTTTCTTCGGTTAATAGCAACAAGTGAACGACATCTTATTTAACTTTTCGTTATAACTCCAGTTAATGCAATTGTTCCAAAAAATTCGGTTTATGTAATTATTTTCCTTTGTGCGACTGTCGACCCTTTTATTTTAGGACATTCATGAGTAATGACGGTTAAATTGTTTTCTTTTAAGGTGACTGAACATTGAGGATGAATAATTTTATAATCACACGCTGTAGTAAAAAAAATGTTAGTTTCTTGAGATTTGACGATAGTGTGTTGACGTGTTGGTCCCGTTATTGGTTGGAAGTCTGTCGTTGAGAAGGGGAAACCCCGAATGATATCCTTAATGAGTACCTGTCCTCGCTGATAAGTTATTTCAACAGAACTGATACGTTCGGGATTGTTCAGCGTAGGATATCACTTGTTCTACAGCTAATTTATGGCGAGTAACCGTGTCAAGGAAATATTCTTTTGGGCTTGTGTTTTCGGCGATGAGGGAATGAATTTTCATTCTTTTCTCTCTCAGCCTACTTAAACTTCACATTACGTCATATTACTAGTCTTAAAATATAATGTCACGACGTTTGCATTCTAGTTTTGACGTTCTTTGGTGTGGCGTGGAACGGAACACTTCATTATTTTGTTGCAATTTTTTACGATATAAATTTTTTTTTGAGAAAGAGAGAATTGGAAACGAAAGGATGTCATAATAAACGTTTACAGCACTCTCAGTTGACTATTTAATTATTATGTAAATAAAATTAACATCAGATAATGCCAGATGAAATATTAGTGAAGAATACGACCTTAATTTGGTGACAAATTTATATGAAAAACAAATACAAACAGATTTTAAAAAATTACTGGATGTTTCCGTCTTTGTTACAACGATTGAAGGTATGCTGTTAAGTAAAGTGAATCATTTAACCTGTGATGAATATTGACAGCATTTGGTTGATTTTTAATGCATAACATTTCCGAAATTATACGACTTAATAGAATTATGATTAAAATTGTCTATTTGAAGCAGAGTGGTCTGATTGAGTAATTAAATCCTGGTGAACTCAAATCACGAGTACCCGTGTTGCTGCCAACATACTGTTAAAAACGAACGGAATAAGAATCCGGGAATTCTTCAAGTTGGTAGCAGGCACGTTTGTGGATAAACTTTTACCAGAAGAAGAGGCGAAGCACAGGAATTCCGTGGCCGTGAGTTCGAGTCCCGACGGCCTTGACTTTCGCCGCGCTCGGTCGAGGCTGCAGCAGTCACGTGCGCCACCAGGCCTGCCAACCTCACCGCGAACAATCCTTTCCTTTCTAAGCTACGTAATCCTTCAGGATATGGCGATCACCAGACCAAGACCAAATCCAAGTCGCTGAATATTCATTGAAGATAATTTTCTTTTCGCACTCGAGGAGACGGGTTAATGCTCGAACAAGAGTGTCGGCCATTCTAAGTCATAAAAACATGCGCAAATTTCTTCTTAATCATCAAATTAAAATGCCGTAATTATTCAAGGTACTTTTTCATAATATCAAATTGGACTACGTCCTACATAACATTCAATGCCATCTCTAATTTACTATTTTAATACTTTAATATTCTAATTTTATATTGTTTATTCTATTGATTGGCTTTCAATTCTAGAGTTGTTCTCAGCTGCGCCTATAGCGAGAAATCCCAATATAAGACGCATTACGAAAAGAACACTTGTGGTCGACACAGTTTTAACACTTACAATATAATCCTTTTGCATTTTCCATCCTTCCGTGTTTCACTTCCGTCCGATCCTTTATTTACAACCATACTCATTCTGCAAATTTTATTCACCTAATTAGTGTCATGTTAATATAGTTTATGCTCAGAATACGGAAAGATAAGAGTTTTGGCAAGTCTTCCACTACTGCTACTTTTCTATCTCTCACCCCTACTTTAGTCTACATTTCTTTTTACTGTTACGACTCTTATATATGCTTTCATTTACTACAGAAAAGCACCACATAAATGACCTAGAAAACTTTCAGAGGGCAGCAGCAAAAAATTGTAATACGGGGCCCAGGTCACGGGTGAGATAAGTACAAGAAATTAGGGTAGGAATCGTTGGCAACCCCGGGGGATAAGCTAGAAATTCTAATATATTGTGAGAGGTGACCACAAATAACGAAATCTAAACGGGAGGACCAAAACCAGAGCAGGGAAATTAAAATTTTTTAAACATGACGAAAAACGATTCGGTCAATTTAACTTCAGTAATGGAATAAGCACGTTTAACAATAATCTAAATAGATTAGTGAAAATAACGGAGTGATTTTACGCATTTTTGTTAGCTTCTTTTCTTTTAGTGAAATTTTTACAATTATGTATAACTTTATCGACAAATGTTTTAGATATTTTCATTTTATTTCAAAATTGATTGTTTATTTGTTCACACTTTTGTTCATATATTTGTTCTTTATACATTTCATTTAGCCCATTTCCAGAAAAATATATACATAACTACAATCAGAGTGAAAGTATCCTAATAATGTTTATATCGGTATAAGGTTTTCTTTTTCATCGTTACTTAGAACTTAGTGAAGTAGAAATAGAAAAATACAACGTCCGATTCTAATCCCCTCATTTTAATTGTATATTCACGTCCTCTATTTCGCATCTTCAACGTATCCGCAAAATATGTAATCATCTGAAACAACTACGTTAACAAGTGTTTTGTGTTAAACGGATTTCTTCTTTAATCGGGGATTGACAAAGAACAGCGTGAAAACTAAAAAGGAAGGTATGTGTAATTAAGTACTTCTGTCCGTTTGCCAACTCAAATATTATTGTTGCTTTTTTTTTCTGTAACGGGTGACCTATCATCCTGTTTATCTTTAGCGCTAATAGAAAGGTTAAGAATGTGGCGGTTAAAAAAATATCGCGGCACGTATCCAATTATAGATTTAAACTCTCTCCATCTTTCCAGAACAAGGAAGATAATCACAACTGTAATACGAGACATTCATAATAAAACGTAGATTAAAAATAATTATTCTTTTATTTTTACTGCCATTAGACGAAACATTAATAGACAAGGCTTTTCCAGATGTATTTGCTGTAAAAAATATTCGCTCAGAAAAATTATTATTCCTCGTATCGATATGTAAAACCAGGCAAAGGAAGGCGTTTAGAATGGCGGACACAGTTACATAGCACATAAAATTAGTAAGATTATTACATTGCTAGTCTAATATATTTCATTGCCTATCGTCGCAGGACAAATTACTTAGGGGAAACCTACAAGTAAAAGTTTGTTCAACATCGGAATATATATATAAAGATTTTCTCTACAGAATGACGAGTTACAAGCGTTGATGATTTAAGATAATTTTTGAAAATATTTTATTCCAGACGTTTATTACATATAAGAATTTAAAATTTTTGAAGGAACACTCTTCTGAGAGTCTTTATCTTTTAAATATTCACATGAGCGTATTTTCTGCGATAAGATTTTGTAAACTTTGCAGACGAATACGTGAAATATTTTCTGTCGTCCCCTTTTTTCCGTGTTTCGAAACTGCGGGTTTGCTTTAAAAGTAATTCTCACGGCACGTCTTCTGCACTCAGAAAAGTCACACTTAATGATACGAATTACATCTTCAGTAATGCATCTGTCGCGCTTTTTTTTGTTTTGTTGCGATTAGTCGTATTACCGGCTTTATGTGACTCTCAATACTCTTGTACCCCGAGTTAATGCCCTCATATCAAAGTACTAGGCTATTATTGTTAATTACCCTGTTTACGTGCTGTTATAGTCGTCGTGTTCTCCTGCAAACGAATTTGGCCTTTAGTTACAAAATGCTAAAACTTTTTTTTTTCAGTTTACGTAGAATATAGTTCTGTGCTATATAAGCATTTATAACATATTATTATCCTTACACTTCGCTTATGCAACGCTGGTTGTCCGAATCTTCTTCACACAATTTTTTTCTCCTCAGAGTTACTTAACTGTCGAATATTTTACCTCTAAAGTATATCACACGGGAAGCTTTTAGAGACCAAAACGAAAAGTAGGGAAAATGCAGCAAAATAATTCAGTTTTACGTACATGATAATTGTTTGTGTCGAGCGAACGGGACTCGAAATGGTGGGCGAAGTAATTAATTGTGAAAACAATTTCAATAACGTATAATTGTCAGGTCAATGGATCTTTAGTACAAAGGTTTACAGTCGTAATTAATTGTTTCAGCTTTTAATATTTCACGCTATTCAGTGAAAATTATGATAGCTTCATTTGATAATCTATTATCTAGCTATAAATTGGTTAATTGTGTCACAAATCCGAAAATGTTTTCGCGGATATGGAATATCAAAGCAGCAAATCTGTTGAATGTATTAAGTATCATACTATAATTGTTTGACTGTTTTGAGTAATTATATTTTTAGGTTTTAATCAAATATAGACTATTGTTCGATCACCGAGAAACAATACGTTTGTGAACAAATTTGTACCGTCTTTAAGTTTTTTGAAATAGTTCCTTGATTAAATGTACAGTTTAATATTCTAGGAATATTAATTATTGACGAAATATATATTTAATAATCCTGTAATAGGATTAATAAAAAATGAACGAAGTTCAATCGTGAGATTATAATTTTTGGAAGTGAATCACAGGGAAGTGGTTGATTTAATTGCACTAGAAAGACAAGCTCCTGTAGGAGCCGATGCACTGATTCCACGTAAGAACGATTTTCGAAAATATTTTACAGGAAAAAGTGTAAAATATAATCCGAGGTATTTTTGGTTTTTAATTAAATTTTTATTCCAATTAAACATACATAATGTTTGACGAAATAATATAGAAATTTGTTTGGTAATTGTTTAATATATATATTAATTTAAATTAAATATATCTTTCTTAATATAAATATTATGACGGTTTAGCTTCAAGATTCTGTAAGAAATTAACAGAAATTAATCAATTTTATTTATAAATGAATTTGAAAACTTTAAAACTGATTTAAAACTCAACGAGATTCTAATTTATTTTTTATATCTTTCTTCTGGCACTTGAGATATTAAGATTAATAAACAGCTAATCAAGTTGGGAGGCATCGTTTGTAAGGATTTTGCATATATTATTAAATAAATACAATAGTTATTAATGTCAGTAAGTTAAAATTAATGCTTTAATGAGTCCAAAAACAGACAAAAATTAACAAAATCAAGCCAACAATAATTTAATACAACTACATGTTTCGGTCCTGATATGGGCCCTCTTTAGGATGAACTGAAGTTAACAATACACACAATTATTTAATTAAAAAACTATCTTTGTCAAAGAAAGTAGAAATGCTTCAACTGAGGCTCAAGTAGGAGCGTATAGAGAAGAATGGAAAAATGCCGAAATTAGATAGTGATGAATGTGATTAGTAAATTGTAGGTGAGTCTGGCTTAGGTTTATAGGAATGTTACAGGATGTTGAATCGATGTAATAATTTTGGTATCGTTAACTTTAGTTCAACCTGAAGTGGGTCTAAATCAGGACTGAAACATGTAGTTGTATTAAATTATTGTTGCTTTTATTTTATTAATTTTTGTCTGTTTATTTGCCTGACTAATGGATGTATCGTTGAAACAAAAATAACCTTACGATTACCTGTTGAGCTAATTTTAAACCTTATGCCATAAGACACAAATGAGTTCTAGTTTATTATGATTCGAAAGTAGGGTATTATTTTCGTTGGTGCCTTCGGACGTCCCTTGGCATGCATTGACGGGTTGTTTGCCGTGGTTTAGGGCGCGCCATTCGCGGAACGGTTGCGCGCGCATTTGGGTCCTTTGCATTATCTCTGGACGTCGCTTTAATTGCGTAATTACGGGACGCCATTGTCTGCGTACTGATGTGGAAGTTTTCTCTAATGAGCACCGATATTTCGTCCTTATCGTCCGCATTACCTCCACCTTCCTTGGCTTGCTTCCTTGCTTTTAAAAATCCCCCGTCTTGGCCAGATATCGTCAAGACGGCTTAAGGTCGGAATATTCATTCCACTACCAGCAGCATAGTTTTATTATGCATACATATGAGTTGTCCTATTTCCTCAGTGGAGAAATAGCGGAATAAATAAGTAACTACCACATCGTTCAATATCTATAATCTATGTCTAGCGACTCTCTTAGTCTCTCAGAAATATTGATAAGATTTTCATATTTTTTTTACCAGACGTATAAATATGAGTTAGGGTTTCTTTTTTATTTGAAGACATTATAAGAAAAATTGAGCCGGGGTAATATGCAACTAAGGATCAAAATAAAGTATACAATCTTTCAAAAATAGAGAATTACTGTTTTAATAACAAAATAGAAGTGAGATATTATTATTAATTCAGTACTAAGATTACCAGAAGTGCCACAGCTCGCCTTTATAGATCAATTAGACGTGGAAAATGTTACTCTTTTACACATGAACAAAATAAAGAATGTAAATGTAGCATCTGGAAGCCTCAAGCATGCCATTCTGGCCACTTTAGAGTCGGCGTGAAGAATGTGATACTTAACTTTGATTCGGTACATGTAAAGTATTGTTTCTGATATATGTAGCAATGTTTGGAATTAAAAGGCTTGGGCCGTGTAATGGAGCCGCGTCCCATTACGATTATCTCGCTGCGATCTTCCCATTCTCATTAGAAGCTGAGGAAGGCGAGTTAATAATTGTGAAGGGTTTTAATGAGGTAGGGCAGCTCGTCCGTATTTGCTATAGAGAAGAAGGGGGTGACGAGGAGGGAAGGGAAAGGGACGGACGGCCCTTTTAAGAGGCCTACGTGTCGTTTTTATTTGGGAGCGGCTCTTTAAGGATTTAAATATTCGTGTTGAAATGACGGGGCACGGCTGAGCATATCTGAGGAATGCCAGGGGTGTCACGGACGGACCTCCCGATATTTCGCCATTAACATTCTACAGACGAGGGACGAGAATCCCGAGAAAACGAGACATTACCCCTTACTTCATCTGTTACAATCACACAGTTTTCACTAAAAACTGAAGCAATACAATCTAAAATTAAGTAGTTCCATTACAGATGGACCATATCACTCCTATTACTCACTTGTATTCTAAAACAGCGTCACTAGACTATCACAATTAACAAACTCTTCATTTGCAAACAATACTTCATTTTTTTATAAAAATAATAAATTTACAGCTTACCAAAAACTTGACATTTTTTTTGTATATTCTATTTTTCTCGAATGACTGAAAAGTCACTAGCAGATAAATAATATTTATTTCACATTTGACGAAAGGATTGTTCAGTATTCTGGTGGAAATAAACCAATTTCCTTAAACTTTTGTATAAACAGATATATTATCCCGAAGTTTTTGGCAAATACGCAAATATGAATATGACGTAGAAAATCCATTTAAAAGCCTTGCGCAGTTTTAATTGGAGGATAAAAGTAAAAGTATGGGCTGACTTGAGTTATGTTTGAGTTGAAGAACTTTCAATGATCTGTGATGTAAGGCCGAGTAATTACCGCGTGTAAAATAATTATTAGATTTGAAGAGTAATTTTGAACGATTACCATAGAATAGGAAAAGCCAAGTAACGGCCAGAATTTATTCTTCATTAAATCGCTTGAATGTATAAATCAGTTAGCCCTTTTAAGTAAAGGGGGAGAGGGAGGGAGAGAGCGTGTTTCTTTATTACTAATTGGGCAGTGTGTGAGTTAAGCGTTCTATTGCGTGAGCATACTGTTATTTACGTCAGGATTTGTATCTAATTAGGAAGGCATGAGAGTGCTTCAGGAAATATTAAGGTGAGAAGAATTCAGGGGAGATAAGTTAGTGAAGACAACGGGCAGAAGTAATCATTACTGTAATACTAATATGTTAGAAAATAATAGAACGATACAGGGACAAGCAAATTGATTCATATACAAAAAATAATAACACATCGAATATTCCTATATTTGTTATTACACTTTAAGAAAATCTCGCCTTTCAATGAATATGCCTTATTACCTTTCGTGTTACCCTCCTTTTTCCTGGTTAGGATTTGTACCGCTAATTCATATCTACCTCAGAAATTAGAGATTATTTCATTCTCTTGCATTTATCTCTAGCTAAGGTTGTGAAGAATATGATAAGTAAATTGTAGGTTAGCCAAACTTCGGTATACAAAAGTGAAGGAATGTGGCATCGGATCTGATGGTCGCTCAGATGGTTAGAGTAAGCGGGAGGTCCCAGGTTCTATTTCCGGGTACGGTAGACATTGTTCCATTCTTACCTTCTCAAAAATTAGTTTCATACGAAACGGCCTGAGAATGGTACCCAAAAACCCGACCTACCTGATGCAGGTTTTCTAGGGTTTTTCCTGAACCACTGTGAATTACCGGGTAGGTTTTGGGGGCCGTAGTCAATCCTTGGATACCTTGCTCTATTTTCCACATCTCTCCCTTTTTAGTTCCCTTCCTTTCGCATTAAAGGGAATTTGCCTGTTTCAGGATCACTCTCATGTAGCCTGTTGCTTTACCCCTGATGCCCCCAATCCCATTAAAAAAATCAAAGGTTATAGACGTGATTAGCCTACCAGATTTAAACGGGCAGTACTATACAAATCTGGGTAGCGAGTATCAGATTAGATACTGAATTAGCTTAAAGACGGTATATTTAAGATGTTATGGCCAGTATTTAATTCCGCAAAGAGGAACTTTTGAAGATGTTTCAAGGTTTCGAAGGGAAATACGACCATAGTACACTTGTCAAGTTTCATCAATTAAAGCAGACATTCATTGGAAGAGACCCTGACCTTTCCAACCGCTGAAGAGATCCAGAGAAACGCTATCCAGAGACTCAAAGTTGATAAGTCCGAGCACAACTTCCAGCAACACAATAGAAGTGAAGGGCGGGTTTCTCTCCCCCAGATCTCAGAGAGGAAACGAACTGTATCACGACAAAGGAACAAAGTACTGACTGTTACAATAATTAAGTACGAACACAGGCGAAGGTCTTTATGAAAGTGACGTGCAACGTGCAGATATTGTGTTATAACAATTGCCGCGTTGCGGTAGGAATAAACAACTATTCGCAATGTCGCACAGCATTTCGTCAGCCTTTAACGTCCATCGTCATCACGCGATTGAACACTGTCATTCCGACTCGTGACGACGGTCGTGAAATGAACATCCTAATCATTACAGAGGACAGAAACCCTAGAATTTATTGCGAGCATTTACGACTGAAAAGCCTCGTATCGTAAAGGCACGGGAGCTTAGAGGCTGGAATTCCAGGGCTGCGAAGGACAACCACTTCCATTGCGACTCTCCGAAAACTAAAACCAGCCACGTGTATTCCCCCCCCCCCAGATTAGCAACCCGTATGATACTGCACTCATTTATCAATTCAAGTCGCCAAAACTTGCAAAACCTCAATATATCAGGCAAATTTAAATAGACTGGTCGAAACATGACTGCCTTCTCCACAGGCGCTTCCTTCGTTCTACGAAATGAAAAAATTGCAAAAGGTGTTATACGAATTTACCTAATTGATTCGGACAATCACACAAGTAGGAATTTGTAGGCCTATAACAGCAAATGGCTTAGAACGACCAATAGTCGACATTACAAGTTCGACATGCAAACGTTGTTAGGAGATGTCGGAGATATTGTCGTTTTATATTACATATATTTTACAATAACAGAGAATCATTAGAAAATACGGACGAGCTCCTGGTCACTAGAAGTTGTAAGCAGTCATTAATATAATATGATGTACGACAGAAAGACTTAAAACAAGGAAAATGATAATTAAATTTTAAGAAAGTACTTAACAAGATTCCCTTTTACGCTATATAATCACTTGTGGTTGTTGTGGTAATCAGTCCTAATACTGGTCTTATGTAACCATCCATCCTAACCTATAATGCGCAAGCATTTTCATTTCCGCATACATATCTACCATATCCTCCCTAAACTGCTTAACCTACTCCATCCTTGGCCTCCCTCTTCTGTCCTTACCCCACACACTTAATCTAATGCTAATTTTATAAGACCTTCAAGGCTCAAGACGTGGTCTGTTAATCTATCCCGCCTCTTGGTCAACGGCCTCCACATTGTTCGCTCTTCCTCTATTCTCCTTGTAAGTTCCTCGTTATTGACACTATCCACACATTTGATTTTCAGCATTCTCCTATAGCACCACATTTCAAAGGCTTCTGTTCTTTCCGTTTCTGCAACTTCTATCGTCCTCGATTCACACCCATATAACGCCACGCTACAATTTTTATATTACCCATCAGTAATTTTCATTTTTTTCGACAGTCTTCCTTGCCTGTGGTATCCAATCTTTATGTCTATTACACTTCTACCATCTCTAGTTATTATGTTTCCCAAATAGCAGAATGCCTTAACTTCTTTAAAAAATCCCTTCCCAATCTGACACTCTTTGTTATTCCACTGTTTCCCATAATACATTCCATTACCTAGGCTTTCCCTCTATTAATCCTCATATTGAACTCTTTCTGCAAGACCACGTTCATACCATTTATTATGGTTTTCAAGTCTTCTTCTGACTCCCCTAATAATCTTAAGGTTTTTATTTCTTCTCCTTGCAATATGATTTATTTTCCCTATCACTCCTGTAAGATGATTATGATACAGAAAGTCGAATTATTCGGTAATTTAAAATTATTTTGTTCTTGCTCAGCATTACTTACTAAACGTATCCCATTTGTTTAATTTCAATGGATATCAGTTTATCCATACGTGGTTTTAAGCAACGTTTTAGTTTACTTTCATGAGACACATTGCAGTCGCATCGTATTATTAGAATACGCATAACGAGAGCGTGACAGTAGATTAAAGTTTGTTTGTGAACGTAATATCGATAACAGTGCTCTTCTTCTTCCTAGTTCTGCTGCCCATTCAGGACCTTGGCCTACCGGGTCGACTGTGGACTGTGATCTTGCTTGACACATTCTGAATTTGGAGTGATACGTGGCCAGCGAATCGATTCTCCAGCAGTCTTAATCCCAGTCTCCGTGACCATAATGGGGCTTTTAACACCGTTAACTAGAAGACGTAATGTATATCATTCATATGGAAGTAATTAAAGGTTTAGAATATTTCTTTCTCGTTCATTGTGATTTGTTCAGTAAATTTCCTTTATTCCCAATATCTATTCATCTGAATCCTAGAATCTTTATTCATGAACTTCCACAAGGTTTTAGGGTCCGGTCCTATTCCGAACTTTTGTCGCTGTGTTTTTTCTTCATGATGTCATTACTCTTCCAACCTTCCTTGACTTCCTTCATCCAGTTATTTCCATGCAGCAGGTTCTATTCCATTTCTTCGTAAGAATAATAGAGCATTATTACTCGTGGTTTCCATTACTTGGCTGATATAATTGGAAGAAGGAATATTCAATAATTACTGACAAGAATCGGCTAATTACACGTAGAAGAAGACGCTAATATATTAAGTATTATGACACCTTGTTTTTAATATCGTTGTAACCTCTCCACAACTGCAACTTCTTTCCTTTGCTTCAGAATTCTTATTCCAATTACGGCAATAGAAAATTCGATTAATAATATTCCAAAACGCCGTAGCCATTACTGTAAATGTAATTAAGCTATTATAACTGAGGAGAGGCGAGGTTGTGATCATTCTAGCATGAACAGGATTGCAAACGACATTCAAGTTCAGAAAATTTCTATCTGATTAAATTACAACTGTAGCAGTTATAAAAACATTTTCGAGTTGTTCAAGAATAAAAAAAAGCTTTACTAATCTGTTGATTGGATATACTGACGAGAAATTATGTGGAAAAAGGCAAAACGCTTGAAAGAGTTACGCCGAGAGAAATTACAAACGAAAGCCCTCATGAAAAGCTGTCAGAACACATCAAAGCAAAGCATATGAATACGAGTAATGACCTTAGGCGAAGATACGTCAGCACCACGACGTGTGCCAGAGACAAAAATATTACTTATTTAAGATTGGTCCACAGCTTCGATTTTCCTCTATCACGACTGTTAATTAAGGTTTCACCAAACATTCGCCAAAGTCAAGTATTTGAGTCGGGATGATTAACACGTCTCAAGAGTTTGGCCAGACACGCGAGGTTTTCTTTGGCAAGGTTTCGGCGACGAGCCAGTGAAGTCATATATATACACAGACACACACACGTACAGTCGCACGTGTCAATGGAACATTACGTCGACGCTTCAGACTACTGTGCTCTGGCCGTGTAAATCAGGCCTACGTCCTTGGGGAAATTATCTGCTCAGAATTTCGCACTGTCTGCACTCGTAAGAATAGTAGCAATATTGCATCTTGGTTGATGGTAACATTAGCATTCACAACTTTCACCTCACCAAAATAACCTACGGTGTTATGCCACGTTATATATATATATATATATAATGCTCCTGCGGTATTTTATGTATGATGCAGCTATTCGATATGCTGCTGCTTAAATTATTTTTCTTAAAAATAAACTTCGATTGCGATTTTTTTTAAAATTACTCAAAATGTCCAAATAATATTGACGTTATGAAATATAAATAATTGTAAAATAAGAATTTTAATAATGAATGGTAGTAGAACAACTATACCGCTTCAGACATATTAGTTCACCAACTTACCACCATATGGCGTTATTGTAGCGCAAACGTCAAGGGGTGAGGCTGTGATATAACTGGAGGGGGGCTTTGATTTTATAGGGGGTGATGACGCGGTTAATGACGTCATGTATAAGAGCCCCCTCCAGTGACGTCACAGTTCCACCCCCCTGGCGTTAGCGCGACATCATTGCCTTGACGTCAGCGCTATTGGTGTCGAATATGGAAACTATAACATCACAAGTGGTATAGCTGTTTTACTAATGGTTCAAACTGTATTTTGATTTCGCTCATTATACCGCCCCTTACCGTGACGCCTTTTTGTACCATGTAATGGAACAGCACTGTACACACACAGATGTAAATGAGAAAATACATGTACAGATATCTGAAAGGTTACGGATTTCTGTGTCTTTTGTTAACTCCTCGCTTCCTTTATTTATGAAGGAAACATCTAGAGAATGTAAGGAACATATACCTCATCATTCAACTTACTTAAAATAAAAATAACCGGAAACAACGGTTTGCCTGACAATATGGTTGCCATTTTTGCAGGAAAGGACTTATGAAGTTTGTAATTAAATCCTGAACTCAACGGAGAAAGTGATACCATAATAGTAGTATAGTTTAGTGATATTAAATGCCATGTAGTCAGACAATTACTCATTTAGAATTGAATAATACTTTTAGTTCTTAACAATACAAAAATACAGATTTTATTATTTAAATAAATAAATTTTAAAATTAAAAAATTATCTTTATTCAATAAATCAATAATCTGACATATTAAATAATTAATTAAAAAATACAGGGAATTATTCAGCAAACAATATTGATATTCAATGGAGTGAATTTCCGTATACAGCTAAATTTTACCAGAAGAAGTCTCAAATGAGACGAAAATTCGTAATATTTAATATTTAAATTATAAAAATTCTGACAAAGAGTCTTATCAAATCATTTATTAAATATTGATAATCATTTACTACTTTTACAATGCTTCCGTCCATATATGTGGACTTTATCAGGTAAGTAGACAAAAAATTTAACCCTAAGGCACTCAATGTAAACAATGACACAAATAATTTCCATGCTACTGTACTTTAACTTTTAAATGATTCCATTCACCATTGTTACATTTAAATAGCATCTCCGCCGTAACCGTCGCAGGACGCAGTCTAATTGGCAAAATAATCCGCATTTGTATGTAATGTTTGAAATTTAAGTCTATATTTTATTTATATAATTGAATGACATTTTTGTATTCACAGGATATGTTTAGTATTTTTTTAATTCTAGGATTATAAATTTTAAAGGGTGATTTTTCAATTTTGTATATGTATATTATGTCCCCATGAGTTTTCAATTAGTTGAAATAATATTCCAAACTACATCAATAAATATATTTTTATTAAAACTGTTACAAAATTCGGAAACTTAATTTAGGTCAAAATCATCTCCTGAAAAATCATTTTGCTGTGTTATTGTTGTTGGATTCAGTCCTAAGACTGGTCTGACTCAACCCTCCATGCTAAGCTATACTGCGCAAGCCTTTTCATTTATGCATAGCTTCCACATCCCACATACTCCCAAATCTACTGAGGGAAATTCCATCTGGTCTTACCCAACTCACTTCCCTCCAATGCTATAATTACATGATCTTCATTGTCTCAAAACATGGCCCATTAATCTGTCCCTTTTCTTGGTCAGTCCTACATATTGTTCTATCTTGCCCCATCCTCTTTAGAACTTCCTCGTTAGTACCTTTATTCACTCATATTCTTTATAAAAAAATCATTTTTAAAATTCAATATATAATTTGTCTAACATTATAAATGTATTTTTTATGAATTAAAATTTATATAGTTATAACAAATAAGTCAAAATTGCTGGCTAATTTTAAAATATTAGTATTAATATAGAGGTGATTTATTTTTAACAGCTATGACTTCTACAGTCTTCTCTGTTAAATGCCAGCAGAAGATCCAAACAGGAAATTATATTAATCGTGTTCATTTAAAAATAGCAATGTGAGGCAGGTGAGTTGGTAAATGAAGGAGATTGTCAGTGTTTTCCTTGAGGCTACAGTCCCGCCAAGCAGACGTGCGTTGTAGGTTACTGAAGGCTTCTCGCAAGGCGCAGTCTAGCCAACAGCAAAGAGGCCAACTATTTGGCAAATCAATTCCATCGTGCACACAAAATTGAAACTCGCTCAACCAATTGTAGTACTGGCTAAGACCTGAACAATGGACTCAGAAGATTATTTAATAAAACCATCTACTCGTTTATTATGGGAAGAGGACACAATTGATTTCTGAATGCGTACAAGTAAAGGAAATATGGCCGGAAATGGGCTACACGTAACCGCAAGAGACAAATTTTTAAAAAGCGCCAGTATTCTTTGGAAATAGAAAAAAATAAATACTCCTTTTTGGGGGCAAATTTATGAAACGCTAGGGATTAGTAATCTCAAGTCAAAAACATACTACAGAGAAGTGAAAGTAGAAGAAGAAGACTTTCGTTTGCAAGATGGATAATTTGTAGCGAGCTCGTGTAGGTAGCAATACATGTAATATTGTTCTAATTGCAAGTAAAACACAGAAATTGAGAAAGAAATAGTATGGAGTTAAGGAGTTTGAAGAAGATGTAATGGATATAATAGAGAATTTAGTCTATCAACTTACAGTGAAAAAGGGAAAGCAATGGTGTTGACATATAAACAACTTCATAAACGACGCCTGATTTGGTATGAAGAAGAAAGACATTATGTCGCTCGGGTAGGAGCGTTACAACGTCGCGAAGCCACAGTGCAACAAGCAAAAAAGAAGAGGCCTGAAAGAGTGCAAGTACAAGAAGAGTTTTTTTCTCTATACATTGTAATGAGAGTAGAGCAGAGTAGGAGCAATGGGTGACCTTGGATCTGACTTCCCATTGGCCGAATCTCGGGTCCCGTGGTAACGGCTGAGGAGATCTGCCAAGGACGACGCGCCTCATACCAACCAACATATGATCGAACAGCTTCAGCCTTATCCTCTCTGAGGACTCTATGAGGATCGCATAACACTGACATGAACCTAATATTGCTCACTGCTCACTATTGACTCCAGAGTTTCTATGTGAGCTTACTGTTCCACTGTATTGGATCATCCATAAAGAAAACTGCTCTTAACTTATCCATTCTTGAAAATACGAGCAACTGTTTCTTTTAATTCAATTATAGACAAGTATTAAAGTCCTAAGTTCAACACCCTTAGTCTATTCCCTGAAGCGATTTTCACAATACTCTTCCATTCCACGATTTAAAATTGTACTACTTTGTACCCTTTTAAAATAAACATATTTATGCTTCCCAATCTTAATCAGAGATTATATACACAAAATAACAGCTAAAAGGCCTTACGAGGGTTCTGTAAGCGTTTTCCTGGTCTCCTTTTAACGTTTCTTGCGATAACTTATATTTTTAATTGACTTTGACTCCTTCATTTTTATTTCGTTTAAACATACTGAGTGATAATTATTCGTACACAACATAAGTCATTAAGCCATAATAATATTCCACGAGGATGTCGTTTATGTCACGTAAATCGCACTATCACGATACCCTGCGGCAATTCTAAAATGATTTTTGAGTAAAATAAAATTTAACGCCTGATGATGAACGAAGTTTTTTCAAAACTATATCATGAATAACTATCCACGAAATGAAATTACGATTTATGCTTGTGTTTTTGATACTCTCCAAATGAAATTTAAAACGCGTGAAGGAAATGCGAAAAAAGAACCACTCGGAGTAAAGAATTATATTTAAAAACTAAGAGAATTCGTCAGCATGCATAAGTCTGTGACATCAATGATCATTAAGAGGATTGTATTTATCATATACTGCAACACAAACACAGGCACATGTAGAGGATCATAAAGAAACAGTAAAATAAAATTCAACGCCTGACGCTGAACGAAGTTTATCAAAACCATATCACATTAATCTATGTAACGAAAGTAGTAAGTATGCTTGTTTGTATGTCTGTGTTTTTTATATATTTTTAAAAGAAATTTAAATACCTAAAAAAAGCACTGAGAGATGAAACCTCCATAATCTGGAAGGAATCGTAGTTAAGAAAAACTAAGAGAATTTGACATTGATTAGGGGGAGAAATTACAGAGAAACCCGCCGTATTTAATTACGCGCAACATGCTGGCTATTTGTTTACATTCTGCTACTCTCAGATTGTACCAATTAAATCCTTATATCACACAATACGAATACAAACTTAAAATGATATAACTCCGATTTATGTAGACCGACCTTTTGAAATATTAACGGAAACAGGGAACTACACTTTTGCATAATTATCATGTTCCTAAAAATATCAAAGGGCGATAAAGACGAAAGGTAATATTTTTTATCAATATGATTTAATAGATTGTTTTCAATTGCAAAGGTTGATGAAATAATTCCAAGTAAGGATAATCTAGAACCTTAGATTGCCTGTTTCCTTTTCAAATTTTTGTATTTTATAAGACTTAACTAGTGAAAAGAATTCAACAATTGTATTTTAACTTGGCTGACGATATGAAAAACTGACGAAATAATTTCAAGTAAAAATTCCAAATAAATTAAGACAATAAGCATAATAAAAATTTTTCTACTCAGTAGTTGGCGGATTGTGTCATAATTCATAGTGTAAACTTCAAAGCTTCTAAGGGCGCAGGATTTTAAAGTTGGCGTTACGAAACGCAATTAAATAAATTGACGCTATGCTAATTTTTGTTTACTTCTAAACCGCGCAAACATAACTAAGGACCTGGGCACCCAACTAGTATTAAATATTTACAGAAATCGATTCTCACCAGAATCCTCGAATCTGCGTCCCTTGCAAATATTGCTGAATCAATTCCTCCGAATATAATATACGTCATAGACTCACAACTCTATATTAATTATCGATTGACTTAAAATTAATTTATATGTACAAAAAACATTGCATCACTTCCATTGACAAGTAATTCTCAATTAATAATCGTCAGAAAGTAGAATATAATTCAACACACTCTTAACTGAATGCAGTGAATTTTACCACAATTACATTTTAGAATAGAATAGCACTGAAAGTTACTCTCGAATATGTGGCGCATTAATATCGACAGGAAATATTTTCTATTCCCCGCAAAAAAAATAGACTCCAACTCAAACGAATCTATCTCGCCGCTACATTTAACCGAGCATGCGAGATATGCGGAGGAAAAAGTCAGCAGATAAAATTCCTCCGCGCATTCGTAAATGATATATCAAATTTATCTTAATTTATTTGGAATTCTTACTTGAAATTATTTTGTCAGTTTTTCATACCGTCAGTCAAATCTGTTAAATTACAATTGTTGAATTCTTTTCACTAGTTAAGTATTATAAAATACCAATTTTTTAAAAAGAAACAGGTAATCTAAGGTTCTAGATTATCCTTACTTGGAATTATTTCATCAACCTTTGCAATTAAAAACAATCCATTAAATCATATCGATAAAAAATGTTATTTTGCCATTCCCGTTAATACGATAGAGCATTATATCGACGTCTTTCAGCAATAATGATAAGTTCATAGTAATATCCTTGTGACGAGTTTTCTTAGTTCTGATTTAGCAGACTGTGGCTTTTACTTATGATTGCAGTGAAAGCGCAAAATAAAATAAAAAACTGTAATCACTAACAATTTTATACATGATGCAGCAATTATGCCAACTATTGACAGCCGGTTACATATAATGTATATTAGATTTGGTGCAAATATTGTTGGCAACGGTGAAGTATTTTAGCTATCTGTTGTTCACGTACTTGAAAATCATCGGTTGAACAGTTTAGTGACGAAGTTTCATAAGCGGTCAGCCAACCACAAAGAAACAAAAAAAGACTTGTCTCACTTTCCATGCTCGTTGCGAATTCAAGGTTTTCTTCTCCATTGGAGATGGTCTGGTGTTTTTATAATGATGTTTGCACTGTCGCGCTCGTGGATGTAACTCAGCTTCGTGCCCAAGTTTAGAAAACTTCTTCGTGTGACTGGTTTTTAAACTGTAATAATTGGGTGGATGAAAAAGTAAAACTTATTTCTTTCCCCTTTCATCATAGACTAGCTGGGTGCCCGGCTGTACCCGGGAAAAACATGCTTAAATACAACATTTTACTTAAGTTGTGATGATTTCTATTTTTCGCGAACGTCGTCGTCGCCGCCGCCGCACGCATACACGAAGGCTACGTAAGGGCATAATGTATTTATTAAGTCTACAAATGTATCCTGTTGCTAGTTCTATACGTCATTAGGGTGGGACGGAACTTAAGACTTACGTATAGATACATATACATATCTACATAAAAAATAAAAATTAGTTCATGCGGCCCATATCTTCATATAATAATTCTTCACTGCTATATATAATCTAATTAAAAGGTATCACTACCTATTATTATATAGTTATTAAGGGTAAAATAACTTTTTATTACAGTAACGATACTTTTTATTTGTTTTCCACGAGTTTCACATCGGATAAATGACTTAGTTACAGGAAATTCCGTCTCCGGCGCCAGAATCGTAATTCATAATTTCCATTACGACTTATGAAACATTTTTCAATATCGTTAACACATGAAAAGTATCATTAGTTATAGCAAATGTTAGTTAAACTTTAGCATTATTTCACGCCAAACAGCAATTTAATTCTCTCGTTGGTAGGGTGCGTGAGGGAATAATCTACCAATTTGCGAATTTTATATATATTTAGGTTGTAATTTCTTTTTTTCTGAAAGGGGTGAAGGAATGAACCTAAATTTTTAAAAGATCGACAGAAAACTTCTCTGGGCAGAGTACTACAACATTTCAAGGCAATCGGATGAATGGTATAGGAACACTAAGGGGAAACCCTACAACACTTTCTCACTAAGTGTTTGTTGTTTGGGTATAAAAACACAGATTCGGGTCGGTAACATTGCCTATATAGATTAAAAATAAAGCCGTGGCGTACTTGGTTAAGCTTACTTTGAACCTTCTTCGCACTATAGACGAAATTTTATTCAATTGTTTCAAGCGTAAATATTCCTTTTCTTACTTTATCGACCTTTCTTACTTCACGCCTTAATATTTCCGAATTCCTTTTTCCAACTTATATTTTCAGAAGTACTAGCCACTTATTCATTTTGAAGTCCCTCGTCCACACAATATTGTACTTCGATAAACCCATAATTTAAGTGATAAAAATATGACGTTCAGTGAAAACCCATTTGACTTAAGGAGAAATTCCAATTATTACAATCAGCGCACTTCTTCTGAAGACGAAAAGTTACTACATCAATAATGATATGCGAATCTAAAAACCAGGTCACATCGTTTTGGCAAGAAATACTAGAACTGGAATGGTTTCCGCTTTTTCGCTCCCCCTATCCTCCACTCCAAGAAAAGACGTTCGGTTCAGCAAAGAGATGAAACGCGATCGATGTGCAAAAAAAAAAGCGCAGTTGTGGTAGCAAGAGATAAGAGAAACGGAACGCTCCAGCAAAAGCAAGCTGTAAATTTAACATTAGCTACGAATATTTTTTGTGAGTTCTTTTCCATATAAAAACGAACATTTATGTAGATACTATCTGCAACTGCTGCTACTACTCCATTCACTTCTATGCCTGGTGGAAGATAAATGACTCGAGTAGAGTCACGAAGCGGACGTTTGACAACTCAATTTCATGCTAACACTAATTAAGTAGATATACAAACAACCTTTTTTTACAAATGACCAGTTTACGATGAATTAAAATTCAGTTACGTATTTTAAGACGGAACGAAGTAGACTATTATAAATTTACTGTAGCCAGACTCGGGAAGTGTAATATAGAGGTTTTCAATAAAAGCCCGTCGATGTTGAAATGGAATAAAACAAGCTGTGAGTGAGGTATTAATTTTATTTGAAAGGCCTATGTACGCCCTTTCAAATAAAAAAATTATTTAGCTAATACCTCACCACAGTTTGTTTCAACATCGACCCGCCCTTATTGAAAATCCCTATAGTATTAAACAATTGTTAAACATTTCGTCAACCCTAATTTAGAAATAATTTTGTTGGAAATAGTTTCTCCCACATTTCTTACATTTCCTTGCCATGCTTGTAGCATAAAGATTGTCTGCACCGAGCAGATTTGACGGAGGGATCATTCCGTGCATAATTTTTTTTTCTCATCAGCTATACACTTAACGCCCCAACACTATCCAATTCCAACGACTGTAATCATACCGAGGCTGCAGATAAACATTTTCAACGAAACTTTATGTCCACAGTAGCCTCGCTGGCTACAGCATAAAAATCTGAGGGACTTCTTTTAATTTTTTTGAAATAAAAATGTTATACAGTAAATATGCCCAGGGGACAAGATAAACTCGTAAAATATTATTTCGTACTAATCGTATTATTTAACTCGCAAAACACTCAGAGAAAGAAAGAATTAGTTTGACAATATTTTTTGCTAGCCGGTTGCCCGGCGATGCCCGGGAATTCATTTGCATTAGTCCGCTACAGTATTTCATTCGACAGTAATCTCTTGATGAATGGTTTAAGGGAAACCTTAGAACACCTTACAACTTGCAGTTTGTATCACTCAGAAGTCAGCTTCCTTAACCAAGTCTTCTTCTTTCTGCCGGATCCTCCATTTAAAATAGGTTTAGAATCCACTGACTAGTTTCATCGGATGTAAACGGTTGATATTTATTTCGATGACCCATGCCTGTTGCCCCCCCCCCCCAATAAAAAGTACTTTATGTAGTAGCCAATATGTTACCGTTATATAAGTATTAAGTAATACTGACGTAATTGTTATCACGGTTTGAAACGTAAGTTACACTATGCAACGCGATTTGTTTAACGAAGCTAAAGCCAAGAGTTTCCGTAGTTTGCCGAACATCTCAGGGCTATTATTGACAGTGACAAATTTTGATAAGGGAAAGAAACGTTGAATTTCAATCAGTTATAACTATCCAACACTAAAAAATTTTCACAAACACGACACAGTAAATATTATTCCATTAATCAAACACTTATCTCGAAACACTAAAAAAGTTAGAAGTTTTCAAAAAATCTGAGATTTTATTATTCTTTTAGAATTTTCTTTGGCGTCAAACACGCAAATTTCTTTACCATACTTGTTATATCAAATTTAACAGTTGTCATTGCTGAGACATTGTATGATGTTAATTTTGGATAACCAATATGTGTACGTAAGGATTCCTTCCTCAGCAGATTCGTGGTAATTGAAATGTAGACTGCGAGACGACTTGGTCATGTAGGAGAAATTACCTAGCAGTTAAATTCGGAAAGCCCTTGAGTGTTTGCAAATTCTAGTCGGGTAAAGTTACCCGAGCACAGCAAATTACCGTGTATCTGTGAATCCAGTCGTGTGCTTGTTCGCAAATTGATACAATGACGTATCAATTTGTGAGTAAGGCCGAGCTAAGGAGGAAACCGTACGACATATCAACATGTGTTAGAGGGCCAATAACGTATTACCCGAGTACTTGAGTGTCTTCACTCCCCACCTCCCACAATTTCCACCCGATTATTTCCATAAGATAAAGAGTCAGTTTATCCGAAGCCCGTTAATTAAGAGAGAAATAACTAACTACGGGCAGGTGGAGTCAAGGACGACTGAAATTACACGCAGCAAACCGGCTGGCTATATTGTTACTCAGTCATTAATTTATCATCAAAGACGTCGGGCAGGAAGCCGGCTCATTACCTTCGACTCGTTGCAATATCGCAAAACGTCCATCTCTCTCTCTCCTTTCTCTCTGTACCACATACACTACAGAGGACACAGAATACTTTTTTTTAAAAAAAAATTGGAAATAACTCTACGACAACCGTGAAAGTTGTTACCCGAGACAAAATTTCATTAACGATGAGCAAATATAGGCGAATGCCAGACAAGCTTCAGAGGAACTCTCTTTTTTTACAAGCCTTTGATGCAGCACAGGTGTACGAAAAAAAAGTAGACTACATAAATCATTCTTAAAGCTGACCGACGACAAGCTGTGCAAAGAGTGCGAAATGAGAACCGGAGCAAAGCTGAAGAAAGGAAAATGACCGAGTGATAGAATACTACAGAGAATGGAAAGCCCGGAAACTGGCTTTACTACACCATTGTCAACAAAATGAAAAAAAAAGGAAGGAAGCAGTATAAAAAGAAAGTATTGCTTTGGTAGGAAGAAGAAGCGACTACTTCAGGTGAGAAAAAACTAATAATTTTGAGACTGTCCAACGGACGACGCGGGTGGGTATTTATCGCCATCACCTTCTCCAGATGTCACACCACTCTGGAGCAGCGAGGAATTTCTGTAATAATACGCTGTTCTCTGTTCCAGGGTTAATGTCACCGTCTAGACTACGGACTACTTCTTCCGCGATTAGATCGGACAGGAACCCCTTTGAGCAGAGTGGCTCTCAGCTGGAAAGGAGGAGTGAGAGAGAGTAGCTCTTGAAGATGACCGCCACTCTAGCCATAATTTACCGTGTGAGTGAGTCACACAAGGGTCAGGACCACCATCCAGACCCTTGTGCAAGGACCTCCGAACTCCGTCTGCCCCGTAACCAATATATATATTGGCTTCTCCGAGAAATGCTCAGCTTGCTGGTGATTAGCTATATTGGCTTCTCCGAGAAATGCTCAGCTTGCTGGTGATTAGCTCAAGTTATTGGCAGTTACGTGCAGCACAAACGTGCCTGCATAACATTACACGCCAGACAACACAACCATTTCTAGGAGTGTTTAAATGCTCGACTATAATTACTGAGACACGTTGGATTGTAACAAATAGCAACATATACGATTATCTAGGAATATTAGGAATTACGTTCGTCGTGATATCCGACCTCCTGTGGTGTAGTGGCTAGCCTCTAGTTGCTGCCTCACAACTCAGGGGTCCCGGGTTCGAATCCTGGCATGGGCTTGTATCTTTGTGTCGCGAAGACTGGTATTAAGGCTGCTGGGGAATTGATACACTGACCTTGTATAACCCCTAATTCGGAATGTGTCACGCCAGGTGACAGTCCGCCGACGCCTCGGTAGGTCAAGAGGGCTGTTGAGCCATTGGAAGAAGAAGAAGCTCGTCCTGATGATGTTTGCATCCAGCTATGCATCCTCATTACCTCAGGACCATCCAACCATCCGTCTTCAATTTTCTGTTGTTTATGGATTTTAACAGTTCTTCAAGCTGTGGGTTTGGAAGATCTTCGATTTTGTTGGTAACTTGATAAACTAGCGACGCGCAAGTCTTCATAAATATAGAGTGGCATTCAGCAGTAGTCGAAGAATTTTTCTTTGGATTCTCTGGATCATTTCAGTAGTTTTATGCCATATCTAGTAATAGGTTTTATTACTGTTTATAAATAATACCTTTGTTTACTAACGAAATATTGGGCTTTCTTTCTTTTAGCCCGTATATGTGTTGCTTGATGCTTGATTCTTTTTTTATTATAAAAGTCAGTGTACATTTAAGTTTTGTTAATGCGTTTCTGTACGGTTAATATGCAATGTTAGTTCTAAAAAAATGAAAATATCGGACAGTGGCAACAAGTCTTTAGCTATATGATTGAGAACAGCCATGTTACGTAGTAATCATAAGTAGAGTATCAAAGCGACAGGTTGCACGTTATGTGATATAGCATTTAGCTTACTGTTGTATCTAATTAAATGCGACGGCCCGACGGTCTGCGGTCTGATTCCCGCATTTCCCCCAGGAGTTTAAGGTCGCTTGCCCGGAAGATCAGTTTCAGAGGGTAGCAGTGGCGTAGTCGCAGGGCATCGACTCATATCCAGTTACATCATTCCGTTGAGTCTTTCACCCTTTAACGTGAACGCGGGCGGGACCTGGACCGGTTCGCCAAATTTAGCTTGGGTCCTCCAGGGCAAGAGATGGGCGGTCCTTTTTTGCCCGTGGGCAGCCATCTGGAAGGGCGTCCGTCCTTGACAGGCCTCTGACGAGTTTTATTTATAGGCCTGAGCTTCGGAAAGTGGGTCTGGCCCGCACCTGGGCCGCTTCGCTTATTAACCTACTTTCGGGACTCGATGTTAACAGCAGATAGGGTAACATGTGCTACATCTGCCGGACGGACCTCGGCTAAGTCCTCATCAATTAATTGACGTGGTCAGTTCATCATGCCATATGGCACTTGCCTATTTATTGATATGCTACAACGCGCACGAAATTCTGCCCCCTCCATTCTATCGTAGCCACTATACAGCCAATACATGAAGAACTTGGATGCTTAATTTTTTCCTTGAAGTCAATTGTAACAGGTGAAGAGTCCTTACGGGTATTTCATACGCAGAGGAGAAATTCACTCGGCAGCAGCCATTAAACTCATGGAGGATAACAATGACAATTCATGTAAAATGACGAACGACTTAAGTATTAAATCTTTGTGAAACCTTTCATTAGATCTCACGTGTTTTCTTATCGGTTTCAAACACATTTTAAGCAACACTCCATCGCGGTACATGACACCAAATTCATTTTATGGTCAATTTAAATGTTGTAAACTCCCTGAAAGGAAAAATAAAAGGTAAAACTCTATGTTAAGCGTGGTTTCAATAATTGAGCTGCTGCCGAACAAAGGGTTGGTATTCTTTAAATTAGTATAGTTCATTCCATTGTCCCCTCATCGATCGGTACTTTGTAGAACCCAGTTTTAGTGAAGAAACATAGTCTAGTAGCATGCTTGTTAATACAATTATCAGGAATAACTATTCCTTCCTATTCTTTTTTTTTAGTAACAGGGCGATCCTGAAACAGGCAACTCCCATTTGATAGCATAGAAAGGGAATTGAAAGGGGTGTGGAAGGTAGAGAAAGGTAGCCAAGGGTTGACTAGGGCCTATTCTACACACACGTACCAGAAAAATAAATCAATAATATATCATCGGAATAGTAAAAACGTAATTAAAACTCGTAAAAGAAGCCAGCGACTACCCGACGAAATCTTGGAAACAAATATTATAAATAATCATGTATTTTGTGCTAATACAAAATCTTGTTAGCATCCAACACAAGTCTCACAAAACTAATTGTCGTTCATTTTAATTGGCCCAGTAAAAAGTGTTGATTTTGCTAGTCTGCTTCAAAATTGATAGGATCTACCATAAGGGTGGTGAACTTTTAGAACATGGCTTGTCAAAATTTTGAAAAACCCTAAAATAAGTCTGGTACACAGCCCCATCCAAAATATTCATACATTTTTTTATATTTCCATCCACAATAAAACTATTTACATTTCTGATATTTATTTTATATATTCAAATCCCATTTAGAACCCAAAAAATTAGTTAAAAATAAATTAAAACACAAAAACAATGTACAGTAGTAACACAATAATCAAATGGTACGAAAACTAGAAATTAGCAACATTTTGTTGCTGAAGTTTGTCTCGTAATTCTTCGATTGCTGGTTCAGACTTGGTGCACTTTGAGACCAAGCACTTATTTCAACTGTTAGAAAGTTTCATTTGCTCATTTTAATAATATTTAATGCTGAGAACAAAATCTCACAAAAATATTTTGATGATGAAAAAATTGTTACCAAAACCATCGATAGATTTTTGTCACTAAAAGTGACAGGTAATCTGTTGCTAGCAGTCAAAAGTCTTTGTTCGTAGGTCCGCTTTTTTTCATTATTAAAATAGTTTCGTTCCACATTTTCAAGTTTGGACCTCAAGTCGACAAACGCGTGGGTCCAAATACTATTTTGAAAATATGCAAGTTGTATCTCGAAATCGTCCATTTGTATGCATTGGAAACGGGTCATTCCAAAAATGAGTACCAGTTTCATCTCTGACACGCGTGTCATTGGTTCGCCATCACTGATCTATCACAACAAAGTTTTAAAATAGTCAGTATCGTGTGTTTGGTTTAATGCTAGTGTCATAGTCAAGTCTCCGCTTCTTCTTCACCTCTTAGTATTTATTCCACACTTGGAAATTTATTCTTGACATCATTTACCAAGATAGATTGTAGAGGTAGCCGCCGAATCGTTGAGCTACAGAAAAGGTTTGGTTGATTCTAAAGCCATCGCGATGATTCATTCCGTTGAATCTGCAGTGCTTCCCGAATTCGTTTTCTTATTATATCCCACATCTCTCTCTCTCTCTTCCTCCCAGCCTCCGCTCCGCTGCAAGAGTTACGTAAACGTGGGCAGTGTTCCACCAGTGTGCTTATTTGTCTTGGAATCTTCAAGGAAGGTTTCCTGTCCTGCCTGGCAGTGTGTGGTTCAACGAACGCTGCCTGGTATTGGCCACGAAGGTTGCGAGTGACGTCACGGTCGAGACCGCCAGACAGGGAAAGGAAAAACACTTGTAAATAAATAGAGGCGAGGACGTGGGAACAAGTAAGCGTACGGCTTTACAGACCTGCTGAGATAAGAACGTGCCTCAATACACAACTCCCGCACACTCGCTTTCTCCGACCATTTATCTCCAGCCTCTTCCACATGGCTTGGGTCCTTCCACCTTGCGTTCAACTTCTCTAGTTGCTTACCTATAACTGCAGGTTTAAAATTATGCTCAACACCTCTTTTTTTGCCCTTCGTCAAGGACTTACTGCGGCTGAGCAGAGTTTGTTGGCGGGAATTACATAAATAACGTATTTATGTATATAATGAAAACTACTTTCACTCCATAAAAATAAACTAAGGCGACAATAAGTGTAAATACCACGATAACACTTCCCTTCTCTAGTCTACACTGAAGAATGGGAGAATCGGGAGATTTTAGATAATCACAGTACTTCATAATTCACTCCTAACAAAATAGACAACGGGGACTGTATATAAATATATCACAATTAGAAAAACGTTAATACTTACGTCTGATTTACATAAAAAATTAAATAAAATTCATGACCTGATTCGGACTTTATATTTCTTACAATCAGAAAGAAGAACGTTTCGGTACTAATTTGTAACTTTTTCAGGTTTTTATCCTACATTTGTTGAGGAGCCTAGGGGGAACTTAAAAAATTGTAAAATTTTGGATTGTAACTCTAAACATAGTGTAAACTTGTGGTGAAAATTAGGTGTGTTATCTTAGATGCGTAACTTTTGTTTCATACAGTTTCTACGAACATTTTGTAAGATCATGTTTTCATGATAACCTCGTCGTCCATCACTATTTCTCCGCAGGATGAAAACCCGAAGAAATTACGAATACATACCGAAACGCTGTTCTTTTTGATTCTATGAAAAACAAAAATTAATTATGTTTTCTTTATTTGCAATTAAATTTCAAAAAGACTGTAAATTTGGCGGCAAAGAGCTTCCTTGGACGTGTTCACAAAGACGTAATTGCAAATTGTAAGAAGAGAATATAGAAAAATAATTTTCAGCTGTTACTAAATTTCTTTCGAGTTACACTGAATTATCCTACCTATTTATATAAATAAAAATGAATGTAAATATGTTTGTCCCTTATGCGTTTCAATTCTAATTACGTTTCAGTGCTCAACCCAGAGTAGGTTTGTGGCTGCTGAGTCGTTTCAATGAATCTCTTACACTTTATATCCATAGCGAACTGGGATATTATTCATCACCTTAAAGTAAAGGGAATAACCCAGACTTCCTTATTGTACCGGGATTATTCTACAATTCATTAAGGTATCGGCAGCATTTATTACTCCTCTTGGCTACAGAGTATATTTTGGCCTGCCTTAAGGTACCGTGATTATTTATATCTCTTTTTAAGTGCAGGGACTGTTTTTTATTTTTTTTAAGTACCGTGTGTTGTTTTGGGTTCTATTAGGGGTACTTGGAGAATTTTAAAGCCTCTCTAATACCGGAAAAAATTCTCGTTCTCTTTAAACACCGGGAATTTATTAGTATTTTAAGGTAGCGTGCTAATTTAGTATAGCTGGAGAATTATTGACTCAGTTACGGTTCCCACCGACATCCCGGTTAATTAGAAGCTAATCCCAAGACGACATAGGTCAGGGTATTCTCACCATGGTATTAATAGCCACAAAAATAACGGTCTCGATAGCAGTTAACCAAAAATTTAATCATTTTCTGGGATAATATAAATAAATATCCCGGTACTCGGCCAGTTGCTTTTAAAATGGGAGAAATGTGATAATAAAGTCTCAATGTCCATTTCAGTATTATCGTCAACAAGCACACATCACACTCTTGTAGCGCTTCAAGGGAGACGTTAATTACGTTAATCTAATTCAGTCATTGAGTGACAACAGGAGTATTGTTGCTCACATGAATCGTGGGGGAGATAAAATTCATATACTACTGTCATCAATTTTATTGTAATGGTCTTGTCGCCGTTGCTCGTCATCTCCTACAGGACTCTCGAAGTAACCGAGTGGAGATTTATGCTAAACGATGGATCTGGAAAGCCGAATGGATGTATGTATGCACGCTGAGGCGTGTTCGATATATCCCGCACAGTTCTGTGGAGGGAAAATGTATTACATAACGAAACCTGTTCCAGATCTCGTTTCTGACAAGTTCCTTTTTTATTCGCCCGTATCGGACACGCTCGCTGTGTGTCAAAAGATTCGTTCTGAACATTCACACGCAACTATGCAACACGGTTCTGTTCACGATTGCATCGCAACGTATCAGTAACAGTCAGCTGTCACTTCCAAAGTTAACCATCGAAATAATAAGGTAAAATCTTCTCGTGGTCCAGCGTTGTTACGATTCAACCTTGAGATTCTGATTTCTTTCACTTTGGGCGCGATAAACAGCCTACGGTAAACATTTTGAGTCGGCAGCATTCTCTTCAACTCCTCTTTAGCGTTTCGCAAATAGAATATCTAATCTGTTCTGAGAACACGGCCTACTTTGTGACCATCTGTTAAAATATTTGTATCTGCTCGAATGTTGATGGCATCGCGAAAGGAACACATGTACGAGAGTAATCGTTGCTCAGTTGATCAATTGATTCTCTTTGTACAGTACTTGAGAATCTGTCTACACCTTTAAGCAGTACACAAAGAAATGACGTCACTGAAATCTGCCTTATTTTGATAAACACATTCTAGAACCGCGAAGCTATCTGGTTCTGTTATTTTCCACAGCCATCACCACGGTATCCTCACAATTTAATTTTTCGTCGATTTTTTTACACAATTACGATTATTACGTTTGTAGTGCCAGTGTACAACACTGGAAAAATTAGAGAACGTTGTAGGCGTCTTAACGACCTAACGTAAACCAATCAGAGCAATAAAAAATACTGAAAGCAGATTTCCGTAAGTATTGACTCCTGGACCTTTCCCTTCGTGTACCTGAAATGACAGGGTAAAATTAGCTCAAAAATGATGTGAAGGAAAATAGTAACGGGATAACTAAATTTTACTTCAAGAATTTTAGCTTTAGAATTATTGAAGGTTGATATTTGTATGGGATTCCTGTTCAATTGTAAATGTGATGTATAAAATTTATGTTAAAAAATCTGTACAGATAATTTCTTCGAATAATTTTTAAAATTTTTGAATGACCTACTTTTATTTTTTATTTATATGATAATGGTGAAATCCCTTGGTTTTTATCAGTCACGCCATTTATTGAACCAAAACTGTATATTAATTTAGATTTGAAATTTATTCAATTTTTCAGGAGCTTTCGGCATAGCCATAGTCATCCTCAGTTGTTAAATAATTTTGTATATGCATATAATGCCTTCTCCGTCGACTGAAAATTGAAGATTGAATTTTATCTTTCCTTTCTTGTCAATTCTTAGTTGTAAAATTTTGTATATTTCTTGTAATATTATATTTGACGTATCCTATTTCCTCAACCGAGGACTAATGGATAGAATAATAATAATATTAATATTATTATAATAATGTCTTATTTTCTCGTGGAATGTACAGGAGTCCAGATTATGCTGGCCTACACTGGGCATTTATCGAAATTCGGAGTTCCAGAAGTTCAATAAATATTTCGCCCCTGTGATAACGAAACACGATCAGCAACATATATCCATTAATGGTCGATATTTACATTGAGTCCAGAAGTTCCGCTTTTGGCGGAAATGGTAGAATACGCCAAGACTAGGGAGGATGTGGGATGTGATAGCTATGTAGTGATGAAAAGGCTTGTGCAGGATTGGTTAGCGTGCAGGGTTGCATCAGACCACAACCTTCCGCTCTAAATATAAGTAATATAAGGCGACGCTAGAAGTTGATCACGGGCACGTAGCACCATAACTGAGTTTAGTTTTGCTGGCGCCTTGATAGAGGTGAACGTGTGTGTAGAGGTGTGTACGTAGGGCATCAGATAAGCGACAGACATACCCGTTCCAAGGACACCTGTATCAAGCATCTTATCTCCAGACAGCGAACAACAGCTTGTTGCCCGTAGTGGAAACCACGAAGCCCACCATCGACGTCGTGACGGCCGTGGAGGGAGGGAAATAATTGAATCGGTAATACGCAGAGAGGCGTGTTAATCGTCTCACCGAGACAAAAGCCCTCCCTGCCGTACACCTATATCGATTGCAGAGGAACATCCCCCGCAGCACTGCCAACGGCTATTCGTAAATACACGGAGCTGCCAAGCTGACAACAAAAATCAAACGCCCATAAAAAGTGAACGAGCGCGGGTGAAAACTCATTTAATGTCCGGGCGCCAAAGCTGTAACGTAGCTAGACGATAAACCCGACACAAAGGCTACGGGCTGCGTTTAATGGTCACGGTAAATAAAAACCTTCACTCGGGCAACTGTCCACATATCATCGTTGTCATCATTCACAGTTTCCTCCTTGCTTGCACTCCCTTGCCGCTTCCATCCATTAGTCCGTCAGGTCGCACCTACCAAACAGCTGGACCTGACCTGAGAACTCTCTCCCAACTACGCTTGCATCGCATCGTCTCTTGCCCACTCATATTTCCGAAAGCTAATTAGGAATAACGGCATCCTTAATGCCAAAGGTCAATAGATTATGCTCGCGCCGATACGGCAGCATTACAAATACAAACCCGTAGTGTTGAAATGGAATCCGCTTTAAGGGAAAGCTGCTTAAACCAATGCCAACTATGAGCGTAGTGGATGACAAAGTTCAACAATAGACTTTGGTGGGAGGAACAGGTGAATTTCACGACCTGAAAAACGTGGAATTCCTTACATATCATAATGAGAAACTTTAAAAAGGAAAGTTGAAAATCAAATAGGTTGCTAGTATATTTGACTTAGGTTAGACCAATTTTGGAATACGGGGTGGTTTGTTGCGATCACTACGAAATTTCAAATAGAATTACTAGAGTACGTTCAGAAAAGGGCTCCTACGTTTTAGCGAAGATGGCCGGGTCATAGGTTGGGAGAAAGCAAGGCTGCGTTTGCTATTCAAAAACCATGGATTGGAAGTAGCTCCAAAATACAAAAAGCCCAGTTTTATATGTAGATGGGATCATCCATTCAAAGTAAAATGTATAAAACAAAAACAGGTGCTGGCAAACTTTCATTCCTAAATGGGACTGGAATAATTTACCAGTGGGAGTGGTTGCGGGAAATCATCACCAGAAAAATTAATTTAGGATAAATCTCAGATAATGTGTGAAGTGATTATTCTCAACAACATAAAGTAGGGCAAATATTGAGTGTTCAGGTCAAATAAGTTAAAATATTAAAGCTATTACGTTTCTCATCTTCTGTACGTTTTTTTTTAAATATTCACTACTGATGCTTTAAATGCGTTTCTGTTTTAACTCTGGCTTCTTAAACGTCTAATAACAACCCCTTGGCAGCCAATACAATTTTAAACGACCCAATGTAATAAAAGTATTCCATGCATGAAAAACAGTAAACATGACGTAGTATTCAGTCATAAGACTGGTCTGATGCAATCCTCCATGCCAGCCTATCCTGCGCAAGCTCTTTCATTTCTACATAGCTACCACACCCAACATTCTCCATAATCTGCTTATGGTATTACATCCTAACCTTCCTCTTCTGTTCTTACCTCACACACTTCCCTCTAATGCTAATTTTACAAGGCCCTAATGTGGTCTATTAATCTATCCCTTCTATTGGTCAAACTGCTACAGTAAATATAAAATTAATATATTGCAGAATCTACAATGCCGATACCGTGAGGAATAAATAACATGAGTCCATTCTTATCAATTATGTATTTGTTAGAATAAATAAAATTTGGAAACGATTGTTTCCTTAATTGAACATTTCTATACCCAAACCCAAAGATTATTTAATTCTAGAAATATGAATGTAATGGATGCGCTGACATAAATATTTAAAACTAGGTTCAGTTAGTACAGGTCCTAATATTGAACAATATTTTGATTCAATGTAAGTTAATGTGGAGCAATCAGATTCACATAAGTCCGTTAAGCAAAATGGTAGTAATAGGTTTTGAGTAATTTCCTATAGTACTGGATATTCTGATTTGATTTCATTCCAAAATTTATGTAACGGTACTTGGGTAAATATGAGTCGCAATCTTGAATATTTGGATAGCTCTGCAAGTTCTTCTTTAAAAAGAAGAAATCGATTTACAGCCTCGTACCACAGAGGTCCGGAGTTCGATTCCTAGCATGGACCTGGGATTCACGTTGTCTGGGAAAACTTGACTACAATAAAAACCGGTACTTAATTAGAAATTCGCTAATGGCCCTAGATGTTGGTGCAACTATAAAATGAGAATTTAAAAAATCGATTTCTTGCTTCAAAACAGTATAAACACTGAGTATTTGATTTTAACTGATTGTGAGAGCGTGTATGTTACTTCAATAAAATTATTTATAGTTACCAATTTTTACGCCACACCTCAGTACTTATGGGATTCCTCCCTGGGGAGGAGGGGAGACCACAGTTTTTAATTATAATACCAGAATATAGCAATAATACAAGTCTACGCAGGTCTATTCCTCTAACTTACTTATCGAAAGAAATCGTAATACAAATGGTAGGAAGGCCAAAGCTCATCATGGGCTGTAGCACCGAATACAAATGGTTATTTAACTTCACTTTTACACACACTTGTCTTGAATAATTCAAGGCATTTCCCGTCAAGCGAAATCGTTTGAATCTGTAATCGGAATAAGCAGCATGTGTACAGGGAATCGATTCCAATCTGTTAAGCTCCGTTCAAGAAATTGAAATTTCCGAAAAGAAGATGCCAGTTTTTGTCTGATGCTACCTTCAGACTTCGATATATATATTTTTTAAAAAGACAGTTATACGGCTGCAAACGTTAATATAACCTACACGCAGGGGGAATAACTCATTAATCCTGAATGCTTAAATTGTACATTTTCATGTATAATAACCTAGTAGACTGCAGCTATTGACGCAGAATCTACCATTGGCCACGTGTCACACCAAAAAAATTGCGTCTTGTCAGTCATCCCCGGTGGAGTGGAAAGGACGTAATAAACAATAAAGACTGCAGCCAGTAACGAATTCCATATGTAACTGATTCTAATATTAGCCTTGGCAGAATAATGCGGAATGATGCGCATTTTTTTCATAAGGATATAAGGCTGCAGATAGGTGCCGCATCGTGTGTTTGTGTTTAAGGTCTGCCTTGTAGCCGGATAACCTTGAATGGAGGCGAGCGGTGCGCGAAATGAGCAATCGTGAGTACTCGGCCGTTTCCGCCAGCCTTCGTGACGCCGATGCCAGCGACCTCAGCGGCGGAGTGCGGAGCTGCACTGTGTGAAGGGCAAACCAAGGTCACGACGGCCGCGGTCGGCCTTCGCCGCGAATAAAGTAAAAGAGAAAGGCATTCCGAACAGCCAAGGATGCTCGCCACAAACGATTACAAAAAAGAGAGAGACAGAGAGAGCGACGCCATTAAAAACGACGCTCGGCACGACACACGCAACACGTCGTGAAGATCAGCAAATCAGACACTTCACTGGTCCACGCCGTTGTCATCCACATCACTAAGATAATGACGTCACCTCCATATCTAGTAACAAGTGAATGGCAAATTTGCACTGTGCCTACATCACGAACGAGATTTTATATTAAAAAAAACTTAAACGGAATTTGTGGGACATTTTGCAAATTTCCTGCACAAAGTACCAAGTGGGTGGGTATATTAAATCAAGGTGGAATTTAGTTTCAGCAACACACATTTGGTACTAAGCTCTTCAACGCAGGAAGAGAGACGTAAAACAATTAATTACCTCATTTCGCAATCGTGACAATTGCACGGGAAAGCTTGTCCATCCACAAGTGTGGTTAATTCTAGCCTGACCAAGATTAGCAATGGACCAGCCTTCGGTTTCGATACTGGGATAATTTTGATGAAAGGATTCTTGGGGTTGCAGCCGGCTGCAAACCCAAGAATCCTTTCAACGATTAGTTCACCGGGAAAACCTGCGGATGGGATAATTTTATTAGTGAAATTATAGAAGTAAAACACAAAGAGGAACACCAGAGGAAGCAGATCGATCCACGTTTCGGGTCTCATCATTCCCTCCTCTATTTCAGTTAAAGTATCCCGTCGAATATGGAATATCGTTTTCAGAATAGGGATAACATAGTTTATTCCAAATGGAGTCACACGCTCGCCGTATCGATTCCGACGCGTGCTACTTTGGACGCTTGATACGCCATGATCATGGTCACGTGGGCAAGTAATTTACGTACAGCGGGGAGACCTTGAGCGCGTACAGTAATAAGAACAGCTCGGACTTTGACACGGACCGTGGACCACCTCACCTACGTCACTACGTCCACTATTCTGGCCGTCACATCTAAGATGGTAATTATTTTATCAGCAGGCTGAACTTGCGATTCCTGCACACTTCCAATGATCATCTTTCCAACTATGTGAAATTGCACTCGTCATATCCCATTGTTTGACACGTTGCCACTGCATTTTTCCGCCGCACGTTCCATTAAAAATAAACTCACACACACACAAAATGCCATTTTCTCGCCGTGTGTTCCGTTGAAATGAAAATGAGAGCTTTTTATAACGGCGAAGTGGTCTTCAAATTGAATTCCACCACGTAAAAAGCCGAGACGGCGCATCCTCAAATAATTTTATTTTCAATTTAGCATTTGGTTCCAAGTAAAGTAATTTCTATTATTATTAATTTTTTAATGTTGTATATTAAAAGCAATAAAATTACACGACACTTCACAATTAAATTGTCTTGATTAATTTTACCATTTGTCTGTTCTTTGATGGTATGATCTTTGTTCTCATATCCTCCATTTGGTTATAAATATAGACGAGGATCACAATAGATGGTCGATACGTCTGTAATTTTTTATTGGTACTTATCTATCATGCGGGAGGTTAATTAGATATTTATAAATGTTCTTCACAAGCGTTAATTATTCTTATAATTCCAAATTTTATGTCCGGCCGAAGAACCCACTGAAGTTAATTTGTAATACTGAACTGATTAGAGCTTATTTTCCATTATATTTGTCCCAAAAAGGGAAGATGGCTGAAATGGAATATGGAAAAGGAATCATACTGCAACGAGAAGAAATAAAAAAAACCTACGGTTCACCGATGATATGGTAGTATTAATAAATGGCATGAACGTGGTCCTGGAGAATTATTTAAATATGATGATTAATAGAGGAAAAATAAAGGTAATGGAGTGTAGCATAGGAAATAGAGGAGTAACGAAAGGCTGTTAGATTGGGGAGGGATACTTTGTAGGAAGTTAAGAAATTCTGTTACTTGGGGATCATAATAGCTAGAGTAAGACAGCACAGGCAAGGAAGACTTTACCAAAAAAAGGGCAATTTACTTACGGTTAAATGTGTGAAAATTAGCAAATTATTGCTAAAATGTTCGTATGAGTGTGGCGTTATATGGGTGCGAAACGTGGACGGTAGGAGTTGCAGAAAGGAAATGAATAGAAACCTTTGCAATGTGGTGCTATAGGCGAATGCGAAATGAATGGATAGAATCGCTAACGAGGAAGTTATAAACAGAATAGGGCAAGAGCGAACAATATGGAGGACGTTGATAACGAGAAGGTATGGATTAATAGGTCACGTTAAGACATGAGGATCTTGTAAAATCAGCATTAGAGAGAAGTGTGTGGGGTAAGAAAAGAACAGTGAGCCCAAGGATGGAATACGCTATGCAGGTTAGGGAGGATGTGATAGTTATGCGAAAATGAAAAGGCTTGCGCAAGACAGTCTAGGACTGAGTACTCCAACAACAACATATTTATAATGATTACTATACGTAAGATGAAACATCATATTAAAAATGTACTGGCAACTGTACCAGTTTTGCAAATTGTTCGGAAATATAATGGCTAATGGGAAATACTTAAACGGGAACTGGTGGAATCCGATCCCCTACGCCCCTAACTCATGATTGGTGCAGAACGAGTGACATCCACGATATAAAATGAAAGAAAAACTATACTTAATTACAATGTAATGGGGGTGGCTTACTCTGGTCGGGAAGGGCTAACTCGTGACGTACTCCTCTTTAGCCCCCAAACGTATACCCCACGACCTGGCCCTTCCCCTTCCCGAACAAGCCATGCCCATTACCAACTTCTCAAATATTTTGTTAAATTACGTTTATTTAGAGTTGCATTAACTTCTATGGTCATTATCGATTAAATATTTACAATCAATCAATTACGTTTACAACTGACTGCATAGGCTAATTAAGTTATATTTATCTTAATATTCTGACAGCAGTATTTTTTGTAATATTATTAGCTTTATTTTCCGCGAATTATTTATCTTAAATTTTAATCATTGGAATATTTGTAATTTACAGATTATATCATTTGATAAATGATTGCTGTTCATTCTACACAGCTTGTTTTTGTATTGGTTCCAAAGTAAAAGCAAACCATTTCCACTATTCCAATGTCAATCGGATTCCCTTCGCTTCTGAAATATTCATTCTCGTGTAGCAGTGTACATTGAATCAGATAACATTTTGAGTTCAGAGAAATTGTGATGATAAATAATCAATAATGGCGAGGGAAGAAAGCCGCGACTGAATCGGGTACGTCCACGACTGACAACTATTGTTTTCTAAATTCATTTCATGCAACAGATATTAAATACTGAATAACGTGCCTGATATTAGCATAACAACACAAAAGGCTATTCCTCTTTAGGTAATCCGTGTTGACCGACGTACGAAACAAAAATATCTCATTAAATATTATAAATCGTGATTTAGGCACAACAGCACGTTACTAATTTTCTTATAAATATTTATATACCCAGCGTGGCAAGAAGTACTCACGTGTTAAGTTTCTGCGTTCGCATAGCTGCGCTCTCATGCGAGACGTAAAGTGACCTTGGACGGACGAATTTTTTTCCTCATAACGGTTATGGCCACGTTAACTTAGCGGCGACATTTTTTTCTTCCATTCTTTGTATCGGAATCCGCGTGGCGCGCACAGGTTGCGATTTCATTACAACTCTCGTAAAGCCGATTGCTTCCACAGTCTTCACGTTTGCTTTACCTAACCGTCGTACAAAATAACATTTCTCCGGAACGTTCGCTAATTGCCAGCGGACATATTACGTCCAAAGCGAATGTTGCAGTTACTTTCAGGCAAAGACAATTTACCTGCGCGCACGGAAAGGGCAAAGATACTGCACGCCAAAGCGAGTGTAAACTTTGAACTGACCAACAATGTCGGTTAATTTATCAGTTGTAGCAGTAGCAAAGATTCTACAAACTGCAATATTAGCATAGAACTTCGAGGTCTCGTAAAGATTGCAACTCTGCAGAGTAAACAAGCGTTTCACGCGTACTTTTTAATAGCTCATGTTATAATTTCAGCACGTCTTCCATTATTACAAGCAAAACATAAAAGCAAAATAAATATTGCTGACCAAACAATGGCGTCGTAACTCAATACACCACGCAAAATACAGCCGAGGTAAAATTACTTTATGAAGCATAGGTTATATTTTATTCATCGAATAAAGAACAGTTTAATAAGCATTCCGAAAACTGGTATGAATATTTTACTCACAGAATTTCGTGAAGATAATCAGTAACCTTGACTCTCTTCACTATAAATGCCTACATCACTTTGTCGTCAGTAATTTTATGAAATATAGTTTGTAACACCTTAAGCAAGTAGATTACAAGTCTCGGACAAAACCGGTCATAAGTTAGCAGCTAGTGCAAAATATAATAATTATATATGACACTGTAAAATAGAATCGTGATACTATTGTAGGAAACAACAATGGAAATTTTACAGTCAATTTTAATCAACTACAACGACGTTTCGTCTACTAATTTAGGAGGCTTAATTAAATTGATTCATGTTTTAATTATTTGATTGTACGCTTTTATAATTATAGTGTATCTTCTCAAAACGTAGAGGTCCAAATGTAAAATTTAAAACGATTCAAACCACGGCAGAAAATTTTATATTAGAACCAATACTTTTTGTTGTTTTTATGGAATACAGTCGTCAAACTAGTCTGATGTAACCCTCCATAATAACTTATGTTGCGCAAGCCTTTTTGATTTCCGTATAACTAGCACATCCCAAATTCTCTCTAATATGCTTAACGTATTCCAGCTTTAGCTTCCCTCTTCTGTTCTTCCCCCACACACTTCCATCTAATGTTAATTTTACAACACGTCAAGTGGCCTATTAATTTATCCCTTCTCTTGGTCCTCGTCCTCCATATTGTACTCTTTTCCCCTATTTTCATTATAACTTCCTCGTTAGTGATTTTATCCACCCATCTGATTTCTGCAGCACCACATGTCAAAGATTTCCATTATTTCCCTTTCTGCAACTCCTATCGTCCAAGTTTCGCAGCCATATAACGCCATATTCCGTAAGAAAACTTTATTTAACGATTTCCTAATATTCTCACTTATATTTCTCATAAGTAAATTCCTCTTTTTTTTTCTTTTTGCGAAAGCCCTCTTTGCCTGTGCTATCCTACTCTTTATGTCTACTATTCTTCTACCATCCCAAGTAGAAGGATTCCTGAACTTCCTTCAAAATATCCCTTCCCAATCTAACAGGCTTTGTTATTTCAGTTTTCCATACTACACTGCAATAACTTCGTTTTCCCTCTATTAATCCTCATATGGAACCATTTGTCAGATCCACGTTCATGCCATTTATTATGTTTTCCAAGTCTTCTTCTGGCTCACCTAAAAACGTGAAAGGTTCACAAATTTGAAGGCTGAAGAAATTTGTCACATTTTTAACTGACGTAGTTCCAAGTTCGTGGGCAGAACGTCGTTGTAGTTGAATAAAATCTTTTAAATGGACCGTAAAATTTTCATTTAATTTATCATATTGTATTTAAGATGGCCAATTAGTCCGAAAGCTCTTATTTATATAATAATGAGGATGCAATAAATAAAATTGTTAAAATATCACTGAGGACATTTTATCGGTCTGACAACCATCCAAATATCAAAGCCCCGCTGCGCCATATTGAAGAATAGAACACTTAAAGAAGAATGATTTAAAATTGAGATATCAACAATTTTTCCTATCGTACAAGTATAATCGGACCTGGGATGCATGTTAGGAAACATGACTTTAGTTAGTTACCTTGTTTTGCTGTTTATCGTCGTCTTGCGGCTCTTACGTTTTCCATTCACGTGACCAAAGCGGCGAAGATTACAGGAAAGATGTTGTAGTATTTATTTTATTACTCAAATTTGTCTGTAATTTGGTGACTTTCTTTGTGTGTGTTGGGTAATTTGGAGCAGCCGCGACGCAGATCAGTTTCCGTGGGACACCTCGTTGCACCCGCTCCAGCCCGTGTGGATTGTTAATGAGATAAGGAGGAGGCTCGGCGTAGACTCGAGGCCAGGAGGAAGCTGCCTGTGACGCGGCGGTCTATTTCAGCTGCTGAGCTCACCGCTCTGGTGCTCTGGAAGCTCGTGGGAACCTCAATCCTGCCTGACCCATCTCGCAAGGCCCTTCCATTCACTCTGTCTGGTCCTGAGATTTGGGGGCGTCAGGAAATCGGCCTTGGTTGGAACTATACGGGAAAGTGAACCGTACCAGTTAGTCTGCTGGTGAGTCATTTGGTGCGTCGTGACCTCGGTCTACCAGAAGCTTGTCTGCTGTCCCTCTAATCAGTGGTGATTGGGTCTCGTGCCTCTATGACGTCTCCATAATCCTTATAGAGAGGCTATCGCCTTATAAAACGGCGCTTAAAAGGCCGTGTAGTATTTAGGACACGGTGACACATTGCTAGAACTCAGCTCAAGGCATACCTTCTCTAGGCTCGCATCTGATTCAGGGTGTCGTAAATGCTGTTGGAAAGTCCTTTACTTATTCTCAACCAAAAGAAACGAGGCAATTATAATTAATCTGTTTCATCGAACAGCTTTCCGGGTTCATCGAGACTGCGAAAGGACGTCACCAGCCTTTGGTAGATTTTTCTTATATACCGAATAAAGTCTTTTTGGGATTCCAGTCTGGTGAATTGGTCGATAACACGCGACATTTGGAAGACTGCCTTAGTAACAGGGTTATGACGAAACTTCCCCACTATCCACGAGATTCAGGGGTGGGGTAGAACCTGGTTGATTGGCTCCGCCAGTGGACAAGTTTACAAAGTTGCGGCGCAGCTATGTTTGGAGGATTCTTAAAAAAATTCCTTGTTCCGGACTGTCGGTTGGGAAGGAAACAAAACTGAAACTTTAATATTCGTAACCCAGAAGTGGGCAAATCAATGCTGCGTCAGAAAGTGTCTGTGGGGTGTCCGTAGAGTACGGACGGACTTTACAGAGAAGTCTGTGGAGCTCATCGGAGAGTGCAAAAAGTTTTCCTTTTATGGCACGAAACTAAACCTTACAACTGTAATCGACCCTGAAAGAAATTTCCATGCTTATGTTTAATAATTTTACAATCTAATATTGTACTATTTCATATTTTTTGGTTTGACTGCTATCCATTAAAATGATAAAGAAATAACTGTGTTTTCGCCACCGTGACTCAATGTCTTGGTCAATTAATTTTTTTCTCCGCTCTTCAAATAACATTTCCTTTATTTCTCTTCTTGTGGTTCCCCTACAACCCTAAACTCTATTAATATTCACCGCCAACACTAATTCAATCAAATATTATTAACTGCAATAACAATTGTTCATAGCCCTGTCGTTTCTCTCTGTCAATGGACTTAACAATTTATTCAAGTTATTTATTTAGCGAATAAAATCTATATACCTTGTAATAAGAACGGAACTTCGGATAAAAGTTTTCGCAATGAATAAATACGTTGATGATAACTAACTCACCCACCCAGGAAATATCTACTATTTAGAAATGTCTAGGACGACACGGACAGGAGATTGACAGACAGTACAGCGTTTGTGTCACAAGGGAACCGTAAGTGGAGAAGAGGGCCGGGATTTGATGGATAGTTTGGAGAAGGGAAACAACGATATTGCCCTGGGGAAGAGATAACGTGCAGGAGAATGGTGAAAGAGTCGCCCAAAGGGCTGCAGGAGGAGGAAGAGGAAGTTTCAAGGTGGATAAGATATAATTGTGATGATGGATCGCTGTGGCCATGGATCCTTCAGACGCCAAGAAGCGTTCGTTTCACATATATATGATGAACAGGAGTGCAGATGCCCGTCTGAATGACCTCAGTGAAGAAGACATCTCAAGGAGATTACATGAAAGGTTGACCACCGTTTAGTTGACATGCACTTAAGAATACGTCAAGGATAGGTTTTTTATGATTACTTAACATTAAGTATTGCCTTGTGGATGGTCAAATGATCAGCCCTGAAACTTTTCCTCTACATTTAACTCGATCTTTACAATTACTTTCAAATCGTCGAAGTGCCTATCATCCTGCTTCATATTGACGTCATATAGGAATCAACTCCTTCTCAGGAACGATTTTTAGGATCTAGTAGGCTTTTGTTTCCTCCGTAGAGTTTGTGACACTATATTGGAACTGGTTCATCATCTTCTGTGCACTATATTTTTTCCCCATCATTCTCCAGCATCTTTTTTTTAAAAAGATTTCATATTAGTCAAAGATAGGAACAATAGAACAATTGTTGAACAAGATAAACAACTTCGCAAGTATGAATGGTGAAATTAGCAACCAGTAAAGGTATGAACGTGAAGCTGATGGTCAGAGTATTAATTACTGAAGCCTCCCACTATGTAGGCTAATCCACCTCTCAGTGAACTTTCGGTGTGCCAGACCTGTTGAATGATGATGATTACTCTAATTTGACGTAGGCCAAGTACAGACAGGAGTTTCACTCTCTGGAATTCACAACGCCATGATGCGCACTCGGGGAAATTATTCACTGCGCGATTTACAGGCGACACCTCGGCCTTCAAATCTTCCAACTGTTAATCCATCGTTAAATTATTCAAAGTGCGTACATTCGAGAAGCTTTCTACGACGACGCGAATCCCTAAACGTTTCTCAACTTTCTAACGGCCAGAGAAATAAAAAGATGATAACGTTCCGAAGACAATGGCGGTCGCCCTTCAGGGTACATACAGGTGATTGATTTATTTGACGCTTTTTGTCGGTTATTACGAGTAGTGTCGCAGTCTGTGAGAGAGAATGCGAGTTCCTCAACAAGTCACACGTAAAAGGAATATTCACATTAAAGACTCATTAAACGACAATTTCACAGGTAAAATATTATTCAATTTTTACAACGTTTCGTGCTCGCCTTTTGAGCTTTATCAAGCAGGATTTTAAAATATTAAACGGATAAAATATAAAATTTTCCTATTGGTCTGTATACCTGGACAATTTAACCAGTCCAAGGACGAAAAATTAGATATTTCAACAATTTCTACTACAAAATTTTTAAAAACTGATATGTTGTATTAATTTAATATAAATCATGTATTTAATCCATGAACTGACACTTTTCATTCACGTATGTACAATTTTTTTAAAAAAGAAGTGAAACATTATTTCCAAAAGGAAAATATTATTCAATTCCTAAATAATGTTATAGACAAATATATTCCAAAATAGAGTCGAGGAATATTATTTAATATAAATTTTATTAATGCAGTTGTAAATTATACAAATTGAGTTAGTAAATTTATTAATAAAGTTATGGTTTCATTACTCTGCGGTAAACGCTAGTTTGATTATTAAATGCTGCCAGAGATGAAAAACAAAACAGTTTCGTGTGATACGGGAGCAAAGATCACTTTACAGGAAAGGTAAATCACCTCTGGAGACAAAATAGAAACACGATGCAAATTTAAATACTGTAAAATAAACCGTTAGGTGTTTGAATTGCTGATAAAATGTTTATTCAACTAAAGGTCGGGAAATTTCAATCTTGGCCAATCCAAAAAAAAAGAATAGAATTAACTATGTTATTTGCAAAGCGGGTTTTAAAAATAATTTGTTTGTGGCGGTTCGAGTAATAGACCGAAAACTACAATAACGTTTCAAACGACAGATTTTCCAACGATCCTGTCATACTTTGCATGCTCCGTCAAAGGGAGAATAAGAGGAATAAAAAACCTTAAAAACCTTCAACTATATTCGGTGGAACCTGCTTCATGAGTGAACCCTTTCCACTTTGCGGAAAGAACATTTTTATGTGATGTTTATTTTGCCCTAGCTCAATAATTTTTTAAGTTAATCTTTTTGTTTATTTAGTTTATCTCAACTGCTTTGGGTAAAGCAAGCGACAACTTTATACTCCTACGCCAACTTAATCACTTTATACAGAATTAGAAAAAAACAATACTAAGTAAGACAACGTGGCAACAACCTTTCATCCAAGGCGAGGGACATCAAAGCTCGAGAACCAATCAGAAGTCGCCACGTGGGACCACAGTGAAGATTTGATAGTACGCCATTAATCACCCTGGCAGCCGAGATATGACTTTTCTCCGGAATTTGTGATTAATTACACTACAGATGCCAGTGAAGAGTAAACGAAAAATTCCTCGATTGAAATTATCACCTCTGTATCGTTATTACCGAGGGAAATGTTTCAGTCATAGAAATGTCTACAGAAACGTTGTTGTACTGTTAGATAAAGCATTTTTTGAAAACAAAAAAGAGTTGTCTGTCAAGACTCGTAAAAATATTTGATTAATAACTTCTATATTTTGAGAGGAAATGTGCTTGTCAAAGTAAGAAGAAATGCATCAGTTGAAGCTCAAGTATAATGGAAGAAAGACAGGAATGAGAAAATGTCGACGGGACCAGGGACTCGACCCTTGACCTCCCGTTTTCCGGGGAGATACTCTACCACTGAGCAAATCTGAGCCGACGTCCAAGCAACGATTCAACATTCCTCCACTCATGTAAACCTAAGCCAAGTTCAACTACAATTTACTAATCACACCTACTTTCTAGGAATTTTGTGAATAATTGACAGTGTCTAAAGTGTTCTAAGGTACATGGAATTGAAGTCAAATCAAGAAGAAATATTTCAATTGAAGCTCAAGTAATACGCTTGTAACAGAAACCAGCAGATATTATTGATCACATAATAAAACTCGTCAATGGAGACCCAAACTTTGCCCGCCTTATGTAAGTGAAAGAAAAATTATTTTTTCAACGTCTACCCGAATTTCTGGGGCACAAAATATTTTTCATCGCTCCACCCCAGGAATTGGATCAGCACGCTTTTTTTACTACTTCTTCTGAGGGAGAAGCTACACAAATTTATGATTTTATCATAAGTGTCACTCGTGCTATAGTTCTCATTAATTATTTGAGAAATACATCAATCAATGCCGACGTTAAGAGGTCAAGAGAAACATTTTTTCTTTCTATTATTTTAAGAGAAAAAGAAGATAGATGCAAACGATTGAACGAGCTCAAAGATCCGAGCACATCAGCAACTTCTTCTTTCGCGTGATTAATGAATGCAGAAGAAAAAGAAAACTCAAGGGCGGTATCGGTTAAGAAGAAAGTGTGTGTGTGTGTGTAGGCCGAGCTAAAGACTCATTAGCGGGCGAGTAATGAGTTTCCAAGCCGCTGTGTCACCGAAGCTAATCACGACACCAGAAAATTCGCGCAACCACGGACGGGGATCCTCTTCCACGATCAATCAGTCTTCCCATGACAACGCTGCAGCATGGTGGGTGGATGGGATTGATGGACGACGACACTGGCAAACTTGCAACCTACCCGTTCTATTAATTACTCTGGTGGCTGCGATAAACATAATGTTGTAATTATCTATGTAGGAGATCTGTGGAACCAGACGAAAAAATAATAAGCCAAAATAAAACGGTGTTTTAACGCGGCATTGAAATTTCAAACCTCAATGACGTTTATGTTTTTTTGTTAGAGGAATGTAGAAATAAAATAATGAGAAAATATTTCTGACAAAAAGGTCTAAGATCTCTGGAGTAATTCCCAATTTCCCGTTACTCGACTTTTCTTAATGAAAGGCTTGTGCTCGGGGAGAACCTAGTTAACCCTTCCCTATCTTACTCTCCATTCCGCATCCCTTCTTTCAAATCCATTCCCATCCACGCTAATGCAGTCGGCCACACTAAAACTTCGGTAAGACTGAAGCGTTTTTTTTCGGCCTAAGGTGTCATGGAATAAGGTTCCATGGACAGCTAAATTTTTACCCGAAGAAATCTCAAACGAGAGACGAAACGTTGTAATATTTAATATTTAAATTTAAAAAACTGACAAAGAGGCTGATTTAACTCATTTATTGTATATTTAATTGTCAGATAAAATATTTAAATAAAATAAGGACACTTATGAATTTTATATATTGCGCTCAAATATTTTTGGGATCAATTTCAATTAAAAAATTCAATAAACCATATGATGTTTAAATAAGTATTAACATGTAATCAATTATAATCAATGAAAAATTTATAAATCTGATGTCCAAATGTGAAGGAAAAATTTGGAAAATTGACCTTAGGGAAGTAACATTTAGAATAAGAAATTTACAGACAGAAGAAAGATATTGGACAAAGATAATACTTGTACGTATATTAATCTGGCTTCATTGAAATAAATGAATAGAACAGCGTTCTTAGTCAGGAATTTATTTTGATAAAAATACTAATTTATCAAAAAAATTGCATATTTGTAACCTCACTTGAGCAAATCTAAACTTTTATAAACAATTTATTCGCTGATATTTTATTGAGAATAGTTTTTATAAAAATTATTATGTATACAAAAATTGATTTTGTCACTGAATAATTTCCCAAGAAAAAAATTATACTATTTGGTATCTTTGGTTTCATTAATATTTTCTAAACTTTTTATTTTAATTTATTTGACTAACAAGGCTGCTGTATTAATTAAAAATATTCATTATGCGTGTCACTGGTTTCTCTTTACGTAAATTAAGTAATCCATTTAGTTTAATTTTTAAAGAATAGTGAAGTTAAGGAGAAGCGTGATTGAGGAAAATGTGTATGGAATAGAAGATTTTTAAATGGTTACTTTAGAAAATACGGATTAAGTACCAGATTTTGGTAATAATTTTAACAAAAACAATTAAAGAGATTTTGATAGGTCTGACGACTGTAGCAACGTTACACACATAAACTATATTGACTTATGTTAATGATAAATTACTAATTAAACTGGAGATTAGCGAGAAACGAATTCGTTATTAAAAAATGAATTAATACTGTAACAATGTATTATCAGGACATTTCAACCCTAATTTGTGACTTCATCAGGAGAATATTAAATTTTAAAATCATGCTCTTAAATACTTCTTGATTTAATAATTAAGGTCTAATATAACTCTCATTTTAACAATAAATGTATGCCTAATGAAGGCCCAAATTATGTTCTATTAATTGTTTACTCAATTATACTAATTTTTATATTTATTGGCAGTTTGTGTATTTATTGTTTCGTTGAATTTAATGACACGAGATTTTGAGAGGCAGAGATGCAGAGATCTGGGGGCTGATTATTCAGATACAGGACGAGAAGGGAATGGGGCTGTTTTATTTTTCTCCGAGACGATTGGCAGACTGTCAACTTACGTGACAAATGATTGGACTTGTGAGGAGACTCGTATCATGGAATTTTCTTGGTCATTATTTTGGAAGCATCAGAGGAAACCCCAAATCCTAATTAAGCCTTACTCCGCAATGTACTAGGACGATAGGCAGGTGAAAACAGAGCTTGATGAGAATGTTTAAGTGAGAAATGACAAACAGAAATAGTAAAATAATGAAGTGATAGGTGGAGCAATCAGAAAAGCTTGTTGAATCAAACTGGGCGTGGTGCTATTTCTCCTGTCTCCAGCCCCTGGGTAGGAAACCTTACAATGAGAGGCTTCTAAAGTTTCTGCAACGGATTTTCTTGGGAGTTTTTATTCCTCACCTTAACATATGCGTTATCGTTTACGTCTTGTAGTTTATGTTCCCGACTCGCTTTATCTTCGCATTCCTCTACAACTTCACCTTGGAATTTCACCAGTCAGACGATGGACAAGTCTAATAACAGTACGGTTACTACTTTACGAGAGGAGTGTTAAGAGATGATGGGTAATTACTATGGCTTAGTATTTTGCACCCGTTGCTTTGAACGTTATTTAAAGCAGGGGCTAACGAAGTGGTCGGTAGCGACACCAAAAGGGAGCTTCAAGGTTGGGAAAATAATTCACTTAAAACAACAAAATACGATTCATCAATATCATTCTTAAACTTTGAACACTTTTGGGCGAATATATATATAATCGTGATAAATACACAAAATTTTTGTAATATAACATGTCTTTTATTTTCTTTTTCAGCTAATTAGAGACAGAAGGAGCCAATTAACATTAAATACCACCCAACGTTCCTCCAATCCTTGTTGCTCCCTGTGTGGCGTGTCGTTTCTCTGAATCTTGCGATTTTAAATCACCTGACGAAAGCAAAGTGGATCGCGAAAATGTTGTCATTTATTTTATCAACCTATGTTATCTGTGAATCGTCTGCATATTTTTCTGATTAGTGTATAATAAATGCAGGCATCTTATATTTCCTCCTTCATGGTTGGACCATGTGTCAGCTAAGTTAATACCAACGGAACCAAAAATAGTAGTAAAATGTAAGTGGAATTCTAAGGCATTTTAAATATGCAAAATTATCTGTTTATCACGTTTTTCTACCTGGAAGAACGACAATAATGAAAAAATGTTAACCGGACCAGGGACTCGAACCCCGTATCTCCTGTTTATCGGATAATCCGAGTGGACGTCCAAGGACCGATTCAACATCCCTCCATTCATGGAATCGTAAGCCAGGCTCACCTACAATTTACTAATCACATTCATCACAACCTAATCCTACTTGAGATTCAATTAAAACATTTTCTATTTCCTTTGGCTTGAATTTTTTTTATCATTTAATAATATATTTCAGTGTAAATTTTAGATCTGACTGCAATAAAGAATCTTGATTTTTCGCTATAACGTTTGAAAAGTTCGAATATTATACAAAATAGACAAATTACGAAAATATGAGATTTTAAAAAGAATAGGTCGGGAAAGATGATTGAATTGTAAATTTCTAACGAAAATTGACACGAAATTCTGCCAAAATTGCAGTTTTAATATAAGTAAGTCTTAAAAATAAAGAAAATGCGGTTAATCTGATTAAAATCGGAGATAAATTCAGTAAATGAACAAAAGGTCAGAAATAGAAGAATTTTAATTATCAGATATTTTCTATTCCTGACTTGTGGCCATTTATTACAATTAATTAATAAATCTTAAGCTATTTAATTTGGTATCCACTCTCCCTTAATGACGTAGTATGTAAAATACTTAGAATTCTATTCCATGTGTCGTCAACTTCGCCCCATAGAAAATTTGCAAATTCCTTATTGGCCGTTCGTAAAGGAAAGTGGGGGAGGGGGTGGTAAGGGTCCAATGTACCATTTAATAACTTACAAAATAAAAAAATGCTATTATAGAACAAATTAGGCTCATTTATAACATGCTTTTTTGTAATAAATTAAAGGCTCGATGAGCCTCCCAATTCCCTTCTTTGAACCACTCAACTGTTTAGCTATAAAAAAATGCATAGTATTCGTCAAAAATTAACAATATTTTCGCTAATTTTTGAAGTTTTATAAATTATGAATTTTTTTCCCGGCGTGATGGAAAAAATGAAGATTGTTTTCGGACTCAGAGCTAAAAATATACTTAAAAATAAATTACCAAAAAAAATAAAAAAAACTTCAACCATCACAACCTTGTACTGTCTAATTTTTAGCTTATCCGAACACTGATACTGATGATAAGTCCGAGAAAATTATTTATGAATTAAAGCAGACATGATGAGGCACGTGAAAATTAATAGCATAAAATCGTCGTGAATATGTTAATCAAAAATTGAATAGGGTCGGAACAGGTTTGCAAGATTCCCAAATATTTTTTGGTGACCCACTGACGTTAGGATCGTGTTCGTGTATTATTTTATAAACAATTGAGGTCAGGAGGGAAAGGGAAGAGGCATAAAGATGGTGAAACCACTAAACGAGACCTAATCTCGTAACTTAAAGACGAAGCTCGATGATGGTTCTGGCGCACCTCGACGGTATGCTAATGACGCTGATGACGGTTGTGGGACTCGAGTGATAGGCCTGACCTACTGCAGAGTCGAGGTTAACGATCCATCGCGTGCCCTGCTTCCAGCCGCTAATAACTGCCCCCCTCCCCCTCGCCCCCCGGCCCCCCCTATTCTCCGAAAGGTTTCTCTGCCCAACCACACTTCTTCTTGCTTATTTTGTAATTTAGATTCCATTACTCCAGCCAGCGAAGTCTTAATGGGAAACTGTACGCCACGGTCGGTACCTGGCCACCGGAGAAACCTGCCTCGGGGATCGAAACCCAACTCGTCACCGATCCATTCACGTAAAGCAAATGTTATTAACCTAAATATACAGTTCTTTTCAAGACCACCAACGACTTTCGTCAACATAATGGAAGGATTTTTATTTAACAGTATTTGCTTCCCACTACGTAAGCTTTACACAACATCAGTCAGGTTTTTGGAGTCCCACTAAGCAATTTAATTTTGTCGTTCCAAAGTTGTAATAACTTTCATGACATTTGGTAAATAAAGCTGTCATGTTTTTAATTATCAATAAATATGGAGGTTTTGGTCTCAGCAAGGGGGTGTTGTAATATCCTGTGGCAATTAGGAAGGAGAGAGGGAGAGAGTTAAAAAAATAGGGTGGGGGAGATGGTAAATAGACATGATGCCTCTTTAGACAACCTTATATCATGAACTTGGTTACGTTGGAGCGACAATAGTAAAATTAACTGTAGGGTAATCAGGGATAACATTTATTTTAGTAGTAGTAATTCATAAATTTTCTGTTGGAGGATAGATACGCTGACCACGTGTCACTCCAAATTCGGAATGTGTCATGTAAGATGACAGTCCGCAGTCGACTCGGTAGGCCCAGGCCCTCAATGGGCTGTAGAGCCATGGAGGAAAAAACAATTCATAAATTTTAAAACATTGGTAAAAATCTTAGTTTCTTTTTGGACGATTATGGCCAGTAGAAGGCAGAAATATTTTAAAGCTGACGTTCCTTAGGTGACAAGTAATTTGTGATTGTCGTTGTTGAAGTATTGAGTCCTAGGGCTGGTCTGACGCAGCTCTACATACTAACCTAATCTGTGCAAACCCCTTTTTTGCGAATGCCTTCCTTGCCTGTGCTATCCTACACTTTAAGTCTCCTATACTTCTACCATCTTGAGTTATTACGCTTCTCAAGTAGCAGAATTCCTTAACTTCTTTCAAAATATCCCTACCGAATCTAACATCCTTTATTATTCCACTGTTCCCCATGCTACACTCCATTATCTTCGTTTTCCCTCTATTAATCCTTATTTGCTAATTTTAGTAGACCAGCATGTCTCGAAACGTGGCCTATTAATTACCTTTTCTTGGTCAACGTCCTCCATATTGTATATTTTCCCATATTCTGCTTAAGATTTCCTGGTTAGTTATCCACCCATTACATTTTCAGCATTCTTCTTTAGTATATCAGTATTATAAAAGTTATAAATTGAAGAATTTTAGTTCAAAATAAGTCGTTTCGTCCCCTTGTTCGGGACATTTTCGGTTCTTTAATTAAAAACCTTAACAGAAATTTCGTGTTAGTGTCGCAACATCCAGGGCCTTCTGTTATTGAATTTGGGCCGTTTATTTCATTTTATAATACCAAGTCAGGTTATTCCCGTTATTATATTTATGATTTGTTTTTAGATTTTCAAATATTATAAGCTCCATTTCTCTAAGTTGCTTACGCAAACCGCTTCTCTCCATTATCTGTTAACGTTATCCTAAAACAGCACTTGTAAAACAAAACTAACCTTCTTTAAATAAGATAAAAAAATCAAGTACGTTATAAGTCTGTTAAAAGCATTTGAACGGAGTGAAAAATCTTAATGAATTGTGCAATCTGGAAATAAAAAGATATGAAATAAGTGCTTGGGAGTGAGGAATTTCTCTTCAAAAGTTTGAGGAATAGTAACTGAAAGTGATGGAACCACGTTTTCAAACGGTCACTTCAATTCTGTTTCTTTTTATAGACACGAGGATCAAGTCCTGTGAGACTCTGAGAGCACATCTGTCATAATTTTAAAATTAAATTAGAATCCAAGAAAAAAATTATTGGAAACATGGAGATGAAGTGGTAAAGGACCAGACACGGTCTATTCCAGTGTGAATAATGGCGCAGTATTACTTTCCAGAAACTTTGGACTCCATAAACCCTGACGTCATCCTCACTCCCATCAGTTATTGGCGAAATTTAATCGATTGTTTAGTCATTGTTGAGAACGAGCTGAAACAGGTGTCACTTGAGGACTTCCCCCTTTATAATTGCTCTTATTTGTACGGCATAATCGAACCAGGAAACTGTGCAAGGCTCCTTGCGTTACACATATTTTTTCGCCTCAGTTGTGAGCGCAGACGTGCTTCTCTCTCCTAGGAACTGTTATTGTTTCCCTGACCTATTTATTGTTTAAGTCACGCTTCATACTTAAGTCATGTGCTCTTTTAAGGAAGAGAGGAGATTAGCGAAAACCCGGAAGAATGCGCGACTCCTTTTCTATTGCGACTCCTTTTCTATTGCACTCCTAAAAACTACAATTATACTGCATCATCCCATTTATTTCCGGCGTCATTGTCTTTACTGGTGCGTTGTTTCTCTATGATAACAACCCTCATCCCCACCCCACCCCCTGATTTTATATGAATTTGCAAAATTTTATTTTCCGCCGTAGTTGTAACTCTGATTTCCAGAATCACAAAACCATAGCAGTTCAATAAACAAAACCCATTAGAGGGAAAGGATTGAAGAGGATTAATGGCGGAAGGGATCAGAGTTCTTGAACCGTAAACGAAATATCTTGCAGCGAATAAACTATGGAGGGAAAATAAAACTCCACCGCTGCCCATAACTACTGTACACTAGCTGACTGCCCGGCGACGCCAGGGAATTAATTTACATATCCTCCCTACAGATTTAATTCAACAGTAATCTCTTGATGAATAGTTTAAGGGAAACCTTAGAACGCCTTATAACTCACGATTCCGGGAATGCAACTCAGAAGCCGGCTGCATTTACATTTTAATTAGATTCGTAATCTATTGAATTTAAACTGCTAGGATTAATGGAAACAAACGGTTGGCATTTATTTCGATGGACCAAATAGTACATAATGCAGGTTTTCTGCGGTTTTCCCTGCATGTCTTTAGGTGAAACATCGGGTAGGATCCTTAAACTATATCCCGGGGGCCCTAGTCAACCCTTGGCTACCTTGCTCTACCTTCCGCATCCCCCTTTTCAATTCCCTTCCTATGCTATTAAAGGGGAGTTGCCTGTTTCAGGATCACCTACAGGTAGCCTGTTAACCCAAAAAAAGGACTTTATGTAGTAGCCATGCGTCTGCTTCAATAAGTAACACAAATCTTCAACCACCTTAAATAAAATAATAAATATTACGTATGTATGTTATTCTAATTCATGGAAATCTATAACTTAGAATATGTAAGAGAAATATTAATTAAGTACTTAGAAATATTTCAATAACCTTAAACTAAATAATAAACAATAAGTAGTATCACGTATTTTTTATTATGGGAAACTGTTTTGAAGTGTTCTCTCTGTAACAGGGTTTCTTTGGCGAAGCTAAAGCCGAGCGTTTCCATGGGGTGCCGAGCGTTTCAAGAAAAACATTACTCAGGGCTACTAGATATGAGAAATGTTAACAGGTTTAAGCGATTGTAATGTCAAATGTGTTGAAATAACGAAAAAGGTAAGGGAAAATGTATTTCAGATAGAATTATATTGTAAGGAAAAATACTGAAATATTGTGTAAGGTAATTAATTGTTCACAAGTTCATCCAAAATATTGTAAAAATGGATAATATATATATATATTCCACGGATACATTAAAGGAACTAAATTTTTATATTTTTTACTACATTAATGTTCAATTACATACTTTAACTAATACCATTTATTTACTTTAACAAAAGTAATTAATACACTGGAAGTTTCAATTTTGTTACTTTAAATATTCCGATTTTTTAAAAACTTTTTTGTATCTAAATAAATTAATTATTACTTGTGAATACGAACCGTAGTAGTAGTAGTAGTAACTGAATAAAACCCCATTATATTTGTCAATTGGTCATTTTAGTTTATTTTTTTAATAAATATATTGTAAAAAAATAAACACTAGTCTGTCTGCGTTTCAGTTCCTCAGTTAACTCCTCCATCGTTTTTGGATTCTATATTTCTTTTAACAAATTCACAAATGTAGTAGCTTTCATCTCTGCAGATGTTTGTTGTGAAGTAAAAATATTTATGGATAAAAATTTAATACAATGGCCAAAACAGTAAGAAAGGCTATAAAAGTTGACAATGCAATCAATACAGTTTCAATGGTGTATCATTATGTTCCGTACCTAATTTGGGTGTCGTCATGAGGTGAACACTTGACCAAAAATAAATAGGAAAAGAAAGATGTAACCTTAATGAACCTGACTATTCATCATCTAAGAAGAAATTTTTAGACTGTAATGCTAATCATAAAGACCTCATATTCTTTTTTCTGTTTTCCTGCTACTGTACTAAAATAAGGGACGACGGAATTACGTTAACTGCGTTGTCAGATATTAAACGTAGAGCATTGTACGAATGACTCGGACGAGAACACGTTTTCTTACAACCAGTTTTAACCAACTATTGATCATTTTTAATTCATACGCTGGCTTCGACATAACGAGCAAGTTTTTACTAAAAAAAATAGAACCCTAGAAAATTATGGAAAATAACAAACTGGCTGACAAATAATTTGCTCTCGATTTCATTTAGTAATAATTAAAATATAACACTGCGTAGATTTCAAGTTGTAAGTGAATGCAGCTGAAGACTCCTGAATGTATATTTTTAAAATACTTGAGCTTTTCATAGTTATAAGAATAGTAACAAGAATTATAATTAATATTCTTTATCGAAAGATTCAATGTTTTATAATATACCAAATAGATATCAGTATTAAACTTCTTTTAGGCTCTTTTGGGGTTATCTTTTCAAGTTAAACAAATTAACCGATGGGATTTCTTTTAATGGGGAAAAAATCTTGTGCAGGTTTTTAGGGTTGGAGAAGGAAATGACAGCAACAACAGGAGGAAGTACAGCATTCGTGGAGTTACAGGACTACTTAATTCACCCTATGCTCCATCGCTTCCTGCTCCTGCACCTCTGCGGCAAGTAGTTTTGTCAACGTACCTGAAAGCAGAAAAAAGACCATTTTGAGCTAACGAAACTTTCTCTGAAGTTTCTATTGCAAAACTACTTATGATGACAAGAAAAATACAGATTTATTATGGGGTTTATTTGGTGTTGGACATAGTATTCATCTACGATTCATAAACATAGTCTACCTTGAACACTCTTATAATATTAGTATTGAATTAATTCTGTTTAAAATGATCAATACAGGCAAAATAATAACATGCTATTAGTTTGCAGCGTGATGGCGGAGTGTTATTTTCCGCTCCAGAGTTTCTATCGCTGCACGATATTTCGTTCACGGTCAAAGAATCTGATCCCATCCGCCATTAATCCTCTTCAATCCCTTCCCACTAATCGGTTCTCTTTACTGAACTGCTATGGGTTTGTTATTTTACCCATTCGGGATTACAATTACCACAAAAAATAAAGCTTTGTTATTCACATAAAAATTAAAATTTTTAGCAATAACGAAATAAGGTTACAGTAAAGTGAGACGCGCTGCGAAGTATTTTTAAACATATTTGTAATGCAAAATTAAAGAGACTGTTTAATACAACAATCAAGTTAAAGACAACAAAATCATCAGCTTATTTAGTTAATTATAAAATAGTAAACTCAAAGCATCTAGTTAACATACATAAGATAATACAGGAGTTTTCGGCCATTACTCGTGCATATGAGTTCAATATGAGGATTAATAGAGGGAAAACCAAGGTAATGTAGTGAATTACGGGAAATAGTGGAATAACAAAGGCTGTTAGATTGGGAAGGGATATTTTGATGGAAGTTAAGGAATTCTGCTACTTGGAAAGCGTAATAACTAGGGATGGTAGAAGTATAGTAGACATAAAGAGTAGGATAGCACAGGCAAGGAAGGCTTTCGTGAAAAAGAGGGTTTTACTTACGGGTAATATAAGTGTAAATATTAGGGAATCATTGCCAAAAATGTTCGTATGGAGCGTGGCTTTATATGGGTGCGAAACGTTGACGATAGGAGTTGGGGAAATGAGAAGAATAGAAGCCTTTGAAATGTGGTGCTATAGGAGAATGCTGAAAATCATTTGGGTGGATAGTGTAACTAACGAGAATAGAGGAAAAGCGAACAATATGGAGGACGTTGACCAAGAGAAGGGATAGATGAATAGGCCACGTTTTAAGGCATGAGGGTCTTAAGAGTAGCATTAGAGGGAAGTGTGTGGAGTAAGAACAGAATAGGGAGGCCAAGGATAGATTAGGGAAGATGCGGGTTGTACTAGTTATGAGGAAATGAAAATGCTGGTGCAAGATAGGTTATCATGGAGGGTTGCATCAGACCAGTCTTGAGACTGAATACCTCAACAACAACTCGGGTATTATCATCTAATGGTTGTTGTTAGAAAAAAACATTCCAACGATTAATATACTAAAATCATTAAACAATTATATATGTTATATAATTTACGTAAAAATTCTTCGCTGTCCCACTGCACGAGGTCGACAATGTTTACTTATGGTATATATTCTACGGGGCCTACACTAGCGGCAACCGTGAGGAATAGTGTAACTATTATTTAAATAGTTTTACAATAAATATACAAAAAGGGAAACAAAGTTCTTATAGTGTAAATAAAACAATCTAGAATAACTAAATGCAAAGTGCTGTGTGATTAGTATTTTATAATTTACGAAATAAACTGTTGGCTTTAATTTAGGTGCCTTTGATTGATAATATTTTTAATTCGTAGTTAGACTTTAGAATAAGAACCATTCCAACAAAATATTATGCCTCACGTTTGGGACTTCATCAAGTAAATTTTGATGAAGATATAATAAAAATATAGAGGTCCCAATATATAATAATGTGAGGACGTGACGTAGTAGGGATAAATTAGAAACTTCGTTTATTTAATTATATATGATAAAAATAATATTGTTGTTGTAGTATTCATTCCTTGAATGTTCCTGAAGCAACCGTCTATGCTAACCTATCGTGGGATAACCTCTTCCTTTCCGCATAACTACCACATCCTCACTAATCTGCTTAGTGTATTCCATCCTTCTTCTCTCTTCTTTTCTTACCCCTTACACTTCCCTCTAATGCTAATTTTGCAAGACCCTCATATCTCAAAACGTGGTCTCTTAATCTATCTCCTCTCTTGGTCAATGTCCTCCATATTGTTCGCTTTTTCTCTATTCTGGCTAGAACTTCCTCGTTAGTGATCCTATCCAATCAGCTGATTTTCAGGATTCTCCTATAACACCACATTTTAAATGTATCTATTCCTTTCCTTTCTGCAACTTCTACCGTCCACGTTTCGCACTCATATATCGCCACGCTCCATACGAACATTTTTACCAATGTTTTCATAATATTATATATTATTAAGACATATTAATTTAATTATTTTATTTATAAAAATGATTGTAACCCATTACTGTAAATATTTTAGGCCAGATTAGGAAAAGTTTTCTGTATTGTGGGGAGGAAAGGGGTTAAGTTGTATCGATAGCTAACCTACGAGTTTATGACGACTTGTCTGGCAAATACAAACAATAAATATACACTTGAGTGCCAAAGTACATGCTTGCAAAATTTATCAACTAAATTGATTGTTTTAAAGTAATATTTTATTTTACGACTGCCTTTTATTATTGTTTTAAATCTGTGACAGTGGTCGTTTAATTTACCATGTTAATACAAATGTTTAACCAGGAAAAATAGGAAATCGACGTTTCGAATAGTATAAAAGCTCTGTTCTTTCTGAGGGCAAATCGCATTCAAGGTCATTGCATGTTCCCGAAAAAACTGTGATTTTACTCCTTAAGTTACAGTTCTGAGAGTGTGGAAGCACAAGTATTTTCAAAAGGTTTAGTAATATATCTTCTTGCCTTTTTAAAATTATTTCCTTGCCTTTTACAATTAATTTCCCATTGCCATAATAAATATATAGCTATTGTGTGGAACTTGGATAAGATGTGCTTCAAGAAGGGTAATGCTGCGATTCCAGAGATAATGTTTTCAATATTCATCATCTCTGACATGGGAGAGAACGTCTCCTCTGAATTGAACCTACAACTGCCATATAACTTCGTGATTTTATCCTGATATCCTTAACCGAATGGCCGTCGAGGTAATGCCATTATTTTCCCCCTAATTTCAATAGAAGAGCACACAATATCTCTTCTGCGAAGAAGTGTCTGAGGGTCTTAAACGCAAATGGGATAAGAGGTATCAGGGGTCGTAAGTTATCTTACAGCCACTGCTAACCTTTCACCCCCCACTCTCCTCCTCCCTGGCCTTTTTTTTCTTCTCATAAACACGCGATATGCACGAGTATTAGTTCTCTACATGTTTTGAGTCATTCGAAAAAAATCGTCACAGCTACAATAGACATAGAGGTGCTAACAAGTATGTAAATACGGATACGCCTTGCAATAAGAAACACACAGAGAGAAGAAAATAACACTAAAGTCACGCTAACTTGTTAACCATTTCGCGATGTGACTAGGAAAAAAGAATACTTGGTCTTCATGAACCAGATTCAAAGGAAGAGAGATTCTAAAATGTAATATCACTTAACGTATATAAAATTTATTAAAACGATTAATACACAGACAAACAAAGATTTAATTCAGTCCTACAACGTTTCGTCGTCACATTATTGTATACTAGCTGGATGCCCGGTTATTTAAATTTATTGGTCCGGTACAGTATTTAATTCGATAATAATGTAATTTATGCGATATAGAGCGCGTTGTCATGCCTCACTATCCCATGGTTCTAAAGTCTTATAAAGAGAGTGAGATACATGTCATGAAACTATGTGAAACTTTTCCAAATTTGCCTTTTGTCATGTTTCGTCATGATTTCTATACCCGTAATTTTTTTTTCAATTCCTATTCATAATTACGGAAATATCTGGCTGTGACGTCACCACTCACTCCACTACCATCTCTAGCAGTTTACATGAATAACACTGAACCCGAAAAATAATATCTAACCTCAAAATTGTTACGTATTAAGCAAGTTCGCAATTTTATTATTATGTCAAAATCAAACATTAAAAAATTAATTTTAAAATACAAACAGACCGCAGTTTATTGAAAATTTTCACTCTTACAGCTGACAAATATTAAATTAAATTGTAATGATAAAAAAGTCATAGCTTTGGTTTTATAAGTTTCTCTTAGGAAAATATATCGTTTTTACTTGAAATGTGTTGAAAATTTAAGGATGAAAGAAAATCGTTCGGATTTATTATCACCATCCTTTCGTATAACGTATTTTGGTTTTAAATATTAAAATTTCTGTTCAAAAAATAGGTTAACTTATAGACATATATAATTTATAAAATTAGAAGTAACTCCAACTAACTACTTTGAACTCAAGGGTACACTCTGCGCCGTGGTTTCTTTGACGAAGCTAAAGCCGGGCGTACTCTATGTTTCCCGAGTGTTTCAGAAAGAGCGCTAACAGGGCTATTATATATACGGATTATTTACCAAATTAATGTTTATCTACATCAAAAATTACCTGATGAAGTCCCAAATGTGAGAGCAAAATTTTGTAGGAATTAACGAAGAACTTGGGTTAAGAATAGAAGCCTTTGAAATGTGGTGCTATAGGAGAATGCCGAAAATCAGATCACGAACCAGGGAGTTCTAAGAAGAATAGAGGAAGAGCGAATAATATCGAGGACGTTGAACAAGAGAAGGGATAGAGTAGTAAGCCACGTATTAGGACATGAGGGTATTGTAAATTTAGCATTAGAGGGAAATATGTGTGGTAAGAACAGAAATGTGGCCAAGGATTGAATACGTTAAGCAGATTATGGAGAAAGTGGTAGTTATGCAGAAATGAAAAGGATTGCGCACGATATGTTAGCATGGAGGGTTGCGTCAAGCCAGTCTTGGGAACGAATACCTCAACAACAACGACAACAATTTAATGTTATATAACTCTAAAAGAAATTTGAACTTTGTTGAAATTTAGTTTTGGATCTTTCACCCTTAATGATCAGCAGAAATTTTCAACCTGTTTCCAAAATAAAAGTCATCGTTCTTTGATATCAAATCAAAATAGTTCTCCTGTTTATTTCCCCTTTGTGGCATTGTGAGCTCAGAATAACGACAAAGTCCTTACAGCAAAACTATGGTTTTCCTTTTTCTTATGCTTTCTTCTACTCACAAACGCCGTGAAACAATTTTCTTTTACAATCGACTGCAGATTTTCTTTTCCAGGAAAATTAAACCCTTATTTCGGGCTCTATAAAGTTACGCCACTGACATTAATGTGACGATCCGATACTGGAGCAAAACAATTGAATTTTATTCCCACTTTCCTCCAAGATATTTTGTACAGTCTTCGTTCGAGTAGGGGAGTAATTTTTATTTTTACGAGTACTGTAATTGTTATGGCTGCAATTAAGGTTGGATTTGGCGAGGTCCACTGTGGAAAACAAAAATGTCGTGAAAAATTATAACGGAAAATAAAAATAGGGAGCAATAATGGCCAGACAGAAGAATATTAACCATGTAGCCATAAAATTTGCTTGTAAAAGGAAATTATAGCTTTCCAGAATTTGATTTTACAATATTAAGAGCTAACGTTTGTGTACTAACAGAGCAATTAAGGAATGGACTTAGATTGTTTAGTTTTTAAATATTTTCAAGTTGCTGAGGTATTTTGACCTTCACGTTTTTAATTTCTGAGACTTCCCTGTGATAAAATAACATCCTCACTTAATTAACAAATAAACACGAAAAAAGCCCATATTAGTAAAAAAACACTAGATTTTTCAAGACATTAGATACGTTACGACGTTTCGCCTACAATTTATGGACTTCTTCAGGTAAACAGATAAATTATTAATTTATTTCTTAAATTTTTGAATGGATGCAAAAGGATGTATGCTAATTAAAGGACTAGAGCCTCAAAAGTGAAATATTTTGCGTCATAGGTTCCTTTATTGCTGATTAAAGCCGAAAAATTTTATACGCATTCTTTTCCCTTCGTGGAAGTATTATTCGTCACGGTTCAAAACGACACAAAAAGTGTGATTTAAAAACGTAGTCTTGGTCGGACCTCACAAATTGTTAGATGAGGACGAAACAAGGATAAACCTAAAAGTTAAGGACGGTCGCTTGTAAAATGACATACAGTGACTTGCTGCGAAGGTCACGATTCTGTGAAGGGGAAAACGAAAAGTGAAAGTGCAAGACTAGTTTCGTGAACGAGATTTGCCCCAGGGCCGAACGCGGCAAAGAAAATATTAAAAATATTACCGGAAAAGCTACAAAAAAATCTGACATCGAGAAATCATAAAAAAGGAATAACATATACAAAAAATACTTGCACATTCATTTATAAAAATATTTAAAAAAGTAATTGTCATAGGAGTATAAATGGAACTGAAGTGAATTCTTTCATTTTGTAAAGCAGAGAAATGGTGTACTTAAAACAAGAAACTACTACAAACATATATTTAGTAAAAATATAATTTGATTGCCACGAAATGGGAAACGTATGGAATAAAATAGACTAGTGGAAAATTTAGAGACTTGACTCCCATGATTCTTAAAGGGATCGAGAAAGGAAAAGAACATTAAGAGAGGAGGGAATAGAAGATATCAGCGGACTAGTTATATAAAAAAATGTCTGCCCTGAGTATTTTGGAGATAACCTTCTTTTTGGCGTAGATTTAGATGGGCTGGACGTCAACCGCATTAAACCAGTAATAGCTATTATCATTACTAAAAACTAAAATAAAAAGATAGAGTGAAATGTAAAAAACAAATATTTTTAAGTGAATTTTCTGGGCTAAATTCTGTAAGGGATGAAAAACTAAATCTGACCAAAGCAAATCAAATTAAATTACTGAGAGAGAGAGAGAGACCCAATCAAAAACCAAATATGAACTGAATAATTATTATTTCAACAAATAACAATAATTTAGAATTTTCTATTTACTTTATAATGATGTATACGTTGTATAATAACTAAAGGAAGGATATTTTTGGGGAAGCTCGTAGATTATTCTGTATTAAATCTTTCCCTTGCAGATAAACATTTTTCATTTGCTTATAAGTTTCCTGTTGTGTATGGACCAAATTGTCTCATTCGATTACTGTCTCAAAATATTAACATTTAGTAATTTTTCTCATTGGTGTATCGAATAAATTCTATTGTTCGTAATTTTTAATTTAAGTATTTTAATGATCGCAACTGTACACTAAATTCCTAATCAAAACAGTGTATGAAAATTAAAATTCTTAAGAGGAAATACGTTACATAACACTATTTTACATTGTGTAATTCTTATTGAAACTTATTAATATTCATAAAGAAAACATTTTAAAGTACTGTTTTAATTATATTTATTTATTTCAGTGCTTGTGGATAAACTATTTAATATATAGTATTATATCTTTAGAGTATAGGCGACCCGCATTAATTTTCGGATATCTAGATGCGCGTTAGGGCCACGAAACCTTACTAGACGAATGTTTTCAATTTTTTTATACGTTTATAAATATAGAACTTATCATCGTAGGTAAGATGTGCTGTACCAGTAACATTCGCGGGAGTGTAATCAACTACTTCCCTAAGTTTCATGGCGAGAGGACAAATGATGCACAATGGACAAACAGACAGACATACACTTGTTTATATGTAAATAGATCTACAAACAAATATACGAATCTATAAATATACATATTTCATCATTTAAGTTGATACATGAGTGATTTAATATTCCCCCAGTGCAGGACTCGGGCTGTATAATCCTCATAATTTTGAGAAATAGGATGAATCCTATACAAATTATAAATTGTTACCAGTAACGCTGGTTTTATATAAATTGCGGCTCTAACGCCTTTCTTTCCTGGTCTACTTGCTGCATTTCAATTAGGACAAGGAAAATAAGTTGGTTACCGACGGAGTTTTACAGTTTAACCTGAAAGCGGCGAAAAATCTTGATTTTCTTTTCCCACTCACGCGCATGTAACACAATTGCTTTAGCAACAGCAGCAACCACAATAAATGGAATCACTGAGAAGTTTATTTCGTTTCGTAGGATGTGAGGACTCTGACTCAAAATCGGAAGGATGGAGAGGGGAGAAGAGAAAGACAGAGAGATTTAACAACGGGTTGCAGTGGGAGGGAGCTTAATTATAGTTCCAAAAACTGGGACGGCGATTTTAGGATTGGTACAGCAGAGCTTTCAGGCCACGCACGTTATCCTGCGGTTTTGCTTGGGCAACGCACACACACACATACACACCTGAAGGAGGAATTACTACAAAGTTCCCCGGGGGAGGGGGAGGGAAGACGGTGAAAAACTGGAATGTACACGCACACAGCCCAAGAGGGAGAAAAAGAGAAAGCGAGAGGAAGAGAGAGAGAGATCCTGGTAGGAACAAGACGGATAACAATTATTCTGGCATTAGTAAATTCCGGCGCAGTTAGCAAATAAGCACTGCCTCTAGGGGTTTGCAAAATCACGCTAGGGTCAATGCTAATCCAGCATAAAATAATTACTGTATGCAGACCCTCTTACGATGTAGATTTCCTTGGAGCTTCCTAATTACTCTCCCAACTATTAACCTAAACTCTCATTTATACATATAATTTTCCAATTCATGGCATTAATTACTACCTATAATAATGGCTTGTGCTTAATTTGATCTGTGTTCTTAGTTAAAGTATGTTGGAGTTATTGTATTTGAAATTTTTCGTAAGAAAAGGACTATTTGAAAAAATAAACAATACTAAGAACAACAAGCCCCAATCGGAAACAACAAATAGAATGAGACATGGAGCCCAATTCCATCAACTGGCGAGACCTCTGCTGTGGGACCAACAAATAATACCTCTACTGACAAAACGGACACTGGATATAAAACTTATTTTGTACCAGGGGTGCAAAAAACCCAGAAAGGACAGGATAAGATATGAATAAATAAGAGAGGAAGTCGGAATTAAAAAAATAACAATATCTGTTTAAACGCGAATAGAACAGCAAAGATGGGGAGAGAAATAAGAGGTCTTGACCTAGAGGAAGAGCAAGAAGTGGGTCGGAGTGGAATAGAGTGGAGGAGGAACACTGATTTATGGGCAGGAAAACCATCGAGAGGTCTCGTTAATACAGTCACCCGGGAAACTGGAAACGGAACACGATGATGATGACTAGATTGGTGCTCGGTGTTGCCAAAATGTTCATTTTAATTATATAGGCGAGAGGATTTTTAATTAAGGAGACCAATTCTCCTTATCTGGATTTGTTTCTTCAATAAAACATTCAAATAGCAAAATGAAGTTTTCGGCTAGTCTGACATTTTAAGTAGGAAAATAAAATGTACGAAAACAATTCCGTTATGCAATAATACAATCCTCAAGATTGAAAAACTTTTGACGATGGATTTCGAATGCATCAGAATCCTGAATTCTACAATTATTAAACAGGAATATTATTATACTTCAAATACATAATAATATCGTTCGTTTAAAAAATAATAATTGATAATTCATTATGGTCTAAATCTTGAATTGTCTTCGTTTTATTTTTGTACGTCAAAATGACAGACTAGCCGAATGCTTCAATTTGTTATTTGATTTTTTATTGAACAGACAAATCTAGATAAGGATAATTGGACTCCATAATTAAAAATCAAGGTGTTAATTTACAATTGCCCGAAAATCGAATTAATACGACGGTTATGTTTTGAGTAAGGCATAGCAGAATGTAAAAGTAGTCGCCACATTGGGTGCTTTTAAACATGGCGGAATTTATTTATCCTCTGTTTCACATTTCTTTAATACTAAAATTCCTTCCATATTTGTCCACGAAAAGGTGCAATAATTCTGTTGCTGTTTTTTTCACAGATTTTAATTTCTATGAAGTATATGCAAACATCCATACAACCCGTTCTGTTCTAATAATTGTTCTTTTATATGCCTCACTGTCGTTGGTTGACTTACGCAGCTACTGTAAATATCAAACTGCCTAATGTTAACACAGCGTCCATATCTGCTTCTAAAGAATTCTGTCTCAATTTCGCGTCACGGTTTATTGACAATTCAAATTTAAACCTTGTTTTGCTGTCAATCGTTTGCATGTTCAAGCCTCTCGTCTCATTTACATCTACTGCAAGAAATTCACTCCCCAACTTCATCAATCTGCCCGCAGTTGACAGACTTCCAACATTTGGTGTTGGTAATTATTATTCGCTGTACATCTAAGGGCAAATAGATATGTTGTTGCTGCATCTTGTGCCTACGAAAGTTCCTACACCTTGATTTTATAAAATCCCAAGTATGCCCTCATTTGAAATGAAACCTAAACAAATCAAAATCCAAAACTGCGGTTAGACTTGGAACAAGTTGCGTATAATTTCCAGATATGTAGTTTGTTTCTGTGTTTTATTCCGTATTTAACTAATGAAACACACCCACAATTATGATTTTTGATTAGTATTTATTCCAACAATTTTATGCATTTCCATAACCGTCTTAGAAGAAAACAGATATCGAGAAAGAAGGCATAAGCATTAGGCAGTCGGCAGTAATTAGAATTGAAGATCAAGAAAAGAAAGTAGAAATCAAGAAAGGAGGTAGACAAGGATGCAGTCTGCCACCCATGCTGCTTAACTTATATATAGAACAGGCGATGAATAATGTTCAAAAAAATGGAAAAGGAATCATACTGCAAGGAGATGATATTGTAGTATTAGGAAAGTGAAAAGAAGACCTTTAAACCATAAGATATGTCATGAACGTGGGTCTGGAGAAAGAATTCAATATGCGGATTAATAGAGGGAAAACCAAGGTAATGGAATAGTGGTAATGAAACAGTGGAATAATATAGGGAAGGAGGTTAAGGAATTCTGCTACTCGGGTACCATAATAACTAGAAAAGGATAGCATAGGCAAGAAAGGCTTTCGCGAAAAAGAGGAATTTGCTTACGGGTAATATAAGTGTGAATATTAGGAAATAATAGCCGAAATAATAGAAGCCTTTTAAATGTGGTGCTATATAAGAATGCTGAAAATCAGATGGGTGGATAGAATCACAAACGAGGAAGTTCGAGGGAGAATGGGGGAAGAGAGAAAAATATGGAGGACGTTGACCAATAGAAGGGGTAGATTAACAGACCACATTTTGAGATATCAGAGGGAAGTGTGTGGGGTAAGAAGGTAAAGGCCTAGGTTGTAAATTAGGGAGGATGTGCGATGTGGTATTTATGCGGAGATGAAAAGGCTTGCGCAGAGTAGGTTAACAGTAAGAGTTGTATCAGACGAGTCTCAGGAGTGAATATAACCACAACAACAACCGTCTTTGAAACATGGTGCAGTCTAATTGTGTATTGAGTGTTTCACTTTCGGTTTTGCACGTCTGTCTCACTGAGCGAGTTTCCATAGCGTGCGTAAGATTCCGTGTAGTGTATTTATTTGCGTGTGTGGCCGAGGGAGAGATGACCGGCCTGCGAAGGCCGAGGAGTCCTCCCTAGACATTAGCAATTCTCGCAGGTAGTTAGCACTTCCTGGGCGAAACAATGGCGTTTGCGACACACAATGGCGGGGTCACTGCCACCTGAGCCACGGCAAGGACACCCAGACACACTCATAGAAGGAGGCCTCCTATCTGCAGGTCAACGTCACCTTAATTCTCCCGACCTTATCGCTAAACGCACGCGTGCTCCACAACACACAATCACTCACGGGCAAATGGAGGGAAAATTAGGTTGTCCTCCCTCCCCCTCTCCTCTCCACTCCACTCCACTCCTCTCCTTCCCAGAAAACACCCACACCCACGCAGGAATGCTGCTACCGGTTTTCAGGTCCAGCCAGTTCCAGTCCAGACACCCCCTCCAGGTCGGGAGCCGTGACATAATCGCGGTTGCCACCTCTCTCAGGGGAGTGTCAAATATCGTCCCCGGAGATTTTTAACTGGTCCCGGAGATTGATAAAAACAAACGAGTAGTTCTCATGCGAGCGAAACTGGGGGGGAAAAACCCACGAAAAATAAACTGATTGATTCAAATCAATGCATCTTGATACCCAAGGAAATTACTTTTAAAACTCAAAGTGTTGGGACGGATCAAACTTGTTAAAATAATTATTAACTGAGAAGTTTCCAATTTCTCTGGTATTCAGAAGAACGAGTGATAAATGCCCCTGTATACTTCCGAGAGAATGGCGTTAACGACATTTGGTTTACAGTATTGGTTTGCCATTCGTTCCAACACCCTGCGACTAATAAGGTTACCATTCATTCGATTTCAGTGAACGTTTGCCAATCCCCACTGACATATAGAACATGCAACAGGATAGAAGATGACCTCACGTCGCCTTCAGTCGAGAAGATTTAATTGCTGTTAAGCATGAAATAATGATTAAATTTACTTAAATTAAGTAATGATACTTTTAGAATCAAAGGTAGTAGAAATGGTTTAATTGATGCTCAAGTAAGAGCATATAGCTAATTTACAAGAAAGACAAGAATGGAAAAATGTCAACCGGACAAGGGACTCAAACCCCGGACTTCCCGCTTCCCGGGCGGACAGTCTACCACAGAGCTAATCTGAGTCCAAGGACCACTCCACTCCTGTAAACCTAATCCGCACTCACCTACAATTTACTAATCACATTCTTCATAACCTAATTATTAGAAGTTTCCTGAAGAATGGACATTGTGTAACCTGATCAAAGTATTAAATTATGTATTGATACTTTTCAAGACAAATAAAGTAGAAATGCTTCAATTGAAGCTCAAGTAAACCATACAGTTAATTTAGAAGTCGTAAAGTGCCCGTCCGGAAATCGGGAGGTCCGGGGTTCCAGTCCTGGTCCGGACGACATTTTTCCATATTGTCTTTCTTCTAAATAATACTTTAAATTAATTAATAAATATGCCAAATATTTTTTAACTCGACGATGAGGCACGCTATACAAAAAGATTATGGCAGCAACCTCTTAATTTATTACACGCTTATCATACTAAATATAATTGACTGTCTCTATGTATGTGTTTATTTAAATTGACTCGTTTACGATACTGAGTCAAAATGGCGGTGATGAAATTCAGATGTCATAAAGTAGGGGACAAGAATAGGTAAATTTTCAAAAGCGTGATCCCCTCGCTGATGGTTTAATCACGTGTTGACAAAGAGATTACTGTCGAATTAAATACTGCAGCGGGCTAATGTAAATGAATTCCCGGGCATCGCCGGACACCCATCTGGTTTCTAATAACGTTAACTTCGGAATTCGTTAAATAATTTCTAACTTTGGCAGAATTTAAGTCCGCTACAGGGAAAAGGGTCTCTTGATTCGGATTGGATATCCGTTGGTGTAACACCAAACACTCGCCTCTTGCTGAAATACGGTGTACGTCTTGTTCGCTTTCTTTTGAGCCAAGGATGACGGCACCTCGAGCCGTATATTACACGTCAAAACATTTTAAAACCCTACTCAGCATGTCAAAGACAGGCCTCGATTCCTGAATATGGAAATTAGGTTGTGTTATCTGCATTAGACAAAAAAACCAATGAGGTACGCGGGGGGACTCGTTAATTAGGCAGGTAGTAGCGGGTGGATTACAAATAAACCACCGAGGAACCTTTGCTTGGGCACTTTCCCAAAAAATAATCGAGCCAAATACTGCAACGCCTACTATTCAATTAATCTTAAATGGCAAAGAATATTAGTTGATAAGACTCAAGAGAAAATTATAGCACTGGCTACCCAATTCACCGGTCGAGAAAGGTCAATCTGAGGAGTGTATAAAACAAACTACGAAATATGCAGGTAGATGAACTTGAAACAATTACATTCGAAACCGAGTTGATGTGAATGGCAAGTGGTGGACGTCAAAAGCCCACAGATATCTTTTGGAAGAAGTTCTTTCAAAGTACAAGTACTCGTAGCTTTGGAATACAATTTTAATTTATCTTCTTCTGATGAAATAGGATAAGTAAAAGAAAAACTCAACAGAAATATAAAAATTTATAAATGTAAAACACAGAAAAAAATTCAATGGCATAAATCCAGAAAAATAAATACCCAAATAGAAAAAAAATTATACAGACGATATAGCACAACTGAAAGAAAAATTTAATGTAATTGTGAAAATAAATAAATTTAAAAAACAGAAAAAAGAATTACAGACTTATGAATTCAGAAATAATGAATACCCAAATAGAAAAAAAAATTATATTGAGGATATGCGATAAGTAAAAGAAACAGCAGAAATGTGAAAATAAATCCAATCTTGAAAAATTCAAAAATTATAAATAACCAATTTTTAACTGCTAAAAACTGGTAAGAATGAAAATATTTGAGTGAAAAAAGAATGAGTAGATAAACGATGAAAGAGTCGTAAATAGCAAAATGTGAAAACTTTAAAGTATTTAGTTTTATTATACCCAGTAATATCTAATTATTATATATATATTATAATTAGATAAAATCAACTCAAATAAATAAATTAATTATAATATACATATAATTAGTTTATTTGAGTTGATTTACACAACGTTGTTAGGTTGCCTCATTAGGCGGATAACGGAGTTTTCCAGAATTGAGTGTTGAGAAACGAAAGCATTACTTCCCGAAGACGAGGAAGATGAGGAAAGCAGGGAAGAAAGTGAACCAGGTCTAACGTCACGTGTGAGACTACAAGTAATGGAATCGTTTCCATTTAGGGAAAATGGGTAAAAATCGATGTGACATATTATCTGTCTTCTACGGGCAATTGAAATGAAATATACATGAAACGGAATAAAGTCGGTAATTGGGGATGTGAGAGATTCGACATGAAGCAAAGTTGCGGTGAACGCAACACGGTAAAACTGAGAGTGGAAGGAAGAAACGAAGTTAAGGTGCAGACGTTGGGGAGAAGAAGTGATAGACGTTTCGCCGCCGAGACCTTTGAGTCTTTCAGTAATCTTATTTCTTCACCGATCCCTCCTATTTGAAGCGTCTATTTATCCGGGTTACGTCATGGTAGAGGCGACAAATGGATTGAGATTTACTCTGCTACACTTGCCGCATGCTCCACTGACATATCTTTTTCATTTCACTCAAGACTCACTTTTATAAAGTGTGACAGTTAGAGGAAGGTACTTGAATGAAAGGAAGGAAGGAAGGAAGGAGGGTGCCACGAGGATAAAAAAAACTGACTTGGGGACGGATAAGTGACGAGGTATTTGGTTAAAAGGATTGCGGAGTAGTAGAGTGGAGTGGATTGAGGCCCCTGACGATAACTGAGGTCGTTGGCAGCACCTTGGACAACTCAAGGCCATCAGCTGATGCGCAACACGACAACCTTCAAAAAAATATATATATACTAGGACCGCGACACCGAAATCTCTCGAGAAAGTGAAACACTGCAATCATATACGACCACGAATGTACTTACTGTAACTTCGGATGACGAGAGCATCGAGTTTTATGACATAAAAATCCATATTTAATTTCATTTTCTACCTTAAAATAATTAATGATTCATTCTTTCAAAAACAATTTCCTTCTTTAATTGTGGATCAAGTTTTGTCATTCATTACATGCTTGAATCAGTTTCATCCTTTGGTCCTATCCACACTGAAACTATAAAGCAACCAATTATACCGGTTTTTAAATGGTTAAGGAACGATCCACGGATTTCTTTCCCGAAGTAAACTCCTTATAAACGTTTGAGAATTGTATACAGAAATAATATTTAATCACGCATGATGGTTTCGTTTTAATCCGCATTCTAATTTTTTGCATAAAACAGAACTGCTTTTCTCCTTAACAAATTATTTTCAAACCATTGGAATAAATCAACGACCAGACAGAGAAGTTTTATTTACTAGAATCGATGTTTCGTTACCATGTTTGTGAGTTCCTCAAGTAACGTCACAAAAAAATTATACAATAAAATGTACATTAAAATTATTAAAATATCAGAATCCTAATATGAATCATAATAAATAATAGTTAAACTTACCATTTTTAAATCTTTATGACATAGATTATCACTAATGTCGTAGTTGTGGCTCTTAGTCTTTCATTTCCCGCGGACATGTAACGCTAAATTGAAAATAAAATGATGGCAGCCTCTCGGGTAAAATATTCCGGAGCTAAAATAGTCTTCCATTCGGGCGGGGACTACTCTGGAGGGTGTCATCGGAAAGGCAATTGCTAAGAGATTATTATATTTTAAGAACTTTAATGTAGCTTTTGTAAAATGTTTGTAGTAACATTACCTGAGAAAATCCCAAATTTGGTGACAAAACGTCTATGCAGCGAAATAAATACTTTGTATCTATTCATTAATTTATTTAATTTAAGTACTGGCCGAACACGTCAATTGATTTACTATTTTCACTTCAATTAATTCTTTTGGTCACCGCAGCGTCATGGAACTCTCTTTTCTATTAAAAGCTTTATCACCCAACAAAAGCATATTTTTTTCTTATTTGTCTCCTAGTTGTTTAAGGATAATGAGAGACTAGTTTTATTTAAACACAAAACTTGAGCGAAACTTACGTCACATCTTTAATTAACAACCTAATATTGGTTTCACATGCTTCCTTCGCAGTGAATTTCTATGATACTATAAATACAGTGGTAACTAGGTTCCTTTATTGGTGAGTTGACGTCTTTGCTTTCATTAATATCTTTACTTTTGTTTACATCTCTTGGACTAAAATTCGTGAATTTCAAAACAACGACGTTTGCAGAATCAGTATGTGGTTCTTGTCTCTATCACCCATTTTTTGATTATACATTGTCTAAGTATTCATTTTAAAAATAGTAACATTGGTTGATTTTATTTACATACAAGAGCTTGGGAAAGGTAAAATAAAAATAATTACCCAATAATTTCTAATTGAAATACAGTTTTCACTCTATAATCCTCCAACCGCTTCCGGTTATATATCGAACTTCTTTGCTTCTATACGCACGATTATTCAATCGTCAAGCCGGATGCCTTCGTACAATAAATATTAATAATAATTAAGTAATATTTAGACCACTGCCAGTGGTTATATAGCCCGACTTCCATGTAACAGTGCGAGGAAGTTGTTACTTTACTTCTCTATGACGAGTTTAATACCGCAGATGACGTCAATCGTTTTAGATACTACAGACGCCTCTACCGACATACGTCACGAACAGGAACCACAATACGATAGGTGCATTATTATTAGCAGTAAAATTTATTTGAGGTATTATTAACTCTATCTTCTTTCCCTGCTTCAACTTAAGTTATTATTATAAAAAATGCTCATCAATTAAATCTCTGAGCACCGTCCAATAGAGAACATCTATTAAGGACAATTGGCAATCCTGGAAATCAGCTGATAGAGCAATGATCTCTTTAATCTGGGCAATGTGTAACGTTTCCCTAATTACAATAGCACAATGCTAATATAATTTAACCATTACTCATCCAATACTCATAATTTAAGATCATAAGGTTTCAGCTGTTTCGTAAACATAACTCCAACCTATGTTAAAATGATCAATCATTATTCGAAAAATGCATTTCTTTTGTCTAAGTGAAATTTCACACCTTCGTTATAAATTAGTAATAAGCTTCAGATTTCAATATAAAACAAAATTTAATACGGCCTAATTAAATACAATATTTGGTTACTCTGTCTTCTAACCTTTCCCATCCTACTTATTATTTATCCTCATTTCTCCAAATAGAACAAATATAAATATTTCAAACCAACCCTACAGAGGGCCGTTTCAAAATCTGATGGAACATAAATGTGGTAAATGAATCCCCATATTTTTTTTGTTCCCCCGGACCAAATATGTAGAAAAGTTTCACGACTTGTTGTTGTTGTGGTCTGATACAAGCCTCCATGCTAACCTATCTTGCGCAAGCCTTTTCAAGTCCACATAACTACAACATACCACATCCTACCGAATCCACTTTGCGTATCCATCCTTTGCTTCCCTCTTCTGTTCTTCCCCCACGCACTTCCATCTAATGCTAATTTTACAAGACGTTAATTAGTCTATTAATTTATCCCTTCTCTTGGTCAACGTCCCCCATATTGTTCTCTTTTCCCCTATTTTATTTAGAACTTCCTCTTAGAGATTCCATCCACCCAAATGTTTTTCAGCATTCTCCTACAGCACCACATGTCAAAGACTTCCATTCATTCCCTTTATGCAAATCCTATCGACTACGTTTCGCAGCCATATAACGCCATATTCCTTAAGAAAACTTTATGCAACGATTTCTTAATATTCTCACTGATATTTCTCGTAAGTAAATTCCTCATTTTTTGCGAAAGCATTCTTTGCCTGTGATATCCTACTCTTTATGTCTAATACACTTCTGCCATCCGAAGTAGCAGCATTCCTTAACTTCCTTCAAAATATCCCTTCCCAATGAAAACACCCTTTGTTATTCCACTGTTTCCCGTCCTGCACTCCATCACATTGGTTTTCCATCTATTTAATCCTCATGTTGTACTCTTTCTTGATGACCACGTTCATGCCATTTATCATTTATCACCTTAAATTATTTATTTAGCTTCGTCAGCATTATCAGAATCCTTCAACCATTGAAAGGTCACAATCATCTAAAATGAATACATACAACAGGGATGTCCGAACGATGTATAAAGTGTAATTTTTCGACAAGTCCTCAGGACTTACGTAAATCGATTGGAGGATTACGATCTTTAATTTGTTGAAAGTATCTGATAAGCAGATGATTTAATAAATGCATTTAACATGATGTTTCGTGCTTTTTTAAATTATATATTATATTTCTCTTTCTTGGTATGTTTTAGTGAATATTTTATGTGACTACAAAAGAGAAACGTCAATTCACTTAAATTTCGTTGTCGCCAACTTAATCTTTAGAAACATTCAAGCCCTCCTTTCTCTCACGTCCTCGCTTCAAATCTGCAATTTCCCCTTCTTTATACTGAAAATATTTTTTAGAGTGACTAATAACTGTGGGAAACGAAAAATTTGTCACAAATGTTCTAGGAAAGCCTTACAAATGTTTTCCCCTCTATAATTTTCATGCTTGTTGGTATCCGCGAAAGGGAAAACCATTAATGGGCACTAGTTTCCTTTAAATTAGTTTTACCTTGATAGTTCCAAGAGGAAAAACATAATTTATGTAGGTTTTTTAATATATAACAAATGGTGGTGTCCAAAGTTAGAGGAATTAAGAATTGTGGATGTTTTGTTCCAGCAAATATGTATATTTTGGATGTTAATTCTGTTATAGCAAAAGCGTACCGATCAAATTCATATCACGTCGTAATGAGCCTTTCTAAGTGAGATAACTTATCATGTTTGCTTTGGAGACGAATTAACAGCCTACGCAACATTCCAGTCTATTTATGGAACTTGCCCAAAAATAAATAGATATTATTTTTCCTCTCTCTTTCGGTCTATAATTTATGGCTTATCCTATAGTAAACTTGGTCCGAAAACATCACATCCGATCAGAATCATTTGGCAGTAAATATAAACATAAATCATATCCTTTCATAGTGGAGATCAAAGTTTATTTTTCATTCCAAGACAATATTTTGTTAAATAAAACCATCATTTTTGTATTTCGCAACCACGAAGGTAAAAGATAAACATAAACTTGCAGCAATGCCAAATTGTACAGTAAAATGGGTGAAAATAGAGAAAGAAGAGACCAAACGATTGTGAGAATGACGGAGAGGAACCTTTACATGTTAAGCGAACAAGTTCTGTCTGATAGGTGCTCGACGAAGACATAGACTTTTATGTAGCCGAAATGAGCAGAAAGGTTTTAATAACTCCGGCCATAGATCAGTTATTCTGTCCTTTTCACGTGGTTAATTTTCATCTTTACGCTTCACTATTCTTTTCTTCTCTTCTGTAAAGCACAAGTTTATGGTTTAACGCACAACGAAACCTATAAACAACAATCTAATATTTTTCATTTCATTCGTCGTCAAGTTCATACTCGACAATTTCAAGGACACTCATTCCAAAGAACACACAGTTGAAAACATTTAACTGTAAAAAAAATCTCAACGAGATAATAAGAGACATTAGACTGAAAAATGAAAATAATTTTTCGTAAAAAATAATACAAAAAGTCAGGATGAAAGAAGCATAATAATTTCAATGCTTCTAAACAGAGCATCAAAACTTTTTCAAGATGATGTATGAGAAAAAATGTCATCATAACTGAAAATTATTACCAGCCGAAAATGCGTATTGTTTTTCTTAAAATAACAGTAGCTAATATGTATTTATTTGAATGCTATTTTTAAGCAAAGAAACTGGTTTATAAAGTAACAATAAACACTCGATTCAAAAGAAGAAATTAATTATATCTGATTCAGATGTTTATATTATTAATACCAGAAGTTAAAAAACTTTCATATAGATTGTGTGCTCGTTTTTTACCTACCACCTCTTAACATGTGACACGCATTGTCTATCTGCCAGCCTAGATCACTTTCAGTCTCGTGTTGGGGTCGGTAGTCGGCGGATCTCAGGTTAAAAATGTAGTCGTTTCTACTGCCTGGTTTTCGGTCTGGTTCATTGGATTCTCTCCGTATCCTTTTCACACGCACCCTTCCGAGGCTCTTGTCAATCCTTCGGTATCTTTCTCTACCTTCCACATCCTCTCTTTTCAATTCCCTTCCTATACTAGTAAAGAAGATTTCCCAGTATCTGAATCATCCTCATGTACCCCGTTACCAAAAAGAGAAACCCGTTCAATTGTTAGAAACTATCAAAACATGCTGTGTAGAGGAACAATTCTGAGCTTCAAAAGTAAACCAATCATGTTTAAACATTAACTAATCTCAGTTCTGCTTAACCTTTCCTTCTATTCCCCAAAGAAAAGGATAGGTATGTAAGAATTTAAATTATTTCATTAGTGTTGACTTTTCAATGATTGTGTGATAATCGTCGTATTTAACATTATTATAATTATTGATTTCATTACAATTACCGAATTTAAACAGTTTTGGTTGTAATTATCAATGTAATGAGGCTGGGGTTAAAGTTTTTCGCCTCAACCAATATCCCGGTATTGGAGCATTAAAGGAGTGTGATTACGTTATTTAAAAAAAATAAATTATGTAAAAATCATTTTTCGTGGAATATGAAATAAGATATTATTACAGAAATATTCGCGAGGATTATTTTTGTTATATTTGAATAGGAAAATTATAACAATATTAACAATTTTCTGTAACTGTAAACAAAAGGTTTGAAAGAGAGAAGAATTGCTGTAATTCAGCCAAAGGTCATGAAACTAAATTTATACAATGAGAGATGATAAATGTCGAACGGACCCGAGAATTGAAGCCGGGACCTCCCGCTTCCCGGGCGGGACTCTCATACAACTAAGCTAGTCCAGGTGCAACACCAGATACGGTGCAACATTCCTAGCATCGGATCTGGACTAGTTCAGTTTGTTCAGAGCCCTGCCCGGAAAGCGGGAGGTCCCGGCTTCGATTCCCGGGTCAGGTCGACATTTCTCCATTCTCATCTTCTAAAGAAAAAAAATTCTTGAGAGTAATATCATAACTCAATTTTGGAGACGTCGAAAATGACCTCCTTGATGCAGACTTTTCTGTTGATTACCAAATCATATTTATTGACCTGGTGTTCCATCGACTGTCTGACATTCTTATTCCCCTGTACGCCTTCCTGTCCTCAGAAAGAGAATGCAGACGGTAGCTGTCGTGAATAACAAAGATCTGATGTAAGGAATCTTGAAGAGAAAATTTGCCAGGATAATCAGGAAGATGAAGAGGGGAAAGTTCACGGATTAAACGTCAGGGCAGTTACGCAACAGTTACGACGTTGATTGTGATGACGATGACCATCAAGACAAAAGCTTAATGGCTGCCGAGAGCCTTCACCTCAGTCCGTGGCTGCTGAAAGGCAGAAAATAGGTCAGGCGTATTGTGCGCACGTGAAGTTAGATGGAAGGAGAACAGAGGACGACATTGCGTCAGAGACCCGTGGATGGGTTAACTTCGAAACAATGTCCCGCTGGAATCTGCACCTTACTCACATTTGGCCGCTTGCCCAGACCCAGAGACTTGCGAAGGACATTACACCACACACACACACACTTGGCCGAGGAAAGGTCATCCGAGCGCTGCCTGAGATCACTAAACCACACACACACACGCACTCACAGCGTCTTGCGACCTGAGGATTTCATTTGAAGGAAAATTTGCTCAACTAAATGAGGACACGGACTTGCGTAATCTACCAGGCAGTACAGTCTGGTTCACGAAAACTTCCTCTCAACTCTCTATAATTCTCTCAAAACTGACAGGCAGAAAGCAAACAATGCTCATGTAAATTTAAATAGATCATGCTCTACCTTCCGCATCCCCCCTTTTCAATTCCCTTCCTATGCTATTAAAGGGGAGTTGCCTGTTTCAGGATCACCCTCATGTAGCCTGTTACCCCCCAAAAGAATCTGTACGAATAATGTCATATTCATTTCCGAAAAATATGGTTAAACTCCAGAACTTTCTAAAGTGAAAATAAAATCCTTATTAAACGCTTGCGGTTGTATTTTGGGATTATAAATTTAAAATGCATGTTTCTGACTTTAAAATTTACAATAAATAAAAAGTCAGCATTAAATATATCATTTTGGCCGTAGCCGTCGCTGGAGATGGTCCAAATTCTTCACATGTAAATTCAATAATCTTTACGGCTGAATTACTAAATTTTAAGCCTGAGGAAGTCTCAAAATTGAGATGAAACTCGCTTTTGTGAATAAATAGTGATATATTTAATGCTGACGTTTTGGCCGCCTTTTTATTTATTCATAATGCATGTTGTTGTTGTTGTGGTATTCGGTAATAAGACTGGTCTGATGCAACCCTCCATGCTCACCTATCCTGCGCAAGCCGTTTCATATCCACATAGCCACCTCATACCACATCCTCTCTTATCTACTTAGCGTATTCCATCCTTTGCCTCCATATTCTATTCTTATACCACTCTACTGCTAATTTTACAAGACTCCCATGTCTTTAAACGTGGCCCATTAAACTACCGCTACTTTTCAACTATATATAATTTTTAATGAATTTTAGTCTAATTAATATTATACGAAACACGACCCAAAGGGTAGGAATGAGTATGATGTAACGTGTCGAAAGCTTCCGATTTAATTAATCGTATGTGGTTACTGCATGTGGTTTTAATTACAATCCAGGCATTTCATTTTACAACGGATAATTAATTCAAATGTAGGATGTTTTTTTATCGGGCGCGACTCATAATTATTCCGTGTAAAACTACATACGAACAATAATCACAAATAATTAAAGTTAATGTGTGGGCATTGACTGTAGACGGTAAAACGATGATAGGAAAACAATCATAAATAAAAAAGTACAGATATATAGAACAGCGTTTCATGAATATCTTCGGTGCCTGTTCGACGGGCAGATGCTTCACGGTTTTGAGAACGCTTTGTTTGAAACGTCAGCCTGATAAGAGATCTCTAAAAAGAAGCAAATTTGGATATCACACGAGTTGCAGGTAGACGTCCATTAAATTAAGCTGACGATTTTTTCCGTTTATTCACTTACATCCCGAAATTCCATCCTTCTCGTCTGTTTTAATTTTTCTCAGAGGAACGACCTACTTTTTTTATTACGGTAAAATAAAATTAACATTGCCAAGAGAGAAAGAAATAATTGCCAATAAAGCCAGACCAAATAAAAAAACAGGTTGCCGCAAAAATTTTAACTGGGGAACGAGAGATGGCGTGGAAAAAAATTCATTAACATAAAGATGGAAACAGGATACGCCCTCCTGTGTCACACGACCTTGAGGAATAAACGATTTCCAGTTGTAGAGAAAAACAAATCTGCGAAACACATGTCAGAGACTCTTAGTTCCCTGCGTAAATGTTTTATTCTCGCTCTCCGGAATTTAAAATTATTGCGCCACTTCGAGTAAATATGTCACAGACTGGGGGAAAAACAGCAACCAGTAGCAACTTGGCTCAACAAGCATTGATTTCATTGTAAACATAGATCCACCAGGTAATTTTACTCGTTGTTAGGTCATTCAAACGTTTACTGCTTGGAGGTTAACTTCTATTTTCTTACAATATAATATTAGGTATTAGGGGAGTCAGAAGAAAACACTATAAATGGAATGAACGTGGTCCTGGAGTAAGAGTTTAATATGGGGATTAATAGAGGGAAAACCGAGGTTGTAATGGTCAAACACATCTGCTTGGACGTTTGGCGGTTGTGGAGTCAAAAGAAAGGAGACAGCATTTGAGCATTAAAACCCAGACATCACGTCGTGCCTGGGGTGTTTCCCAATTTTGGTGAGATTTGGCGGCATTGGGTGGTGTTTTTCCCCAAGTGTAACCATAAACGTTAACGGTCAATATCCATCCCTGGCATCTGGGTGATATGAACCAAAGGAGTAGAGAGTAGATTTTAAAAAGGCGTGCAGACAGATTTTGGAAGGGATTGAGAGATTTTTCGAGAGCGGTGAGACGAGAGAGATTTGGTGACAGATTTTTGTGAGCGGAAAATTTGGTGAGAGATTGTTGGACAGATGATTGTAATTTTGTCAAGGGATAATTCGGGCAGATGATCGGACAGGTGATCCAAGGAGAGGAGATTAAACGGAAATCCTTACTGCACCAGGAAGTGGCGGCGGCTGTGATTTGGACCGAGTACGACCCAAATTCGAGGAAGACGCTGGAACATCCATTATGAGGACACGGTAATTACCCCTGTGACCCTTTCCTGATTTTCTATACTGCCAGGTCCGGGTAGATATTGTATGGTAATATTATGATCTATGAAAGGCCCATAATATATATATATATATAGTTTTAATATATTAATATAGCACTTAGGTAATTAATATCCTCCACATTTATTTCAAGGTGATGGAGTTTAGTATGGGAAACAGTGGAATAACAAAGGGTGTTAAATTGGGAAATGATATTTTGAAGGAAGTTAAGGAATTCTGCTCATTTGGAAGCATAATAAGTAGGGATGGAAGAAGTACAGTAGGCATACAGACAAAAAGAGAGAAATTTACTTACTGATAAGTGTGAATATTGGGGACTCATTGCTAAAAATGTTCGTATGAAGTGTGGCGTTATATGGGTGCAAAAGGTGGACGATAGGAGTTGCAGAAAATAAAATGTGCTGATATAGGGGAATGTTGAAGATAAGATGGTTGGATAGAATCACTAACGAGGAATAAGGGGAGAGCGAAAAATATGGAGGACGTTGACTAAGACAAGGGATAGATTAATAGGCCACATGAGGGTCTTGTAAAATGATCATTCATGATACATGGAGGGTTGCATCAGACCAGTCTAAGGACTGAATACCTATACAACAAGAGTTTTTAATTGTTTGTACTGTTCTCATTAATGAATTTATGTACTCCTATTTCGTCAGATTCACTATATAAAAGCGAAGAAATAGGGTCTCGACAAGAATTGATTTACAGTGGATGAAATACCGATTAACACTTACTGATACCACACTGCGATTAAAATTGGCACTAGGGGATTTCCACTGAGAGTGAGACCCTGAAACCACACACACCATGCAGAAAAACGGACTTTGTATACAGCTCTTTAAAAAAGTACTGCGATTGTTCGGCAACGCTAGTTGTCCACCTCAATCTCCCATTCACTTTCAAGCGTTCTGATTGGTGGGTTTAAGTCACGCCTCCCGCGGGAAATAACTGTTGAGGGCCATCTATTTTTAACCGGACTATAAATATTTTGAACCAGAAGTGGATTTATTACGAACAAATGTCGGCTAGAGAAAGAAAAATAATTGGCAATAACCTCGTGTCATTAAATTTAACTGGAGAGCAAAGAGAGAGAAAAATTAGCATAAAAAGATAGAAATGGAATACGACCTTGGGAAAAATTTGGTCGGAGAGGTTCTACACAACAGTATTTTCCTATTTTTATGAAATATATACTTCCTAATCGTAAGAGCTCGAGTTTATACTCGTCGACTGACACTGACGAAGAACAAATAATCAGAAACGTAACGTAAAAATGAGAACCAGGGAATTTATGACTGTGAATACATATTCTCGTACGGACATATTTACCCTTTCCTATAAAATATTTTAAATTCAGGCATTTTATTTATACAATTATTAAAGTATATACGTATATGTCAATTACTCCGTTTCATGTTTATGCATTATGTTTAAGGATGAAAAATTATGTCTATGATTTTAAAATCTAAAGTAGTAATTAGATATGTATTATTTATTGATAAATTAACAGCCAGTACACAGACAAACCAAGTTTTCATGTAATTTCTACAGCGTTCCGTTCTCAGATTCTCAAAATTTCTTCAGTATATTAAATTTTGAAGTACGTTAATTAACAATTTAGATATAAATAGAGACCCAAATAATACATTTCCTTTCGTCTGAAGATTTTGAATGGCGTACTGAATGGAAAAGAATTATTATTTCCACCTCTTTTTTGACTTAATTAGTGTTTAGCATACTTTGCAGTTTAGAATTCTGCAGGAGTTTACCTGATGAAGTCCATATGTGAGAACGAAACATTGTAGGAATTTTTTATGTTGTCACAGTCTTGAATTAAGCTCAGGACGGATAGAAATATTTTTTGGACCTCTACTTTTGGGTACATTAATGGTAATCGTACTTCAAAATTTAGTATATTGAAGGAATTTACCTGATGACGTCCCCAAATATCAGAACGAAACGTAAGAATGAACGAAAAACTTAGTTTTTCTGTGTATTACTTAACTTAATTCATTTTGAAAACAGGCGCTAAATAATATATAGTATTTTATTTAATTCCGTGCACTAATTAGATAATTAGTAGAAAATTAACAGACAATAGTTAAGTGATAAAATATATATGTATCACAATGTGAAATACTTGTCCCTTTATTAAGGTCATATGTGCGATATTTACTTTACCACTTAATTTTTGTCAGTTCGTCTGTTAAATCTGCATATTTACTTGGTATTGATGAAGATGATTTTGGTATAGGTATGTAAAGAAGGAAACAGACGTAAAATATAGATGTCATGGGAATCAAGTACCTCTGCGAGATGAACCAATCAGAGCGGCTTCACGTACAACCACGATACGTCATAATCACTTTTGACAAACCGTAGACGTGCCCTTTACTTTTTATTTTATTATTTATTCCCCGCTATTTTTATTCAGTGACATTATTTGCGTGTGTTTGTGTGACGAGCAGCAGCGCGCTTCAGTTTATTTGGCAATGCAGTTACCTAATTGTGTAGAACAAAGGCTCGCAAACACACACACACGCACACATACAAAACAGTGCAGAGAAAGAGACAACCGAGTGGATATATACAGCAGCGCCAGTGTATCGCGCAAGTTTGCAAGTCAAAAACTCACATTGGAGATGGTATCGCAGTCCATCCAAGGCCACGCCACGCTCACGTATTCGTGGATAGACATGTCACTCACCTGAAACACACACACACACGCATAGGAATAAATAATGGAACGAACAAAATAAACATTACATAAAAACAACATTTGAAATATAAGCGAGAAATCAGCACATAAATTGTTTAACTCTTAAGACTACACAACTGATAAATAACTACCTGGCTGCCCGGCCAAGCCCGGTAATTACATGTATTAGCCCGGACACTAATGTGATTTAAGCGGTATAGAGCGCGTTGTTAGGCTTCCCTATCCACTAAGAAATATTTTAGAAAGTATAATTAACATAGGGAGATGTATGTAATTCAACTATGTGAATCTTTTCTTATTTGCCATTTGTAGATACTCATCACGATTCCAACATCCATATTTTGTTTTCAAATCCTACTCGTAATTACAGACATGTTACCGCGATATTATCAATCAATCCATTTACATGATGCACACACAACCCATAAGATAACCTTTAGCCTCAAATAGTGTTATAAACAACTTTGAAGTGTTAAAAGCATACAGCTAAAAAAAATTGAAAATACACACATAATCAGGTTTATCAAAACTTCTCACTTATGCAATTGACAAAAATTCTATTATATTATACTGAATAAGAAATCTTAGCTTTTGTTTCATAAGTTTGCCTTAGGTAAATGAAATTAAAAATCTGTCGTGATACTTGGAAATGTGGGAAAATTATTAACGATTTAAGAAATCCTTTCGTATTTATTATCATCATCCTTTCATGTGTTACTATTTCGGTTTGAAATATTAATTTTTACTTCGTGGTAAATTTATATTAGTATACAATTTATAAAAGTAGAAGTAACACTAGCTAACTAATTTAAACTCAATTGAACCGCGGTTTCTTTGACGAAACTAAAACCGAGCGTACCAAACGTGTCCCGAGCGTTTCAGGAAGAGCGTTACTCAGGGACATATATATATATATATATATATATATATATATATATATACGGATTAGGACCTCTATTTTTTTAATAAATTATAGGAAGGAGTATGAAAATGGGACATGTGGAAGGTAGAGCAAGGAAGATAAGGATTGACTATACTCCCCGGCTATAGTTTAATCTACAGAGACGCAGGGAAAACCCTGGAAAACCAGCATTTAAAACATGAAAGTACGTAAGCAAAATAACACTTCTGGTCAGATAATATGAGTAAACGCGAGTCTCTTCTCGGATGCGGGAAGAAACTGAATATTTATAGAACTGCGGCCCATCGTGTCCTTCCACCTCATTGGGCAGGATAGTCCAGGGAATAATAGAGACTATTGATTACTGAATCACTCATCCACTTCACAAAACTTCAACCCGGACCAAAAAAAATCATACGTTCCTCTTATTTCGTTTTATTTCCACTTATCTTCCGACCTGCCGTGGTCAGCGTCATTGCCTCGCACCACCACGTAACCAGAGAACAAGAAATCCCGCATTGACATGGATGCTTGTGTCGTGCGTGCCCAAGAAACTGGTGTTATTTCAGATTAAAGAATAATAATCAACTCCTCCAAAAGTATCTAGATCCAGTCGTATAAGATGCAGTCGTCCTGCAGACCAAAGTTCTCATCACACCGTGAGACAAGAAAGAAGGACTGAATTACCTGATTCATGTTGTCTGATTCAGTTTGGAAAAATATTAAGTTGTTCTGAAAGGAGTGGTTGAGGAATGGAAGACTCGACTTGTTGATTCGTTGCAATCTGATATTTGGGTGAGATATTTTTCCGGGAAGGTTAAACGTCCCAGTCTCGAGTTTCGATGGTGAAAGCAAGGAAGCAAGCAAGGCAAGGAAGCGAGCTGCAAGCGTGGTGTAAAGGTGTCCTTGGACGTCGAGGACTGCGGACACAGAAGAGAACGTGCTCAGCAGAAAGACGAGAAGCGCTTCCTCCACACGTGGACGCCAATTGCCTCTCAGCTCACATTTCACCACTCCTCCATTCATTCCGCATAATTTAACTCCCAGACTCCCTGTCAGGTCCGCTTCCTAGTCTTGCTTCTCCCTCTCCTCACACTCTCATGTCCGGCCTGTCATCAGATATTTAAACCGTGTATGTTATGGAGGACAGTCTCCTTTTACTTAGGTGTTTACAGTCTTCACACGCTGCCGACACGTTTCACTCTCTTCCTCTATGGCCTTCCAGCTCTACAACACTTTTTAAAATCACTCAGCTTCTATATTCCACGTCACCACCCCTCATTCAAAACCTTTCTCGATTTATTTTTATTTTCTACTACCATTTAACAGTCCACAGTCTTCGACTTCAACAGCAACAAAAAGAAATATCTTCCAGTCTTATCTTCTGTTTTCCTTCCGGCATGTCCAGGTTTACAATTCCGTGTTTTTTACGTGTAAAATTTTATAGAAATTTATACGCATGGTTGAAACTGGTTAAATATTTCGTCCCGTAGGAATGAAGTTCCAGTCTTATTGTTTGTTGACAATTGTGTCGAAATATTTAGAGTTATTATTGGGAGTTCCATTGTCTATGCTACCAAAATTATGAGAAGGCGGAAGAAGGAACAGTAAAACCATTTTTTGCCTTCAGGAACAAGGGATTAGGAATCAGATTTAAGCCTTCTAAAACTGGTGGAGACACGGTGAATGGAATGCCGCGTCCCCACAGCAAACTCGTCTCCCGTCATTCGGAAGGGCGTGAGTATAGTACCCCATGCCCGACCCAGCTGATGCAGGTTTTCTAGGGTTTTCCGTGCATCTCTTTAGGTGAACACCGGTTAGAATCCTTAAATCTTAGCCCGGGGGCCCTAACAACCCTTGACTATCTTGCTCTACCTTCCGCATCCCCCCCTTTTCAATTCACTTCCTATGCTATTAAAGGGGAGTTGCCTGCTTCACGATCACCCTCATGTAGCCTGTTACATCTCCCCCCTCAAAAAAAAACACTCAGCTTATTGCACAGTCGACTATCGGGGCCTGTGATTTTGACTGAATCTAGTGGGTTTATTTCGTTAGGGTATTGTCCAACTCTTGTACTTGGATCTGATTCTACACCTTTTCTCTAAAGTAGAACAGAGTTTTTACTGCTTTAAACGTAAGACTACTTTTTCGTCATTCTCTTTCTCCTTCGCTCTGCAGCCCATTGAGGACCTTTGCCCATCGGGCAGACTTAGGACTGTCACCTACCAAGACATATTACGAATTTGGAGTGCTATGTGGTCAGCGTATCGGCTCTCCATCACTCTTAGCCCCTGTTTTTGTGTCCCATGACGAAAACTAACGTCCATGCGCATGCCGGTATTCAAACCCGAGACTTCTGTGAGTTGAGGTGATGACACTGACACATCCTTGTTACTCCTTCTCATAGTTTTTTACCTTAAACTAGGGATAATATTTCTGTTGCCTCTGAAACACTTTTGGTGGCCCTTTTGGAATATTTAATTGAAGTATTTAAAATCCTACTCAAATTTCACCTAAAGTTTTTTGTTTTGACAAGAAAATTGCCCCCTGTAAAAAGAATCAGAATCCTGGAAATACCTAGGTTCAATATCGGAGTTAGTTTTTTCTTCATTCTCAACCGCAGCGAGGAAGGAAAGAGTGGAAGAAGGAAGGAAGTCACGAGTCGGGAACCAGAAAAAGAAATAGAAGGCCTTCTTCTTTTGAAGCCAATGTTAACGGAAGCGCCACCTCCAATAAAAATGCAAAATGGAAGAAAACCGTCATTACTCGCTTAAATGGCTGAATAAAACTCGCGGCCATCAAAGTCTGCGTTTTCGGTGTATCGCGCCGAGTTGTTTGTGATGCAGATTGAAGTTCAGTTATGGTCAATGCCCATTTACATATGCAGATTTTATCCCCGTCACTAGGTAAAAGAGCTCGCGATCCTACTACGGTAACATATGCGTCAGTACTTATGTCACGCAAAAAGGCGGTAAATTGGAATATTACTCAATCAACGAGGGAAAAAAACGCAAAAAAAGGAAATTAACTCTAAGACGATTGAGTTTCATTGAAAATGTTGTGTTAGGTAGGGATTTAGAAAAGTGGTTTCCAAAGTTAGAGACAAAAAGCATAAATATCTGGAGAGAAATATTAGTGTCGAGGCGAGATACGATGCTGGAGTTCACTTTAATATGAAGCGTTGTTACAGCAACTTGGTAGTGTAAAAGCTATTCTGAAAAAAATTGGTGCAGGGAATCATACTGCGTACAGTTGCAATCGTACGTATAATTCTCAACCGAAAAAGTCAAGCTATGATAAGTAAAGTGTATAGTAATAAGAATTTAATAAATATTTAAAAAAATGCTCGCAGATCCGAAACTTAAAAAAAGGTTAGTTTAACTGGTCAAGAATGGAGGGGATAGAAGTAATATGCAAGAAAGGAGAGACCGGATAACTGTTATGTGTTGGTCTCTAATTACAATTACGGAAAGCAAGAGAAAATTGAACATGATTGTCGGTTGGCTTAACTGTATTAGTTTGAAGGACGTTGAGGGAAGTAAGACCCTGAAACCGATTGCTTCGTAACGTGTGAGGATAGAAAAAACTAAAGAAGCTGTAAATGCTCACTTGTGAGAAAGGAATGCTTAATATTGTGCAAAAGGTACACGTTATTCCTCATCATTTAATTCTTGAATTTAGTTCTCAAAATTTTTAAATCGTATTTGTAGCCCGGTTTAGGATTACTTTTGGAGGATTGGAAACAGAATTCACATGACTTTAAATATATTAATAATTGACTCATGCGTCTACTATAAAATTTATCAGCCCTTTTATATGAATGTACATCAAGTTGTTTGTAAATCATTTTAAATCCAAGCGCTGTCTTTTATGGCTCCATATTTGAACTAGCTCCATTGCTCTAGTATCGTTTTTACAACTCTCTTGCATCTCGAACAAATCGTCTTTTTCCCCCCTTACAAACAATTTATTTTTCTTCCTTTTCTGAAGGTCTTCCTTTTATAAGCGGAAATTAAACTCCGTGTATTTCCAGTAGTTTGTACCCCTCCCTCTTGGCTCCGGGGGAGGTTCTATAATTAACTTCCTCTGTTCAGTATTAAGCCTTCGTCATATGTACAACACTCAACGTATCTGTATGTACACTAAATAAATATTTTATCATTATTTTCTAATGTATTTTAAAAAAGTGATGCAGAGGAAAATAGTGGACTAAATTACAGTACTTTATATTCCATTAAGATGTGTGAAACGTCATGACTCCGATATTAACCCCTCTTTTCTTATCCGCGTTCTTGAAAGCTTCACCTCCCGCTCTTTGTAGATATTCTAGATGACGTCATCAGCCTCTATTCACAGTGTTTTCGTATGTTAGGGTTATAATGTCCCCCTTTATTTATCCGACTTTCCTTTCATAAATATACTCGAAATGGCTTAAATGTCGTTGCAGAAGATTCAAAAATTAATTTTTCCTGTCGGGTCAGTGGTAAAGATTTACAAATTGACGAGTTTTATTTTTTCAGTGTTAACGGGTGACTTAAATTTAACACTGACAATAATTTGTAATCAATTTCAAGAGAATTTTTGGGGTTCATTAATTAAATCCTAGTGTTGATAAGTGTTCGATTCCTTTAAATGTGTAATTACAACTTTTCAATGTAGTGAGAAGGTTACTCCTCCATTTTTCTAATCAAAGAGGGGTTATTCTAACGAAATAGTTCATTTTGCGTGTTATATAGCTCATTATAGGGGTGCGAATTGTGGTTACCCGGATTTGCGTCTCCTCTACTTTCCTTACATTATTCAGCCAAATTCTACGACTAAGTCTCTCTACAAGGCCGAGGCTACTCACTCGACTAATTTTATACTAACTATTGACCATGAAATTAGGTTGATATGGCTGAAGGGAGGAGGATGAGAACAATGTTTCGTGTAATTTGGCAGCCCTGCCATCATCCGCGGCAACTAAATATCCGCGTAGGAAATAAATAAGTCATTAGATGATTTATGTTTCACTGTCAGATCAGTAGATTACATCATTCTCATTTCCATTGAACTTCTAGTTTCGATGAAGTTGCCAAAAGTTATAAAAAAAATTAATGTTTTGTAATCGTCATCATAACAGGAAAGACCTATTTATATTTTTAAAAAAATATTGTTATAGACGAGACAATTTAACATAAATTGAAAAGTCACTACTCTAAAATAATCTCGTAATCCGGAAAAAATATATATATTCTTCTCTTCTAATGTTGATTTCAAGGCTTTAGCCCTCAATACTCGTTAAAGTTCATTTCACTTTCTCGGTTTATAAACCACACGTATTATATTATTTATATACTATAACAAGTATCAAAATTTTCATATACTGATCATTGCTTCAGTTTGTTTATCAAGACACTGTTAATGGTCCAGCGATATGGCCTATGTTAATAACGAAGAAAAAAATTTGTGTATTACAAAATAAATACTTATATTCGCTGAACCAATAAAAATGAACTCATGAAAAGGGGATGCCTGTGCGAGTTTTCTCTCGCAGTCATTTCTCTCCAGATTGACTGCGGGGCTCACCTGACTCCGTCGAGAATGACTCGTACTCTCTCCATTCTTTTCTTCAGAGTACTCACAAGTCGAGGCACCTTCACCTATTTTGAGAGGTGTATGCACTCGTGTCAAAGACTTTGAGTATACGGTAAGTGATATCCGCTGATCCCATTGGGTTAGTCGGTCAACTTCCTCCTAAAACTGGTTGAGACACGGAGAAGGGAATGCTGCGACCCCACAGCAGAAAGTCTCCCGTCATCCGGAATGGCATGAGAATAGTACGCAGTAGACCGACCTACGTGATGCATGTTTTCTAGGGTTTTCCTATTTAGTTGAAACACCAGATAGGATCCTTAAATTATATCTTGGGGGCCATATTCAACCCACGGCTACCTTTTCTACCTTCCACATCCCCCTTTTTCAATTCCTTTCCTATGCTATTAAAGGGGAGTTGTCTGTTTCAGGATTCCGTCATGTATCCTGTTAACCAAAAGAAAATAAAAAGAACTCTCGCAACCAAAATTAAAGGAAGAGAACTTCAAATTTTAATCACTGTATTGTTTCTGAGAACTGTGAAACTAATCGTATGGTACATTAAACCAATAATATAATTAATTTACTAATAACTTTAATTATAGTTAAAAATATTTTTAAACATAAAAAGCAACTCAACTTTTCGTTTCTTTATTTGTAACTTATTCAGATTAAAAGGAACTCCTTATAAATTCAAGGAATAGAAAGAAAAGAGGTATTAAATATTTACGTAATGCTGAATATATTTCAGTATACGCGTACTGTTAGTACTACGACAAAAAACTTGTTTTCTTTGGATTTCTTTTAGATCTATAAAATATATTTTTGCACTTGAAGAAGTTTGTAAGAAGGAAACGACACGTTTGGCTGCATTATTATATTTAAATATGTTTAAATAAGCCGTTTATTTCAGATAAACGTAATTACTAAATTTTCATCGTTCATTTGGAAAATGTAGAGAATAAAGGTTGAATGTCAGGAATGATATATATTAGTTGACACATTAATTTTATTGAAATAAAACTGGATACTGTACAACTCTATGACTACATGTAATTATATATTTGTAATGACTTCGTTTATTATTTTTGTTAATTCCCAGTTCGCAATTATGCCGAATATACAACCTTTATCCCACTGTGCCCGAAACAAATCTTGTAAATAATTTACTATTTAACGTCTGACGTTAAAAAGAATTTAATTAGCGATAAAGTTTTTATTTTATTTTACGTTTCGTTCACAACTTTGGGACTTCTTCGGGTAAATACATAAGCAAGTAGAGACAAAAAATAGACTTTATTATGTGTATATTTGGTCGTAAACGATTATTTAATCTACCGACGTGTTCACTTCGCCCCTATACGAGACGGGGTTGCTTGTCCCTTTCTTCCCTTCAGGCCACTTCTTCTCCTCATGCTAATTGACTGGGAACTATTGTACCGTACCCCGTACGGTTCATAACTTTTGAATGAGGCGTTTCCGGACCCCTTGCTTCTCTTTATTTCGAATTACTTCTTTTGTCCTCCCTGCGGGTATCCCCTTAAAAAAAGTTATTGTTTAACGTACTGTGTACACAACACGCCCACAAATATGTGCGTGTGTATTCAACCCGTTTAAGATTAATATGATCCCCCTTCCGCCTCCCTCCCATCCTTAGGATACGCCTTCATGTCCTCAGAAAGGTTTGTGATGCTCAGTTCAAACCAAACACCAGCTCAATGTGTTGGCTGAGACACTTCCTCAAAGGTACAAATCAAACTGTTTTTATTTTCAGCACAGGACAATATTAATCTTATAATTACACATAATGTCCCATTTTCAAAATTCGTCTTGATTTGGTACACATGTCCTTAAAACATCGGGGAAACGTTCTGGGGGAATAGGGTTAATAAACCCCTACGACTATTGTAAAGACATAGTTACAACACAAAAAAAAGCGAACGTGTCAGCATGCTGAAGTGTGACGTCACGTACCATTCCGCATTCCTGATTACATTTCATCAACCATGGCTCTTTCAAACTAGACTTCTACCCAATTGTATCCTTGAATAAAAACTTTAAGAAATATTGAAGGTTGATATAAAACCACAGGGAATTTTTTCGTATTAACTATAAAGCCCATTATCATAATGTTGAACGCAACACTGAATTATTCAGTAACAATTATTATCATTTAATTCACGATTCCAAATTCTCCTAATTTAAAAGCTGATCTATTATTTTTCTCTTCTTAACACAGTTGAAAATTGAAAGGTAGTATTTTTACGTCAGATTTCTATAATAATTACAACAAATTTTTGACCGATTTCGTAAAACAATTTAAAAAGCAGAAAACAACGTTTCCGTACTTCTTTAAAGCGTCTTCAATTTTCTATATAAATCATTTCCAATATTTTAAAGGTCAAATAGAAGAAGAGGTTTCAGACGGATTTATTTATTCACGACTGATTAATAAATTAATTAAATACAATTTTTGTCCAAAGTTTTGTAATTGGTGCTATGTTTTATAAATATAGTGTAACTGAAAATGGAACTCAGTGTTGATAATTAGGATAAAAACCTGACGAAGCTGCAAATAAGTACCAAAACGTTGTTTCCTGATTCTTACATTGTTTTAAGAGTAATGTCTGAAATTGGTCAAAAATTTTATTTTATCAGTTGAAAAGTATCTAACAATAATTAAAGAGATATTTTTTAATTTAACTACTGGTAATATATAACGGAAAGTAAATTTTAAAGGTTTCCTTACAGCAGAAGGGGTTCTAAAATATAAGGAGAAAATACTATGACGATTTTTCTTATTTCGTTATTAAATACTAGCTGGTAGCCCGGCGATGCCCGGGAATTCATTTACAGTAGCCCGTCATTCGACAATAATCTTTTATGGATGGTTTAAGGACGCCTTAGAAAACCTTGTGGAATCACGGGTAAATAACACAGAAACCGGCTGCCTTAACCACGCGTCTTCTTCTTTCTACCGGATCCTTAATTTGAAATAGGTTTAGAATCTACTGAATTAAAACTGCTGGCTTTAATGGAAGCAAACGGTTGATATTTATTTCTATGGCCGTAGTAGCCAATATGTTACGGTTATAGAAGTATTAAGTAACACTAACGTAATTGTTATTATGGCAAACTTGTTTGGAAGTGTAATGTCTGTAGCGTTGTTTCTTTGACGAAGCTAAAGTTGAGCTTTTCCGTCGTTTGCCGAGAATTTCACGAACATTGTTATTCAGGGTCATTATATATAGCTTCTTTATGGAATTATTCAATTCAGTTTCTTTGTTATTCTATTTGCGCATAAAATAATGGCCTTTAAGAAAGAGGGAGGAAAGTTAAATGGAACGTGCTGGTGGATAAGAACGTAAAAATTAAAGAGTGATAATAACTGACTTGCTTTAAGAGAAGTAAATGAAAAGAGATCCATGATGACTTCAGTTTTTCAATGGGTTGGACTTATCTTAAGGAGAAATTGTTTACTGCTCGACATTATCGAAGGAAGGACAAATGGATGAAGTTCCAGGTCAGCGAGGAAGAAGAAAAGAAGAATAGTGCAGCAGGGCAAATACGAGAAATACATTTACTGACCAAGTCCAAGGACCTGATAGCAGGCGAAACAATACTAGTGACTGATTGAATTCTGTATCACTTCCGCTGAAGAAAAAAGACGCGACGTTATCGAATAAGCAATTATAAACTATAAAATTAGGAAACGTTTAAGCAATGTTAATTGCTGAAGTGATCCCTTATATGATTATAAATTCAGAATTGTCAGTGCATAATTTCCTCCCTTCCCCTTCCATCCGTTGGTTTCTTTATGCTCCAACTTCCCGTCGCCGCGCGTTCAAACTGGTCTAGTGACAGCTGTTCACAAGTAATTACCCTTAATACATTAATTATTACGCAGCGAAATTTCCACACACGCGGCGAAGCTGAATATCTCAACGCACTGCTTCACAATATGGCGGCGCGCTGTTATTATTTTTTTTGCCCCCTGCTAATAGTATTTGGTTTCGCGCCATTTCCACTTTTTTCATTTGGTTCGAGGGTCGCGCTCATCTTTTTTTGTTCGCCATAGCAAATTACATTCAATTTGCAATCAGGATTGACTGCGGAGCCGTATTGACACACTGCGCAATGGCCGTATTCCTCACTTCGTGACGTCATCGTACCTCATAGCGTGACTCTCGGGCAGTTGACAGAAGAAAAAAATAGATTTATCTGAAGATAGTTCGTTATTGAATTGAGATTTACGTCACTGAAATTCAGTGTCCTCACCGACACGTGTGCACGGAAGGTAGCAGCGACAGAGCGTAACAAGGGGACGCGTCATGATTCAAAATGTCTGCCGTCGTTGAACACAAAAATAAATTGGATAAAATTAATGTACAATAGAGAAAAGTTAGAATTTATTAAAATATACTATCAAAATATCTCACTCAAAAGTGTAAATTATTCACGGATTCATCCAAAAACTAGGAAATAGATATAATGAAAATGACAATAGTTACTTTCAAACACTTAGTATGACATGGCTATTTTCTTCTTCTTTGGCTCTGCAGCCCATTCAGGGCCTTGGCCCACCAGGTCGACTGCGGACTGTCATCTCACATGACACATTCCGAATTCACTAGACCACAGGAAGTCGGCACATGGCTCCTTACTACGGAAATAAAATTAAATATGATAAAAATTTTTATTACATCACGACTTTCCTTTCATTAGAACCTCTTCGGGTGCAGTATTAAATTAACGTTAGACTGGTTTGATGCAATGTTCCATTACAACCTATCCTACCCAAGTCTTTTCATTTCCACAAAACCACCACATCCCACATCCTCCCCAAACTTCTAACCTCGGCCTCCCTCTTCTGTTCTTAATCCACCCTCTAAAGCTAATTAATATAAATATAAAAGTACAAAGAAAACCAGAGTTTAACAACAGAACATGGTATATGAATTCTTATTTTTTATTTATATTTATTATTAATACATTTACACCTATATATCATACTTCTTTATTTTACTTTTTTTTTCAATTTTAACATGATCCGGGTTGAAACCAAATAACTTTTTATTCAATAAATTTACAGGGAAAACATACGATCTTCAAAGCTTATGGTGATAATTAGGATAAAAACCTGAAAAAGACACAAATATGTACTGAAACGTCGTTTTTTTTAAAAAATGTATTAAAGTCTGAATTAAGTAATAAAATTTTATACATTTATAATTTTCTCATTAAATTAAATTTGATATCTATCAAGGCTGTTTATTCATATATTTAATTAAGTCAGGTCAGTATAACTACGATATGAGATATTACATACCACGGAACACCCGATAGCATAATTACGGAAACGTCATTGTCAAAAAAACTTCTAAACCATTTTTTTTTCAGTTTTGAGCCATGATGAAATGGGAGAGTCATCCTGATGAAGGATGATCGTCTTTCAAGAAAATCACGGCTCGTCGCTGGAAATTTCTCAGAAGTCATTTATATAAATGGCAGTCTGGATAAGATGATTGAATTTTCTCCAGGTATCAAAGTTTCAGGTCAACTGGACGGCATCGCGTCAGTGTACTGCCGTTTCGGTGTTTCATCATCGATTGGGGTCGTTTGGATTCCTATTTTATCGTGATGTTTCTTTGCTGTCTCTTGAATTGAAAGCTTGAGGATCATGGGAATGCGTGTAGTGTTTGGTTACTTTCATACCAAGGAGCATCAACCATAACTCAGCCATCAGAAGGAGAGAAGAAGAATCGTGGGCTCATCTTATTTTTGAGAGAGAAATATCAGAACCCTGGACAAAGGAACCATTCGCTATGATCGGTCAGTCTGTTATAGATCTTTTGTTCAGACAAGAGTTATCGGTTCACGACAGGGGAACGTGAAATAAATTGGTCGTGACTATTAAGTCCCTTGAGGGAATATCTTTATTCAGACCACTGTGCTTTGTTCAGCTTGGGGGAAACTGAAATAAACTGATGTACGAAATATTTTTCTTCAGTCAGTCATCGTTTCCATGGCTTACGTCCAGAGAGGAAAACCTTCATGGCGAGACGCCGACAGTATTTAACATTGTAAGAAGGAAATGCGACGAGCGTGTCAAGTAGTAGAGTGGGCGAGTGAGGTCAGGAAGAATTCCGCCCGCATTTGGGTGAAATTCCCTGGGCAGCACCACCTGGCCCACCAGCGAGTCACCAGTCCGGAATATAACGGTTCACCACTAAACCGCCTACCTGGACGCACTCTTGAGCCCTCCTTGTCCCCTCTCTTGGTCGTATTTACATACCGACCACTTTCTTTAGAAGTCATCATCTCCGCTTCAACCTTCAACTCCTCCAAATTAAAAACTCATTACGGTCTCGACAAAAGGCGGCGAGTCCTGAGAATTAATTCTCTCCTTTCTAGTCGCATGTGCGCATGCCTGCGCGGGAGGGAGTGGAGTGGAGTGGTGGACTTTTTTCACGTCCCAAGTGACTTAAGTTACTCACTTTCTTATTCTTTCGCTTCGTCACTGTCCCGTGTCTTGAGTTTTCACCGCCTCGATTCGTATCTTTCAGAATAGCCATTGTGTACCATTCTTCTAGCGCGAGGAATTGAGAGCGATCTCTCGAAGGGGACGACCAACCTTCAGTTGCTTTCCTCCAAGATGCACTCCCCTTAATTAATGCAGACTGATGGCCATACGAAAATGCCTACCAATGACCACCACTATTTATCACTCAGTCATTTTCTTTTACTTTCGTTCAAATCGAGTAGGCTAATGCGGAAAGAAAAGCGAAAACTGTGAATCTGAAATATGTGAAACTATAAGAACGTCTGTATTAGTTTTTAAATTAACAATTCAATGAAAATATAATAAGAACAAAAGTTACATAAGTATATACAATATCAGGAGGACTAACTGTCGACTTATTTGATTTTTTCCCTGGGATACAGAAGAAAAACATCTGAACTCTGGGAAAATCATCCATTTTGAGAAGAACATTTTTTAAATTCACGCGCAAGAACAACATTTGAACAATATTTATGGGTGTCTTATATTTTTACTATTGATATTTTCATTATTGTTTTTTTAAACACTGATATAAATATCAGCAATTTCTTATTTTATGTTCAGTTAATTTATGATTGGTTATGTTTATTGTTAAACGACTTTTAGGACATTAAGATAAGACTTGAAGAAAGACTAACATAGGATATTTAGATTTGGCATTGAGATTGTACTTTAAGAGTAGACAGTTAAAATTAAAGTTGAAGAGGAAACTGTAAGAGTGAACATTTAGAGTAGACAATTAGAAATTGGAGATAGTCCTGGCCGTGGAAATTTAAATAACGGGAGGAAGGCGAGCTCGAGACGGGGTACCAAGGTGCTCATTAATATTCAACGCGGAAGTTCGGATGGATCCAGCCATAAGTTCCAGGTCAAGCTGAGTATGAAGAATAATTATTCTTATTCCAATGGCTCAACAGCCTTCTTGAGGGCCTAGGCCTACCGAGACGGCTGCGGACTGTCATGTGGCGTGACACATTCCGGATTAGGGGTGATACGTGGTCAGTGTAAAGAATAATTACAGTTAGTAACCTTTTGCCGATTTCCTGGTACTGCTAATTTCGAGTAGGACTTGTATTGTTGTTCTGCTCCATGAGAAGGCCCATTTAGACGGCCCTTAGAACAGAACTCGTCCTCTAGTTTGTACGAAATTCAATGTGTGTGTAAATAGTGTAAAAAATATATTGTTAATCATTATAAAATGCCCGCTTGTGAGTTCAAAGTGATCCAAATATTGTATATTGTCATTAATAAATGTTAAATTCAATATTATTCACACTTTTATAATCATTTTCATTTTAAAATAGTTTATCCCCTCCATATTAATTTCAAATTGATTAATTATTATTTCTGTTGTCTGTTTCTGGTGTTATGTATAGTGTAATATAAAGTATACAGACGGTCATCATTACTATAATTCGTAATACGTCTGTTAACGACAATTGACGACGGGGAGTTTTATGACCTGTAAGGTTTGTCCTATAAAGCAGGACCACCCTCCCCCCTCCATTATTTGCATCACCTCTTTCCCTTCGTTTTTGGCTAAATCGTTATTGAATTGTTAATTTATAATCCACAACAGCTTGTTGCAACGATCTATTGTGGCGTAATTACACATTAAACTCACTTTCGTACTTTCTCTTAGAGCTATACACTTGGCTCCAGTCTTCTATACATTGACAACATTTCTTTGCCGCTTCCGTGAAAATTGCACCAGTCAACACCATTACAATGTGACTGAAGCATTACACGCGTATCATTACCATTTACTTTCCCCTCATAACACATTTATTTTGGCTGTCGGTAAGCCTAATCGCTCAAGAAGAAAAGGAAGTGTCTTGCCAGTTAAAAATCTTGGCTTACATCGCGATTTTGGAATTTCTTCACTTTTTTTAGCGTCGCTGCCTTACACCATAAAGACTCCGGGTTCGAGTCCTGGCAAGGACATGGATTTTGTGTGTGATTCGAAATGGTGACTCCAGTACAGCAAGGAAAAACGAGTTTCTCTCATACTAGACGCCAATAACCTTACCAGATTATGCGGCTTTGAGTAAGAGGTGGGTAATAACAAAACACTGTGTCTAATTTCTATTAATTTCACAAAGACAGACTTTGTTCTTTTTGAAACGTTCAAATCTCTTGTAAGTAGTTATACAACTCACAAGCAAACAAATGAGTACAGGTTAGGAGATTTAGCTAGTCATGTGTCAACAAAATACGCAGAGGACTACTTCCGTATTGTAGTGGGTGTAGAGGGAGCCCACTTTAACTCCAAGCTTTGTAAACGCAACTTGCTAGTGTGAAAAAAATTCTGAAAACATTGGTGTCAAGAAACTCATCTGTTAAGTGTAATAGATAATAAGTAAAGAGTATGTTAAAACGCCCTTGTCGCAACCGTTCATAAAAATACAATTAATGTTTTCAACAATGAGTAACGTTCCGCCAGGCTGCTTGAATGGGAATTTAATCCTCAAAAGACAATAATCCCCTCCCTCTCCTCGCTTCCCTTCTGCGCATCTAACATGCCACGTAGAATCTCACGAACTGTAATGACTTTGTGATTGTTAGAAGCATACTAAATATATGAGTTAATTTTTATAACACTTAGGTTTCAGTACAAGCAAGCCGCACGCAGTGGGAAAACTGATATTCGTATTGTGCCGAATAAAAGACCGACTTCCGTTTACCGACCATCCGGCTGGGTCTGTCTCCTTGAAGATCGCGCGTGAATGGGTGGCAGAAGGAGAGAAAAGGAAAAGAAAGGAAATTGTCGCGTTGCCTTAGGCGACAGACACTGGTCGATAGCAAGTTCTCTCACCTGGTTCGTTCAGAGGGGGGAAGGTGACTCACACCCTATAACGTCACCACTCTGCTGGCCTCATTGCGTTCCATTAAAAATCACGTGACAATAATTTCCCTATCCAATAGTCACTCAGTCCCATCCATTTTCTTTTCAAAGGCACGCCCCGCCATCAACCTCCACCCACCACCCCTGCAGCCACAAAAGATTTCTAACTGTACGTTTTGTGAAGAGGGTCGTATGCTGATGCTGCAGCCAGGTAAGTTTGGGTCAAGGTCGGGGTTGGTGGGTTCCTTGTTCCCTCCCTCGGTTCTCAGTCCACGAAAACAGTTGTGCGCCCCAAATCCAGGTAGAGCAAAGGTCAAGGTCGCCCTCGATGTCGGTTACTTCTCTTACCAAATCACAAAAACCTATTTTTTATTAAATTTCCATTTATTGTTTCATAAATTCTTTATCAACCTCATATTAAAACAAATATATATACCCTTGATTATGGTAATATATGAACGATTCTCGGGTTTTCAACCGGGTAAGTGTAGAATTTAAACACAACGTTTCAATGGATTGCTCTGCCATATTCTTCAGGTGAACGTTGTGTTTAAATTCTACACTTACCCGGTTGAAAACCCGAGAATTGTTCATGCATAATATACACCGGGAAAGCCCACTTTCTCTTATATGGTAATATAGTTTTTGATTCAATAAGGGTGGATCGATGTTGAAACGGAATAAAACAAGCTGTGTGTGAGGTATTAACGAAATTATTTTTTACCCTATTGAAACACCCCTATATAAGGATAAAATGTTTCGTCTGATTTTTCGTTGTTTTATTTAGAGAAAGATATGTTGGATAAGAGCTGTAAAAACAAAAAATTATTTATTATAGTAGGCAATGTATTTTAAAAACTAAAAAAAGTTTGACATCTCTGGTCTCTTTACTTCTGCGAAACAATTATATCTCTGATTTATTTCTTTATCTTTGATTCTAAAAACTTATTTCTCTACTGATGCGTTGTAATTTAAAGATGCCAGCTTTAATGGTTTCTCTTTGGATTCGAATACATTTACACTTCATATATACAATTTTTATCTTCGGTGATATAGGTTCTTGGGACGTTTTAATACTAATTTCCTTCAGAGGGAGCCATTTTAACTCGAATATTATTTTGACAATAATATAGGAAAAAAACCACCAAGATGGAAAACTTCAGCCTGGAAGACGATCGAAACGTCGATGTATACGGAGAACATCATCGCGGTTGGAATCCCGAAATACCTTCCTTAACATGTTAGTCGCCCAGCGGGATTCGTTGGAGGCCCAAATCCGACTGTCAGACCGATACAACGTAAAGTGAGCGATAATCGGGAATGCCTATGAACTCATTTCCCACAAAACGCAAATAAAAATGTAATTTTCTCTTAAGAATATTTAAAGTATACTTATTTCAACCTGATAATATTGAATTGCTTAGTGAAATATGGGAGAAATACGTAGTATGGAAGTATAATTTTAAGAAATCATTAAAACAGCATATGTGAAAATACTTTCAAATATAAGTGTGGTAAGGCCACTCTATATAAAAAATTCAAAACACAGGTAATGCGGAACTTAGAATCAATGTAAACAGACATAAAATAAAGTCTGATTCATTACTGAATTATTATATGTAAATAGTATAAATGAATGTAAAAGCTGCATACCCAACGCTACACCGTAGAAGAAACACGTCAGCTTACCTATAACAAAGAAAAACATCGTTGTAAAATTTCATTGCTATGTAATAACATAAGGTTTCGTGTCAAAGAATGAATATTCAGGTTTGAAGAGTGTAAACTGGTTAAATGATTACTATAGCACTATTAAACAAGTGAAGTTGGACTTAATTAACATAAATTTTCGATAAGATTCATCACGCTGCAGTGAAAATTGCGCGGAGCTCAATAAAAGGTTAAAATAAAAACTAAGACCTATTGTTCCAATTGTCCCAAATCACCTCATATGTGTTTATAATGTTTTAAAGAATATCATGAGACATAGTATAACTTAATATTTTATCTTATAGTATATGTCTGTCTGCCTGTTTGTCGTTTATGCATTACAACACCATGAATCGCCATGAAACTTTGGGGAAGTTGTTGAGTACACTCCCACAAGGTTTCTGGCATAGTACAACTAACTTACGATAGTAGGTTTTATATACTTAAACATACAAAAAGGAGAAAAAAATTATAATGGTCAGGTTTCGTTACCCATACGCTCATCGAGGTACCAAAGGTGAATGGGGGTTGCCTATACTCTTGATGTATAAAATTATATATATTTTTTAAATTTAAAACATTTCGCGCTTAATTAACCTTATATTTTGATCGTCGGTACGATGTATACGTAAGGGTCTTATTATATATTCAATAAATTATACTTTATCAAAATTCTGTACGTGCTGTTTCATTTATAGGGGTAAATAAATATAACTATTTGTACAAGTTCCGCGCTAATGAAGTCAGGGGAATAGTTATAATATGTACATTTATAATATTTTCATTTTGTACATTCTACTTTTCAAAGCTTTTTCCATTAAATTTCTTTTATAAATCTAATTTAATATCCTAGATAAGGGTGACTTGGCGGCTAAGATGCATAGTATTCGACGGAACTGGGGATCAACCCCGCGTCCACTGTTTTGCACACAGAAGTTCTCAACCCTCAGCTATCGATTCCATGACGAATGTATTTAATGTCATATTTGTACTTACCTTATCGACCTATATTCGCGATCTAATTTTTAGAGGTCATGAGGAAGGAAGCAGCGGACCCGGGTTCGATTCCTCACTCCGACGGATGTTTTCCATCTTAATTAATAATTAAAAATTATCAGAGAGCTTCAAAGCCGAGCTTCAGGATAACGGTTTGTTATATTTGACAAAAACAATTTTTGAGAATAAATAATTAGTCTGGAAACAGATTATTAGTCATCGATATGTGTTGTTGTGCTGTTAATTTTCTGTTGGTTTCGAGCGATGTTGCATGTGTGTGTGTGAGAGAGAAGAGAGGAGAGTGTGAATGGATGTGGAGGATGTAAACAAGGCTTGCATCTGGCCTGTTGACCCACACAGCGGGTTCAAGGCCGCAGGGCTGCCAACTCCCGACATACAAAGTAAACACTTGTCCTAATCTCTTCCTTGTAACTGATACCCTCTGTCTTTGCCTTCAATACAATGTATCTTTTCTACAAGATTGCGTCTACACACATCGAATATCGGCTAAATAAAGAACTCTCAGTGACATTTTTCTTCTGCGGTTTTAGTTATAGTTTGATGGCACAATCGATTAATAATTTACAGGTCAGAATAATTCACAATAGTAGGGGAAGATATGAGATCTAATAAGACAGCTTTTTACGGGAAATTAATATTTTTCATAATTAAAAAATTATAATTATAAATTATTTATTTGTACTTCTACAGGCTGAATCCAAACTGAAAGGCTTGTGTTAATGTCATAAGTTACATCAGTCAGGCTGACCAAACGCTTAAATCAACAGTGGGCCACAACCTGAAGAAGCACAAGTAACTGCCGAAACTTAAGGCTGTAGAAAAATAGTACTTTGAAAAAGATAAATAGCAAAAAAGACATGTTTATCAATCGTTTAATACATATAATTATTAAAACTGATAAAGTAAAATATAATCATATTTACAACATACATGTTAAAAATGTATGTCTAATTAAGAGACAAAAAATACATAAAACGGGTTAGTGTATCTGAAATTAAATATTAATAAATTTAATTGTCAGTAGCTATATCATAAAATTGTAACGTTTCGTTCCTTTATCTGCCTGATGCAGTCCCCCACTAAATAAAAGGAGAGGAATGTTGCAAAATTATGACAAATTGTAATAAATATATTGACAATTAAGGATATTTTATTCATTTATTTATGTATCAAAACGTTTTCTTCTTGACTCATCTTCAGTCTTATAATATTAATTCAGATTACAAAGTATCCAGAAGTAGATATTAAAGTAACCAGTAAACAGCGGTAATTAAAAGAGGAAATAAATACCACGTTTCTGCAAGCCTTTCTTGCTTTCTTCAAAGCGATTCAAAAATAGTAACGACATGGCGCACGAGGAAGACGACAATCTAAAAAAAACACATACTCCACGTCGAAATTAGAGGCTAAACTGCGACGGGTTACTTGAAAAATACAGAGATAGTATACATAGGGTCAGAGAGGTTAATATATGAAGTCAGAGATAGTACAGAGATGCTCTGTATGCCGCTTGAGTATACACAGAAAAGTTATTAATTTTAACAAACTGCCATGTAGAGACATTAAAGGCGTTATTTTCTACGTTTCCTGTCGTACTGATTATTAATTTGGTGAATAATTCTGTCATATTTGTTGTGTTATAATTCTAGCTCCTATATTTATACCATTCGGTTTTCGCATTTTGTGGTTATGTTTACAGGTTGACTGCAGCGGATTTAACACCCAAGAATATGAACTTGGATGGAGTCATAATTTTTATCTGCAAGAATTAAAAGAAAAAATTTCAACCCATAAAAAACAAATAGATGCAACTTTTCAAAATTTGATGAAAATATGATTTATTGTAACATAAAAAGAAGTTATATTTCAATCTTTCCGTTATAAATTATTTCTCACGAATTGCCGTGAATTCCGTTTAATTAATATTTACTTACACCCTCAAAATAAACAAAAACTATTGGAAACGTTTTATCTCGGGATTTTCATCCCTTCCCTCTCCCCTCTAAACTTTCTTTCTAATCGTCTCAGGTATGACTTAATGCGTCGCTAATGAACGGAAAACTATTACATTAAATTTGGAGAAAAATTTTAATAATTTATGACACTTAATTATCTAAGATTGATCCAATAGTAGGTGAGGACATTGAAAAGCGGAAAATTAGAGGAATCCCGTCAAGGGTTTCCTCCCCTTCCCTCCTTCTTTTACTCACAGATTTTAATTAACCCGAGTTGGTGCTAATTACGAGTCACTCCCTTTATCACGCCGCCACTTATTCTTCCCAGTTTTCTTCATTTTTCTCTGTAGCAAGACTAATAGAGCCTCTTGCGGTACGCTTCACTTTCTTCCCCTTCCAGGACATTTTTTTCTCTTTCTTCTTATATTTTTGAAATCTCCTTGGGCGTACTCATAAAAGTTTGCGTGTCTACTTTTTTACCAGTAACACCTTTCCTGAGTTGGATTCCACCATCCATTGGTATTAATGTTCTAGGTTAAATAACAACACACGCTTCTTCGTTTAGAATTCATTAATTGACTATGACTGCATTTAATTTCTTCTAAACTCAGTCAAAATAAATTTCATGATATTCGTCTGCAAATTATTTACTCCCTTCATTTCCCGCCATCATGGGGTAAAATAATTGCCAGCGAGAAATTTTACATCATGGTTACATGGGCACACGAGAAACTTCAACCCTTCCCTCGTCCTGTCGCCTTAGGGCTAGCAATTTTGCGACAAAATGGTGGCTCTTCTAAATTGGTGACTTGTTTCAGTTTGCACCTCAAACCTTTTTAGTATGGAATTATTCTGCCATTATGCTGTCATTCATAACCTTGAGACAAAATGGGGGAAGTTAGAAAATTTTTTAGAGCTTTTCACGAGGAAATGGTAAACCGATTTTACGAATTTTTCAATTTCTTGTTACATAGAGAAATGAAAGGTATAAATTTTCATTACTAAATAATTTATTTTCAATTTTTGCCTTAACGGGTCTCGTCTTCAAGAGACTTTCACTTCAATTACTGTATCAATTATTGTACTAACCACCAATAGTTGTGATAAAAGGTTTTATATGAATAATAATAAAGAACTTCAATTACTCAATTTACAAACACTGATTATCTTCTTCTGTGATCACTGCTAAGTAATTTTCGTAGTAAATTATTTAATTTCTGATTCACAACAGTCTTTCCGTTTGGATTTAAAACTGCATATTACGTCCATTGGGTTATTTTTTATCGCTTTTCAGAATAAAATGGTTAAAAAAACAATTTGCATTCACCTCTATGTAGTTGTCAGAAAGACGGAACAAAAAATCGGGAAGGATATTAATAAAAATATTACTTCATAAGCTTCCTCGTCTGCCGCATTTTATTATTAGAATTTTGAAACTTAATTAACCAAGTAGATCAACACCTATTTTGTGTGACGGAGGACTGAAAGTAAAGGTTTAAATAAATAACATAATTAATTGGTAAAACAAATCAGAAGTACTTTACAGCTGGAGACTTTCACATTTGTTTCTTTTCACACCTTTATTCCAGATGCATTTTTCTTCTTCTTTAATTTTAAAAGTGAATTTCGACTAATAATACCACCCAATAACTTACTGATTCCTACATTTATGCGCTTATGTGAACCAATCGGTATACATCAAAATGAAAAGAATAAAACTAGAATGGAAAACCTCAAATATGAGAGAATAATTAAGGAACACTTTTTAACACGGAAAAATAGAATATTATATACGGACAAGCATTTAATGTTTCGACATATCTAATATGTTAAGTTAAAGAATATGAAGCGGTGGACATTGCATCTCTATAATATCTCTGGAGGGTACCTCAGTTGTTTCCAGAGATATGAATCGTAACGAAACTTTATAATTCCTCGATTATTTACCAGATAGTTTTTGTCTACTACAGTAAATATTATTTTTCTTTTCGAATTATTTACTACATATTTCTTCTCAGAGGAAAAATTAAAGTCCCGAATCAATTGGATGCAAATTCTCTAATTAAGCCTTATTTTTTGGTAAGGTTACTAATTCATGTTCCTGTGACTTGTCCTCTCGGCATGTACACTTGACACCTGCAAAGTATATAAGGAAAAATTCCTCAGACATAAATATTACTGATAATGCACAAAGGAAAGTGACTTTTTGCTGACGCTAATGAACCGTCTTTTACACCATTTGTTATCAGAAACCGTGTAGAAAAATAGTCTCACCTCTCGCAACAAAAGGTAAAAGCATTAAGTTTCGCAATATTGCTAATTTTTATTTAAACAAAACCTTTCAGTGTTGTAATTTTAAGTTTTCTTAACAGACTGCGCCTGCTTTTCTTCTAAGCTCAAACAAACACACACAAAGAAAATTCTGGGTTTATTCCTGTAACTTAGTTACTTCCCTTATTTCCTTTCGAATATCATATTTAACATTCCTTTGACTTCCATAATTGACTGCGTCCGCGTGAGTTTGAATGTAAGCTCACTCAAATAAATTCTCATGGTATAAGAACACACTATTTACGTATTTCGTTTCCCACAGTCTTGAGGACGTGCCAAAACCTTAGTTATTTTTTTTATTCTTTCAGAAGAAAATTGTTGAACAGATTTCCTTTAAACTTTACAGCGTTGTTGAGAGAAAGTTCAACCCCCAGCACCTTAGGGTCAATAAATCTGCGGTTTGACATCTTGAAAAAAAAAGTCGGATGTTCGAAATTCCTTATTCACTTCACTTTCCACTTGAAAAACCATTTAGAATCGTAGTGAAGCCCTCAGTAACATAATGCTGCCATTCGTTTTCTTGAGACCAAATGGTGAACTTTCCAAAATATTTTGGATTTCGATGAAATATATTTTTTGTTACATAGAGACGTGTAAATGATTTAAGCAATATAAATCTTCATTTAACTTGTCTGTAATTTTAACCTTTTTTTTCATTTTATTTTTTAAAGTGACATTATAATGATTTACTTATACGGCCGTTGTTCTCCATCTATTTTTCATTAAAAAATGTTTTGGTTTCGCATTGTAAACCATTTAGACTCATAACAGTCTTTCCAATCGGATTATAAACTGACTAATAAGTCCATCCCGTTTCTGAATTTTCGAAGGAAGCGTTATCTTTATCTATATCAACATTTTTTTCCCGGCCAGAATAAGTGAAATTACAGAGAAAAAAGTTTATAAATGGAAATCATGAAATGTATATAAAATTTACGAGAAACATCGTCAAATAGAGACATTACAAGAAATTTAAAATTATTTCTACTTCAGTTGACAGTAAGATAGTGGATGAAATCCTCTCGACGTTTCAGAGACCCTCCAACATAATCTTCTGGCAAAGTACGAGGTGTGGGTTCCCTTATACAACCCTGCTGCTAACCTTTAATGTCTGATACGTTACGTATTGCCTGACATAAATTGTGATGAAATATAACGAAGCTGCTCTACCAGTTTTTTTTAAGTTCCTGTGTTATTATTATTTTCTCCCCTCTCTTCAGGTGTTGTGAAGTAAGATGTCAAACAGTAACGGCGGAAAGACGATGCCAAGTTATAAATAGTGGAAGACACGGCACACACGTTTCTCACACTTAAGTAAACAACCTACTTTTCATGGATTCCAGATATTTATTTCCCCTGTGGATTTCATTATTGATAAAGTAGTTCAAACATCTAAGCCAATAAAACAAATCGTTAAATAGAAATGAATCGTACTGGATAACTTCAGTTTAGAATATATGAGGATTGTTTAATATTCACATCATAATGAGTCAAGATATGCGTTTTTATAAACTAGGAAGAGAATAATTTAATTACATTGTTTTCGTATTTCTTTATTTAACGCATTTCAAATTATAAATTATCAACAAATTTTAAAGCATGGTTGTAAAGAAGAAGGGAGAAAAAATATCTGGATTTTTTAAATATGTAGTAGGAGAAAAAGCTGAGAAAAAATGAAAAGGTTCTAAGAATAGTAAAATGAAATAAGATTGATTCTGAGAAAGGAAAACTGAATCGTAGTTTTCTTGACTTCACTACACATCATTGGAGGAAGGATGGAGTTCCAGAACATCGTGGGAGAAGAGGAAGAGTGCAGCTGCTCGATGACTTCAACGGAGAGAGGAGGAAGAAGCTAAAGGACAGCGCAACAAGAAAAGAAAATATACAGACTGAAACCAAGGATCTGCCAGTAGGCTTAACACTAAATAATAATATTAATCCAGCTTTCAGCAAGCAGCTACCAAAAAAATCACTTCTATACAAACTCATCTACGTCACCTCAGACTACATCATCCGTTAAAAGAAGAAGGAAGACTATCCTGAGAAAGTAATAACAACAGAGAATAAATGTGACGTCACCCATTCACGGAATAGGTGGAAATCTCTTACTGGTTACTTAAATTTAACTGCTTGAAGTCTGTTTGGAAAGTAATCTCTAGAGTAAAGTGTAACAGAATGTAAACATATAGTTGCCATATTGTGTGCCATTAAATATGGCGGAGTTTCCTGGATCACTCCTCCGTGACGTGTGAGACCTACGCGCGCGAGTACGGCTTTGACACACATTTGTATAATTTTTTAGTCATCTACATATTTTATCGTGATAATTAATCTTCCTCCTATTCTGAAATATTCAAGTGTTGTTATAGTAGTTAACCTTAATTTCTAAGAATACATCATCTGCTTTTATTTTCAGGTCACACCTATATTATTCTTTTATTTACATATAATATTATTATTTTCCGAAATAATCTTCAATTAATATTTTTATTTATGTCACTTTCATAACTGAAAACAGTCCACAGTTCCAGTTTACTTAATTACTTAAAGTAATGATATTGATTACTGTAATATCGGGTATATGAAATGCCTCGCTCCTCAGAGGTCCCGGGTTCAATTCCTGGTAAGAGCCTGGTTCTACCTGAATTCCCAAACTGACTAAACTTGGGAATTGAGAAATAAGTTCCCTAATTTACAATATTGCTAAAGACCTAGTTGTAATTGCGACTCTAAACAGAATTTTAAAAAAATATAGTAAAATTAATTAATAAGATAGCAATATTAATTCTTATTTCGTGGAGTTAGCTACATTTCCACAATTCAGATAAAAAAGACAACAGAACTCTTAATCCATAATTATCCTATAATTTAGTATTTTACCCTCAGAATTTATTCTCATTTAAGTAGATAATAACATTAAAATTCGTCAGAAGAGAAGGAAAAATTTTTTTAGGTACACTTTTCTTGACCATCTCCGCGTTTAAAATGTGGTAATTTAATAAAAATATTTAATTGAATAAAATGTAGCCTCTGATGTAATTCAGATTTACTGATCTCTTCCTCTAGCATTATGTGTTCTCCCTAAATGAAGCTTTGGTTTGCCCTTATAAAAAAGAAAGAAGAAATTTTACAGCTGGTGTGTGAAGACTTGTTTTTTCCCTCCCTTCACAGAAATCAGCTCTTCTTTGCGGTGTTCGTGTGTGTGTGTGTGTTTTGGAATTACCGAGAAAGGAATCCGGATTCCTAATTGGATAGGGCGGACCTCGTAAAAATGCCACGAGGCGATTTCCACTTACATCAAATTGCTTAACTTATATAGCAGCACAGGGCAGGGTTCGGCTCTTCTAAAAACCACACAGACACACTCACACTTCAAATATCGGAAAGTCCGTCGTTGAGGAAAGGTGACACAATCTAATCAAACACAACTATATGTCGACCACCAAAAGAAACTTGCTTTAGGGATACGAAATAAGCGAGTATAAATTGAAAACGGCAGGAAAGAAGGATAATTTCTATTATTACTATTGAAAAGTAATGTAAGCACATTCATACATTATTTTTAATCATGTCTTAAAACAGTAAAATCTATCAAGAATGAAGCTAATACTGATGACATAATCAACTGATTGTTGCAGCAGATACAGATGACGCAAGCTATACGACACGTCAGAAAGAATAAGAATTCCAAAAGTGGGGGTTAGAAATTTGTTTGATGAGACAGAATATTTTTTAGTTGGTGCAGAAGAGGAAAAACTAGATATTAATGGGAGAATTGTAGAACACCGCAACGAATTTAGTTACTGAGGATCAGTTTTTAGTAATATACACAATTCGGGAAAAAATTATAAACAGTAGAATATATCAAGGACAGAATACGATCCACAAACTCAATGATATTTGGTGGATCAAGGGAATTCAACGCGAGACAAAGATAAAAATATATAAATCCATAATAGCAAAGAAATAAGAAAAACGAATGCAGATTCCAAGCAGTCGAAATGGATGAAATGAGAAAGAGCTATAGAGTATCGAGAGTACAAATATAAAAGATAAAATGATTGTTTAAATAGAACCCCCCATCGATGAATATATAAGTATGAAGCTTAGTGATAATTTATAATTATGAAGTAAGATGAAAAATATTCGACAGAATCCGGGTTCAACTCCTTTTAAATGCAGGCGCTATAACCACTTAGCTACAAAGTAAAAATTTTCGTATCAATATTTTACATGATATTTCTTGGCTCTGCAGCTCATTTAGGGCTTTGGCCTACCGGGTTGACTGAGGACTGCAATCTTCCGAATTTTGAGTGATATATGTTCAGAGTATCGATTCTCCAGCAGTCTTAATCACAGTCTCCGAGAGAATTTTCTATCTTATTACATCATCAGCAAGCATCAAAGTTACCATTTGAGAAAAAACTTCTATCATCATGATTCTTTCTTCAGAATTCCTGAAAATAACTAGATCAAGAATGAATGGTAACAGTAAATTGTAGATAGATGCGGTATGTATAATAAAAAAGACGAAAAAGACTAGAAGTGAGTCTTAAAATTAAAAAAAGCTGTAGTTGAGTGGCTAGAGCACCTGCGTAGTCGGCTGGTAATCGATTCGCCAATCTCTCGAATTTTTATGGAACGTGGTTCACAATTACAAAGTATTCTCTTAAAGATACATCCATAAGTGTAGGTCTATCCAATTAAATAATGAAGAAACTGTGCAGCTTAGCAAGGAAAATAAACAGTATTAGATTAAGTGTTTTAAGGTTATAATATTGAAATAATCGAAAACTCCATGCTAGACTATCGCCTCAACTCCCAGATATACAATAAATAAATAATAATATTAAAACATTAGGAGGGAACGGATTGGGAATTGAACAGCGGACCTCCCATTAGTTCGGATTTTTCTTTTCGAACACAGCTATCCTAGTTGACTCCTCCATTTTTTGGGCCGTATACCGTCTCATCTACAATTCACCAGATCACATTCTTATAGGGAATAAATTTTAGAACTTCAGTTAAGAAGTGCTTTTGCTTGTAAATTGATCATAAAACTTAAGCAATCCTTTCAAGAAAGCTCCATCATACAGGATATGAAATTGAATTAAAGTTTCCGGACGTAAAAATGCCAGCTGATGGGAGGACACGGCTTCGATTTCATGTCCGTTCGAGATTTTTCTACCGTGGTACTTTAATTCAATTTCGTAACCTCTGTGGCGGAGTTTTGTTTAAAGAATTTCTTCTATTCTTTAACTGAAAAAGCTGTAATATCTAAACATTTTTTGAATTATATATATAAACCTCACAAACTCTCGTCACCCACATTACTAACGTTACAGAAAACGTTAGAGTTGTTATCAAGCTCAAGGGAAAGTCTTCTCGAGAATCAAAATCAAAAAATAAGTCAAATAGAAAGAGGCCTGGACATACAAAAAATCACACATCGCAATATTCAGATCACCTGATAAAGGACTGTCAGAAATTTGATGAAAAGAGGAAAAAACTGCTGAAAGATAACAACATCAACGTGACAAATGCCCAAAAGAATATAATAAAGTTCGTGAAAATAGAAAACTAAACTGTATCCTGAATTTCATATTATCATGAACTCCACATCTGAAACTGTATATATGAATATAAATTTAAAATTGTATAAGGCTTTAATGAATATATTGTTGATGCGACAAACTAAAAAAACGGAGGTCTCTTTACCACAATTAAAGCAGACGTGACTAATCTTAATATCTTTACAGATAAGCTACAACACTATCTCATAACAACTGTGCCGATCTTAGCCTTGTCACTTTAATGTTAATATCAGCTACAATGTAAAGGCATTAGAAATAATTAAAATTTTCATTTACAATTGGATATATATACCATTAATATCTACGGAACTTCTATTTAGTTTCATTGGTATATTACTAAATATCTTTGTTCATAAAGATGAGAATTAATTTTTCGACAGAAAAAACATAAATGGGTTATGGATATTTAAATAGTGCTAATCTTTCTTCTAGGAGTTGCAGACAGAAAAAGAATAGAAGCTTGCGAAATGTGCTGCAAGAGGAGAATGTTGAAAAATTAGTGGGTGGATAGAGTAACTAATCAGGAAGTTATAAATAGAATAGAGGAAGAGAGAAAAATTCGAATGACACCAACCAAGATTAAGAAGACGTGGTTTGAGACTTGAGGGTCTTGAAAAATTAATATTAGAGGGAAGTGTGTGGGGTGAGAACAGAGAAGAGATAGGGAGGCCAAGGATAGAATACGTTAAGGAGATAAGGGAGGATGTGGTGGCATTGTAGATATTAAAAGGCTTGCGCAGTATTAAGACTGAATACCTCAACAACAACAATCCTTGTTCGTTCGTAGGTTAAGAATTCTCCTGCGATGACGTTTCGATGGCTGACAGCGTCATCAGCAGGTTGAATTTCCGGAGAACCATTCATCGTGCAGCTACACCGGGAAATTCCACTTTTATTAACTTCCGCAGATGTTTTGATTATTTATGATTCTTTCACTAGTACACTAGTGACTACCATACTCTACCTTACACACAGCCCCACCCCTTTTCAATTCCCTTCCTTACATATTAAAGGGGAGTTGCCTGTTTCAGGATCACATTCATGTAGCCTGTTATCCCAAAAAAGTCGTGTTGTTCAAAGATGAATTCATAATTAAAGGCGTACCTTCCGTAATACAATGTACTGTCTGCATTATATGGCCATGATCACTTTCTCTCCTTTAAATCATTTACATATTAATAATTATTATGGAACGAAAAATAATTTATCTGTCATTAATTAGAATAAATAAACAAAATTCGACCAAAAATGTCAACGAACAAATTAATTAACATTTAGTGATTAAAATACAACGTTTCAGCCATCATTGTGGACTTCTTCATGTAACTAGACACAAAACAACCAATGCTATTTTTGAACACATAAAAAATTAAAGCTGTTATCTATTTCACTTAATTGAAAAATATACTTTTTATTTAACAAAATTTGTATGTATTCAAAATTAGTATTGATTTTATAAGAATTGTGCTTAAGTTACGTGAAGAAGTCCACAATGATGGATGAAACGTTGTGTTTGTAATAACTAAATGTTAATTAGCCGTCCACCTGTGATCTAGTGGCTAGCTCTCGCTGCCCCACAACACTGAGGCCCCCGGGTTTCGAATGCTGGCAAGTTAATGGGTGCTTGTGACGTCATGGACATGGTGACTGGGATCAAGACTGCAGGAGAATCGTTACGCTGATCACGTATCACTCCAAATTCTGAATGTGTCATGTAAGATGACAGACCGCAGTCGTCTCGATAGGCCAAGGCCCTCGATGGGCTGCAGATCCGAGGAAGGTGAAGATGAGAAAATTAAATTTATTTGCAGAAATATTTGGCTGAATTTTTATTTTAATTATTTATGGACATTAACAAAGATGGAGAAGAAATTGTGGGAAAAATATATGAATGAGCTGTTGGAGAAGAATTAAAAAAATAAAGGGAATAGATGTGTTAAAAAAGGAAGAGGCTAAAAGTAACTGAGACGAGATCAGTCTTCATTACAGCTTTCGAAAGAATGGAAAAATGAATTTGGAAAATAGGAACGAGAAATTGTTCACTGTACGACATCATGAAAGGAAAGGCCACATGGATTGAGTTCCCCCGTCGTCATGTAAGAGAAGGAAAGTGCAGTTAGTAAACGGCTTGAAGGCAAAAACGGCAGGGCAAGGTGGATAATGAAATTCACACACCAAAAGTTAATTACCATTACAATTTTCTGATGAACGTTTCACATTTTGGGATGAGAGTTTCCGAAACAACAGGGAGTGTTTGGATTCACCTAGAAAGCCCTCCGGTGAATTTTTTATAGACGTAGAGAAACCGTGTCACTAAGTCGGAGGCTGCGGAAGGAGGGCCTCCCAAAAGAAAAATCCAGGACACGTTAAAAATAAATGGGCAGAGGTAAATTCTTTTCGTCGTGAGACAAAAAGGTGGAAGACCTCCAGATGTCATTGTGACTCGTCGTCGTCTAACTCGCGATACTGGATTTTATTGGCCACCTTTGCCCTCGTAGCCTCTCAGACACGCGGGCTTTTATTTTTGGACCAAGACGGAGAGAGAGGGAGAGTGAGAGAAGGCCTTGGAAAAATCTGTCCCCCGAATCTCTTCTTCCTTTATTGAGACCGACGCCAGTGGAAGGAAATTAATAGGGTCTTATTTAATTGTGCTTTGCACGGAGCGCGTAATCTAATTAATCGTGTCACTTAAGAGGAAACGGATTTAAAATGTAATTAATGACTACTGGGACGTTGCGACACATCGTCTCTGCACCTTCATAAATACTTCTCTTCTTTAGTATCATGAAATAACATACGATTGAAATCAACATGTAATAACTTTTTCCATCGTCCTGTCAGACATTGTTGTGACGTCACGTCGTGACGTGAGCAATGAAACGCTTTTTACGACGTGGAGGTCTGTTTTTTGTTCCCTTCAGTGAATCCCGCAATGGTCATTAGTACTGAGTGTAAAAAAGGAAAAAAGAATCTCCAGGGACCTTTACGTTAATCAATATTCTGAGAATGTCACATGTAAAACCATTAATAAATTAAAAAATAATTATTCTGTAACTTTTTTCAGTCAAGCTTTCTTCTTGCTGTTATTCATTTCTGAGCTTATTATTAGTTGATAAAAATTTTCCATTGTTTGTGATTTCCTTTTAAATTAATGGGAAAATACTACACAAACTGGACAGTGTTATCGTCGTAAGTAAAAATTAACAATATTCTTTAATAATAATTTTTTAAAAATTGTTATAAAACAATTTATTCAGTTCTGTTTCTTTCGACTAATTTTTTTCAAGAGTTTGTACCATTGATATCCCGTATAATATTTTTTCCATAAGTCATATTTTTGTTCTTGAATTTCAAATGGATTTGTTATAGGGCTATGCTTTTTCCACTGTGCGCATGCGCATTTCGCCGCGGAAGCTTTGTCTGCTGTATTCATCACCTATTATTATTTATAAAGTTCTGAGTGAAGGGAATAAAATAGCCAAGATAATAAATAGATGAATATTTTATTCCATTTTGGTTTCATAACACTATGCAAATCTATGTTTTTTTACGATTTCACGGGAGGTTCTTCAAAACCCGTATCTCTAAGCTATCATCATCCTGAAAAATTTCTTTTAATAAAATTTATACTGACGGAATTGCAGTGCAAGATTGAGAAAAATTTAAATTAACGGTTTTGATTTAATGCCCTCTTCTAATTATATCAAATTTTGTTCATGACTTATAAGAGAAATTTTTAAAAAAATCTGGTTAATCTTACAGCAACGTTTCGGCATCTATTTGTATCAATTTAAATTCGTGACTTGACTCCAAATTTATATGTAAAAATACTTTAATATTGAATTTTTAACGTTCGCCAAGATTTATTTATTGCTTAACTAGGTGAGCTTTTATAATTTCAAGTTTCACTACTGTTAATCCATAACGTTTCATCCAAGTCACAATCTGAAGAAGGTGTAATTAGGTACCGAAACGATGTTGTCATTTAAATATGAAATTCTTTAAACTAAATGTCTGGAGCTACTGATAAATATGATTTCATTTTATATATAAGATACGTGTCCGGCAGCGTCCGGGTATTTATTTATTTTAGCCTGGAAATAATTTGAAGATGATTTTTCGAGTAAGGTCTAAGAAAGTAAACGATTAGTCCCTATTAAATATGGCGGATTTACACACACACACACACTCTTCTCGCTGACGTCACATACCTGCGGCCGCAAACGTTTTTGATTAACATGCCCACATTTCTTTTAACCGAAACTCCTTTCCCGTTTATGCTAAGGCGTTTCTCCCTCTCACAGTGTTTTCTCTGGGTGCTTATTAATATGTGCACCGGGTTCTTTTACAATTTGCCCTCACGTTTAAATGGTGATAAAGTAGATGCAAACATACAAATGTACAAACAACCAAACGTGCAACTATTTTTATGATATAGAAATAAAAAAATTCTAATCCTGTATTTAGAATCAAGTGATTAAGAAAAAAATATATCAGTGGTCCAGCGTTAGACAGATCGACCAGCGACGTCGAGAAGTCACGGGTTAGACTTGAAAACTGATAAAAGCAAACCTTTAAAGTACGGAACGCAGAGTAATCGGGGTATGGAAATGAGAATTGACTGACCCCGGAGAAATAATACAATGGAGGGGACAGGGTGGGGGGGGGGGAGTGAGGGGGCTGCGTGTTAAAATTTGTGTGAATTGCAATTCAAACGCTGTATAGATCTGAAACTTTTGCGATCCATTTCGAGTGGTCGGTGTTTGCGTAACACTTTCCTCAGATTTAATGGCCCAAGTAAGCAACCAACTAAAAAAAACAGATAACCTTCGGCGGCCAAAATAAAGCGGATAACGCTACGTTATTCGGCAACACAGAGGAGGAGTAGGAGGAAAAGGAGGGAGAGAGAGGGAGGGAGAGAGAATGAGGCGATCTATCCCGTCATTTTAAAGGCTTGCGAAAGAGAAAAATAAATACTGTCTCTCTAATAATATCCGTACCGAGCCGACCTTTATGTGTGGTACTTTCGTAAGGATAAGAACATATATTTAAGGAGAAATAGGTTACGGCAAAAAGTCAGACAGGTATTTACCAGACACAATGGAGCAGAGTTTCTCAGGAAATCTTCAGCTATTATGGGGCGTATATGTAACTGCAAAAATAAAGCAGAACATCTTTCTGCGTCTGGCTTACAACCGAGTATTTTTAGAACATCTTTTTCTGCATCCATCAGAGGATCCGCTATTGATATATCTCTGTAATTACGCTTTTCACAATAAAAAGATCGGAATGACTGCTATAAAACTTTACATGTCTGTTATGAGACAAAAGGGGCGACGTTCTGGTAATCTTCACATGGTCCGATTTCCACCATAAAACTTTGTAAAAATAACTATTATTTAATTTTATTTCTGAAATGAAAGACAAGTTTAGAAGAATCTCTGAGAATGACTTTAAAAAATCTTTCACATAAACAAATATATGGACGTATTGTTGGAACGTGACCATAACCGTACAACGTGATGATAAACATGGCCGTTTCCTATTTCACATTGAATAACGTGTTCCAATCCACAATTAAATTTTAATATATTCTTCATCTACCAAGATGTGCTATTTTAAGCTGTAATATAAATATTAGTGGCCAAATAAGTCAGAAAGAACAGTTGGCTCTATCTACGTTCAGTGAAAGAAATAAATGTATCAGCCAGTTCAGTCGTAAGTTTAATTAAAGCAAAACAGATAAAATACTGAAACATAAAAAAAGCACTTCTCTTTTATTTCTTTGGAGTATCATCACGTGTAAAAAATACAATTTTATAAGTTAATTCTCATGAATTTAAAGCGGAAAACCTTTCGTGTCTGCTTAATATACACATTGCTGCCAAACTTCTGTTTTCAATACGTCTGTATCATTAATTTAAGTGAGAAAAATATTTAATATAGAAAATTGTAAATTCTTAATAAATGAGCACAATTTTTCGTCCTTAAATCAGTTAGTATTAGACATCTGCATGTTACTTCGTATAATAAAGGTTGCCATGCAGCCCAGATATGCCACTTAATTGATACCTGACGAATACCCATTTGTAAGGACGAAACGCCGTGTTTTTCGGTGATGATTTTGTTTTTTGGCCAAATATTTTGTTGTAACTGGTCTGTGTCATTTAATACGTAAATAAATCCTTTCAATAACGCTATAAAATTTTCAGTGTTTATGTTATCCTTCGGAGATTTCTTTATTTTATTTGCCTAAAATTCTCTAAGGACTGATAAACGTTTACACCACACCACCTTATTCAATTAATAATCTGCGTAGTTCGTTATGTATTTTTTTATTAAGCTGCGAAAAGAGAGCGTGAATTAGTTTCTGCCTTGTGAAAAGGATTATAAAAGAGAGAGAGAGCCAAGTGATGAAGCGTCAGTTTCCTGTTGCATGTACGTAAGAGGGACGATGACGAGAAAATAGAACTGGAAAAAAATAGGTCTCTTTCTTCTTATCAGGAGTTGGTAACCGCAAGTAGGTCACGAGTCCAAACCTCAAGGAAGCAAAAGTCCTTCCGTCTTCACTTACTCTCTCACTCGGCCATTCTAAGTCTTCAGGTACTGAGCGAGCTTCTGCTTGTTCCTTTACCAACTTCATTTTTCCTCTAAATGAACGTAATTGATGACTTACAAAAAACTGATACTACGCCACACGATACGTCGATATTATAGGCCACACTAGAAGACTTCTCTTATTAAAAAAATAGAATGTAAGCACTTGTCATGTTAAACTAACTAACTGTATGGTAACTAAAATAATAAAAAATATATTTGACGTTCTTGAAATAAATAAACACACCAACGGCATTAATCACAAATATATTTCAGTTAAAAATAGCACTATGTACAGTTCCGTTTTTTGAACGTCTTCAGATGCAAACAACCATTTTTATAAGTCTGAATATCTAACAGTTCAAAGAAAATAAGATTTAAAACACATGATATTTATAAAATAATTGTGAGGAAATTTCATGAAATTTAGTGGAGAAAATTTCTAAGCGTGCGCTTTACCCACACAGAGCAGCCGAAATGAGTCATATATACGTATTTAATTTGGATAATGTATTTATTCATTGTTTTGTAATACAAATTTTCTAAGACTGGTCTGCTGCAACCCACATTCCATTCCATCCTTGGCCTTCCTCATCTGTTCTTACCCTACACACTTCCCTCTAATGCTAATTTTACAAGACCCTTATGTCTGAAAACGTGACCTATTAATCTATCCTTTCTCTTTGTCAACGTCCTCCATATTATTCGCTCTTCCCCTTATTCTGCTTATAACTTCTTCATTAGTTACTCTATCCATCCATATTATCCTACACTGACAAATTTCGAAGGCCTCTGTTCTTTTCCTTCTTGCAACTCCTATCGTCCACGTTTCGCACCCATACAACGTCACACTCCATAATAACATTTTTAGCAATTATTTTTAAATATCCACATATATATTAGTTGTAACTAAATTCCTTTATTTTTGAAAGCCTTCCTTGCATGTGCCAAGCTACTCTAGTTATTATGCTTCCCAGGTAGCAGAATTTCTTAACTACCTTCAAAAATCCCTTCCAAATCTAACGCCATTCATTATTCAACTTGCATTACCTTGTCTTTCCCTCTATTAATCCTCAAATTGAACTCTTCCTCCAGGACCACATTAATGCCATTTATTATGTTTTTCCAAGTCTTCTTCTGAGTCCCCTGATATTATATCATCATTTTCCATATTTTGTATTAACCGTGTGGGTGTGATAGTCCCCCATTGGACGTCTGCTCACGTTGTGAACTGGGGACGATTACCCATATATGGGTAGTACCGATTTTTCGAGGCGAAAAGGCCTCACTATTACCGACATGAGGCACGAGGATAGTGATCCAGGAATGATGGCTCAATGTTGGAGAAACACAAGCATGGCTGGAACAAATTTAAATGTTGTGTTACTGTTGGCCTGTTGAAAGCAAGTGGAAACTACAGCTGTGTCTTTAATTTCCTTCATACATGCAACGGTGAAAGCATAATATGATGGCAGCCTCTCGGGTAAAATATTCCGGAGGTCAAATAGACCCCATTCGGATCTCGAAAGGATGTCATCAGAAAGTCAAAGAGTAACGTTCTATGAACCACACCACAGAAACACAACAATCGTATTGTAAATAGCGATCAAAAAGCATTTATATGTAGATTTATACGAAATTTGTTACACTTGTATGCACAAGGAGGCTCCAAGGACATGACCGTTACGTTGTTCTATGTTTAATTTTATTATTTGATTTTTAGACAGTTTGGTTGGTTTATTTATTGTTAGATTGTCTGTTTTCGTTTTTATAATTTTTTGGCAGCTTAGACGTACTTTATTATTTCAGAAAATAAAATAAATTCTTTGATTTTGGACAGTTTAGTATAGAATCGAGCATAATAGTCCTCAGTCTGGAAAATGACCCCGATTGGTTGGACACACACCTTGTTCACCCGGACGGGGAGAATAAACGCATAGAATCCATAATCTTGAGAATTACATTCCAGTGAATGACTTGAAGGAGAGATAGATGGCGTAGGCTCGAGCAAATTGCGCGTCTACGAGTAAACAGCGCTAATGAAGTGAATGCCATCTACTTGTTCAGCAAGCGACAAAACAGACAGCCGCTAACGAGACACACACTCACACACACTTTCGCACGTAGATAAAATACACAGACGCAGGCAGACAGACAGACGTGTGTCTGTTCTAGCGAGAACCTCCTTAATGTTTAATTAAACGTGGCTGCCGTCGTTGAATTACGACCGAAGCTCAAAGTGCAGCCTTAGCAAACACTAGACAGTAATTTTGTGGAAATATTCACTGAATCTGTAAAGGATGAATCAAAACAACCAATCACAGAGATGAAATGAAGACAGAACGGATTTTAACAGGAGAAATGATTCGTCTAACCTAGTCGTTAATAAACAATAACTCTGAATTAGTCAAAGAGATAAGATAAAGATAGAACTTAATTATAAGAAATTACTCTGAATGGTTCAGAAACAACGCCCGATAATTGGCCAAAGAGGTGAGATAAATATAGAGCTGTGAATGAGAAATGAGTCTACGAATTAACAAAGTAGCCAAATTACAGACAAAATTAAATAATAAAATAAATTCTTGTGTAAATGACGAAACCCCTTTTTTCTGTAATGTGGCTACTTCTTTGATATACGAGTGCTTTATATTCATTAAACTTAATGATTCAAAACAATATCTCTGAATTATCCAAAGTGACGAGAAGAAGATATAACGCATTGTAAATAAGTAAATTGCGGATGCTTCATTATATTTCCTTTTATGTTTCTATCCACCCTTATCCAGAATTAACGTACTTATTCCCCCACAAGTATTCTGCACCCCCAACATTTAAACCTTATAGTTAAACAGTTGACGCTTCAACTCTTGATTTTTTACTGTCCCCTATTAAATTTATTTATTTGTGTCTATATTTAATTAGTCGCCATATTCATCTATATAAATTAAGTTTAATTTTTACCACGCCACCACAAGTTTTTATATTTGACTATTGTATTTGTATATAATTTGAGTAATTATGTCTCCAATATCTCTACATAACTAATAATTTCACTTGTCAGGTGAAAAATATTGCAAGTAATGGATTATTAAAATAACTACAGGAATAATAATAATTACAGAAAAATTTATGAGCGGAACGTTTCGTTTGGCATTGCTGATCTGATCAAATGCATAAATTGGATTCAAAACGTGCGTTATTTATTAAGTATTTATTCACCTGATGAGATCAGTTACACCTTGCGAAACATTGTTCTTAAGAATGTTTCTCTGTTCTGTCAGTATTTGACCATTTCTTCATGACTTATCAATTTAACAGAAATAAAAAAATGAATGAATACACATATTGACTTACATTTCAGGCGTTTAGTATCAAAACACTTTAAATAATAAATTCTTACTTTGTAGTGATTTATTAATAATTGAAACAGTTACATAAAGTAGGCCTACGAGTGCCATAAAATTGTATTATATGTGTTTAAAACATTAACAATATGACAAAATATGTCAGCAAACCAATTTAACTAATATAAATACAACGTTTCATCCAACTCTATGGATTTTTTCAGGTAACCTTTTAAGTGGATTAACTAAAATTACATTGTAATTTTGTGTTGCGGACTATCTCCCGGGACGGTTATGAACGAAATGTAATTTTACTTAATGTATTAAAATAACTTTAATATAATAATTTGTTCTCAAAAAATGTTTTTTTCTTCAATGGTAACCATTTTTTTGTGTATTCTCCCTCTTGTAAAACAATAAGGCTAAAAATTGTACGACTGATTATGGGGGATTTTCGTTTGCTTTGCACCAATCAGTCATCTGAATATGTTATGTAAATAAGAAAGGTACTAAATAAAAACTTCGTTTATATAGACGGATATGTCGTAAAGATCAGTGGAAATTGATTGCTGAGGGAAATTAAGAGTTATAATTTATACCTTTGAAAGGCCAAATTTTTAACAAATAATATCAGTGAATTAACTAAACCGTTGTCATACTTGTTTCATTGTTTAGTAGTAGCACGTTGTTACTTTCTATATTTGAATAAACCTTTCTCTGACCTATATATTTGTTGCCTGTGACATACTAAGTTAATATTTGTATTCAGTAGGGTAAGGGGGAGAACAAGCAATTTCCTTCCTACCTTTCCCTGTGACCTTGTGTGACGTTTCGATAATGTTTCATTCCATTTCGACGAACTGGCTGAAGTATTTTTACCAACTAATTTTACTTCTCTCTACCTGTCGTTTGTTAGTCAACACCTTTCGCGACTGTCCCAGTTCCCCTTCTTCTCGCGTGTTGATAATCGTCTATTGGAAGGTATTTGTATCCCACATGATGTGGCAGCGCTCTCCCAAGGTGATTGGGTCACTGTCTCCTTATTTTTTTCTTCCTCGCCGACTGAGCAAATAAGGTAGTACGTCACTTACGTTTCTAAAGTACACATAGCAACCTTCAGGTCGGTTCGCACTTTTAATTTTTTTTTCTCTCTGTCTCTTGGAATCGGATGACAGGCAACGGAGGACGTCCGTTAAGAGGATACGTTCTCTTTAAACACTCACGACATATTTTATGATGGGATAGTAAGCATTGTTCAGAGCGGAATATTCCGCTGCAGTTGATAAGAACGTGATCGTGGCGTACTATTCCGCGATTTCCGTTCACAGCATCAACCACTTGTTGATGACTCAGTTCTGGGAGAAATAAATTACTTACAAATGGATCACGGAAGTGATAATCTTCTATTGCATTACTCGATACTTTCAGTATTTTGTTATTACTACAGGTGGTCAATTATCCGGTGGCAGTATTCATAATATTAGGGTACAAATGTAAATTAATAAATTAAAAGAACAAAATTGAGAACTAAAATTTTAAAATATTTTACGCCCCTTTTTTACAATATAAGTTTCTAACTTTTTTTGAAAATATTTGTACTCTTAGGGAAAGTCTCTAGTACCCTTCCAGGCAAAGCATTCCAGTTCCTTATCGCTCTGCTTACGAAGGAATATTTGCCCACATCCAGTTTTAGGTCCCTTCCCTTTATTTTGTAATTATGGTCATTTTTAGAAAACAAAATTAGGTATACTTAGCCGCTCCCTTATTTCTGAGCAGGCCGGTTCGTCCGTGTAAGCTTTGTAGAGTGTCCCAAGTCTTATTAAAAGTTACGCCTATATATTTACACGTTTCAACAATGGCACTTTTTCGTTTCCTATTTTATATTCCCCGGGCATGACCATTTTCTTCTTTTCAGTAAAAATAATTATTTTACTCTTAGATGGATTTATTTTCATCTTATTAATTACTGTCCATTGATATATCTTATCTAAATCTGCTTGAAGAGCGATTTCATCATCTATATTCTCTATAATTTTATTAATTATGCAAAGAATTTAATTTTAGAATCTATTCCCGTCGACAGTTCATTCACAAAAGCCAAGAACATTATTGGCCCGATTACACTTCCCTGCGGTACACCGGATGTAATTTCTATAGGATCGGATAGCACGTTCTCCATTTATCCGGACTCCAAGTACGCGATTATTCAAAAATTCCCTAATCCATTCAATTAATCTATTCCCGATTCCTTAAGTTTAGCTAACAAAATATTGTGCGGCACTACTTCGAAAGCGTTGTGCGTTACACAGCATAAAAAATTTGTTATTCCACTGTTTCCCATACTACATCATCATCTATTAATCCTCATAACTAAGCACTTTCTCCAGAACCACGTTAATGCCTGTTTTTTGGTTTCCAAGTCTTCTTCTGACATCGACAACCGTAAGATTTTTATTTCTTCCCTTGCAGTACGATTATTATCCCATATTCCGTTTTAACATTCTTCTTTATGTATTATATATTGATATTTACACACAAATTTTTTGTATTTATTTATGACATTCCGAAATCACATATTTGTTTTTTAATATTTATTCTTATGCGGTTTACATATATTTTAGTTTAAGTATAGTGACGTGTCGTATTCTGTTGATTGAAGAGAAACGAAACGAATAGATCGTAAATCGACGTTGCTCGCCATTCTTGCTGTATGCTAATTATATATTTGGTCGCAAAAATGTTAGAATAATAGTTTTAGTTTCGTTAATATTTGTCGTTCGGGTGTGTGTATTGCAATATTCTAAGTGTCAGAATTGTCGCTTTCTAAGGAAAAGTTAACGTTAGAAATGGTCCACAGCTGCTCGCTGCCTGAGAGTCCCTAAAGTTCATCTTTTGAGTGCAGGTGATGTTAGGTGTAGGCAGAAATTTTCTTTTCTTTTCATTCGTCGTCTTGGTGTTGCTCAATGGTGCTTGGAGAGTGTTGTGAGTGAAAGTCGCGGTTCCTGCCTCCAGCCTGCCCTCCCCCCTCCCCTCCCCCTTCTGGAGGTCTCCTTCTCCTTTTTTTCGGGCTCGGAATAAGGTCACCAGAGCCTGAAAGTTCACGCGGTGCTTACGTCAGCCAGACGACCTTTGCGTAGGTAGAGTGGAGTAGGGCTCAGCTGAAACCCGAACACCTAGCCAGACGTCTTACGCATCACTTGCGACCCACTTCCTGTTTCCACGCGACACCTACAAACGCGAGATGATGCTACTTACGAGGAGAAAAATGAAAGCCGTGACCTAATCATCTTTGGAGAGTTTGCTACGTCAGCTACATTCATTTCCTTGCAATTCTCCATCGCGTTCTGTTCTCAAGCTGATATATTCACGTCGCAGAACCCAACACACATAATTTTTTGGATTATTTTAATTTTTAAAAACACTGGAACATTTGGGATCAACTAGAAATATATTAATCTACTACTAAATTTACGAAAATTTTATTTTATTTATTTATTTTCTGTTTAACAGGCTACATGAGGGTGATCGTGAAACAGGCAACTCCCCTTTAATAGCATAGGAAGGGCATTGAAAAGGGTGGATGCGGAAGGGTGCCAAGGGTTGACTAGGACCCCCGGGCTATAGTTTAAGGATCCTACCCGGCGTTTCACCTAAATATATGCAGGGAAAACCCTAGAAAACCTGCATCAGGTGGTTCGGGCATTGGCTACTATTCTCACGCCCTTCCGAATGACGGGAGACGAGTTTGCTGTGGGGTCGCAGCATTCCCTTCACCGTGTCTCCAATGCTTTTCTAGCTGTAAGAGTAATCCTATTGCGAAATGTTCTATTGCTTTCGAACATCCATTCGGTTTTTGAAACATTCGTATTTTATACAGTGAACTACATCTTCGGAAAAGTTTGACCTCGGAAACTGTTAATATTAGTCACGACACTGATACGATATCTTATTTTAACTCTTTGATCCTTTCTGGTCTTACGTTGGTATTATATCTTTGTTTCGTTCCTGTTAAAAATTATGTCAGTTTACTTTTATTAAACCATTTGCGTACGCTTCAAACCTAACATCGAGTTGTCAGCATATCTAAATTTGTAAATTAGTTGTTCCTATTTTTTAAAGATTGTCTGTTAAAATAATGGCGAATCTATTATCATCTTTCGCATAATGCTGTTCTATGAAGAATTGATAGAAAAATTAAAAAGATACAAGTTCAATGGTAAAAATATTTAAGTAAATAAGGGTTAACCTTTCGACAGGAAACAACAATTCTCAGCTTCTTAATTATTTTCTGAATCAAACCTCAACACTTAATGGAAAAAAAATACACGACAAATTTCTTCTCAGCCTTTGACATACAGGCTGCCTTGTAGAACTGAATTTACTCCTATTTTCAAAAATGAAGGTCGATAATTATGAATACTAATGAAACTGCCAGGTGAAGGAAAAGTGAGACAGACGTTCAACTAAACCGAATACAAAGTGATGACGTATGGAACAATTAAAATGGACAGTACAAAAAACAAAATTAAGAGGTGAAAACAAAACATATAAAACATCTATGTTTAAATTATACTAACTGCAGAAAGGAATAGAAATATTTTCAGCCAAAAAAAAGAGAATCAAATGAATTAGAAACATTCTTCTTGCTTTCGGCAGGTAGACAAAAAAATAACAGAAACGTTGTTCACCATTTTATTTTATCACTCACTTTGGTCCATAGCTTCGCTACGAATTTTTGTAATTAGTATTCAATTAAGAGGCACTTAAACGACCGAATATAAATATAAAGGAAAACAGTGTATTAATTGCAATATATGAAACAAAATTATGACCAATAATGATTTATTATATTTCGTCAATTTATTTTATTTCGGCATCATCTCTAAAATACCTGCGAAAAATGTTTTTTTACTTGATACCGAAAACATTCTGCCATAGAACGGAACATTTTATGGAAAATACAGTCTACTGGACCTGGAAGAAGGAATTTTGAAGGAAAGAAAAAATGGAGTCAAGAGAGGCAAATGAAATTTACAATGCTGTTGAAGGTTAAATTTTGGGAAAATCATCAGTCAAATAAAAAGGGAGGAAAGTGTATGTAGGGAAATCTCCAGCAATAAAAGGAGTCATGTGCCGTAATGATACAGATCCAGGCTTAGAATCCTCTTGAGGCCTTTTATTTGAAGAATATTCCTGAGGTTTACATCACAAACGAAAAGTATGAATTGTCAGTGCCGTTTTACCGACTATGATTTCACTCTCTTCCCATTTCTGTCTGGAATTAAAGTATTATCTGTCCCTTTATTCTGTTACTAGGACGTGACGTATTTATCTTTTTTTGTTTTCGTTTGATAAAATACCCAAATAAAATTTTAGCAAAAACAAATTAGAATGTGTTAAAAATAGTACGACGTCTACTTTCTGCATGGCAGCCTTTTTCAGGTTCGTACATACATTTATGTAAACTCTATAACATTTTTAGAAAACAATTATCTAGTGTACTTGTTGTACAGAAATTGCAGCCGAAATGAGTCTTGAAATTGTTTATGTTTTTGAAAAAATTCTTTAAAGTTTTATTTATATAAATATTTGTATATACCTGAAGAGGTAGGAAAGTCGGGATACTTTTAATATTTTCTAAATATTTCATTTCTATTTGGCAGTTTTATTCATAAACGCAACTAGTTTAAATGATGATATGGTTAAAGATAATGTAAAAGTAGGCCATAAAAATTATTAGCACACAACTTTGATGCTTTGAGTTGAGATTAGTTGGAGATACACATGGCACAATCAAAGAGACGTAAAAAAAGCAATGAAGTGTTGTTTATACCTCTTTGAACATGCTTCGGTTTATCTTCCATCAGTTGCAACTTAGCAAAAGTCTGCTTCTGTTGGAAATTTTGCAATGAGATAAATGAAAGATTATTGTGTGCTTTTTACAAATGTGGCACTTGTATGAAAAGAAGTAGTCTTCATTAAGATAGAATTTTAACTGTGAGATGTTCCGTGTACTAAGAATTTAATCAAGAAAATACTTCTTTGAACTTCTTTCTTGTCAGATATAATGTTTCTTTTCGTCTGAACCCTCCGTTGGTAACTATCAAGATAAAAGGATTAAGACTGTCCGTGAGAAAGACTGTGTCTCTCTCTTGTCTGCTTCACCTTAACAATAAACCGCGATTAGTCGGGAACGTTCCAAAGGTTCCGAGGAGATATGCCGAGAGTTTCAAGCGACTATCTCTCGAGGTATGAATTATCGTCTCTTATCACGAATATTATTACATTTTGTCTTTTTCAGACGGCGGGAGACGTTTTGTTTTTAATCTCTTTTTGTCTCGGAACATTTGGCGATAACCTAGGTTACGTTGCGCAACGTTGCGACTTGTTGGACTGGCCTCTTGCCACGATTCAAAAATTTCCTCCGCCAATGGAAAAATTGCAGTCTGTGGTTGTATTGATTTTTACGTAAGGTTTGAGCAGGTTGCCTTCAACCAGTTACCCAGCTGCATCTTAAATCCCCTCACGGCGTCTCGTAAGCCGCTTCTTTCGGTCAACTTGTCTTCCCTCAATTCCAAAAAGTTACAGTCGTTTCCAGGCTTAATTTCTGGAGTCACTAAGCTGAAACTAAAATTAAATATTTTCCTTCTGTTCCATTGTCTTCTTTGGTGGCGGACTGGGAAGCGGAATTTTCCGCCGATTGTGAAGGTGGAATGAATACAACTTTTCCTACGTTTTTTTTGCATCATACATTGACATTGTAGTGTGCATTCACAGCTGAAGCACAGAGAGCCTGAACGGTTATAACAGTCTTAATTCCTATTTTATTGCATTCACGTCTTAAATTAGAGTGACCCATCCCACAACCTTTTCAAAGTCTGTATTATTACTCTCCGGACAATTCTTAGCTCATGTAAATCTCGAGCCCTCTAAAATTTAATTGTTTCAATTGTATGAGCAGAGCAATGAAAACGGTTTCACATCTCGGACACCACTTCAAACAGCGACGTTTCGACATCTAGAATTGTCATCTTTTTCACCGGGACAATCCTCGATATTTGATTTTAAGAACTTTTCATTTAACGGGCTGGAAACTTAAATACGAAGAGTTATAACGTACTTCAGCTTTCTGGAAAGTTGTTGGTTAAGATAACTCAAGCCGAAGATGAATTAAAACTGATTTTTCTTCAAATATTCAAAGGTACAATTATAGTACTCTGGATTTTTAGATTAACTGTCTGGTAAGGTCCATGAACCTTAACGGAGATATAGATTCGGCATGTAAAAAAATAATGAATTGTTGGACTTGGTCGTCGTTGTTGTTCCTTTCATTATTCAATCTCCTCTCCCCGTGAATGCGTGTGTGTGTGTGTCTTATCTCTCGGTGCCAGACAATGGGAAAAGCCCAGGCTATACTCACTAATTAGTGAAGCTCCACGTCTCCAGTGTCTAAAAACCAACGTCAACAAAGCTCAGGTGAATGGAATTGGAATCAAACAACTGCGGTCACGACAAAACCCCTCGATACCTGATCCAGGAACAAGGGGGGAAAAGCTAATTCCGACAAATCGGGGGGGAGAGAGCAGCCACGAGAGTAACTCGAGATGGCAACAAGAGTACCACGAAGAGCATAAACTGCAGCCTTTAATGCAGAATCGGATGTTAGTTAAATCCCGTGGAAGAAACGTTAAGTTGTGACCGGATCTGCGGTTACAGACTCGCGGGAAAACTGTGAATCACGAGGTAAGGAGAACCGCTCGAGGTGGCAAATCCGTTACGGGAAAGTGTGAATTCCGATGACCCACAACAAACGTGGACGTCTCCGGAGAACCGCTGGTGTACCTGGAAGCATCACCTGAGGCCGATGTGGGGAAAACAACCTCCTCCTTCCCGTCGTCTCCACCAATAAGGTGATCACTTGCATCTTCAGTTGGCTGGAAATCACGAATGTGAGTCACAGCGTGGGTTTTCCCTAGTAGAAGAAAGTAGGTCTGTGTGAGGCGTCTCCAAGAAAGAACTCCGACCTGCAGGTGATTTCATCAGGATGGGACGGGACCATATAAACTTGGGATACTTAAGGTGCCCATCTCAGCGAGTCTATAGAGACGCTTGCGTCATGCCGTCATAAAGGTCATAGTCCCGCGCCGGGGAACAGGACACTTGCGTCATCAGGAGCTGATAATATTCATAATCCCCAATACAGCACAATGGTTCTAATTCCACTGGTGACTTTAAGGCAAGCCGCTATGATAATCGCAACGCAGAGTATTAGCATCATTGTGCTTCACTAATGACATCAATAGCATTGCGTATCGCAGCCAATATCTAAAAGGCGCAATATAAATTCAATTAAGCATTTTCTAGCTGGCTCTTGCCCACAGAGTGACTGCTGGGCTCACCTTATTATGTCGGGAATGCCTCGCACTCTCTCTGGTTTTATTTTTATCAAAGGTCTCACATGCCGAGACACCTTCACCTATTTTAGGAGGTATATGCACTGGGGTCGAAGACCTTGGGAATATGGAAGGAGTTATCGGCTGATCCCATTGGATCAGTCGACCAACTGCCTCCTAAACTTGGTGGATACATGGAAAAGGGAATGCTGCGACCCCACAGTAAACTCGTCTCCCGTCATTCGAAAGGGTGTGAGAATAGTACTCAATGCCCGACTAAACTGATGCAGGTTTTCTAGGGTTTTCCTGACATCTCTTTAGGTTAAACACCGGGTAGGATCCTTAAACCATAGCCCGGGGGCCCTAGTCAACCCTTGACTACCTTGCTCTACCTTCCGCATCCCCCCTTTTCAATTCCCTTCCTATGCTATTAAAGGGGAATTGCCTGTTTCAGGATCACCCTCATGTAGCCTGTTAACCCTCACCTCCAATAAAAAAAAGTAATCGTGTGTGAGAGTTTTCTTTCACAGGTATTTCTCCTGCGGGGTTCACCTGACAATGTCGGGAATGCCTCGTACTCCCTCTGTTTCTTTTTTTTTTAAAGTTCTCACATGCCGAGACATTCAACAATTTTAGGCCCTTTCCTATGCTATTAATCTCACATGGATTAACCTCGTATTGTCTGCCATCCTAAAAGCAGTTGCCTTCCTCTTCTATCTAGTTTTGAATTAAGGTGGAGACGGAAATACTGCTTGATCCCTAAATGTTCCTCTACGAATCGTCCCACTTCTCAATGAGATAAATATCGGGTTAATTTGGGGTTACATTGCTGTCCTTTCCATATTTCCGGCCATTTAAAAATTCCTCCCTATGCATGAAACGTGTAATTCTAAAAGATAATTGAAAATTGTAATGGCAACTAATATAACGTAATTTATAGCAAATTAACTCAGAAAAAATCATTAAACTGAGCTGATGTATTAAACCCAACAACGGCATATTATCGATTAAATTTAACTCCAAGATGTATATTAAAATATGGCACGAACAAAACTCCTCACAAATTTCATAATTAACAACAAAATGACGAATTTTAGTATATTGAACATAATTTAGGCGTTGCACAACGTCCGTAGCCGAAATGACACTTCATTAACTTCCCCAAAGGAGTAGAACCATTAATTTATTTAACGTGTGTAAACGTACTAACTTTTATTTTTGGAAAATGTCTTTAAAAGCAGTTCATGGAAGCTGATGGGATTCGTGGCCGTATAGCGAGTGTGTGTGTGTGTGGTGGATGGGTGGGGGGAGAGGAAAATCCCATAATAGATAATCAGTTAGAGGTTTACGACGCCCGGCCTGCGATGATGATTGGATGTTGGTGCGTTGGCGCAGAACAGCAGCCGCCCTCCATATCTGTCACTAATGAAGTCATGAGCCACAGAGGCTTACGGCTCTACTGTCCCCTGGGAATTAGGGACAAACCCTGCTTGACCCCAACCACCGTTTACTCCCGCAATTCTAGGACGCAAGTGTGCCCTACATACTTCAAAACACACAAAAAAGATTCTCTCCACCTACCGCACAACTTTTTCCTTCATTACAAAAAACTGCGAGAGGCTCTACAGACATATCTCTTCCTCAGAAAGTAAAAAGGCAATAAAATTAATAAACCAAGTACAAATCCACTTTTTTTATTACTGAGAAACACAAAGTCATAAAAGGTAATCCGTCATGGGCATCGGAACTACAAAACCATACATCTTATTTTCGTCTTATAAATATTTTTCTGTGTTAATTACTCTGACAGTGTTTCTTCCGAAACTATCTCTGTATAATCACAACTCCTTTCAGCATTTCACTAATTCGTTTAACCTGTACTTAAGTGTGGGTGGGGGAGGGGGGTAGAAGGGTGGAAGATTGCGGGCAATAACACGGAATCATCCCAGAATCCTAACTATTGCAGGGTTATGTACCCGGCTATTATAAATATAAACACGGGAAACGCCGGACACGCAGTTAGCTACAACCAAGGGGCTTATCATTTACTGACATTCGTATCACGTTTATTTTTAAGAGACGCCAATTTCACCTTGTAACCATCATCCCACAGAATTCCGCCTGTAATGTATGGAATGTATAAATGAAAGACTAATGTGAATTAATCGAATTTAGTCATGATTCTAGCCGAATAGATCCTTGTTTTATGTTATAAATGCGACAATATTTCTAATTTAAATTAATTAGATTCAAGGAGTCTGATACGAGAATTTATCCAAATTTGAAGCTTATTATATGTTAAATAATTAAATTAATCTGACTTCTAATTATAAATAAAAAAACAAGGAATAGCCGACGGTCAGAAATAGAAGATTTTAATTTTAATTAAAACGTTTTGTCCCCAACTTTAGGGACCTATAGTTTCAATATACTAAAATTTCATGTTACTATTTTTAAACTGACAATATTTCAAACCGAAATACTAACAAATGGAGGCTGATGATAATGAATATGAAATATTTTCTGAAATCCTTAAATTTTTCCCATAGTTCAAATAACCACGTCATATTTCAAACTGAATTTGCCTGAGACAAACTTATAAAACAAAAGCTAATGTTTCTTTAATTATTATAATTTAATAGAATTTTTATTAATTGCATAATTGAGAAGTCTAGTTATGTGTGTACTTTAAATTTTATGTATTTTCAAATGCATGCTTTTGACATCATAATAAAATTGTAAAGTTGTTTAAAACACAATTTTGTGATTAGAGGTTACATTGTGTTGAGTGCGTATCGTGTAAACGGCTAGGGGAGTGGGTGGTGACGTCACAGCGCGATATGTCCGTATTTACAAGTAGGAACTGAAAAGAGATACGGATTCACGTAGTTCCATTACATCTCGATCTGTTAGTGAAGATTTCTATAATCTTTCTCATACCGCTTAAATTACATTAGTGTCGAATTATGTACTGTACTGCGCTAATAAAAATAGGTACTAGTTGAATAGAAATATAAAGTTAAACGCTTTGGTCACTACTTGTTTTTAGTTCTCCCACAGCCATTGGAATAGAGTTCCAAATATCTCTAGCTACAATGTATTGCTTTTTGGTGGGGGTGTGTGATAAGAGGCAATGAACGAACACATCTACGGAAATAAAGCTACTACTTGAGGCTCTCAGAGGACCTCGTGGATCACATAATCAGTGTGGGAAACCGAGAAAAAAATTCATATATAAATGTTAGAATGTGCCAGAGTAGGGTTAACGTGGTCGTCAAGCGTTACTTTCCACTAAATCCCACACCGTACCCCGTGAGTGGGCGGATATAATCCCCGTGCAGGTGCAGATGCAAAGCAGAGCAAGTGCAAGGCTGCCGCCGCTGCTGCTGCTGCTTCTACAGCTACGTGTGGTTAGCGTAGGTCTGCAAGGTTGCAGCTGCGAATGACGTAAGCCTAGGCAGGTTAGCGACCGATAGCCTTAAGAGTCTTGCCAGATAAGATAAGCGACGACGTTACTGCGCGGAATAACCTACATCAACAAGATGGGGTCTGGGTCGTACAATCGCAATAACCATTAAATAGCCGTTCTCCTCCTCTCCTCTCCTCCTCACCTCTTCCTTGGGAGTAATTGAACCATCCATCAACGTCAACGTTTACCTTAGTGTTATTACATGTATGGACGGAGCGATGGAAGTAGTCACGATACCAGACTGTACACGAGAAATTAGACGAGGGCGGCTAAATAAATGACGTATGGAATACGGAGACTTGCGTTACCCTGCCCATGTCCGCTTTCCCGTGGTACACTCACAGAAATGGAGGAGAATTCAATACAGTTCGGGTGTTCCACAGTCTAATTTGGTGAAGAAAATGAGAGAATAGAATAAAGCAGACTAAACGGAAACACGAGGAAGTTTCTTTTCTAGAGATTTTCAATAAAAATTATTTTTTTTAAAAATGAATACTAGTGATGAGAGATTTTATGGGGGGAAGCATGGGGAATAAAAATTTCAAAAACTACCTGCCGAAGGATTCCTTAAATGTTCAAATTATGATAATTATGACATGAGAAGAGTTTAACAGTCTAAAATCTATCTAGAATACAAATAAGGAAATACAAGAAAAATAATTATTCCACAAATAGAATGCTAGTGCACTTTAACGATATCCATCAGAGGGAATAATTAGTCACCAAAATGAAGAATTTCGAAACATTATTATCTCTAACACCAAAGTATTTATTAATTTTTTTGGGGGGGAGGGGAAAGGAGGTAACAGGCTACGCTAGCGGGTGATTCTGAAACAGGCAACTCTCCTTTAATAGCATAGGAAGGGAATTGAAAAGGGGGGAGGGATGTGGAAGGTAGAGCAACGTAGCCAAGGATTGAATAGGACCACCGGGCTATAGTTTAAGGTTCCTTCGTGGTGATTCACGTAAAAGGGGATACCCTAGAGATTTCATCATGTAGGACTAACTTTGACGGGAGATGTGTTTGCTGTGGGGCCCCAGCATTCTCTTCTCCGTGTCTCCACCAGCTTTGGGAAGCAGCTAGCCGACAGATTCAAAGGGGTCAGCGGACACTCTTACCGCATGCCTGAGGTCTTCGACCCCAGTACATACACCTCCTAAAAGAGACGAAGGAGACTCGGTGTGTGAGAACCTTAAGACGTCAGAGAGAGAGAACGATGCTTTCCCAAAGGAAAACCTGCTCACCAATCTAGGGAGAATTGCGAGCGAGAGAAACCTCTCACAGGCATTGTTGCAAAGTGTTTGTTAGGGATTCAGAATCCTTTATTAAAATTCTCTGTTTCAATCACCGCCAGAATAATGATCATTATATAGGATTTTTTAAAATTCCAAATAAAATGATCCTGTCTGTTTACAAGATCTAACACCTGATGAGATTCCACATATAGGGAGAAAAAATCATCAGTTTTACTTAATTTGAAAATATGTTGTATGTGGGTGTGTTTTCAGGGCCATGATTCCAGTGGCTGACTTGTTTGTTGGGACTCTCACATCACAGTATTTGCTACGTAATCCCACATTCCTTCTTATCTAATCTTTATATGAAGCTGCGGTGTTCCATCTTTTCACCACGAACTTAACTGAATCTGGAGGCCTGTATCCTTGGTAGCGTGTTACCAATTGTTTCCGTCCATTAATATTCTATTTTATAAATAATAATTTCATAAAATAAATTCCCCAAATTACGTTTTCATTTCGAAAAATTTTCTTCAATAATAATTAGGGTATTTTTATAAGATAAGAATGGGAAAAAAATATCGATCGGACATGGGACCTCTCGTTTACTGTGTGGTTGCTGCAACTGCCCAGACCCGATGCAACATTCCTCCATTAATTACGGTATTTCCAGGACCGATATCCAACGGCAAGTAATTTTACATCTCTCGTTTTCGAATAACGTCCTATTTTTTTCATCCATTTCATCTGGATGTCCCTTGAGTCACAATTATAATGAAATGCAGTTGTCGTACAGTTAAATTATAAACTACCAACCAGAATCCCTTGAAAAACTGAACGAGATAAGAGGAACAGTAACTGCTGCAAAGTGGAAAAAATTGAGGTTATTTGTGAGTAACAATGTTAGAGAAAAAATGAATTGATTCCCCATCAGCGATGTTATTGTTTCTGATTTAAAACGCGACTGACTGAGCGGAGACAGGATAGGGAATAATGAGGGGCAGATTCTATTCCCAGCCAAATCAAACTCGAAAATATGATAACTTTTGGTTCCATGGATGTAGACGCATTATGGAAGGTAATTAAAACAAAAAATATATATGCTGCATGATTTCACAAATAAAAAGATAAGAATTTAATTACGCGACAAACATAAAAAAGCCACACACACAGTCGATTTATAGATTCTAATGAAAAGGGTCTGGATGCAACATGTTTAAATATATGTGTAGCCAGCCAATAACAGTGCATCAAAAGAAGAGTCCATCAAAAGTTTTCAACTTTGTCGGGAAATGGAGATGAATAAAAACAGGTATGGAGGAGATTACCTGATTCCAAAAACCACCAAATAAAAAGTTCTGAATATCACAAAGAGAGATTGGAACTCTGTTTGAAATGAAATACAGGAAAATTATTTATGGTGGTTAAATCAAACTTTAAACAGACAAATTGTATGTAACTTGCTTGCTTTTAAAATTTAAAAATACATTTTTAAACTATTGTTCTCTGGAAATATATTTAAAATAATTTGTTTCGTTCTCTCTCCCCCTTCTCTCTCTATCTATATATCTCTCTCTCACTCAATCTCATTTTACGCAAATTAGATGTCTGAAATTTTTACACATGACTAGTTTCTTTTTTTTCGTTATGAGTAATATTAAAACACCTGGAGATGTCCCAAATGACAGGATGAAACGTTGAGTGGTTCAATTCAATAAATATTAGTTCCCTGATTTAATATTTTCTTTTGTACTTTAATTTCAATAAATGTATAATGAGACAGATCAGTAATATTAAATAAACAATACAGCCAGTTTTTCAGCAAACAATTCTATACGTAATTCAAAATAATTGAAAATTATCCTTTTTATAAATAAATAGTTTATCTGACAATTAAATATATATTAAATCAGTTAAAACTGTCATAATGAAAATTACAATGGATTACATTAGGTAATTTGCTATATGTTGTAAGTATAAAACCATGTTCAGTATTTCAAAATTATTTTATAACATATTACCTAATGTAATCCATTGTGATTTTCATTCCAGTTTACCAGAAGAAGTCTCAAATGAGAGACGAAACGTAGTACAGTTCAATATTTAATAAAATAAAAACTGAAAAAGAGGCTGTTTTAACTCATTTTATATTTTAACGAAATATTCTGTATTCAAAATTGTAATTTCGTTTGTAAAGTTTTTGTTTAATTACCTGATGAAGTCCACAAATATGCACGAAACGTCATTGATGTATTAAATCAATATAAAATTGTTTTCCGACAAGTGGCTGCATTGTTCGTTTAATATTAATTATTGAATACTTATTTAGTATATGAGTGGTTCCGAAATCAGTATAATGTAATTAAAATATTCACAATTCCGTTTATTGAGTAGTCACTTTAGGGGAACGTGTTTGTGATTGAAACGTGTTATTGATTTTATGCAAGTGATTACATGGTATATAGAATTGTGGATATTATGACTTTTAACTGATTTTTGAACACCTAATATTTTTTTCTGTATTAATTGTTCATAAATCAATGTTAGTTCCTATTTTATTTATAATCGAATTAATATTTACTACACCGTTCTCATTATTTCATATTACTTTTCTCTCTGGGTTTCCTGTCTGCTTGCGAATACAAGATAATTCTTCTGTAAAACTCATTGTATCTTAAGAGGCTAAAGGCTGCCGTTTATATTGTTGTTTAATAATACATCAGGTTATGGTATTTCAAACAGCCTCACAATGTCCTCCGCCTCTGAATCAGTCAACCACGGTGGCCATGTTTTCAGCAAACTGAGGATTGGAGAAGTTGTAATGGCGGTTGTAAAAACTCGTCTACTTGTTTTTCTTATTACCAATCATTACAAAGGCCCTCCCACTGCGATTGATTCTGTATTCCATTACAACACCCGTCTAAATGCCATTAAGTAATGCCGTCTTCTCTCAACGATTTGAACACACATTGTGAGGCAGTTTGTATTTTTTTATCCCCCACCCTTCTCCGGCTACCACAGATTAATCCTAGCGATTATAAATTTAGATTCGTTCATCAGTTCCCTCACTACGTTGTGCCCTCGGGCTATTCCTATCCTGTATTCATACACGTTGTACCGAATGCCTGTAAAAGCTCACATTACGATACTTTGTTTCTCGAAAAATAAAACATAAACCTCCCCCCCCCCGTGTTTTAAGGTAATAGTGATGGTGGTGGTTGGGTGGGGGGGAATAAAACAGAGAGAATTTTTCCCTTTCGTTACTTCAAGCCTGTAATAAAGCCATTAAAATATAAATTGCCATTTATACAACAGAAGGCTACAGCTGCCAATGGTTTCGGTTCATGAATGATTCAGATACATTCTATCGCCACTTTCCATTTTTTCCCCCACACACAACCCCACTCCATTCTCCCCGTCTTTTTCTCTCTCATCCTAGTTGACCTTCACAGCTACCTACTTTCCAATTCTCGTATCACCTAAAGTCAATTTTTTTCTAATCAGTTATACATAATAAAATTAACAAACAATTCATAGAGAAGCCAAAGTTAAGTTTTATTCATACAACGTTTCGTCCTTACTTCAGAATATTACGACAAAAATTTAGAAAGTATATTATAAATTATTTAAAAATTTTAGAGGCTTAAATAATTTCCTTAAAATATATAAATTATATTACTTTTAAATTCGAACTATTTAGATACACATCGGTGTTGACAAAAATGGTCAAAATTATGGTATTGGGATGTCTATTTCTTTTTGCCGAAACTTTGTCAAGCGGTCGTAAATTTAATTCCATACAATTTCTCTTATAATGACTAACTCACCTGATATACTTGATTCAACGGATTTTCATTATAGTATTTAAAGAGTCAAGTTTACAATAGACAAACAGAACAGGGGTGGAAAGCAGAAGACGTTAAGACGATAAGTACGAAAACGTAAGTTTATTAAAGGAGAAAAGTATTACATTCTTCTAGTAGACAATTGTGGTTTGCATAATAATCTTTAAAGCTGTGTGTCTGTGGAGTACAGGACCACGTGAAATCACTACATCTGGAGCTAAGCATGAACATTAAGAGAAAACGGAGAATACAATGCGTTGGAAGTTTTTTTAATATAGGCTTTGAGATTAATTGAAAAAACGAATTAGACGGAAATGGTAAAATCTGAAGAGGTCATTAGAAAAAACATTAAGAAAAAACTAAATGTATCGGATACATCCTATAGACAAATTGTTTACTGCAAGATAATTGATATAAACTAATAACCTAAAAATCATTAAAACATTATTGCAAACAAACAAAAAATATTCATGATAAAAACTTAAAAAACAAATAATCATATAATTGCCCAATTATAAAATTCCATTTAAGCAAATACAACAAATTTATTACAGCCATACTCTTACTTCTCTTTTTTTAAAGAAAGTGCGAGGATAAAAAAGAACAGATGAATTGAGTCTCATATCGTGAACTAGAAGAATGAAGCAGCTGTTGGACGAATTGAGAAACAAGGGAGGAAGACGATTAAGGTGCAGAAGGAAATGAACAGACCAAGTTCAAGGGTCTGCCTACTAGGCACAACATAATAATAATGTTTGCTGTACGAAGATGAAAATTGAACAGGGAGAACAAGTAATGAGGAATTTAAAGGACACATTCGCTAAGAAAAACGTTTCTGCATAACAATTAGAATTTTTAAACTTTAGAAACTGATGGTTGTAAGTTCAACATTTTAATGAGATTGAATTAGTGTAGCAATATTACAAACCACGAGAGGAGCAGTAAAAGAAAAAATAATATTGATATGTCTGTGCCTGATGAAGAATGAAATATTTAAACATTTTTAATAAATTAGCATAAAAGCAGCGAAAAGTTCAGATTTTTTTGGTAATATTAAATACATTAATTTATTTACAACGTTTCGCCCATAATTTTGGTACTGCTTCACGTAAAATAAATTTTCTTTAACTCTTACAGTAACCAAATTTAAAAAAATTACTCTGTGAACGTAATTATGAACCAAAATAACCTGAACACTGAGCACTAAATATTAATTACGATTTTAAATTAATACGTAACAAACTCATAGATATTCTAGGTCGATCCTATGTTTGTAATATTAGTATATAGTATATTAAATTGCCGATTTTTACACTGCGGATTTAATCAGTCATTAATTCTAATATTAGGATTTTTATAGATTTTATTGCACTCCAGAAACTTATTTTAATGCGAGGTAAACCGGAAAACTAAATTTTTAACAGTTTTACATACAGATATTAAGTAGAAGGTAAGGCAATGTTTGTAATGTCTTTGTCTCTTTTCATACTCTAAAAGCTTTTCATTTTATTTGCACGAATCTCTGGAAAAGGAATCAGCTAATCTAATTTAACAGAATTCTATAATTACAAAAAACTGTTTTGAGTCGAGATTGCAGATAATTTATTTCTGAAAAAGAATGTACAAATGTTACATTATATAAATTACGTACTGGAAAATTGTTAGATTCTCAACAAAAGCGGGGATTATTAGAATCTGGACTATTTAGAGATTCTCCTTGATGTTGAAATCGGACAGGCATAATATCACGGGGCCAAAGATAAAAAGCATTCTTCTTTGAATGTGTAGGTTGTTATTCGCTGAATACAGGATCATGTCTTATCAGCGTGGTCAGTAGAAGTTTCTGATGACGCGTGTAACGTGCCAACGTGCTTTATACAGGTGTAGTAATTTAATTATTGCACGTGTATTTATAAACCCTATTGAAAGTTCTGCTTCGTTCAACATTTCTTCCCTCTTACGCGGTTGTTATCGGCGAGGTGGATACATTTTATTAGAGGCGATAAGAAGTCCTGCGGGTGTTGGTATCTAATCACTCATTCGCTTCATTCGACACGATTCAGATGCCGTCGGGACCTGACACTGGGTTCCGTTGTTGGTCTGAATGCAGGGAGTGGTTCTTCCCTTCTTTCTTTTTACGTTTCCTCATAAGCGAAGTGGTAATGGTGGTGGTAGTGGCTAATTTCACGGTTCCTGCGCAAAGCACAGGGATCCGCCTTCTCCAGGAAAAGCCTGGTAGTAGCAGTGCTATCCTCCAGCCAGGAAGGCCCCCCCGACTTTGTGGTTTCTCCAGCGTGGCGTGGCATGGCGTGGCGGCTGCTTTCTCCTCCCTCAACCGAACAACTTGTTTCGTAACGTTACGAAAAATTAGAGGCGCCGTTCCAATGTAAAGGAAGGCAGAGGGCTCCGAATCCTGGTACCGCGGATATTTTAACAGCGATGTAACAAGTAAAAGAAAGACCGGCTGCCCAACGCTGGATGTAACCCAAGAGGCCAGTGAATTCGTTACGTTACTATTAGAGGAGTCGGAAGTTCCTTTCCTAACAATGTTAAAATAACCTCCTTAACCACGATAGACACACCACTGAAATTTAAACTCTTTATTTTTAACCTTAGGGAACGTGTGTGGTCGAGAAGATCGGGATTAAGACTGTTGGAGGATCGATACGCTGACCATTTGTCACTCCAAATTCGGAATGTGTCATGCGAGATGACAGTCCGCAGTCGACTCGGTAGGCCCAGGCCCTCAATGGGCTGTAGAGCCATGGAGAAAGAAAGAAAGAAAGAAAGAAAAAAAGGAAGAGAGAAAAAAAAGGGAACGTGTGTGGAAGCAGAATAAACTATTCGAATAGGAAATCAATTCAAGTCTGATTTTCAGAATTGTGTTGTGGTATTCACTCCGAAGACTGGTCTGATTAGACCCTCCATGCTAAATAATCTTTTGTAAGCATAATTACCACATCCCACATCCGCCCTAATCTCCTTAGCGTTTACCATCCTTGGCCTCCCTCTTCTGTTCTTACCTCACACATTCCATCTAATGCTAAGTTTACAAGACCCTCATGCCAAAAACGTGGCCTTCACTTGGTCAACGTCCTCCATATTGTTCGCTCTTCCTTTATTCTGCTTAGAACTTCCTCGTTAGTGATTCTATCCACGCATCTGATTTTCAGCATTCTCCTATATCGCCACATTTCATAAAATTGTATTCACTTCCTTTCTTCAACTACTACCGTCCACGTTTCGCACCCATGTAACCCCACGCTCCATACGAACAGTTTTAGCTACGATTTCCCAATATTCACACTTATATTACCCGTAAATTCCTCTTTTTCCCGAAAGCCTTCCTTGCTTGTGCTCTTTATGTCTACTATACTTCCACCCTCCCAAGAAGCAGAACTTCTTAATTTCCGTCAAAATATTCCTTCTCAATTTAACGCCCTTCGTTATGCCACTGTTTCCACATACTACACTCAATTACCTTGGTTTTACCTCTTAATCCTCATATAGAACTACGTTCATGACATTTATAATTTATCACGTTAAATTATTTATTTAGCTTCGTCAGCATTATCAGGATCCGTCAACCATTGAAAGGTCACAATCATCTAAAATAAAAACTCCATTACTCGCCTTTCCTCTCATATTGAACTAATAAATTTTCAACCAGTGCAGAAAAAGTTTTTATCCAATTCGTCACCATATTTGGGACTTCCTCGGGTAATTTTTTTCTGATTTTAAATTCTAAAATGAATAAAAATTAAAACTTGACTATTTATAAGGGCAGCTTCAACCGAAAAATTCAACGCTGCCCTTGTAGATAGTTAAGTTTTAATAATTATGAATTGTATATATCTCTCTTTTGTTATTCAAAATTTAACATTACTCGAGGAAGTCTCAAATATAGTGCCGAAACGTCGGTTCAATCAAATAAAAACTTTGCCCTTAATCGGTTGCCAATTCATGGTTAGGAACCTTACATAATCTTCCATTTAATAGAGCTTGTTAAATAAATAATTCTAATAATAAATAATTTATTCTGCATCCACAAACATACCGTAATTTTAAAAATCAGCCGTGAAAATTACAGTGACGGATCTGTAACGGTTTCCCTGGAAAGCGTGCTTAAAAATCTCAATTTTAACATTATCAAGGTAGGACATTCTGACTCCCCTGAAGAGACAACATTATCGCTACTCAAAAAATATTAAATGGCTAATGAGAATTTAAAAGAAAACTCGTTTCACATATCCCAATCAGCTTGACGAAATTCTCCATATTGTTCCCCATTGAGCTAATACAATAATATTTGGTTACTCCTGCTTAATAATATTTTCCGGACGTGTAAATTTTCCTTAAAGAATCCTCCACAAGTCAGACAGAGAAGGAATGCTTCAGTTGAAGCTCAGCCTGAAGGCAATGAGTAAGAATTTAGAAGATCAGAATGGAAAAATCTCAACCCAACCCGCGGAATCGAAGTAGACTTCCGACGCAAAGTTGATGAGTTCGATTTGATTTTGGACATTTCCCAAAGCAAAAGTCTGCAATTCGAAGCATTTGAAAGGAGTCTTAGTTTGGGTTTTCCTTCCGGTGAAAAAACTCACCCTTGACCCAAATCAAAAAGTTTCAGTAATAAAAGAGAGAGGAAGGAGGAGGAGAGGAAGAGGAGAGAGAGAGAGAGAGAGAGAGAGAGAAGGGCAGAGTCGAACAATTCAAGTATTTCTGAGTTGCAACTCGTCAGAGAACAAATTTCCTGCAAGTAACTGAGTTACGTGGCGTGCTGAATAAACAAACGTCTCCTCAAATGTCACGCCGCAGAGAGCTGAAACTGTTACGGTGTCTGCAGAAAAGAGACAGAAAAAAAGCTTTCCTATAATTGACTACAAGAAGTTTTCCTATTATCTTGAAAGAGAAAGAAAATGCTTGGATTCTTCCGATACCTAAAACTGGTGCAGGAAAAGGGGGAATTTTGTGTTTGGAGATAACGAATCAGTAAGAACAACCACTTTAAATATTTGAACGTCACGTCAAGAAAGCGCTCCATGATTCTCCTCTAGACTGTTTATTAACTGGTTTCGATCGCAAACATCTTAATAAGAAAGACTAAACCCCAGCAGCGCACACAGACATTAGACCTATTATTTGTAAGTCTGTATTGTATTCTGCTATTCAAACACGAACCACACGATACCATTTTCCGAGGGGAAAAAAAACTGTAAAAGTTTTATATCGGACATAAAACCTTCGAAATCGGAGGGAGTGTAGATTGTTCGCAGAACTTCCAGAGTGCTTCTCAGAAATTGGTCTCTAAAATACTGGAAATGTATTGCAAGTGCGGGAATTTCACTGCCCTATCACGTGCAATTCTTCCTCCTCCTTGCAAAAGTATTAAATGTGATGCGTTATAAAAAGTTAATTTTAAAACGGTTTAAGAGTATCGTTAATTTGGTTCAAATTATTCGTGTCATTTTTAAAATTATTGCACGAGGGTTGCAGATGCTGATATACAACATTTCACTCATTATGCTCGAGAAGGAAGTTTTTCTTCGTCTAAAATTTCCACATTTTGCCAATCGAAATTGTGATTATTAATATGTATCTGAAATATCTTCGGATAAAAGTTTGCAATAATAAATAATAATAATAAAATATGTATGTGTTTTGAAACACCACAGTGTATTTTTGAATACCTAATTTGATTTTGGTTTTATGTTCCTTAATGCGAGTTTTTAAAGCTCTTTTAGTTTGTCCGATATACAATGCGTTACAATCTAAACAATAATTTGGTAGATAACATTATGTCTTTCCAGAAAGTTAAATTTGCCCTTAATATTTTAAACGAAATTTAAATTATTTATTGATTTAAAAATACAATATCTTTTGTTGTAGTTGTTTAACGTTTAATTTTCTTCTCCATTGTTAAAATTTAACTGTTGAAAGCACTCATTGTTACTATATCATTTCGGCCGTAACCGTCGCTGGAGATGGTCCATGAGCGACACTAAATTCTTCACATAATCTTCAATAATCTTTTCAGCTGAGGGTGTTAAAGAGTAAATATGATTGATGTATTGCTAAATTTGTAAGTTTTGAACCATATTTTTTATATATAAATTAAAAAATTGTAACATAGAATACGCATTTAATTTATTGTAATATTAAGTTCGTAGTACGCCTGAGGAAGTCTCAAAATGGAGACGAAACGTTGCAAGTAAATAAATAGTGATAGATGTATATGCTGTCTTTTTTGCCCTCTTTTTATTTATTGTAAACTTTAAAGTCACAAAACTATGTTCTATTTTTATAAATTATATTTAGAATGAAAAATTTAAGTAACATTTAAGCCATACATATCTGTATGGTAAAAATGTCTAATAACTTCCAGTTATACGATAAAATCATGAAACTCATATAATGTATTCGTTAAACACCAAAATAAAATTACAAATTTAAGAGTCAGTAGAGCAACTTGCATTATGTGTAACGAAACACGTACATCAATTACTGAAATAACATTAGAATGATTATTTTATTTATATGATATATAAGAAATGTCCTTGACAGAAAAAATATTTATCTATTATATTACATGTTCTTTATTATATTTAGACAAATGTGGAAGTTAGAAAACCTTTATACCACAGTATATTCTTCATTTACCTTACGAATACTATCGTAACAGTTGATGAGGTAGCAAATGTGGGGATGAAAACTTTTCATTGGAAATGTAATTTTTATTAATCAACTACTTATTTTTTTCTGACTCCGTTGGGTGTTCGTAATAGGAATTGATTGAGCCTCATTTGTCGATACTGTCAAGTCAGTGATTTTAAAGAGTAGTAATACAAGTTTAAAACGGAAAAAGTGAAATCATCACAACGATCTGCATAAAAACAAAAAAATAGTGCTTTAAGTTACAGTTTCCCTAGGGCAATGTCTTTTTATTTATTTGCATATATTGCTCGCAAAAGGCACGAATCACATAATAAATACTGTCCTTGAAAAGATTCCCAGCATCCGCATTAAAACACGTCTGCTTTTTCACAGTAAATTTGGAAGTACACGTGTTAATGAATTTAACACTCTTGCGTCGCAAATGTCGCCGTAATGGCCTAAACTCCTGAAAGCTCCTTTTTTTTTCACCTCATCTCAATTAACAAGTTTTCAAAGAGAACCGCCGCGACACGTCCTAATAAACGAGAGGTGGCTCAGAATCACACTCTGACTCTCCTCTTTAAGGGACACGGGGACTGAAACATTAAAATATCAATTTTATAATTTTTCTTATTAATATGCCTATAAATTCAGTAAACTGAAAAAAGAAACTGCCAAACAAAAAACGGAAGGTTAACATATTCTGCAGGACAATTTTAATTAATATGTATCGTTTTAATGTAATATATTATTACTGTTTTTCATAAAAATGTTTTTCTCAGATTCATGATTTCTGGTACCAAAAACCTTCTATGCGCCACAATCTAAATACTAAACCTTCAAATACAAGTATTAGTTTTGTAACTGTTCGAGTAGTTCAGGTGAAAAAAAATTTAAAGGGCTGAAAAGTGCCAATTTTTAATTGACGGTATGAAGCTGTTAGCAAAAAAAATATTTTCTCCTCACACTTTTATTCAATTTTAGTAATAATACTGGTAATTCATAACAATGGTCATCTCTCCATATACAGGTTATAAAAAGCTAAAATATATTTAAGTATGTATCGCAATGAAAATTTTCCAAACAACCAAATTTTGAAAATAATTTTCTGAACATATTATTAAAAAAAAGATTAGAAAAACAAAATTTTGTACAATGCTACTCATGTGTATTGCTAACACACAGTTAAAATTTCAGCTCAGTAGCAATTAATTTAAAGGAATTTCAAATTTCAGTCTCCGTGTCCCTTAATTGTCGGGGACAAATCGCGTTCGCCCAGGATAAAAAAAGCCTCCTCGTCAGTGGTTTACCGAATTACAAGGAGCTGGAAGCTACGTTGGATGGCTCACATCTTTGGTTGCGATAGGATTAATGTATCTATCACGCTAGTCTCCCTCACCTTTTTTATTGCGTCCTGAATCGCAGAGTGGTAAAGGCAGTCCGTCTCTCTCGACTCAAGGATGGCCACCTGCAAAAAGAAAGAAAATGTTCGTAACTTATGTGACTTTCCTCTCAAAATAATCTATTAGAAATTTAAATGTTTCGTTTTTAACTATGAACTGAAAACTTGGTCCTATGCAACAATATTTATGAAGTGAGAAAAATTACAACAAATAAATTATAAATAGTAATTACTTAACGTTTATTTTTCATAATAAGTAGATGTAATATTTATTAAGCACCAGATACAAAGCTTTCGTGTAGATGAATCGACGGTTCGTCACCATATTTGGGACTTCCTCTGTTAATATTAATTTTTTTTTAATTGAAATTTTCTCATGTAATGCTAAATTTGGAATATTCAAAATTTAATAATACCTGAGGAAGTTTCAAAAGTGGTGACAAAAAACTAAATAAAAAGTGTCTGTATCTCAGAAGACAGAGGTCCTGGGTTCGAAACCTTGCATGGGCTTGGAAGTTTGTGCCGTCATGGTCACGCAAACTGGGATTAAGATTGCTGGAGAATCGATACGTTGATACGTGTCACTCCAAATTTGGAATGGGTCATGTAAGATGACAGTCCGGTAGGCCAAGGCCTTCAATAGGCTGTAGAGCCCAGGAAGAAGAAGATAAGTAATTATAACGAAAACTTGAATGAAATGTTTGGTAACACTGAATTTAATAGCCAGAGAAATGACGTAGGAATGTAAGTAGGGGCTGTGAATTACCTCATTATATACGGTTATTATTATTGGTTTAGAATTTCTGTGTAGATTCTTTAAAATTTAAGGTAAGTAAACGGAGAAACGTGTGAGACTATTATATATTAATATTTCTGAAGTAAAGTAAATTCACTGAATTGCAATTTTTCTCGTGTTTAGTTTACGCTTGATAATTTAAAGTTTGATCATCTACCACACTTGCTCAAATTTTCGTCCTCGTTGTGCGGCTGAGCTCAAGAGAAGTCGCACCTTTACCTTGAAAGTGACGTAATTTACGTCGGGGGTCCCGAGAGCCACAGTACGGAGCGCGAGGGAGGGAGAGGAGATGGATGTACAGTGGGGTGAGGGAGGGAGAAGGGAGACAGGGGGAGAGAGAGAGAGATGAATGCTGCTGAGCGACGGATTTAGACGCGGTCGACGGTAATTATAGCCGAGTGAGGCTCACAACAAACACTCGTGCCAGTCACCCGGCCGGCCTTGGAGCCTCCCAAAACATTGGCACACTTCTGCGGCATCGATCCCAGGACTCGGGAGCTCCCGGGGAGGTCTGGGCTGACTTTCGTCTTGTCCTGACCTACATTACGCTCGCTGGCTCCGAAAGGACGGGGGATTTTTCAGGTTTCAGCTTACCAGAACCCGAGCGTACCTTCTACACCTTGTAGGCGGACAGGCCATGGGTGCAACAATGCATTATAATTAGTGGAAACACCCTTACAGTAGAGTCCCACTCATCCCACACTCAACTATAAGCTACTCTCAGAAATCTTCACCTTCCTACACAAGAAACAAAGAACATGCAACTCTTCCAGCCTTGTGCAAATGCACCTTTAAATCATAAATCAAAATTGGTGATTATACACAAATCGTAACAGCTAGGAGCACTTTAAAATGTTAAACTTGTGCCAAAGTCAAACAAAAACCAACGCAATGGACTCTAAATTATTATGTATAATTCAACGAGTTTCTGGTATCGGTGAAACCATTTCTAAAATAAAAATATGCTCGTGAATCCATTTTGTTAATTGGCAAGTCTCTCAGGTCATCAATGTACGGCAGAACTCAGCAGTAGTGAAATAAAAGCACTGCTCCTGCCTCCAAACGTCAGCCAATGGGTCAACGTGTCTTAGAGGCAACAAAGAACGTATCATCGTAATAATTAAGGGTAATAATTTACAATGCTAGATGGAGAGCCACGAAGGATGTAGCTTTTTGAATTAATTAAGCCTTCCCGGCAAAAGAAACAAGAATGTCCAACGCAAAAGTTCTACTAGACTACGTAGAGGTACTAATATATCAACGTATCGCTGCCCGAAAATAATTCCGATGTGGAAATCGAAAAACATTAAACATGTATGTATAATTAAATGTTATGAACAATTAATTCTTATTTTGCTATCATTTTTTAATATTAACGTCAAAACAATTATTTTATGCAACAAACAAGAAATACGGCCACTTTATCAGCAAAAATTTGATTAATGTTTAGTTAATATTATTACGACGTTCGTCCATATTTGTAGACTCTATCAGGTAAAGCGAAACGTCGTAGTTGACTAAATGTTAATTAAATGTTAGCTGGCGAATTGGCTGTATTTTTATTTATTATACTTAATGTCATAAAATTTTTATCAATTATACTTAATGTCATAAAAATTTTGTTTTTGTCAACAAACACGGTGCGACAAATTTAGTTGGCAACAGAACCAAAGTTTTCACTTGTTGGCAACACATTTTGGTAACATCAACGTGTGGTCTGTGGCAAATGTTAACAATACAAAAAAATTGTTGCCAATAAATGTAGTATTTTTCAAAAAGTTGGCAACATTTTTCGGGCAACATTATTGATGATTCCGATGTAAACGTGGCTTAAGCATATGATAAATTATATTAATACAAAAAAAAATTGAGCTAAGGAAATACAAATATAAAACATAGAATAAGGTCGACAATAATACGGGTCTTGTAATACAATAATTATAAATAACTTAACTTTGCTTCAGTAGAATCTAGAGAATATAAAATAGAAAAGACGAAAAATAAATAAAATGGATTTTCGAGGTGTAGATGATATCTTTTTAATAAAACATACAAAATGGAGAAACGTCAAAATAAGAGGAAATTAAAGATGAATCTTCAAATATATGTGTGAAGGAACATTTCAGAGTCAATCTCTATGAATTACGATCATCCAAGTCCGTAGCAGAAACTTTCCGCCGAATTCCTGGAACGGTGATCATGCAACCCCTTTCTCTTCCCCGCTCTCAACCCCATTCTTCCCCAAAAATAAAAGGAGTGGAAATGTGTGCGCACTCTTTTGTCCAGAACTGTAACGCGCAAAGCATTTACCTGCAGTAACCGTAGCTTTTTGAACGGCGTGATATTAAAATTCTCGATGCTACAGAGAGATAGAGAGCGGAAGTGAATGAGAGAGATAACGACTTGTCATCATCACTCCTCCCTCTCTGTCTGCATTTCTATGCACGTTTGTGTGTGACTGTGTGCGCTCGCCTAATGAATAGTTGCAGTATTTGGTCCTCTGAATGCCCTGTCTGGCCTTGTAACCTTTTTTTCCTCCCCCTTCTCACCCCTCCTCCCCCTCATTGTCCTTTTCCACGTCGTGAGAGGCCGCTGGCCCCTCCTCACAAAAGTGTTCGACCTGAAGTAGATTGGAATACGAAGGTTATCCGAGGTCGGGAGGGAATATAAATGGAGGCCGGGGCGAGCAGAAGAAGGTGAAAAGCAAATCGATAACAAATACACCGAGATATGAAAGAATTACTTCATCAGTTGGAAGCGACGCTATTCAACGATGGCGTGGAATATTGCGATTGGTTGTGAATGTTAACAGAGGAGCACCGTTTGAAGACGAGACAATGAGAAGGGATGAAACGAAATGAAAAGTTATTAAAAACGAGCTGAATTATTGACGCAGAGTGTATACATCATAGTTGGGGGGAACGTACGCTCTGCATGGAATAAGCTTCAGGTGACGAGTTTCGCTCTCTCTCGCGAAATTATCATTACAAACATCGATTTCTTTTTATCTTCCGTCCTCAAATCTCTTTATCTCTGGAAGATGGATGCTTATGCCAGTTTCTCTCGCAGGCATTTCTTTCCGGATTAATTGCCTCGTACTCTCTCTGGTATTTTCAAAGTTCAAACATGCACCTTCACCCTTTATAGCTGGTGTATGTACTGGGGTCGAAGACCTTGGACATACGGTTAAAAGTTGTTCGATAATCCCATTGGATCATTCGGCCAACTGCCTCCTAAAACTGGCGAAGACACGGAGAAGGGAATGCTGAGACTCCACAGCAGACTCGTCTCCCATCATTGGGAAGGGCTTGAAAGCGGTATTCAATAGCCCGACCTACCTGATGCAGGTTTTTTTTAGGGTTTTCTCTACATCTTTTAGGTGAAACACCGGGTAGGATCCTTGAAACATAGCCCTAGTCAACCCTTGGGTACCTTGTGCAACCTCCCTTTTCAGGATCACCCTCATGTAGTCTGTTACCCAAACCGAACAACTCTTTGTGGTTTTCCTTCCAATATTACACACTTCTCGGAATACATTACAACGGGATCAACCTGTAAAAGACCCGTCAGTTTACTATGAATTTTTTTAAAACTCTATGTCTACTTTTCTCAAGATACTGTTTAGTTTGAAGAATATCGTGACAATTGGTGCTTTCTGAGAACTGCTAGTGGCAAAGTCGTAGAATCATAGCCGGCTTTCCAGGTAACTAATCAGATCCAATCTGCGACATTCAATCCAACAAGTAATCAAGCATTTACATCATATCTGTGATAAAATATTTTAAAAATTCCAAGAAGTAAATTTTAGAGTTCCTTTCCAAATTATTCCAATAATTCCTGCAATTTGGCCCCAACAGTTGGGTGTGATCGCTTCCTCCTTGTCCTCCTTCACGGCCTCCCCAAAGACGTGCGATCAAAGGACCTCTCCGGGGCGACGGAGGACCAGCGGTAGCCAACATGCCTTAACCCTGTAATTTCCAAGGTGAGACTCTCCCTGGAATGCGTGTGAGTGGAGTGCCTGCCTGCCTGCCTGCCCTGGTCGTTATCGGGCACATGAGCTGTTTGCCCAGGTCTTCTTATCTGTACCGGTAACCCAAAGCCACCGACTACTACGGTGATAGCACACGTGCTTTTGTCTCTCCCCTCTTCCCCCATCAAAAAGTATAAGAAAACAATCCATTTCCAACAGACAAACGACAAGGTTTCATTTCCGTCTTGCTACTTCCACCTAGAAAAGTCTTAGAAAACCTCCCGCAAATACTTATGTAGTTTCTGTTAAAATTTTTGTTTATAGTCGCATCAACTACAAGGTCGTTAGCAACTGCACGGTTAGGGGAAACTTTTATCCATGTAAGATACGACACAAACATACAAGCCCTAGCGCCAGGATTCGAATCCGGGACCTCTGTGGGCCGAGGCAGTAACGCCAACCACTAGACCACAGGAGGTCGGCTAACTTCTGTTAAGCGGACAAAAAGTTGGGTTTAACATTTCCGGACCCTCTTGAGTCTGAGTCATGTACTGATTAAAAGTATAGGGGCTTTCAATAATGGCGGGTCGATGTAGAAATGGAATAAAACAAACTGTGTGCGAGGTAGTAACGAAAATATTTCTTTATTTGAAAAGGCGTACTTGCGCTTTCAAATTAAAAATAATCTTCGTTACTACCTCACACACAGCTTGTTTTATTCCATTTCAACATCGCCTCGCCGTCGATTGAAAAACGCTATACATCCGTCCGTATGTTGTCAGATACTCAACAGAATTATTCGATTTCAAAATCCGTTCGCAAGGTTGGGTAATTACCGTCGAAATATGTCAAATTAAATACTAAACTTACGATAAAAATATATAATGTTTGGACCTCGAGCTCAGATATTTCTCAAATGTTACGTTACGAGTTGGAGTCAATTGAAACAAAAATTATTTCTTAGTTCAAGTGATACGACAAAGTGAAGAACGAGGCGCATGATAATCCAGAGATGATAAATTGAGGACCAGTGAAGTGAGAGGTATGTTCTAGTTATCATCTCTGACGTCAATTTTCGGCGTTGCGTTTGGGACGTAAGGAAAAGATATCTACCAAGTGGTGGAAGATTTCTTAGTTATAAGCGAAGAAAAACTTTTATTTTAAAAAAACGAAAAAAAACCGGGTGCTTTAAAATTGTTTTAAATTTCCACTAATCGTCTCATGACGTCACCAGACTATTTAACCAATTGATGTGTGGAAATAAACGAATTTTAGCTTCTTAGAAAGTATTGTAATGCTCATTATTTTATTCGCTTTTAATTTTTTTTACCATAATTGGGTCGAGCAGCAGTAAGAAAGCAAATACTTATCTCGTAAACACATTCCAGGTTCTCCTCCTTAGTGGGTTTCACAATAGAATAAACCGTAAATCATTTTAAAGTAGATAATTAACTAAATTTTATTACAAAAGACCACGAATATTCAAAACCAAACCAAAGATTGAGCTCAAACACCCACACAACCAACGACTCTCTATCATCTCTTTAATGAGATATAAAAATGTTCATTGTAATATAGTACGATAAAAATTTATAATGAGGGGAGGAAGTTAGTTTTCCTTTTTTTCTACAACCGCCAGCGTGATACAAAACTTATATAAACAATTTTAACTTGTTACAATGGAAGGGCAACCTATCGATAATAGAGAAGCGTTGACACCCTTTGAATTTATTTTACAGGTGACTAATTACTTGGAATTCGCTCATATATTTATGGGAAGGAAAATAATTTCAAAATGTGCACCTGATGGAAGAATTTTTGGGAGAATGAGGGAGCAAAGAAGCTAAGAACAGAGATAGCTGGAGACATTCAGGTCCAAGATATTTCCAGTAAACTTAAGACTTGAAAACTACTACTATAAGTAATACGCTTACTAAGCAAAATCGAATTATGACACTCATTGCGCATGCGCACAACCTATAGTTAAGTCAGTAACTCACGTAACGCGACGCTATTTTCGATTGAATTAAAGTTTCACGTATTATTTCTTCCTAAAGAAGGTATTACCTCAGCTTGAAAGAGATTCTAGAAGCTTGTTCACCTTCAGTAGAACTGCCTCAAGTTTGAGAGGATAAACTTGCAACCAAGCACTGTATGTTGGGAAAAGAGAGCGAAAAGAAAAGAAACGAGAAAACGTTGCAAGGCACAATACTTAATAGTAAGGACACAATATATTACAATATTTAAAAACACTTAACAACTGAGTTAAGAAAATATTTTAGAACACTAGAAACGACCTTTATTTTACGAAAATAACGGGGTTAGCTTCAGCAAACAATTTTATATTTATAAACAACGTAAGTAAATTAATTCGATTTAATGTTATAATTAAAAAACAAAATATTTTAATTAATGTACTGAGGATGTCCTGTAAAGTTAGGGGACGAAACGTATTCAAATTAAATTGTTCTATTTATGACTTTTTAGGCATGCTTTCTAATTTAATTTTACATTTATTTCGTACAACTAAGACGTTTCGTCTATTTTTGTGGACCTCATTAGGTGTATTTTAAATGAGTGGATAATTTGGCATCGTAAACTACGGTGTGTGACACAAAGTTATCGACTTGAAATTTACCTGATGAAGTCCTCAAAAATGGAGAAAACGACGTAGGTGTATTAAAGAAACATAAATTTTTTTGTTGAGAAATTGGTTGCGTTGTTTGTTTATTATTACTTATTCTCAATTTATTTATTTAGTACATTTATATACCTTGATAATATCACGACTGGTGAGAATATTCAATAAATTCAGTATTATTAAAAAAATTAATTTTAATAATTAAAATGGGGAAGCTTTTGAATTCCTACGACACGTAACTGAACAATTAACAATCTCTGGGCAACGACATATAAAATGTAATCACGTTAATATATCCGAAGAACCTTCTGTTATCATTGCAAAACCAAGACACTTTTCTAATATCATTTTGCTAGGTAATTATTCGTTCGATGACGTCCATAGAGACTTAACTGGGATGTCTCTAAGACTATCTAAAAATAATTAACGAATTAAAGTTTTTTTTACGAGGGGACCTTCAAATGACGTTCTCTTCAGAAGCAACAGCATTTTACTCATCCTCAGATTGTGATGACGTATACAGAATTGTTTTACAGCAACCTTTTTATTATTATGGTGACGATGTTCTGATTTTTATTCGAAAGCGTTGTAAGCCTTTCAGAGAGATTGCTTCATATTTCAGTGTCCAGCGACGTAATCTTTCAGGGTTGCCTCCCTCCTCCTCCTCCTCCTTGTTCCCTCTCCTTCATTTCTGTAACACCACCAGACTCGAAGGAATGCTGTCCGGGTAGCTTGGCGACATGAGTTATTGGTGTTTTATCGGTCAAGAGTTGGAAAGGACGGGGGAAAATGTTTTTTCCTCTCTCTCTCTGTCTCAAGTATGCATCGGAGATGTTTCATTTTTCTTCTTAACAGATAACAAACGTCGTGTTAGGGTTAATAGGAAACAAGAACAGAGAGGTAACTGAGTTGTCGAGAGAAATACTTTTTACTGGAAACCTGTACCACGGAAGCCATCTTTACGTGGGAGTAATTGGGGCCAGAACATATGGACCTGCAGAGCTGTAATTAAGGAAAAAGGTAATGATTGGAATATGTATAAACGTAGTTATTAGCACAATGCTCTTCTTCGTCTGTATAATTCAAATTAAGTTATTAATGAGACATGTTCATCGATGTCTCATGAGGTAGAATAGAGAAGAACAAACAGAACAGTCTAGGAAAACGCCTTCATTGTGTTTAAAAAAAATTAAAAGACAATAAGAACGTTTTCCGAGACTCTCCTGTTTGTTCTTCTTATTCTATGTTATTAATCAGACCGAAACCGCTATTAAATAATAATAAATAGCTTCTTTGGTCTTCTTTTGTCACATCGTTAAGTTTATTTGCAGTGCACACAAGACGAAGTTTTCCAAGAATAATGCATTAGTAATTTTTTGTCATGCAATTAGTTTAGTGACATGTCTGTCCCCAGGTTAACACAAAAATATTGAAATTAAAGATATAATTGTACAAATATATTAGGGGACAGCCAAATAATAAAAACAGAAATATAAAGGTATATTGTATAAAGTTCGAGTGATTACATGTCGTAGATATTATAATACTACTCCAAAAATTCAATGTGCTTTTCTACATTTATTTGTAAAAAAATCTCCTGTAACGTTTTCTTTGCAATAGCTACATTTCTGAAGGAGCCACAGTACCAAAAGTCATAAAAATTATTTGGGACACGTAATAAGTTTTCTTCCATCATGTGCAACATTTTAAAAATGTAACTTACTAGGAAGGGAGAATATTATTTGTATCGTGTTTCCAAATCATCAAGGCGAATGATGAAGGAGAGAAGTCTTATTCCGAAAACCAGAGGCAGGAAGAAAAACCGCGTGACCAAACAGAAGAATATCACAACAGACCTCAACAAATTCCAAAATCTGCCGTGGAAGCCAGCTGGGTGTAAAAATCGCACACAGCAAAGGAAATAATTATATTAAGTGAATAAAAGGATTTCACCAAGAACGGGAAACTCATATTACGAAGCCTCAAGGAGATGAAGTTACTAAAATTTCATTTTTATTTTCCGAGAAGGGTGCGACTTTAAAATGCATTGTTAAGAACGTTTAAAAATTAGGTACGGGATAAGTAACGTTGCCGGACAATCGCAGAGTATTCAACTGTTTTCATTCTATAAAATTATTCATCTAAGGAACGTTAGAGAAACAAATTATTATTATTTATATTGTCTAACAATCTTTTTATTTAATTTATGTTTACAGTTGATTCGAGACATCTTCCTGTTATTAATTCTGTTAAACATCGTTTTCTAAACTTTAGTGAGTTTTACAATCCAATCTACACCATCGTATTCTAAAATCTCCTCTTAATTTAAATCGTCGGTAAGTCCAGTCCTCCTCCTCTTTCCACTATCCACAATTATTTATCCTTCAATGACGTTATTTAGCAAGCACCGATAGAAGGATGTGTCCAGTCCAGGTCGCTGTTCTCTTCCAATATAGATTTCTTTTAACGTCTTCTTCAGAGTTTCGCCCTTTATTTTCTTCTCCAGTACTACTTTTACCAAGTTTTCAGGGTAATCTCCTTTCCCATTGTCCGGGCGTCAGTATTTCTAATTAGTCTGCAGGAAAAGTCATTTATTTATATAAGTCTGAAATTGTAGAGAAATAAGTTTCTTCATAATATTATATATATGTACAAAAGGGTCTTTAAGGTAATTAATGCAGTTATTCCGGAAAAAGTGATAGTCATGGCAAATGAGGCTAAACGCTCTTCCTTTCAAGCGTTGTCAGCGGAGATAACACTTAATCAAGAAACTTACTTCTTCCTCACGGTCAACCACAACGCCAGATAAATAAACCACTTTTAGAAAATGAATATATGCTCGACCTCATTTTCTTTTACTTCATCTTACTGTCCTGTCACTTCTTAGGAGTTTATGGATATTCTGTGCGATTCTTTGCTTCCCTGGCTGGTCTGTTCCTTCACCTAATTTGAACATGTGTACCTTTCACAGTTCTTAATGTAAACATTTCCTTGCTATTTTTTTAGTTTCATTTGGTTTAACGAAATTACCGTTTATCCGAATTTTTCGCAGTGTCGCTTCATGTATTGCTAATTTTAGCTACACTGCAATACATAATAATAAAACATTTAAACGTATATGCACCTATTTTATCTCAATATTCTACACAAGTGTCATACTGGGCCTATATACTATTGAACAGCTCTATTTGATAAACATATAATTGCCTCATTGTCCATAAACAAACCATGTCTGAAAACAAGTTACAACTTACAAAAATAATACGAAAACTGATTAGCTGGGGGAGGAGTAACAAATCGAAAAATTGCTTACACTTAATTTTCATACACATGCAATAGATCCTCTTTGGGGGTTTAATCAGTCTCGATAATTTCTTAACTTCATTAATAAATATTATTCCTTAATTTCGTTTAAATATTTTAACAATGAAGGGTTTCGGCCAAAAATTATGCCATAATCATTCATACGAGCAGAACAAATTATAAATAAAATACGATAAATGAAAAAAGTCAGAAATATTATGCATTTGAATTTAACGATGTAATAATATTACATTATTTGTAGAAAGATCTGAAGAGAACTCGAAATTTGGTGACGAAACGCCTTAATTTCAATTGATATTCTTCCATTTCTGACTTTTGGCCATTTATTGAATTTTATCAAATCAGAGTAATCTCATTAATATATTTATAAAAGATTCTATAGAAACATTTTCAATTACTATTCTGTTAACATTTAATACATTCTAATATAATAATATAGATGAACATGGCATAACTTAGGCTGAAAATTATAAGGAAAATAATAAATAATATTCATTAATAATGTGAAATTATTGCGACGGGTAGAAAAACCCAGGGGTCTCATACGTAAGCTTAATTTTTTTTAAAAAAATAAGCTATATTAAATACTAATTCGTTGTAGTGACCGAAGCAACTGCCTGTTACACATTCTTGGATCTGTTTGACGTGAACCTCCCCACTCAGTTTTTGTGCTCAATATTATTATTGTCTGATTTTGGCCATCATTTGAAATTCATAAAATTCATTTTAAAAATAGTAGGAATTAAATTAATTCATATTACAAGTAAGTTGAGGTTAAGTAGTCTAAAAATTATTGGTCGAGTTAAGTCCTGTGACTTAAGGTTGAGAGTTTTGAACCCTCGGAACAAAAATCTCTTCATTTTTTTTAAACGCTGATCTTTTACATTATCACTGAGGCTGGGCTGCTTTCAGGCTATCTGTTACCCAATTAATTCCATTCCAGTATTTCCGTCCCCTACAAAATTTCCACTTGACCGATTACAAAATCTTCTTAGAAGTCTTTGGCATGACAGTAAATTCAATTACGTGTCTTTTTCAATCGAACGACCTTGGAGGAGTTTCCAATAGATGGAGGGTGGGAAGCGTCAAAGGCACGTGCCAGCAGCACAGGGTCTTGCGAGAAAGAATAATTTAGCAGATTCAATGCAGACAGGCTGATGACGACACCAACGGATCTAGTGATCTAGGTCACTTCTTCAGGATTACATAAGGTGTTGACGGTGCGACGGAGAGCCGAGGCAGCCGGAGTAAGCCAGTGGTGGAGGTGGAGGAGGAGGAGGCAAGGTTGAAGATGTCGCCGTGGGTCGTGCAGTTCAAGTGCAGTTTCCGCCGCTGGAGGCCGTCCGGCTAGAGGAAATCCGCTTGTTGATAAGGAAGTCAGTGTGTCGCACCAGAAGCTATTCGCGATGCCACGTAGACAGAGGGAGAGGGAGAGGCTGATTACTTTGTTCTGGATTCTGTACCGCTATCGTAAGACCGACCGACTTGCCAAAGAATGGCCTTCTATCCCGAGTGAACGGCTAATCTCAACAAGACGGATCATTGTTCACTCCAAGTCGTTCCAATTGTCTCCTTATCGACTCCTCAACGTTTCCTGTTCATTTCAGAGACGAGTTCGAGGACGTCCAAAGTTTGGAATCCACACGATCGCCGGCGATATCTGATGAGGTCGGATGATTTATAATCACGAGACGTTTGTGTCCGTCCGGAATCCGAAGCAAGCACCTTAAAAACCCATCTCAGAGAACTCTTCACTAGCTGAGCTAAACCTTCTGTAAAGATGTCAGACGTATTTTATCAGGAGATGCCCCATGGTGAAGAGAAGTCATTTATACTGTTCGAAACATCTCTCACCTTAATTTTCCACTTAATCTATAACCTAGCTAAGTTCAGTATCTTCAAGTCACCATGCGGGAAACCTCTTCTTAAAAATGTAAATAATTATAACTTAAACCTACCATTGAATGAAGAATTCTCCAGATTCCAACACACGCACATATTCAAAGAAATAAGAAAATTCATATAATAGAAAGTAGGAATTAAGGAAAAAACGAAGTTTAAATAAAATATATAATACACACATTACGAAATTGAGGGGGAAGGACTGAAGTAGCCAATTTATTGAGTAAAGAATAAATTGAAAATGCCGCTACATTAATTTTACAATATTTAAAAACTAATCAAATCGACTATACGACTGGTTTTTAAATTTTATTTGTACTACAATCTCGTGGGCTTTTAATCAGTCTCAATAATATTAATAATTAACCATTTACTATAATTTTTAAAAATTTTCAAAATTACATATTCCAAGAACGTTATAATAATCTCTACAAAAAATCTTAAATTACAGAATCGTAGTTCTATAATTTGTCAACAATAAAAATTCTCCTTAATAAAATTAATAAATAAATTTTTACTATTGAAGTTTTGATATTATTGAGACTGGTAGAAAAACTCATAAGGAGAAAAATATTGTAGGTAACGAGTTGTGGAACACCGGAGCGAACCCCGAACGGTTACTTCAGCCCTATAACAGCTTCAGAAAAAAAATATATTTCTATTGCTTAGTTACTTTAAGCGATAAATTTTCCAATCCCCCCACTATTTTGTCAAGTTTTAACGGTAAACTCACTGGGGAACATTATCCTTATTTATTTAGTTTCTCTAAGCTGCTTTGGAAATAAATCAATTCATACAAGAGAGAACGAACAAAGTTAAGTAACAAAACACCCATGTTGATATATTCTATTTTTAACTTCCTTTTTCACTGTCCATTTAATAATATCTTATTGTTGGGAATATTTTCATTTTAAAAATATGTACACTAATTTTAATAATGGCGGCAGACGCACTTTCTACTCCCGACTTACAAATGTATTTGTACTAATAAACTTTACGGCTGCCTTAAAATATTTTCACGCATGGTTCATTATATATAACGGTATAATTTTTATTATCTTCCCCCCGCACGGCAGTCACTGTACTGTGGAGAATCTCCGGAGTAGTACGCGCATTTAACACAGTCACCTTTCGAGGGTAACTAGCGTGGACGTTGATACGTGAAACTTATTCACGCGTACCACCTCCTCCGTTATTCGCCCTCAATCTCTCTGTTTGTTACCTGATATTAATGGAAGAGAATCCCTCCGCCGTATTACGTCACGCGATCATTAATATCTTACTTCATTGACCACCGGTTTTTTGTGATTCCTCTGTGGCAAATACTTGGCACAGTTTGGAAGCCGGCCAGAGCCACGAATTCCCACAATTATTCTGTCATTTTCAGTCAGTTACAAAGGCATTCCTTGCAGAGTTAGAGGTTTACGAGTCTAGCGACTTTAATATTGGATGTAGGCGATAGTTACGAGAGAAACCAGCGAGCCACAAATACTGCAAGTCGCGGAAGAAGTAGAATGGAAAATTATGGATGCCAGATTATTGAATTGGTTTACAAATTCTATTGAAAGGTTTTTTCCTGTCTCTTCTAGTCCTTATTTTCGAATATCTTCTTCTTCTGGCACCTAAACGATCCTCATACAATTTCATCTCACAAATTCCACTAAACAATAATTTTAAATCAAAAGAGAAGGAAATGCATGCCATATTTCGAATCCTAAGGAGGTGAATTTAAAACACGATTAAGGATATAATTGTGTAAGTAATTCTTGATCTTCAACCCGGGTCAATATCGGCTTAGACCACGACGTTTCTATAGAGTTCGCTGCCATCTTTATCACTTGATGAGTATTACTTACACATCATATTCGCCGGGAAAACCTCCGATCTTTAGTAAAGATTTAAATTTTAGACTGACGTATGTAAATGATTAAATAACAGTCATGATCTGATTCAGACATTATTTTTACAAACGCACGTTTCGGTACGTATTTGTACCTCCTTCATGATAAAACTGAATGCAGAAAGCCTCGAGATTCTGACCGGTCCTTCGTGCCTTTATAAATCACGATGGCGCAAGTGTTACATTAGATAAGCAGCTATTAAAAAGAATTAAAATTTTGTGTAATAATTTCAAATATGATAGTGTAAATTATGGCGACAATTAGGTAAGCGTTTCTCAGTCCTGTAACTTCTTTTGATGCTATTTCTTTCCCCACTGTAACCTGTTAACACTTCCTCCTACCTTCCTCCCCAAAAGTATTTAATTACAAACACGATGAAATCTGTTTTTGGTCTAGGTCCCGGTAGGTGATTGGGTTTAAAAATTTGTATAATTTTTTTGGTTTTTAATTTTAAATATGGAAGGAATTAAGGAGAAATACAGATTTGATTTCTATAAGATTTTCCTAAAACGCGATGTTTTGCTGTCTAATAAGACCGGAACATGAGTTTTTTGTTCATACTTCTTTACCTCTTCCGGGACTTTGACTTCTTCTTTCGTGGCCTAATATGGTTTACTATTAACTACTTTCCCCTAATATTCTCTGTTCTCTTACAGTTTTTAGTTGAATACTATATTAAAAAAGTATTATTATATTTAAACAACATTTTCATCCTCAGAAATGAAAAAGGATAATTTTGAGCCCTATTTCTTTTGGCCCTGGATTTTGAAATTTGTAGACACTTTTCTGTTAATCAATTGTCTGTGGGGAGGCCAATTTACTTACGGGTAATATATGTGTGAATATAAGGAAATTATTGCTAAAAATGTTCTGTAGAGTATGGCGTTATATGGGTCCAAAACGTGGAGGCTAGGTAAGGTTGCAGAAAGGAAAAGAATAGAAGCCTTTGAAATGCGGTGCTGTAGGAGAATGCTGAGAATCAGATGGGTGGATAGAATCACTAACGATAAAGTTTTAAGGAGAATAGGGGAAGAGCGAACAATATGGAGGACTTTGACCAAGAGAAGGGATAGATTAATAGACCATGAGGGTCTTGTAAAATTAGGATTGGAGGGAAGTGTGTTGGAAAAGAACAGAAGAGGCCAAGGCTGGAAACGCTAAGCATATTAGGGAGGATGTGGTATGTAGTAGTCATGAGGAAATGGAAAAGATAGGTTTCGAATGGAGGGATGCATCAGACCAGTCTTAGGACGGAATAACACAACAACGGAGGGTCAATGATTTTCAATAAATTAAATGTCTTTTTAATTTCCTATCTTCCTTACCACAGCCAATGGAAGCTCCGAAAAAAACAAAACAAATTTACCCACATCACTGTCGCCACATCCAGATAAGGAGGAACGCGGCGGAAAGGTTACACTAACAGAAAATAAAGGCAAGATAATAGAGAAGAAAGGCAAACTACCGCACAATTTTTTTTTCTCAAGTTCCTGTACAGACACAAAGGTTTCCAACAGGCGGAGGACCGCAACAAAGGAAAATAATAAATCCCCGACCAATAAGAGCTGACTAGCTAATAGCACACAATAGTCCACACAATACTTCATATTTATAGACGCGAGGACGACGCCGGGCAGCAGCAGCAGCACATTACCTAGATTGAATTCTGGTCGCGGAGGAGGCGTGGGAGGGGCGGGAACGCGGGGAAACAGACCATAAATTTACTACAAACGGTAACAACTCCGGCTTAAATATATTTCCAGAGCAGTTCTCACGACAACTTACGGCGGTCAAAAATGTAATTGCAAAAAATTGGAGGAGTTTTTCATCCCATCATCCATTTCGTTAATCCTACTCCATGTCACGGGAATTTTTCCTCGTTTCATTTCTGGCGGAAAACGAAGTACAGAAAAATTGTGTCAGGGTCTTTTCGGATAACGACGTTTTCGTCCCCTCCCTGACATCTGAAGGAGAAACACACACACCCAAAGTGGGCGGAGGAGTCGAAGGAGGAGTTAAACAGTGACCTCAAACAACCGAATATAAGGTGAATCTTTCTCGTAAACTCAGAAATAAAGAAACTCCCTGACACGAAACGTCAACAACGTAAATCAAAATCAATAAAAACTGTCACAAAGGACGACGCAAAGTATATAACTCGTAAACTAGTATTAAAAATAACTTATTTATCACAATTCAATGTTCTGTTCATACCATAATGTAATTTCTGTTCATAAGTGCTAATGAAATTTATGTTGGTCGCTAATGACTTTATTGTTGACACGATCCAAAATAAATTACATTAAAATAAATAAATAAAATAAGTGGTCGGTAAAGCATAAACGATTCAAAAAGATCGCTTTCCTTAAAGAAAAATGAAAAAAAAAGTTAAATCAGCCTCTTTGTCAGTTTCCTTTTAATTTAAATATTAAATATTACAACGTTTCGTCTCCCATTTGAGGCTTCATCAGGTAATATTTAGCTCCGGTCGAAGGAGTCATGGAGCTAGGTTGCGTGTACAGCTAAATTTTACCTGAAGAAGTCTCAAATGCGAGACGAAACGTAGTAATATTTAAAATTTTAAAACCTGACAGGCTGATTTAATTGTCAAGCAAACTACTTAATAATATTTCAAGTAATGTAAATGCATATAATTAACAAATAATAAACATTAAAACAGTTAATTATTCAGTTTTTTTATATTCTTCAGCATTTTATATAACCTTTAACGTTTCGTTCACACGTTTCGAATTTCTTCAGGTAAAAAGATAGATAGTCAAATTTATAAATAAGAAATCAAGCAACTTAGTCAGCAAAGAATTTTGATATTTATCTCATACATTTACAAAGATTCGTCTGTATTTGTGGACTTACATACAATATCCGACGGAAAGTTATCCGCATTTGTTTATAAGATTATACATTTAAAATTTACTTGATGAGGTCCATGAGGTGCATTAATTAAATATTAATACGGTTAAATATGTCAGCAAACAAATTCAATTAATGTAAATACGTTTCATTCTACTTTGTGGGTTTACTCAGGTAAACTTTTAAATGGGTAAATTAATTACAATATGAGTATGAGTATTTACATGAAAAAGTTCAGAAAGTTGGATGAAACGTTGTATATATATTCATTAAATTTGTTTGCTGACATAATTTGCCGTAATTTTATTTAATGATTGACCTAATGCTAGAAATATGATTTGTAAATAAGTATTAGTATTTTGTCTGACAAATTTACTGGGTTTTATTTTATTTAAAATTGAAGATATCAGATTATTGACTTATTGGATAGTAAAATTTATTCAAGTGAGATAAATTTTAATTTATGCAAACACATATATTTGATTGTAAAGTAGAGGTCCAAGAGTGTAAATTTTGCGCTCTGGACTGAGTCCAAAAGAGACGGTTATCCATTTAAACATATCTGATGCCAGGAGAGATTTTATGTTGTATCAAGCAATTCCAGAATTGTAGACGAAACGTCGTAATGTTCTGAGTATTATAAAAAATTGCTACTTATTGGCTGTTTATTTGTTTAAAAGCTAAATATTTCGGATCACGTTTCAATTGCTATAATTCATCATATTATTAATGAAAGTAAATGAAACATGCTTAAAGTCTGTGAAAATAAATATTGAGGTCAAAAATCTGTTCGATACAGCGAATTAAAGCTGCGGTACCATACTTATATTTATCAAAGGTTATAAGAGTAAAAACGAGGAAGATGCGACTCGGAATCAAAGCAGAAAACACAACGGTTAACGACTGACCATAGGTCAAGTGTGGTTCAACACACTCTCACTGAGACCTTGACGACGACCAGTCACACCTTTACTAACATATATTTATTTATACGACACCGGCACCGTACCCTCCATTTTCCCCGAGATCACGAAAGGGGAAAACAAATCACTACGATATTTAAAGAGAGACTTCGGAAGGAGGCTGACAGGAAAATGTCACGTCATTGCAAAAATAGGAGAGTCTTTAAAGCTACGCCATAAATCGTGGTGGAGTAACAGTCACGAGCATGAAATAACATCTTCAAAATCAATTCCAGGATGCGCGATAGGACTAAAACAATTTATTGCGAGGAGCAATACTACTTTCTCACTGACATCAGCAGCGGAGTACAGTTGGCTGAGTGGCATTAAAATAATAATGGGAACTTTGGAGATGAAAAGGCAAGCAGAATTCAAATACTGTCAATGGAAACGAAAAAATAAAATTGAGAATTAGTATCAGATCACAGGCTACACTGTATAGGAATTCTTTTTTAATCCGCAGTCTGAAACGCGTGGGATAAAATCCGCTTGGGGGGATCAGTAGGCTGAAATACGTTTACTCAAAATAAGTGGTGGAAGAAAAGGCGAAATCAAATTCACATTATCACAAAAGAGAATGTTACTAATAATAAAGTGACGTGATAACATAAATTAAGACACCAAGAGATACCGGGAAAGCTACTCTGCATGACAAATAAAGCATGGAAGTTCAACAGGTCAACAGAACACTGACGTGGGTCGCGTGGGATCAACAGTCTAACAAAAAGACCTTGAGGGTCACGAGTAACAGAATTTGGCACAAATGCAAGAGGCAAGGAACGGTGGTCACTGAGAGAAAAATTACATCAAACATGGTAAAAAAATTGAAAATAGTGATATATGGAAAGCGAAGTAGTATGGTGAGACGAATTCGTATAGATTTTAAAAGAGAAAGATAGGCTGTACGTCACGTTGACGTTCTCGTCATCGTGTTTACATGTGGACCGTTGTCCACTGGATCGCGGTGACGTCACGTGGTCATGTTGCAGTTTAAAGAATGGTGACAAGTGACGTGACATTTCCACAATTCCGAAGTAGAGTGACACGCGCAGTGACACTGATTGAAAAGCACAGATCGTTCACGGAAAAGATACATTCTGGAGGGAAGAGAAAATTTCCGCGTTTTCTTTTTTTTTTGTAGGTTTTTCCGTAGGATGTAGGGATTTGTTGCAACCTGCTGGCAGAAGCGGAGGCAGCACTTTCTCCCGGGCTGCTGACTGCGGCGGTGTTGCCACGTCGCCGTCACATGTGGCAACGCAGCGGAGAAAACGCACGAGGCGAGGTGGGAAACTCTTTTTTCTTTTCTTTTCGGAGATATGTTGTGTGTGTGCGTGCGTCTCCGCCCCCGGAGGCAAGCAGCCCCCTTCTTACTCACTGCTGACGGGATGGCGACGGTGACCACTGCACTCACTCCACTCCACTCCACTCACTGCACTCACTCACGCACTACTGGTGTGGGTCTGTGTGTCTCTCTCTCTGCCAGCGACCCCAATCCTGGGCGGGCTCTAGCGGCTGACCTACATAGGTCCCTACTACCCAAGCCGAGCGCCTAGGTCTCGCTCTGTCACCGCGCTGAAAACATCGACCCGGCCGCGGAATAGTCCGCTCATTACGCCACAGCTAATATAGCTCACGGCTGTGAAGGGGGAATACGCGAAACGTTTATAATACATTAATATGCCAGAAATTATAAAATTGGACATAATATAATTAACATTTTGTACAGAAATACAACGTTTCGTCCATAAGATTCGAACCCCTTCAGATAATAATAATTAGGACACATTTAAACTAAACATACAATTAACTGATTTAAATTTAACGTCTGCTAAATATAATTAAACAATTGATGACCTCGCACAGACTTTATTCTATAAATTTACACGTTTCGACATATTTTTATGGCTTCTTCTGTTTTTTTCCCCCAAAAGTGTACAAAAAATCAACCATAGGGAGGTGAAATTAAGACAGATTTTACGTCTGATTTATGCAAGTAATTAAGTAAAATTAATGATGAAGAGATAATAAAAACCTTTTTGGCGGTCACAGATCTTTTAAAAAAACTAATTCATTACAACGGTATCTTTCGACAGCCTGAACCACCATATTCATCCAAAAATAAAAAACAATAATATTGTATCTGATACAAAATAGATTGATTTGCATACTATTGTTTTTGTATTTTTGAAGAATATGACAGTTTAAGATGCAGAAATTTACCGTCGTAATGAATTAAAAAAACAACTGTGACCGTCAAAAGGTTTTTTTATTATCTCTTGATCATCAATATTAAACGGGCAAACAAACCAACGCATAAAATTAAAGAGAAAAAAGTCGGGATTTCAGAAAAGATCTTTAAACGCATACAAATACAATTAAATGAAAAATGGTTACGATACGGCGACAGGGTCAGAAATTAGCAAAAATTCAGATCATAACTAAACAGCAGGCTTTGGACAAATCTTACGCCATGTACATCTGGTATTTAAAGTTATAAAAATAATGTCTGTTTTTCCCACTTTTTGGGAGGGAACAAATATAAAGCAACATCGTGTTTTTTTTAAAACTCATAATTAATTGCTTGATTCGTGTTTTTTTAAAACTCATAATTTATTGCTTGATCCGTGATTTCGATATTTTATTATCCAGATTTCTGAGTATTATTATATATATATATATAATTAGGTTAAATTAAGTAATTTTTGTAGGACGCCAATTTTTTCTCGAAGTATGATGACAACATAATCGTAGGGATCATCCTATTAAGTTGGTTGTTGGTTAAAGATAGGTGGGAAAAAATCATTGCATTTCATAAAATTCCATTGAGGTTAGTAATTGGATACAAGATCATTTGCACGAAACATCCTGGGACTTTGAACACGGTCTGTAAATAAATCAAGGCGGAAAAAAACGTATAAGGGGAAAAATAGGGATTGAAATTTGTAGTGTTACAATCTTGGAGGCAATCGAAATAGTATGGTCTTTTCTTTGATAGATGAGAGAATAATTTCTCTGGTCACAGCACTTACTGGTTTGTCAATCTTTGGTTGGACGACATCACCCCGAAGACCAAAATTTGTGTAAACAAACTTGCTCGTCAGCACGCGGACGAATTATTCTTACCGTCTGCGACGTTATACCAGTACCAGAACCTCATAAAGACTGGTTTAGAAGGGCAAGTAGCGAAGTTGGCACCTGTAGGATCTGCAAGAACCAGTTGGACAAGTCTCAGCGGTGAACTGCGACCTCAACCATTATCCTCATGTACCAAGTTTCAACCGAAATTATAGCTGAGACTTCACTCTGCTGTGTCGAGAAGTGAAACTACGGGAAAAAAAGTTTACAGTGCGTGTGAGGATCGACGAGAGGCGATGACGAAAGGAACTCCTCTACCTCATAATATGTTTTCAGTCCGTTTTATTGAAGTCAACCCCCAATCTGAAATTCCAAGACTTCAGAAACTTCCACCAGGTTCATAAGAAGTCCTGATAATTTAATGCACTACAGCGGAATATCTAAAGTGGTAATTTCCTGATTTTCCCATTTTTTGAGGGTTTTCATTTACAACCAGAGGCATAGTTCTCCACAAACAAATTGTAACCCATTTCTTGATATCTGGCTGAGACTTATTCCATTGTCTTTAAAAATGAAAATACGAGCACTATAAGGATTGAGGATTGAAAAGCGTTTATAATTTTTATTATAATCAAAATCTACCTCGAGGAGGCTACAACTGGAATTCCCCTTACAGGGTCCAAAATTCTGTATAAGGGGAACCATTCTAAAACGTGAAGAGTTAAGATCAAAACTGGAAAAGTGATAATTTCCTAGCTTCCCGGGATATTATCTAAAATACCCATTCACTTTTCCCATTTATTTTCTTACCAAATACAACCTAGTTACAGAGAAATGTTTTCGAGGTAATAAATTAGACTGTTTGTAAGAATAATTACTGTGAGTAACTGGAGCTGAAGCCATTTGTGGCGAACAATGGACGCAATGGTTGTGACCCACTTTAATATTACACGAAAATTGAGGGGTTTGAGTGAATGAGGAAGAAGGAGTGAAAGTAAATTTTCCTGAATTTGGCAATTTGGTTGTGGTGGAAAGGTCGGGAAATCGAAGCTATTTAAAAAAATGGGTTATCACAACCTTGAACGGAACTCATCGATTTAACGAATTTTATTTTTAAATTTTGAGCATTTCGAAACAAACGTGATTTTCAAACTAGGTGGATGAACTTGATACGTATCAAAAAACGATATTGACTTTCGTCAGGTATTCAAAGTCAACCTCTGAGTCCAGTATCCAGTTTACTTAAGTATATAAATATTATTCTTTTTTATATCACAGTTGCCTGCATTAATTTGGCAGTCAGAGAGAAACTACAAGGTAAATGAGAAACCTGGAGGCGAGGGGAGGGAAGCTGAGCTCAGCTGGACTCTCACACGTTCTTGCACAACCTGAAGTCACCAGAGAGTGTGTCTCGAGTGACTCACTCTTATCTTTCGTGAAGGAAAAGGAAGCGCGGCGACGTCCACGACGGTGGGTAGACGACAACGACGATTCAGGTTAAACACTTGCATCACAACACAGTGACGTGTCTGAAGGTTTTTATTTGGTGTTGTTAAGGTCGCTTCGGCGTCAGTACTCTTTATTACTGTGTCGCCCCCTACTAGATAACCATTAGAAGGTCTATTATATGTGTCTATGCCTAATCTACACGACGGACTGACTATGAGTTATGCCATAGTAACAGTCATTCTTATCTCTGTAGAAAAGTATTATCACGAGTAAAATTTCTTCGGTCATTAACTAACCTCAACACTGTGCAATTTTCCCATTCTTCCTTTCAGCTGCTCTCGTTAACTATTTAGAAGCTCACTGTCAGTTTTCTTTATTTAGCTACTCGTAATCCTTTTGGCAAGTCCTGTGGTGGCAGCGTTACAATGCTATATCATCTTAATGACTGTCGTTAAATCAATTAAAGGATTAGGATTGAAATGCACTCAGTTTATATCATGTTGCACTGAGACTTGAAACTCGGGGCTTGAGTAACCTCCAAGTGGAATTCCTGGGTTCGATTCCGGAAATTCCTCCTTCGACTCAGCTTCCGCTTCCATTCGGAATTTCTCCAAATACTCTCATCATGAAATACATTTTTACCATGGCTTGGAAACGATACATTTTATATAATCACCGCGGTCCTCCTAGCTATCTGATCCTTTTTAATTTGAGAGACAGTATTTCCGATTAAATTTTCAGTTCCTGAAGTAGATCTGATGCCGACTTCCTGTATTGCAGTGGCTAGTGGCGCTGCCTCACAACACACATCCCGGGTTCGAATCCTGGCGTGGGTTTGGATGTTTGTGCCGTCATGGTCACGGAGACTAGGATTAATACTTCTGGAGAAACGATACGCTGACGACGTATCACTCAAAATCTGGAATGTGTCGTGTAAGATTACAGTCCGCAGTCGACCCGGTAGACCAAGGCCCTGAATTAGCTGCAGAGTCCAGGGAGAAGAAGTAGATCTAGTCGATAAGAAACAAATCAGCGCGACACATATACTGTAATGGATCGATTATATTTGTTTTAAATATATATATATATATAATAGTCCTTAAAAATGCTCTTAGTGAATCGCTTTGGTCACATCGGGTCCGTTCGGCTTTAGCTTCGTCACAGTACACGTGAGTTCACTTGAATTCAAATTAGTGTTACTTCCTACTTTTATAAATTATATACTTCTGCTAATTAACCTATTTCATGAAATTAAAATCAATTTCACATTCAAATAAATATCCATTAAACCTAGTAGTGTCAAATGAATAATTCTTCACCAGTTTTATAAACAGAAACTTAACATTAAAAAAAAATACGAACACTGGAAGGATGATAATAGATACCAAAGATATTTTAAATACTTAAATACTTCCCACATTTCAAGTAACCACTGCAGATTTCGAAACCAAAGCTACGATTTCTTAATCATTATAACTTAATAGAATTTTTATCAATTGCGTAATAGAGAATTTTCGATAAAGCTGGTTAAATGGGTATATCAAAGTTTTTTTTTAATTGTATGATTTTGACATCTTAGTATATTGCAAAGTTGGTTAAAACACCATTTTGAGGTTAGAGGTTATCTTTTGGGTTGAATGCAAGCAACTGGAGATTGTTGCAGTGAGATGTCTCCGTAATTGCCAGTAGAAATTGAAAATAAAAATTACGGGTATTGGAATCATGATGAGTATTTACAAATGGTAAATGAGAAGAGATTCACATAGTTCCTTACACATATATCTCCCTCTGGTAATAAAACTTTTTCAAACCGTTCATAGAACCAGGGGATAGGGAGACCTGACAACGCGCTCTACACCGCTTAAATTACATTTGTGTCGAATTTAATTATGCACCGGACTAATACCGGGCACCCAGATAGTTGGAGATACTTGTAATTTGTTGCATGTAGAAGTAGATCTTGATACAACTTATAAACATCTAAGAATTGGGTAATTAAAACACGTGTTCAATTAAATATTTGAAGCCTGTGTTTAATTAATGTTAATTTAAATTGCTTGACTCTTATTTCCACAAAGATTTCTTAGTCATATTCGTAGAGTAATGCGAATAAAATGGAACTGAGAGTAAGTAGTAACTCATGACGTCATCACAGTACGTATTTAGCAGGTGGTATTAAAACCGTCATACAACTGAACGAGAAAAAAGAAATTACGGTTGGGTGAGTTGTGGTTTAAATCTTTTAAATTTTCACGGAGGTTATTATTCTTTCGTGTGGCGCCCATAACCGCAGTGGACGGATATTACATTAAATTACGACACTGAATACGGGGATAAAGTTAGTGAAAGCATGTTAGTGATTATAAATTTGTTGAGGGTGTAACAATATAGACAAAAAAAGTATTTTATTAAAAAACAGAAAAAGAATCTCAGCTTTATTGGCTATGAGACTGAACAAAAGCATGATGGTAGAAAAATCTCGAGCATAATGGGAGTAGAACCCAGGAACTCACTTGCGTCGTGGAGACTGTAAGTCCGACTTACTAAAAATTATTTGTTACATAGTTTTTGGTAGTTTAAAAATTCCCGGGGTCGTTTCCGGGCAACTTGCACTTCCGCGCGACGGAAAGCGAAAACCTTCCTCCTCCTCCTCCACCTCCTTCTTCATCTCCTCCTCCTCCTCCTCCTCCACGGGTCGCGCGCGGGAAGTTAAGGCCGGGCCGAGACGGACGAAAATTGAGGCCAGATGGCGTGACCCAATTCGGGAACAGCGGAAACTGGGACAGCGGGGAGCTAAGCTAACTGTGTTTTGCAGACACCAGCCAGGTGGCACACCCAACGACGAGCAAACGACTCAGGGAGAAAGAAAGACAACGAGAGACGAGACACGAAATAACCCTCACTTAGCAATTACGGCGCTTTGTTACTCTACGAAACAACAACGCCGTCCAGGTGATTCGTCCACACGGCCATTAGTCTTTCATTTTATGAGTAGGTTAACCAAATATCGTACAAGCACAGGGAATAAATATTAATAATAAAAGCAATTAAATTTATCTGACTGCGACCCCGGACCTTGCAGCAGAAACATAAGATTTCTGTCATATTTTAATTAATGAACTTGGGAGATCCCGAAATTTGGGGGACGAAACGTTTTTAATTCAAATCAATTATTCCATGTCTGAGGGTTGGCCGTTCTTTCTGTTTTAATAATAATAATAATGGCATTAGACAGATCCTAACAGACAAACCTTATAGAACAAAGTAAACTCTTTAAAAAACTAGATAGGCCGACGTTTCGATGCACTATGAAAGATAAAATAGAAACTAAGAATAAAAAGAAACAATACTAAATCTCTAAAAATTCCCGGCCGTACCAGAAAATTTTAATAATTAAATACAAGAGAATATCAACATTACTTGATATACAAACAAGTATAAATCAAGTAATTAAACTAATCAGACTTTTTATTATGTGACAGTCCGCAGCCGCCTCGGTAGGCCTAGGCCCTCAAGAGGGCTGTTGAGCCATTGGAAGAAGAAGACTTTTTATTATAAATTAGACACACAGAAAGGCCAAAAAGCCAAAATATTTTATTTAAAAAAGTTTAAATCTCTGACTGGATCCTCGAAATTCTGCTTCACAATTGAAGCGATGTTTAATACTAATACTTCTAAAATTTTAATTAATTAACGATAATTTTAAGTACTTAATAAATATGCAAAAAAATTGTGTCACTGGGCACATGATTGAGATACGATAAAATTTTAAAAATATTTTAATGAAAGAACTAAAGAGGCGCCGAAAGTCGGGAGACGAAACGTTTTTCAATCCAAATAAATTATTACATTTCTGACTTTTAGTCACTATTGTGTTTTATTTACAAGAACAAATAATTATCCAACGTTTGTAGTTTTTCAAAACACAAATATTAAACTATCTGGAACCAATTTAAGGCAACCGAAACAGTGGCCAGTTCATAATTACAGAATTAATATTTTAGAAAAACAAATATTAAATGACAACTCTGATGGGGAAGAAAGGGATTGAAAATTAAAGAATTTATAACAGTAATAATTTATTATATACATCTTTTTATTATAAATACTCTTTTTTTTAAACCCTGTATGAACCACTTGTACAGTCACAATATGTTAACGTGTTTTAGTTTTCGGTTTTGGCTTAATTTGCCATTATTATGTATAAGACAAAATATAAACACAATTCTATATCATAAATATATGTATGAACCACTTGTACAGTCACAATATGTTAACGTGTTTTAGTTTTCGGTTTTGGCTTAATTTGCCATTATTATGTATAAGACAAAATATAAACACAATTCTATATCATAAATAAAACACAATAAACATCCAAAAGTTATAAACAGATTTATTAAATTACAAAATAAAATGTTTCATCCCTATCTTTCAGGACCTCTTCGGGTATTCAATTAAAGCCTTAATTTTTTTTGGCCATGGCTGTTACGTTACTAACACAAAATTTCTGTTAAGGAGTTTTATTAAAAAGACTGAAGAGATCTGGAAAGTTGGGGACGAAACGTCTTATTTTTAAAATGAAATAATTTTATTTTTGACTTTTGGTCATTTATTGTATTTTATTTATGATTCGAAATTTCTAATATCAATTCGTACAAAACAGAATTGTCGAAAAATGTCATTCAGTGGTGTTTAGAATATTTCTATACATACTTTGATAAGACTTATCAACATAAAAATGTTTTACTTTACGTCTGTTCTTTAGTTTAATATAAAATAAAGTCTTTTTTCATCAATTTTGAATCGAATTTTCTTAAATAAATGTCTTATATTAGTCAAAAATACTTGTTTCTGTATTGAATTTAAGAAAAGGAGTCGCAAAAGCAAATATTTATATATCTTGTTAAAACTTATCGAGGCAATTGTTTAGTAATTTGAAAAACAAGAATCATCACATTATTTTGATATTACAGATGTCGTAACATATTTATATATTTACCAAACGTATCGTAACGGCTAATAAAGGCAAAAACTGAAAACTAATCACGTGAACATATTGCGACTTTACAAGATATTTCCCTGATTACTTAAATAAATACGAAACTTGGTATAGTCATAATAATTATTATTCGAAAAAATGTTTATCGTCTGTAATATATGATTAAACAAATTGATGATCATGTACAGACTTTATTGTATAAATTTACTCGTAACAACGTTTCGGCATGTTTTTGAAAAACCTGAAGAAGGCATAAAAACATGTCGGAACATAGTTACGAGTAAATTTATACAATAAAGTCTGTACATGATGATCAATTTGTTTAATAAATCATTATTTTATGCACAGAATTATTCTTTGCCTGCCACGATTCTATTTTCTAATATTTGTATTTTTAAGACTGGATGATAAACAGCAAGCACGTTGTGTCGTCGCGGCCATGTTTTGATGTCATCATATTTTTCCTACTTGCTGTCACAGCTAGTATCGCTTCCAGATGCTTGTGTACAAAGCCTTTTGGAAATGTAATCGTGAAATTCAGTCCAAACTTGAGTTCAATTCCCCCCTCCGCCCCTTTTTTGTTGTACCCGAATCGCGTGTTGTTGAAGGCTTGCTCCGCCGACTGTGACGTAATTTCCGTTTTTTCTTTCGCGTCGGTTAACACTTTGTTACTAAATTGTGGAAATTTTACCAGTGTTTCGAAAATATGCGGTTTAGGGAAGTAATTACGTAAAAGAAAGAGGGAGATTTGAGTCGTTATAATAAATTAATTAGTAATCCAGCTAAAGTTTGACATAACCGCTTGGAAAAATTTTCTGCCTTATCTACTAAATAAGACATGACATTTCATCAAATACGACGAAAAAAATTTCAATAAATTCTGTGGACATTAAGAGTTTGATCAACGACTACTACTGGAGTGTAAAGTAGATTGTACTTAAAAGGCTAAATCAATCCTATCGACTTCAGGAACAGTTTTCTCTCTAATTATTCCCCATCTGTCAGGTTTAAGCCGTAAATATATAAATAACAGTAGTCATTCAAAATAAATATTGTAAACTAAAATTGATTTAACAGAAATAGTTTTCTTTTAACAGAGAGAATATTTGTCGAAAAGTACGTAGCTTTTATTTTGAAAAAAAAATTCTACGCTATTACTTAGTGTGTATATTGTTTATTGATAATTTATTATACACTCGACAACTCTCGCATATGTTAATTTTTTCATTTAGTCCTTATACAAGCGAATTGCCAATTAATTCCTTGTCTCTTCCCTCCATTATTCAACACATCGCGTGTTGAAATTTAAAGGCTTGCCCCAGTGTGACGAAATTTCCGGTTCCTTTACACGGCTAATAATAATTGTGAATATTTGTAGTGTTATTAAGAGCAAATAGACAAGCCTTGTTTTTTTTTACAATTTATACTTTGAGAAAGAGAATTATTATTGTTAAAATTATTGACTCATATTTATGTTATATTATTTGTATTTTTATTATTAATTTAACATTTATAAATTAGAAATTTTAGCTACTTAAACTCTTAATAAGTGGTATGCCTCTATTTTTACTAACTTTAATTCTAATATTCATGATTCAATATTTAATAAAAAAAATTGATAGAAATATATTTACGTAACGTTTCATCTTTATTTTAGGACTTCATCAGGTGTAAATTGTGGTAGGGAAGTTTTATAAATTTATTGGCCTAACCCTCTTTTTTGTTATTTTTGGGGTAACAGGCTACATGAGGGTGATCCTGAAAAGGTAAATCCCCTTTAATAGGCTGTAGTTTAAGGATCGTAATAGGTGTTTCACCTAAGGAAATGCAGGGAAAACCCTATAAAACCTGCATCAGGTAGGTCGAGCTACAGGGTAATATTCTCACACCCTTCCGAATGACGGGAAATGAGTTCGCAAAATTCCCTTCTCCACCTGTTTTAGGAAGGAATTGGCCGACTGATCCATTGTGCAACTGATTAAGTCCAAAATAGCACGCGAAATAAAACAAGAGATAAACCTAAAAAAAGAGTAAACTAATTAAAGAAAATAGATGACCGACGTTTCGCGTCTTTCTCAAACGGTTATTAAACGGAAAATGACAATATTTTAAACATGAAAAACTAATAATGGACAAAAGAACTAAAATAATACATCATATCCCTCGCTTCACACTTTTCAGTTTTAAAAGAAGCCCTTTTCTTCTTCTTCTTTCCTTAAAGTGTGTTTTATAATTTGAAATGAACTTTGAACTAAGCAAACGCTTTAAAACAAAGGCAACCCACACCTTCAATCAGTTTCGCATTCCACAGTCAACTTCTCGGTACGTGCATAGACCTACAGGGTGATTCAAAAAGCATAGCGCAGTTCAATTTGTTTATATTTTCTAAATTATTTGCTGTCATTTATTGAATTACTTAAATTATATTTGAATGAGAATTCTGTGTTCTAAATATTTTTTAATTTTACCTCTAGAAAATTCCAGTAATATGAGTTTTAACATTTTTTTATAGAATTTTAACGTCGACCTAACAGGGAAGAGAATAGTGAGTGTAAGGAAACTGACTGTATTAGAGAAAAGAAAAATGCAGAAAGGGAAAAACGTTTTAGGATCAAATTTACTTGTTATTTACGGAGCCCAGTTAACATCTACATCTTGTCATTTTTATGTAGCTTAAATTAATTTACAAAATTCAGATACGACGAGTGGTTAAGGTAATATTGCTGGTTGTCACTCTTTTTGTGTCACCCTGTATTTGTAGCAGACTACTTATTTCAAGACAATGCCGAACAATAAGACAAATCAGTGTCCATAATTATGCCTTTTTACTGCATAACAGGTGGCAGTCTAATATTACACTTTTTCTTGTTTTGCTTAAAGGAAACTTGTTCCTCTGTATCGTCTTACAAGGTGTAAACACATCCACGTTAATTTGTAAATGATCATCAAGGAGACTGGCTGAGAGGAAGAATTAAGAGGCCAGCGAACGGTTCGCTGATGGTCTGGTGGATGGATTGATGGAGGCGCATCCGCAATCAGACGACGACGAGGCGATAAGATTAGAGAAATTAGAACAAGGCCTGAGTCATTGCTTCGTCTGGAGAGTTGCCAGGGGCTGGCAGATCACGGGGATAATTATTACCTGGTCTAGCGACACAAGAGGAAGAACCAAATTATCACCACCTTATTTTGACTGGATATAGCACATTGGGACGAGACCACTATTTTTGTTTCCTTATGCCGATGATTTCGTTGTCTCTTCTCTTATCTTGATCTGAAATTTCCTCTACTTCGTTTACACAGAGAACATTCTAAGGTGGATGGTCTTTCAAAAATTTACGTCGATGAGTTTAACCCTTGTTGTTGTTGTGTTATTCAGCCCTAAGACTACTCTGATGCAACCCTCCTTGCCAACCTATCTTGCGCAAGCCTTTTCATTACCTCATAACTATCACAACGCACATCCTCCCCAATCTACTTAGTGTATTATATCCTTGGCCTCCCTACTCTGTTATTACCCCACACATTTCCTTCTAATGCTAATTTTACAAGACCATCGTGCCTTAAAACGTGGCCTATTAATCTATCCCTTCTCTTGGTCAAAGTCCTCCATATTGTTCGCTTTTCACCTATTCTATCAAGAGCTTCCTCGTTACTTACTCTATCCACCCAACTGATTTTCAGCATTCGCTTATAGTTCCACATTTCAAAGGCTTCTATTCTTTTCCTTTCCCCAACTCCTATCGTCCACGTCTCGCACCCATATAACGACACGCTCTATACGAACATTTTTAGCAACAATTTCCTAATATTCACTCTTATATTACCCGCGAGTTAATTCATCTTTTTTCACGGAGGCCTTCATTGCCTGTGCTATCCTACTCTTTATGTCTACTATACTTCTACCATCCCTAATTATAACTCTTTCCAAGTAGCAGAATTCCTTAACTTCCGTCAAAATATCCCTTCCCAATCTAACACCCCTTGCTATTCCACTGTTTCCCATACTACACTCCATTACCTTGATTTTCCCTCCATTAATCCTCATATTGAACTCTTTCTCCAGGACTACGTTCATGCCATTTATTATGGTTCCACGTTTTCTTCCGATTCCCCTAATACTTCCATATCGTCGGCAAAGCGTAAGGTTTTTATTTCTTCTCGTTGCAGTATGATTTAACCCTTAGAAGAATACAATCTTCGTCCCACCAATGTCTTTTCTGGCAGTTTCCTTATCTCTTCAACAGTTCTTATACTTTTTCTTCTACAACAGTTCTTATGCTTTATTTTCTAAAACTTTGTTCAAAGAATTTCCTAATAATATATTTGTAATTCGAAATGTAAGCCATTTGAGGTCAAAATTTTTACGCTTAAAATATGAAATGGACGGATATTTAAGGCTGATGCTTAACTTTTCCTTCAAACATTATTCCCTTTGAAGGTGAGTCTGAAGAGTTAGGTTTGCCAGTGGTAAAATTCACATTATTTTTTCGGTGGGCGAGGCGGGAGGGAGGAGGAAGAGGAACATATATATGGTTCTTAAAATTAAAGCCGTAAGAAATTAAACAGACCAAAGTGATTATTATAATACGTTATTAAGCTATATAAAATAAAAGAAATAATAACTTTATTGGATTTGAGGAAGAGTGAAATGAAGATTGTATTTTACTAGGCAAAGTCCTTGGACCTGTCGCAAAGACGTAATATTTAATCTCGTTCTACTCTATTGCCGAGTTTTTGTCCTCTTTGCCGTGGGAAACGTTGGAATAATTTGTACTTTTTGAATATGTTTTAAGTAACAACGAAACCAAATTCTCTCTTTCTTGAAATTATAATTTTTATTTAATTGTATTAGTATACATTCGACAATTAACTTTAAAATGATTTTAATTACGCTTTTCTGTAACTGAAGGAGTCCCGAAATTGTGGATGAAACGTCCTATTACTTGGTTAGTCTATGACTTGGTCTTTAATTTAATTATATATAATTCTTTTGAAAAACAGAAGTTAAGTGAAATGTTATTTTATACTTTCACTGTCTACTGTCCCTTTGTTTACGTTATCTCAGCCTTTGTTGTTTGAAACCATTCTTTAGTTTATATTCCTTATTTATTTTCACATTACACGTTTTTCTGTTATCGGTTTTCTTGGTGAATTTATCTCTGTTGTTTCAGACTGCAACCTTCCTTATTAATTTTCTCGTACACTGTATCTTTCTGGTTCTTTAAGTGTCGTTGTTTAACCTTTTAATTGGTAGTGGAACAGGCGATAAATGTTTCTAAGAGAATCTAATAAATAAAATTGAGTTTTTGTGTGTCTGTTCCGGAGTCAAATTTGGACTCGTGGATTAATTTCAACCAACTTTTATATAGATACTTCTTTCTGTCCGGGAACAAAAACTGTGGGGTTAAGACATTACTGCCAATCGTAGAGGTGGGGTGGACGGGAGTGGAACCTTCATAAACTGCTGACTTTTGCGTCAAATAAATATTCTTCGGGTAATTGTTACTGCTTCTCCCGACGTTGTGTATATTTTTAACACCGTGTACAATCTTAAACGCGTCGGATGGATGTTTCTTACAACCCGGAAAAAGACACTTTGGGGATATGGCGTGACAGTCGGGGACGAGGGTGGAAATATTAAATAATTAACTGTATTTTTTTTCTTTTCCGTGATTTATTAAAATCCAAGGAGTGTTGTTAGTTGCCTCGACACGCTACCATACTGTCAGCTTACACGAGCACATGGTGAGTGTGCTTATTCCTATTAAATCGCATCTCTTCTTTACTGTGCTGTGACGTCATCCGCGCATTTACCTGAATAACTTCCATAATAGAGGTTGTGGGCTCGGTTTGCGTTGGAAACAGGAGCGTCAGGTGATGAATAATCCTCAGCATACAGTTTTGTCTTAAACTAGTCCTATTTAAGTAAGCATTATCTGGCGGTACCTCTTGAGGAGGATGAAGGAAAAGTGGAATGAGTGACCTGCCCATATCCTTCATCTTGTTCCTCCTCCTGTTCCTTCTTCTTCGACGTTGTCGTCGTCGCCGTTGCTGTTAGTAATGACATCGTAAATCATGATGGTAAGGCGATACCACAGTGAGGATCGTATGAACGCACAGAAACCCTTGATAATCACCATCGCGGAGCAGTAACTCTTCCTCATCCCTTTTATGTGGAATATTAAGACTCGGTGTTCCCTTACCCAGAGGTCGTCTAATAATGAAAGAAAATATAATGGATATTTTCACCCTTTCGCGTAAAATTTGACGGTATCGCGCGACTCCTTTTATTTGGAAACCAACCCTTATTCATAGCATTTGTAAAGTAATAGCGAGGAAACGAGCTACGTGCAGTCCGCGGAGGATATATTAGAGACCCCAAGCACGTGGCCAATGAATTGCACGGTTTCATATCGTGAATATGGACCAACTTCGTGGAAGTCAGATTCAGAAATAAAAAAAAGAGGGAGAGTATATTCCAAATAATATTCCTCATCTTTAAAACTCCTTCGCTAAGGATTTAGACTCCTCCTTTATCTTAATCTATTATCCAGACTAGCTGCACCAACAAATATTTCTTTTGGGATAATTTAATCTGGCAAATAAAGCAAAGATTTGGGGCAAGGACGAGACAAAGAGAGTTTGTAAGTTGTACTGCTAAACTGTAGTTTTTGAAAGTCTGTTAAAATTAAACCACTAACGGGCAGGTCTAAAAACGGTGGAGACGTTGAATGACATTGAAAAAATGTCAGCTACCACATAGCAGTACTATACTAATATTAAATTCCGTTATCATAATAACGTGTTGCACATTAGAAAATCGGTAATAAGTAAGATATTCCAGAGGAAAATGAACATTTGATGATTAATTTCGAGATTTTGTGACAACCTTATCATTGTAGCAAAAGAAACAAATACACTTTCAGTTGAAATAAAAGTGGAATATTTTTTATAAAAATAATAATAATAATCAATGTGCTACTAACTAAGGTCGACACAGAATAGAAAAGATTATTAAACAGAAATATTATTACTTCAACTTCCGCACTTACACGAATGCTAGTTCCAAAAATCAAGGTACCAACTTCACAGAATGAATATATAACTTACATATTTTTATTTTCTCTTTCCTCATCACAAGACTTCTCACGTATTCTATTCTTTCTACTGAAAAATATTGTATGTAATAAAAGAAATAAGATCTTTTTTCGGTAAGGTGAAAGGTTATATGAGAGTTAACAACATGGTGGATTGACCTTAGGGTTGACGTTGCTCTAAATTTTCAATAAAAAAACGTGGTGGAAACTCCCCTTTAATAAAATAGGAAGGGATATGCGAGGGAGAAACGGTGCTAAGGAATAGAAAGAAAAGTCCAAGAGAGAAATAAAAAGTTAAAAAATTCATGTGATGGTAAGATTAACTTTTGAACCACCGCAAGACACGTCTACGTAAACCGCCGAGAATGATCCCATCACATCAAAGGAGTATTGGTTATAGTTGTAAACATATAGGTTTATACCCTGTATTATTTCTTAATCTCTCTGGAAAGCAAATTAATTTTAAATCAGCAAATTAACGTCAAAATAATTATTAATATAGATTTTTTTATTGATCAACACGATTGGGTATGTTACAACGTTTCGCTTTGAATTTTTGGACTTTTTCAGAATTAAAATTAGTCAGATTAGTTTAATTACTTCAGTTTTCATTAAAATTAAATTCTTCCTTCTCTGACTTTTGGCTATTCTTTCTATTCTATTCATAATCAAAGTTCTTCTAGTATTAAGTTTTCTGAATGGGTGAAAAAACATATTTTAGTTACAAAATAGAGGTGCGAAATACCTAACACTCATCTGTAGAAGTTCCAAAGTTATGGACGAAACGTAACGTATTTAATCTCTTGAACTATACATATAATTCTGACGTACTGGTGATTTTTAATTTTATTAATGTCAAATTAACGTCAGTAATCCATAGAAACTTGTAAATATAATGAACCATTCAAGATATTTACATATCTTTAAGTAAACCATAAACTGTTATTTAAAAATTGTTTAATGAGGCTTGTTGTTAAATACCCTGATTTTTTTCTTTTCGCAACAGAACTATAATTTGTTTTCAAGGATTATAGTTCTGTCTCGCGTAATTAATACACACAAAGAATATTTTAATAATCAAAATTCTTCTTTATTTTTCATTTACATATTCTCGTCTCTGTATTTCATGTTTGATGTTTAACGTAAAAAAATGATTTGTTACGTGCTCTTTGAATAATTACATAACCTCAAATTGAATATTTTAATGTCTTAATTAAAACCGCACAACAGTAATTAGCTTCCATAATAACATCAAGTATCCGCCGAATGTAATTAATTAAATATTTAAACAAAAAAGCGCGGGTTACTTAGGGCAGGGAAGAATTATATTAGGTGCGCCAATGACTTGCATAAATGTATAAATTCCTCTATTTTCTCGAAGCTCATTTAGTTTTCAAACGAACTCTGAAACTAATGTCTTTCTCGTTAAATTCCACAAGAGTCCGTAGCAAGCAAAGCACTTTAACCCAATTCCTGTTTCTGAATACGCTTAAAATACTTGCGAGGGAGACGGAAAGGGAAAACTAATCCCGCAAAAGGAAATGTGACCTTATTCAGACCTTCTATTTCTCTTCTGGGGACTCGACTGAATTATTTCGCGTGTTGAAATATTCATATCACAAAGTCTACATCACTTCCATGTAATAAATACACTGCTGTGTCGTCCTTCGGCACAGTCTTCTGTATTAATAACTTCCTAATTAACTAAAATCTATACCAATTCTTTTCGCAGTTTTTTCTTCTTTTTTACCTATGTAAAGAATATTGCACCCACGACTTCTCTTTTACTTCTTCTTTTTTTCTTATTGGAAAAGGAACATTTTCCCCCCAATTGTACACATCCACGCCATTTACTAATTCATATATTCCAGTTTTTGATAAACTCTTGCCTATTTTTGGATTAAATATGTTTTAGAAACTGAGTCTGACCTCTCTTTCAGGTGAATACCGGGCATGTATCTTAAACTATAGCCCTGGGCTACCTTCTTCACCACCCTTTCGCATCCCACCTTTTCAATTCTCTCTTATTGTTTTGTACTCATATTCTTGATATGTTGTATTCATATTTTATTTGCTCTGCTTTGTTTTATTTATTTATCATTGTATACATAATTTTCTTTACTCATATGTTGTATCCATATTTTGTTTCTTATATTCGTATTCTTAGTGTGATATGTAACATATTCTTTGACTTGTCCTATTTCTTCAATGGAGGACTAATGGATCCAATAAATCTTAACTTAGCTAACCTTCCTTTGATGTGAAAGGGGAGTTGAAACTTTCTTGATCTCTCTTATGTAGCCTGTTCCCCCCCCCCCCCAAAAACAACCGAAAGATTTCCCTGTTCTCCAAGAACCTTTTCTCTCCTACTGTTTATATGCACTAATTTTTCTCACCTAAATATTTTTTTGTAACTAATTCCGCTTCATAGTTACAAACTTTAGTGTTTATAGGTTCAGCGATGAGTTTTTATTGAAAGAGTAATTTTTTAATTAATTCCTATGGAGTTTTCTCAACTGTTTAATTTTTTTCACCTCCTGGCAATATGAAAATTTTAAACACATCATTGTCAGATTTATTATTCCTCCACCTTCCCCTTGGTTATGCCATTCTGTTTTACTATTTCCCCTTAGATTATTTTCTTATCAAGTACCTTAAATAACGTTAATTAAAAATATAATTAAAATAATGATTTATAAACACCTCTCTCTGCTCAAGCTTTAACTACGAGTACACTGAGTAAAATTTGGTACTAAATGCAAGGACGGAGGTTTGAAACGTCATTCCATGTTCACGTCAATAAATTATGACTTTGGAAGGAATAGGTCAATATATCGCCTTTTTCTTCTCTGGATTAAATATTCCGCCATGTATGTTTAATTAATTACATTTAATATTATTAGGTTTTTCGGTTTTGACTAGGTCTTCAGACTGAGTTTTTGTAACTCTTCAAAGAGCACACAACCAATAAATTTTAAATTAAATACGGATACCAGAATGTGTGACTGAGAAAGAAGGAAATTTGTTTATTGGTTATTTTCATGATTTTATTTCTATTTTCATAAGACGTTCAACATTTGGTTATTTAATCTACCTTTCGTCAAATTATTTTTACGGGATACCTTGAGAAGTTTCCCAAGGATTTTTTTACTGTTACTACCGGGTTGTTGGATGTTGCTAGCTTTTTTCCCCTTCTTTTTTCCACCTGAGGTTTAGTTTGCTGAGCTTTTGTTTGACACGAAACTAAGCACGCCTTTCAGATAGCACGCGCTTACACAGATAAAAAAAAGGCATGCGTCACCAAAAAGAGGAAAGATTACTTTGGGCTACCTTTCACAAGGTCCGTGGATGGACATACACAACCACATTTGCAACATAAGTGACGTACTAAATAACAACATTTTTTTGTAATGAATACACGGGATTTTTGCACAGTTCTGGTTTCTTTCGTTAAAATTTCAAAAGTTTGTATATATAAATATATAAAGTATTTCGAGGTATAAAACTGAAAATTTCCGCATGTTACATTCTGTAGCTTTCTTTCATTAAAGAAATGACGAACGGAAATGACAAACCTGTGACGTAATTTGGAAAAGGTGAGTAAATAATGACCGAACGAATAACGGAACTCATGTTAATTTGAGAATAATAATAAAACAAAAAAGAAGGAATACGAGAATCCTGTCCACCATTTTGATAGCTGCACCAACATCAAAAATATTTTACTATGTAACCTCTACTCTATTGAATTTATTTCTGAGTCCATCTGCGTCCAATTACAGTCTCAAGCAGAAAAATGTTATAAGGAGTAATACTGCGATATTTTATCCTTTAGTCTCATGTAATTATGTAAAAAAACTGCATTTTATGTAATTTTGTAAGTGTACCTCTACCTTTTTTTGGATTCATCATAGGAAACACAGAGCCTACTAAAAGGTTTTCCACTGTCAATGCTGTTTGTAAAATAATTGTTGCATTTGCGGCTTTTGTTCTGTAGATCAAACGAAAACGGACTTTGAAAACAAGACTAAAAGAGTAAATCAATTAACGCCTGATGTTCAAAAAATTAAATATTACGAACAAGTTTTACAGACACAATTGTTAAATTTACAATACCACGTTTGGGACACAAAAATTATACAAAATATTTCACAATTTTAGGAAACAATTTTGTAAAATTTTAACTTTAAAATGTTAAATAATAAAAGTCAGCCTAATACTATTAATAAGTTGTAGATGTTTCGTTTTAAGTACTTTGGTATTTTTCTGAATATATCTTCGGTATTAGTTTCTAGCTTTAATTTGCAGTCCTCAAGTTTTCGCCGTTGGACTACGACCGACTCGTTTATTTCTTTTTTGTAAATGTTTCTCGTTCTACATTTGGACTTTGATAATGCCGTATTTCTTATAATTGCTGAAAAATCCTTCCAATGCAGAAATGAATTGTCCGTGTGACGAAAGCGACGCTTATAAAAATGCTCCATGAATAGTAAATCAATTAACGCCAGTTTTTTCAATAATTAAGTGAAATAAAGTAAGGACCAGATAGAGTCACCGTCTTTGTTTTGTTTAATAGACGTTTCGTCGCCATATTCGGGACTTTCTAAGGTACTATTAAATATTGAAAATAATTTGGGAGGTGTATGTTCTGAAGTCAAAGATCTTTGGAATACGCTAAGAGTTATCCCCTGATTCCCATTGGCTAGCAGCGTCCTGAAAAAAAACAATTGGCATATTCTTTTCTTTTATTAAAATTTCAATATTCAACATTACCTGAAGGAGTCCTAAATATAGTGGCGAAACGTCTATTAAATTAAATGAAATCTGCGTCTGTATCTGGTCGTCAACTTTTGTTTTTTTTATTGCGTAAACTTTATCCGAAGATACTACAGTTTTTATCACATATTATATAGATATTTCGTTAACTTTAAAAATATTTTATATTATAAGATGGACCTGACATCGAAAAGATTTGATCTCCGGTCGGTTAAGTAAAAAAAGGGGAAATTTTTGATAACGTATATTAAAAACGCGAAATTGTCGTAGTAGACACGACCACTCTTGTTAAAAAACCCAAAGATGACATACTCGCCTCCCCACTCCCTATTTGTAGCTTTTGTAGTTCTTGTAACTGTCAGCATTATTTACGATCCTGGAACTTAAACTACGGTTTCCCTGTATTTTTTCTAACATTAAGTTGGACAGCCTGCAACTTCAAAAGAGAATATTGGGAAGTGAGGATAAGGGGAGTCTGGCTGGAGGTGAGGAAGCAGATTTCTCGTAAGACTTTGTCCCTCAGGTAGACTAGAAAGTCACTCGACTGTGTAGTTTATGCCATTGTGCGACCTCCAAAAGAAGATGGCGCTTTCAATTTTTCGACGCTTCGAAACGCCTCACTGCAAACCTGTTTCCCGATCTCACTATTTGGATGTTTCCAATCTGTCCGTCTGTGGCCATGCGTGTGCGTGTAACGTGAATAAGGAAGGGGGGCAAACGGGAATCATAGTACGAGGAGTTCCTTTTATTTTAGCTCAAGGTTGTCTGAGCATTGCTGCACTGTGCTGTTCAGCATCACAAAGGGTCTGCAGTAACAATGAGAGCGAGGAAGACAGAGAGGGCGAATCCAGCCAGAACCTACCCCAACACGAGTCCTGCGCCCCTTTTCGGATCGATCCTGGAGGAGACTTGCTTGAAACCTGCAAACCAGTCCCGCAGGACCTCCAGCGCTTCCTGGTGCGTGTCACAGCTGTTCCGTCTCTCAGGCGACGACGATCAGCTTTTTTCTTTTGGTGGGGAGAGGGGCTTGGAAATCACTCGACCGGAAATCCGCACAGGTCTCCTTATTCTTTCAAAGTAATTCACTGCAATTAAATCCCAGGTGGTGGTTTCATCGGAAGAGAGAGATTAGAAACATCACCTGTGAATAATCAGACGGGAATTTCGTAACTCGACCTTGCAATCAATTGATCTGCAATTAATTTATTAAACCAGATTAAGTTTAACGTCATCTTGACCTCATGACTGACGCACGAATTTTGGGATTTTTTCCTGCAACTCATTAGATGAAACACCGGGTAGGATCCTTAAACTACAGCCCGGGCGCCCTAGTCATCCCTTGACTACCTTCTACATCCTATGCTAATAAATTGCCAGTTTCACGATCATCCTCACGTAGCATGTTACCCTAAAACAAATCACAACTGTCGTGAGGAACGTATTAGAGAATACCTGAGGGAGATTTCTCTCCCACATAGTGATAATGGTGGTTAGCTTCGGAAATGCCTCGTTCTCTCTCTAGTTTGAAGGTTCTCATCTCTTTCTGGAGGTGTATGTTCTGGAGTAGGAGATCTTGGGAACACTTTAAGACTTCTCCACTGATCTCATTGGCCAGCTGCGTCTGGAAACTGATGGAGATAAGGAGAATGGAATGTTATAACCCCACAGCAAACTCATCTCCCGTCATTCGGAAGGGCGTGAGAATAGTATCTAATAGCGGGACCTACCTCATGCAGGTTTCTTGTGTTTTCCCTGCATCTCTGTAGGTGAAACACCGGGTAGGATCCTTAAGCTATAGCCCGGGGAGCCTAGTCAACCTTTGACTACCTTGCTCTACCGTCCACATTCCCGCTAGTCAACCTGTAACTATCCTGGCTTACCTTACACATCCCCTCTTTTCAATTCCTTTTTTATGCTATTTTTGAATCGTGCTCTTGATCAACTTGGATGATAACGTTCAACGAGGACGAACGGAGGAAATCAGAATTCTGAGATGACTGTTCTATTCATGACGTTCTGGAGGACTTTCTCTCATCGTACTGCGACTGGAAAACCAATCTTCCAGTGCTTATCAAGTTACGAAATGCTTGACACTAAGACGAGCAATTACAGCTTCAACAAAAGGTCCTGGAGGAAAACCGGATCCGTATTACTTGTTTTACACATAAAATAATTAAAATTCTTGCTTAAAACCGTATTAGTGGTATAGCACAAATATTTTCAGTGCAGATTGGAGAATGGAATTTTTTAAACTGTGAATGAAGGACAAGAAAATGAATGATTACGAAGTCAATAAAATTCTTCGTCAGTATTCTGATGAAGAGTTTCTTTTAAATTGACTGTGATGATCTAACACGAGCATGATTTGTTTGAGAAACTGAACGAGGAACTCTTACAACTCCTAAAAATAATTTTTCATTTCTCTCTTACAAATATCGGAAGTTTTTGCCTTACGAATTCCAGAGACATTCTTTAACAAACTACTTCTTTTAGGCGCTGTGTCGATCCACTCGAGTCCTAGAATAGATCCTTTCTGTGAGCCATAGAAGAGAATCCATTTTACAAGGATATTGAAGTATTCAAGTATGTAGTTATTACTTTCCTTTTTTCCTTCCCTTTTGTTATTATTTGCGTGTCGTAGCCTGCGCAACTTTTCATGTTGGCAAGCTAGGCAAAAAATATGACAGTGGGTGTCACTGTCCCAGATATACTATCGCTTGGATAAAAAACACCTGTTCACAAAGGCCATTGTGTCGCCAATATTTATTTTCCCTCTGCGCGTATGTGCATTCTCTCTCTCTCCTCTCTTTTTTCCTATCTCTCTCTATTTCTATCTGTTGTGAATCAATTTTTTATTATTCCTCACAATTAGTTATCGGTCGTTAAAAGTACCAGCTCTTTGGTAATAAATATATAAATACTATACGAGGTTTGATTCTCTTTGCTTGAAAACAAACTATGCATCGAATCTCATAAATAGCTATCCCTGCTTCCCCTGAGATATAAGGAAGGCAACGGGGTGGGTAGAAAACAACTGATTACAAACATATAAAAGAAGGGAGATCCTTCCAACAAGGGTGTGGAGCGTCTCCAACCACAACATTTATTATCAAACCAGACTTATTTCAATTAATTGTTTACACTATTTAAAATAACGAATTTGGTAAAGGTACAGCTTTAAAATATTCTTTCCTCGAATCTGTCTCCCCTTCCCCCCCTCTTTTCAGAGATCCTCAAAAGGAGGGAATTATTGAATAAGTGGACGAAAATAGGTGATAGAAAACAATCGGTCTGTATTTCTCCAAAGAGTTAAAATATTTCTTGCAATACCTAAATGCCAAAACTAAATTGTAATACAATGTTTCGTAAGAACGAGATATTAATAAAGAAAAATAAATTAACCTATATTACAGAGTTCAACAGTCGAATATATTTTTTTAATGAAGTCTCAGCAGTTTCAAAAGTATATTTCAGTATACCTAATCTGTAATCTAAGCACTTCTTTAATTAAATAAGAAACAACGAACGTATGATTAACGAAGGTTTAAATTTTAAGAGAATATAAATTTATGTAAAAACCTTTTACAAAAAAACAACAACACGAATTTGAGGAAGTGGTCAGTCACTTAAGAAAATTTAGCCAGAGTAATTCGCAACATAGTTGCCCACGGCCAATGATAGTATGTACGAAGGAAATATTATTGCATCTGTACGAAATGAAAAGGGATAAAAATAATACAACACAGACAGGGTAATTAGTAATGGACGTATATATATAAAGGGATAATAGAACTTGGAAAGCGGTAGGCTAGGAACATCCATGATTTGAAGAGAAAGAAGCAAATATTGGACTTTTGCCAAATGGCACGCGAAAATAGGATTTAATTAAGAGATAAATTTTCTAAATAAGATCTTTGTATATTCAATAATAAAATTACACACACTAAAATTACGATAGAAATATTAGGTTGATTAATATTATAAATCTAACGCATCAATCCTTCCGACACTTAATTTCTAGACGTGTACGGTATAGCAACTCGTCTTACTATCTTAAGCACGCCAATTATACTCATTCCTGATACATTTTTGCGGTTACCAAATAAATTGAATTCCTTTTTGCTTTCCCCGCCAAGCATTACTTTTCTCTGTCACTCTACGACCGGATTCTTCATTTTACCAATTCACTCACAACTTTTCCAAGTTGTTGTTTCCTGTTTCTATCCCTCAATCTGTGGATAAAATGTACATTCCAGAGGCTTTTTTTCTCTCCCTCTTCAGTTTCCTTCTTTACGGTAATTACCAAACTGTCAGACGCACAATCTTCCAAACGGTAAGGCGAGGAAAAGAAAATTAAACGATAACCATTTTAATTTGGATATATACTTTTGGAGCGAAAGGAAAAAGATTCTAAATTGAGGTACCAGAGTTTATGTTAGCAACTTACATCTAATATAACGCCACGAGGCTTTTGTTTCAACTCCGGTTTCACTTTTATGGACTTAATATATTGCTGCAGACTAAGACACGAACAAAGTTTTCATTTAGTTGAATCGACGTAACGTTACCGGAAAACGTCACTAAAAATGGTGACAAAACGTCGATTCAAGTAAATAAAAACTTTGTATCTGGTCCTTAATATATTCAATTTAATTACTGAAAAGTAGACGGTAATTGATTTAATATTAAAATTCATACGTGTTCTCCCTTACGAATTTCCCTTTCGTATCCCGTCCTGTGTTTCTGTAGAAAACAGACCGCAATGAGGTGTTTATTGGAAATCATCCTATATTTAAAACGTTTTAGCCTATTTCCGCAATACGTAATGTCTTTTTGGACGGTAAATCTATATAAATAAAAAGCTTTATATACAGGGCATCGTTGTAACACATTGCGATTTATAAGGTTTGCCCTCAGCCATGAAATTTTGTTGTATTGTGGTGATCACACAAGAGAAGATTTCCTTCGATCTTTTGAAGATTTGGGTTCCGAACTTTTCCCCTTTCATGCCAAACGAGGTCCTACCATAAAGACGTCAACTACCCTAAAGACTTGCAACAGGATAGATTATGACCTAATGGAGCCTGTCAACCGTAATGATTAAATTTATGTTAAGCGTGAAATAATGCTTAAATTTAAGTAATTTTTTATTTAATTAACGGTACTTTTTAATTATTTAATAAATATGCTAAAAGTTTTATAAGTACAGTTCCAACGATTCAGGCACTTTATATGAAGACTACGACAGCAAGCATTCAAATTTGTTTTTCGTAGATATATATGTGTATCTATCTACACACGTTGTTTCACGCTAATCAGACCGAAGGGATGGTCTAAGTATCTTATTGACTGATTCTGTGTGTTTTTCTGTATGTATGTAGTTACTTAAGATACCATAAGTTTTATTGACTCGATTAAGAAACTGAGTCATTATGGCGATGATTATGATGAAATTCGGCTCTCTTAAAATAGGGTAATTTTTTTAAAAATGTAACGTTTTATCACGTGTTGACAAAGAGATTACTCTCGAATTAAATATTGTAGTGACTTAATATAACTGAATTTCTGGGCATAAGTGTAAATTATGACCGGAACCAGCGATGCGTCAGGATAGTGGATCACAGTGAATGTGACCTTCTATACTGAATTCAAGACGGTCAGTGATGGAATAATCGCCATCGTAGAGAAAAAGAAACTATCTAGCTGATGACGAATATGTGTCCAAATTTAAATGAAGAGTAATTTACATGCCTCCAGACCCCAGATTATGTTGTGCATGAGTTATTTTAGGTGTGCGGACTAACCGTTCGAGTGAGTGTGCGAGAGTGGTCTAACCTTTGTAAGACATCTGCAGCTCAACAGCTGTTTGTGTGTGTGTGTTTAAGTGTATGTGGCGGGCGGAGGTTAAGAGGATAGCAGCAGCATGACATGAGCTTAAATAGGACGACGGCATCTGGGCCTTGAAGAGGAGGAGGTGTTGCTGCTGCTGCTGCTGCGCCAAATACTTTGGGACGTGTACACACGTACATACGTAAACAGACCTTCAGAACTGGGCTACCGGGTTACACACGGAGACCACCCACACAACGCACACGCACGCACAGAAACCATCGCAATTCAACTTATTTAAACAGGTCACTGACTGTCTCGCTGCAGGCGTAATGAAGAACGAAAACAAACGTGTTAATAAAAGGAGTCTGCGAAAAGAGACAAAAAAATCTTTAAAAAATAGCACAAACCAACCCACGACCGTGAGAGAAGCAACTACCATAATTCTTGCATATTACTATAGTTAAGTAATAATGTTGCTTTGTTAAATGTGAGGCTCGTGTAAACACCTTCAAGGATTGGCAACTAAGCCAAATAAATTGCTAGAATTAAACTAACCTCGTTTCTGTCCTAGAGGCTCCTCGTTCTCACCGACGAGGAGCTGACGTTGTTGTAATCTTTATATTTAGTATTTAAATAATCGCACATTGATAACAAATCAGCCTTGGTATTTGCCGATACTTAATAGCGTTAGATAACTGCATAAACTGTCAGAATGAGTTTTGCAAATGTAATGTTCATTAAAAATATATACAAGTTCCTGATACTAAATCAATTAACGTCTGTTACCCAATAATTGTTGTTGTGCTATTCAGTCCTAAGACTGGTCTGATGCAACCCACCATCTTGCGCAAGTCTTTTCATTATCTTGTAATTGGCACACCCAACATAAACCCTAATCTGATTAGTGTATTCCATCCTTATCCTCCCTCATCATCTGTTCTTACCCCGCACACTTCCCTCTAATGCTAATTTTACAAGACCCTCCTGTTTTAAAACGTGGCCTATTAATCTATCCCTTCTCTGGTCAACGCCTTCCATATTGTTCGCTTTTCTCCTATTCTGTTTAGAACTTCCTCGTTTCTGATTTTCAGCAGTCGCCTATAGCACCACATTTCAAAGGCTTCTATTCTTTTCCTTTCCTCAACTCCTATCGTCCACGTTTCGCACCCATATAACGCAACGCTCCATTACAAACATTTTTAGCAATTATATCATAATATTCACACTTACATTATCCGTAAGTAAATCCGTCTTTTCGCGAAAGCCTTCCTTGCCTGTGCTATCCTACTCTTTATGTCTACTATATATCTACCATCACCAGTTATTACGCTTCCCAAGTAGCAGAATTACTTAACTTTTGTCAAAATATCCCTTCCCAATCTAACACCCTTTGTTATTCCACTGTTTCCCATACTACACTCCATTACCTTGGTTTTCCCTCTATTAATCCTCATATTGAACTCTTTCTCCGGGACTACGTTCATGGCATTTATTATGGTTTCCAAGTCTTCTTCTGATTCTCCTGACACGACAATATCGTTGATTATTTTTCCATATTCCGTTTTAACTTTTTTCATCGCCTGTTCTATACATAAGTTAAACAGCATGGGCGACAGACTGCATCCTTGTTTTACTCCTTTATTGATTTCTGATTTCTTTTCTTGGTCTTCTATTCTAATTTCTGCTGCCTGTCTTCTGCAGAGATTATGTATTAGCCTAAACTCACGACCACATACAGACAATTATTTTATTTAAGTGAAAGGAAGTAGAAATGCTTCAATTGAAACTCAAGTAGGAGCGTATAACTAATTTAGAAGAAAGACTAGAATGGTTGTCATGTATGTGATTAGTAAATTGTAGATGAGTCTGATTTAGGTTTACAGGAATGGTGGGATGTTGAATCGGGTTTTGGACTTCGACTCGGATTAGCTAAGTGGTGGAGTACTCTCCCGGGAAATGGGAGTTATGGGGTTTGAGTCCCTGATCCGGTAGACAATTTTTCATTCTTGTCTTTTTTATTTTAATCGACGTTTCGTCACTATCTGAAACTTGAGACTTCCTCAGGTAATGTTAAGGTTTGACGTAAAAATGTTGCCAAATGTACCAAATTCCAAATTTAACTGTCTACAACCTAGAAAATAACTTAACGTTTGGTTGGGAAAGATTAGTCTAAGAGAATGACGGGAGGATGTGAGTTGTGTTAGTTTTAAGGAAATGAAAAGACTTGCGCAAGATAGGTTAGCGTGGAGGGATGCATCAGACCAGTCTTAGGACTGAAAACCTCAACAACAACAAAGGCACAATTAGGTTAGATCTCTAATAGTCTTTCCAAGCATGAAGGGGAACTGAATAGTTTATTCTGGTAACGTCATGAAGACCTTTGCTGACTCACATGTGCAGCCAGTGACGTGAGCGAAACCTGAGACAAGTATTACTGTTTCATCTGTATCAGAAGAATAGGCTTTTCAGTTTCACAGCAAGATAGGTTTTGGAATTGTACCGAATAAGATGAAGTGGAATTCCAGAATATCCGGATCGAGTTCCTTATGACGTAAGAGCTGAAGTAGGAACTACGTTGAGAAGAGAAATGAAACTGGATCTTGATCTAAGCGGAAGCCTGACCTACGGCTAAGTTCGCTTCTGTTGAGAAACAAGTTGGGAGGGTAACAATGTGGGACAATGACGAAGATCACGTCTGGTGGTGTGAGATGAAGGCTTGAGGCGGTGGCTTACATTAGGAGGCCTGTGTTGCGTGTGTGTGTGTGTACGTGCCTCATCTGAGGTTAGTTAAGATCTGGGCCAGAGGCCAGGCAGCCAGTTCTCTGGTCACAGCGTTCGTCGTTGGCCAGAGAAGAGAGACAGACGAGAGCTACAGCCAACTCGCTCCTGCGGATGAATGCCTCTGCTCCACTTTCACATTCCACTCCACCCATTCCGCCGGCGATCAATTCAAGTCGCCGTTATCATTAGTCCCGTCACTGAGGAGGAAAGGAGGGTTGCAGGAAGGACGGTTCATCTCGTAGGGGACCTCCTCGGTGGTCAGCCTCAACAACGTACTCTTCTCCAAGATCTTGGACGTTTCTGACGAACGCTGAGCGAAACATCATTTGATGATATTCGGGAAAACGCTCTCGCTTTCACGCACAAAGAAACAGTCAACAGGTGGACAAACAGTCAGATTAGATCAAAGTTCGACTACGAAGCAGATACGAGGAAACAGATAAGTGCGGTACCTGCTACACCATTGGATTTATTGATTACTAAGGATACGTCGGATACAGAATTAAATAAACATGGTGCTACAAATCAGGCAATCTTGAATGGAGTTAGTGAGGTGAGAACATTATTGAGGACGCTGACTGAAACAAGAGAAGACTAAAACGCCCTATTTTAAGTCACGAACGGCTCTTAGAAATAATACTACAAGGTAGGAATAGAAGAGGAAGACCAAGGCTAGAATATTTTGAAACAATCAGGTTGGATGTGGACTGAATTAGTAGAGAGAAAAAATTAGCATAGGATACACTAGAACGGACTACCACAACAAGATGGACAGAATTAAATAATATATATACGATTGGCAAAATAAAATAAGGAAAAATTAGAAATACAATAACAATAAGAAAATCCATGTTAATGATCATATTAAATTGGTAAAAAAAGCAGTAACATTTTTTTGATGACGCAAGAAATATAATAAAGGAAAGGAAGAAGAAAATCGGAAAATAAGATATTAATTAGAAATAATACTTATTTTAAAATTAATTTTCTATCAGTAAGCTACATCTGTATGACTGAATATTTGGAAAACAAAATTTTATAAACAAAAGTTCCAAACTGTTGAGGGTGCTACAGATAAATGTAGAAGACGGACTGGACAGAAGGAAACAAATGGTAATGGCTCATAAAAAAATATCAGCAAGTCATCTGAGACCTTTTATTGGTCTACACGGACAACTGGTTCACAGTGATCTTCAGATACCGTATAATTGAAACAACTAGGTTCAAGTTTGTAAATATTTCTGACTTTCAAACATAAACTCGGGCCATATTCAGTTACAAATTTTAAAAATCCAGCCAATTTGTCAGAAAACAATGTTGATATTTATTTGAGACGTCTACAACGTTTCTTCCACATTTGTGGACTTCATGAGGTACAAGTTAAATGGAAAAACCATATACACATGCGGAAGATTTGGCATCGTTGTACAAGTCTTAAATCAATATTGTTGGCTGACAAATCTGTTGGAACTATTTTTTTAAATAAATTTATTGATTCTTAATTACGTTTCTGAAGACGCGCAAATCTGATACTCTTTCTCTTCTCAGATCTGTAAACTTCCCTCGACCTATCTCCAAGTTTCTCCGTGTAAGAATTTACACACTTCAACCAGTTCAAAGAAATTTTCAAACAGATTTGTCTTCAACATTCTGTTTGGAGTGTATTTTAAAAGTGACGAACGAATACAAAACTTTAATTTAATTGTTCTATAAATTTTCTATTTATAGCAACACGTGGGCAACATACGATGGGATTTGAACATGAACCAATCTATTGTAGAATATTATGATCAGCAAACATAAAACAACTGCATTCACAGGCACCAAATTATAAGAAATAAAGCAGGTTTGTTTGTGACAACAAGAGTTAAGGGTTTGAACCAAATAAAATAGAGTAACCGTGGGGAGAGTATATGACCCAGTTTCTAAATTAGAAGAACACATAATTATTCAATTATTTATTGCTGAATCAGAAAGAAATATCGCGTAACGTCATCCTGTCTACATTCTTAGCAATCATTCCGTCGAAAGTATGTGAGAGGAACTTTGACCTAGCCTTGCTTAGTATGTTTTTATTATAATTTATTTTGCATTTGATGATGTGTAATTGTGAAGTGAAGATGGATGACCTTTACGTAACGTAGTTAGTAAAACGGAGGATTTGAGAGCCTTGGCTGTAGGAATACCTTGAGAGCGCTCTAAACAAGGGCTGGCACCTTACCAACGCTAATAATATTTTCAGAATGTCAGTCTCGTCTGTCGTACGAGTGAGAGAAATTTTTTCCAGGTGAGAGTTGACGTGCTCAACAGCCGCACTTTTGAAGTCAATACAGTTCTTTATTAACGTAATTATTACGTCCGGTTTTCACTTTCCTTTGCAAGGATTCTCGTTCTTCCATTCCTTATGGTGTGTAGCGAGTTTATACTTTATAGCACGACATGTAAATCTCCTTTATTTATTTTTTGTTAAGATATTTTAATTAATTAAAATTTATGTTTCAACAAATTCAACTGGTTTTTTACTTTATAATTGAACGGAGTTAGATAAATATATTTATTAATCGACTGGAATGTACGTTTCGTTAACTTGTAGCGTCAGCATATTCTGGTGAAGTGTTGATTGAGGCGTGGAAAAAATGTATTTTACGGCGATTATGAATCCCTCCACTTCCCTGTCTACATCACGTTCGACGACGGAGAAAGTCTTCGAAACGTAGCATCAGCTACGAGAATTTTTTTTTTAACAATCAACATTATGAAATGAGTATCGTTTATAATTTGAAACATCTTCGGGCGTTAAGCAATTTAAATTTTAATGCAGTTATTTTTATGTCTACTGGAAATAGTTTTTTTTATAAAAAATAGAATGACATTAAGTAAAAATATCTATCATTATAATTTACAATCGTTAATTGAATGAAAAATATAGATGTAAGAATTTGTTATCAATCATAAATTTTAATTCAGTAAAGAATCTGTGCTTGTTTAATGCAATTAAATTCAACTGAAAGCCATTTTCCTGTCTTTGTAACCAAATATTTTTAGGTCTGCATAATTAAAGACGGCTCTATTTTTAAAATAATTCTTTTCAAAGACAAGTTTTTCAAGAATTCTCATTTTGTAATGTTTTTCTCTGTTAATACTTATTTTTACCCCGTATTTTCAACGTCTCTGGGTCTACGAAGGCTTGTTTAAATCCCCTTGAGATTTCCGTCTGACTAGCCTGGAGGCCTTTCTGTTTTCCACCCCCGAGTTACAACTTTCTACTGGCGAAAAATTTTACCCAAGATAAATTTGCATCGAGAGATGTATAAAAAATCAGAAACTCTCAGTCCTCTTATCGGTTTTTCTACACTTTCAATAGCTTCTCCTCTTTCTGATAGCGGCAAAAAGTTTCCTTTTAAAATCTTCATTTAACTCAATACTAAAATAATATTCTTTACACAATTCCATTTCTATATATTCTGCTCTGTTCATACTTTATTAATCTAAACTTCTCTACTAACATCATACACGTCATGAACCACTTTGGAAACATTTTGTGTCAGTGTTTACTTGTTTTCTATTTTTCCAACCTATTAATATCGTGTCAGTTTAAATAATAGATAGGTTTTTTCCAATATTCGATTTTCGTTTCGATGTGTTCTCAAAATCATTAAACATGACGAAACAGGGACAATTCTCCTGATATCGCGTAATGCAAACCTATCCATCTCATTAATAAATCATAATTAAATGAATTAAGACAGCCTTAAGTGTCAGTACATTTATTTCAATTTAATAAAATTTGCGAAGTTTCGTCTCCCTCTTCAAGAATTCCTCAGGCTAATGTTGAGAAAATTTTGAAATTCATGTTATTCACCAACATGAAGTCCTATGCCATTTCGGCTCAAAAAGAGAGATGAAACGTCACAAATTGTGATATACTGAAATAAATAAAATTAACGCTATTTCAATGAGAGTAAATAGAGACAAAGAATTTACATATTGAGCCGGGAATCATTCCGAAAGTGAAATGAAAAAATTTTTAGATGCCGTTTAAGAACGTTTAATACAAAATTAAGACACAAAGAAAATAATATAATCAGAAATACTTTCTTAGAGAATAAGAAATAAAAATGTAAGACGAGAGGAGGTGCGTCGTAATTTTTTAAAGGACAAAAATAAACGATACCCTGGGGAAAGCTTAACAAAGTAGGCAGAAGCCGTGTCTTCCATTATAATTCTTAAGACATTAAGATAACCCAGACTTTTTTATTCTTGTTTCACTAATTTAAACGTAAATATTTTTTTTACAGAATAAAAAAGCAGAGGAAGACAAAATAAATTAACTCGCAAACAGCATGGTTACATATTTTTCCCGGGCTGAATTTTAATTTGTAAATCAACTAACGTCAGTGGGAGCCAAGAGGATTTTATTTTTCTCTTTTTAGAGCCGATGAAATCAATCGGTTGATTGAAAGCTTGTGTGAGGGAATACTATCCAGACGCAGCGAATACGCTCAATGGGTCTTAGCAAAGTGCTTTTTTTTAGTTCGATCTAATAAAACCTGCAATAATTCGCACAGACATCTGAGCGTTAAGTAAAAGCTTTACGATTAAACACAAAGGGAAACGACAACGCCGAGAATTGTGTTTAGCGAGGAGTTGAAATATACACGTGTTGCTCTCTGTCTCTCTCCCTCCAACTTCCCCCTCCCTCTCTGCCTTTTATAAGTTCAAATAAAATACCAACCAGCAGTTACAAATGACCGAAAGGTCCACACGACTTTAAAGAATTAAATTTAAAAAATATTCCAACCCGGTAAAATATAAGAAAACGAGGATGCCTGTGTGGGAGTTCTCTCGCAGGTATTTCTCCCCAAATTGATTATGGGGCGGACATTCGGGGATGCCCCGTACCCACTCTGGGATTTTCTAGGTTCTCACATACCGAGGTACCTTCATCTGTTTGGGAGGTGTATGTACTGGGGTCGAAGACCCTGGGGAATACGGTAAGAGTTGTCCGCTGATACCATTGGAACAGTCGGCCAACTACTTCCTAAAACTGATGGAGACACGCAGAATGGAATGCTGCGTCCCAACAGCAAACTCATTTCCCGTCATTCAGAGGGGCGTGCAGTTTCTCCAGGGGTTTTCCCTGCAACTCTTTTGTGTGAATCAATTGTATTTGGAACCTTAAAATATACCCCGGGGACCCTAGTCAACCGTTGGTTACGTTACCCTACCTTCCACATCCCACTTTTCAATTCCCTTCCTGTTGTATTCAAAGAGAATTTCCTTTTTCAGAATCACCCTCAAGTAGCGTCTTAGACCAAAAGAAATCATAACGTTTCAACTACTGATATTCGTCCTCCAAAGTGAACCATTTAATCCTCTCAGACTCAATTTCCGCTTTAAAAACCATCGCAAATGAAGACAACTCCCAAAAGCTATCCTCAATCATCACTATTATCTACATTAGCCCCCCCCCCCAAGAAAAAAATAGACAGACTTAGGAGAAATTATTAAGTACGAAAGAAGTAAAACTTTACGCAGTGTTTAAAAAAGAAATTTATTTTCTGTGCTGCGAAGAGACGATTTCGGCCAATTAAACGGACCCGACATTATTCTATAATTTGATCCGTATTATCATTTCTATGAAGAATGAAAATATACTGACACGAAGTGATAATTTAAATCAGAAAATTGCTCGTTTCACTGTGATTTTTGTGACAGTGAGGTCTTCCTGTGAGGATTATTCACGTAGTGGCTTCTTCCCCTTTAAATAGCACAGGAAGTGTTAGAAAGGGAGGATAAGGAAGGGAAGCAAGACAGCCAAGCCTTAACTAAGGCTGTAGTTTAGGGATCCTACCCTTAATTTCATCTAAATGTGACGCATAGAGGGGCTTATAGATTTCGATTAATTAATTAAGTGAAATCAGTCACGGCAAATAGGGTTTAAGTTTAACACTGTTAACATGACGACAGTGCCGCAGCACCGTGTGTTTCAGTAAATATATAACCTGGCTGTAAACCCAAAATGTTTAGATTCGTATTTTACACCGGAAAAGTCCTCGCAGTTTTAAACCTAAATTGGGCGCAAATATATATTTTTTAAATTTCATTTGGTGTCCAATTAATGCAATTATTTATTTTACCTACTTTTAGATATTATTATATATATACACTTTTTTGAATTTAGTATTCTAATTTAGGTATTCAATTTTACACGTGTGTTTCCTAACTTAGGTTTTCTTAATTACGTTTATAACCATATTTTTCTCAACAGTTAGAAGATTTCAGGCAATTCAATCATCCACTTGAAGTCATTCTACATCACTCTTTTGTCTACATTTTTTCATTATTTTGAGTCGCAGCTACTCCCAGGGTAATTAGCAACTATCTACAATTGACTTAATGACACATTTGAATTTACTTATTACAAATTCACTGAAAGCTTACACTAATTGCTTTTAATGTCCTTAAAGAATTGTAATGAAATTATTAAATCACATTTCAAACGACAATCTGGAAGCCAAATCTACATCATTCGGCATTTCGGCAGAAGGAGTAATGGAGTGAGATTCCACGAACAGCTAAATTGGCAGTTGAAGAAGTCGCAAATAAGAGACGAAACATAGTATGGTTCAATATTTAATAAAGTACAAACTGACAAAGAGACTGTTTTAACTCATTTAATCTGCATCATTCTTGTTGAGTATATTTTACTTTTAATCAGAAAAAGCTTCTATATAAGAAACAATATTACTAAACCGCATCAAAACACGAACCTTCAACAGTCAATATTGACGTTTCCGTTAAAAATCGTCGAATTTTACACGGATTATGCAATGGCTTTAAAGCTTGAAGGTCGTCGTATTTTACAACCGCACATGCATAATTCAAAGAATATATATATAACATTTCGCAGCAAGGAATTTTTCTTTTGCATATTTATTTTCAACGTTCCCAGGTTAGAATGTCTTATAAATGATAAATCACACTAAAGTCTATTAGAATAAAATTTCAGAGATTACATGTAGCCCAATACAAGTGAGAAGACATTAAAAAATTTTAAATTTAGTATTGGAGGTGAAAAATAGTAAAAAATAAGTTAAAGTGGACGGACAGGGCAATAAAAATAAAGAACAGTAGATGTAAAGAGTTCCATAAAGTGTTATTATGAGGAAATCAGAGAACGAATACCAACAAGAAAAAAATATATAAAGCAATTGTATATGTTTTACAAATAACATGGATAAGATATTTGAAGGAAATAAGAAATAATAATTATTCATTTGATTAATGCTGTTACTAGATTAATATTCCGGGTGGAAAAGTAATGATAAAAACACTCCTTCCATTATGTTAGAAGGGCTTTGAAAACTTAGTGCCTAAGTCGTGCAATCAGACAAATAAGAAAATAAATAGCAGATCACATTTGAGGCTGAAAATGACCGAGTACGTTGAAAGTTACCGCCAGTAAAATTAGACTGTATTGTGGTTATTTTTCCCACGAAAATTAATTTATATAAAAATTCAAAAGTCAAGATCAGTAATAATAATAATATCAATACATTGAGTGCGTGGAAACAAACACAGAATTGGGCTAGTTAAGGCAAAAACTACAACATTTCAACCATAAGGCTAAGACTTCAGTGGAAGTTAACAAGAAAGAAACAAAAGAAAGTTATTTATTATAAATAAAGTAATTGAATTAATCCGACTAATGACTATAAATAAAACACAACGAATGACTAAAAGTAGGAAATGAAATAATTTTAATTGAAAATATTTCGTGCCCCAACTTTATGGACTTCTTCATATGTTTAATTAAAATATAACAACAATTTTCATGTTGCTGCTGCAACGTGCGGGGTTGAAATGAGTGAAACCAATGGAAAGGAAACACATGAAACATCAGTTGTTATATTTTTGTTAAAGAACTGAGGAGGGGACGAAACGTTTTCAAATATAACAATTCCATTTCTGACATTTGACTGTTCTTTGTGTTTCAGTTAAGTTTAATTATTATTGACTTGAAATTATTAATTAATATTTATAGTTCTTTAGATCTTCTTATGTTTACTAACATGTAAGAAGCAATAATTAGATACGTTGACGAAGTTCACGCATTCCCCGAAAGAGATCACGGGCTCGCTCAGTGATTTTATGCTTTCATTTGAGATGACACTAGTTAGTTGGTCGGCGCTAGGACGAAAACATATCAGCGTCAATAATCGATTCGTAGAGCACGAGAATCTACGGCAGAATGAAAATGAATTCAGACTTAATATTAACTTAATCAATTATTTCTTGCCCTTACAAACAGAATGCGTGTCAAAGTGAAGTGAAATACCTTACGATTAATTATTGTCAATTGTTCGAAACTGGATGAAAAGTAATCCATTTAAATTATGCCTTTCGTATACTATCCGTGTAATGTAAATAATGAATCATAGAGCGTTATATTTAGGTCCAAAGATAAAAAAGGTTTCATGGCCAAACGGTTTTTGTAAAGCTCTTTAAATGAGCAGATCAAAATATTTTCTACCCTGAATACGGTTAAAATTCTGAGAAAATAACCCCCCATAGACTGAGAACTGGATTTCGTTCTCTCACCTGGCATAATAAAAGAAACTGTTAGGAAGTAGTGTCCATTTACAGTCGTCAATGGCGTTCTAATAATGCATGCTTTCCCACCCTATCCCCTTTCTTTAACACATCCCTTCGTGACACACGACTCTTGTAATTACATATTTGGTTTCATATTCCACTCGTAGGCTTCCCCTTACACTTTTGACTAACTTCACAGCACTCTGAGTTCCTCTAATGTAAAAATAAATCTCGTTTTCTTACCTACAATGACGACTATTTTTCCTCACCAGTGTTTTCCCTACTTTTTTCTTAATTTTATATACATTGTTTTTTGTGACTATCCGTTCATTGTATCTCATATATTTTTATACTTTAAACTTGAGTAACTGTCTTATGGAACGAACTAAGAGATTTAAACATATTTTTTGAATTGTCCCTCATTACGTTCAAAAAATTAATCTTCAAAATTGTTTTTAACTATTCAAAATTTTCCAGTTTAATTTCTCGCGGAGAATGGGTCTGTAAGTGGTGAAAAAAGGAACCTAAATCTTCAGAAGGGTGACAGAAACCTTCTCTGGGCAGAGACTACAATACATTAAACTTTCATGGCAAATCAGATGAACGGTTAAGGAGATCATAAGGGACAAAAAGCAGATTTGATACACGTTGACGATTTTTGGCCTGAAAGGGAGGGGAGGGGGGAAGAAGCAACCAATGTCTTCAGACACCAAACTTTTCTCGGCAGTCGGATGAATGGTATAAGAACACCTATGGGGAAACCTTATAACAGCTTTTAACTCACTAAGTGTTTGTGAAATTCCAAATACGGGTCGGAAACATCACCTTTCATTTATATAGATTAATATTAGAAACTTTTATATACTAACCTCGGCGTTGTAATAATTTTTAATGACGAGGTGAGATGGAAAATATTCCACAGAGACGGCAGTCATACCGCTTTGAACGGAAAAGCTCAATTTATTTATGTTCAACCGATATTTTATTTTTCCAAGCAACCTTTTCCAGAGACACCGACTTTCGATGTCTCGTTATTTTCGAGATCTCTACCTTTCGAGCGTTCTCTGACCTGACCAATTGGCGTTTCTTGCTCAGGTTGCTGTGTTTTTCTTTTCTTTCTTCTTTCAATTCCCTGTCTGCATAAAGCATAGTTATCGTACGTGAGTTGCAAACTCCGGTGGAAAATGGTGGACACACACAGAGGGAGAGAGAGAGAGAGCGACGATGCCATTAAACAACACCCACGAGAGTAAATGTGGCACGAGGGACTTGTATATACGGGTATAAGTTTCCAATATTACACAGAACCTGTCTCAGCTGAGCAAAACAAACCGCGGGGGGTTCGTTTTTCAGTTAGTACTGTGTATAATATATATATATGTAATTGGCAACGATGCAGTACAATATATATATACATTTACTAACAGGCTACTTTTCTTTTCGTTAACAGACTACATAAGGTTAATCCTGAAACAGGCAACTCCCTTTAATAGTATAGGAAGGGAATTGAAAAGGGGAGATGTGGAAGGTAGAGCAAGGTAGTCATGGGTTATAGTTTAAGGATCCTACCCGGTGTTTCACCTAAAGAGTTGCACGGATCGCACAGCGTTGCTTTAATACGATTTCTACGATATTGAGGCGAGAGACTGACTCGGTTAACTGAGGGTTGGGAAATAAGTTTTCGGTTTATTTTTTAAGTTGCAGCTATGGCCGCTAGCGACTACTTTGCCATTTTGGGGGTCTTATCTTCATTGTAAGGGTTACTCCATTTGGGAACACAAAGATGTACACAAACATCCCAAGCCCTTGCCACTAATAGAAGCCGGGACCGGCCCGGCTTAACATTATTGAGGGAAGAGATTCCCAATAGTTTCGCCACTAAATCTAGCTAGATTGAATTTGGCTTGGCCCACTTCGCGAATACGAGATCTGCTTTACGTACACGAGGTAATTTTTTTATCATACAGGCTTTCAGATTTCTCAGAAACTCTTACTATAAAATTCGGAAGAGCACGTTTTCTTTTGAAACTGATTCCTCTATACGCCTCTGTTATTATCAATAAATTCTTTACCTCATTGACTATGAACAACTTCAGATTTTTGTAAACTTCCTAATTCACGTGTTACATCCAATCACTGTGGATTTTCTTTTAATTTATCTAAATGAATAAATACATTATATATTTTATATAAAAACGTGTTTATTGAACGTACAACGTATTTAAAACGGGAATTAATTACATTAAAATATTTTGTTTACTTTGAACGTCCTTATATTTTTTTTCTCTGTTATAAAATTTAATTTTACCTATCATGTATCATATTCCATTGATTTAATAATTTTTTGTAAGTTTGTTGTAAAAGAATTTTTACCCCTGGATTATTTTACTCTTTATTTGCTTATATACACAATTATATAACTGATTGTTGTATAGATTCAGGCAATACGATTGTTTTAACTATCAGTTTGCCCTCTACTCTCCTGCGACAAACCCGACAAAATTTCTTCTACTTTGATTTCTTGCTTCTGCCAGTAATTTTCATTTTATGACTAACTGTATTGTAAACTTTTCACACCAGATGAGGTCCCAACCTAAGAAGCGAAAAGTAGTGTGTTGAACCGATATCGATAAATTTATTAATTGTTCTGACTTATAGGTATTTTTTTCCCGTTTATTATATAGAAAATCATTTAACGTCTGTTGTTCCAAATTAAATTAAATAAAGTAGCCATCAGATTTGAACAATTTTTTTATTTAGTTCATGCGACGTTTCGGCGCACATCCGCATCGTCTTCAAGGTTTTATTTCCGTAGAAGAGATGTATTTGAAGGAAGAATGGAGCATTAGTAATGGATTCAGACAGATTACTCGGTCGTGTGTCTGTTACTATGGGTAGAAAAATTCTTAAGCGACAGATCGCAAAAAGTCAAAATCGGGGAACAATTTTCGGATTCAGGCGCTGTAACATCGGGAGTTCCCCAAGGCTCTGTAATCGGCCCCTTACTGTTTTTAATATTCATTAATGACTTACCGAATTACTTGAAGTCAGGGGTAAGGCTTTTCGCTGACGACTGTATCATATACAGAAAGATAACAAACGAGGAAGACACTTTATTATTACAAGAAGATCTAGATAAAGTTAATAGCTGGGCTCTGGAAAATAAAATGAAAATTAATGGAAAGAAAAGCAGCTCAATCTCGTTTACTAAACGCACGTTGTTAAATGAGACAGAATATAGAATAGGTGGGGAACTAATTCCAAGGGTAACGAGCTGCAAATATCTGGAGATATATTTCAACAACAGACTTGGGTGGGAGGAACAAGTGAATTTCACGGCCCGAAAAGCGTGGAATTCCTTACATTTCATTATGAGGAACTTAAAAAAGGGAAGTTCAAAAACAAAGGAGGTGGCATACTTATCTCTAGTTAGACCAATTTTGGAATATGGGGCGGCTTGTTGGGATCCTTACAGAATTAATCAAATAGAATCATTAGAGAAAGTTCAGAAAAGGGCTGCTAATTTTGTGCAAGTAGGGCCAGGTCATAGGAAGGAAAAAGTAAAACAGCTAGGTTGGGAGGTCTTGTCAGAAAGGAGGGAGAAAGCAAGACTCCCATTTGCTATTCAAAGCTTATACGGGGCAAAAACCATGGATTGGAATTAGCTACAAAATGCAAAAGCCCAGTTATATAGGTAGATGGGATCACCAATTCAAAGTGAAATATAGAAAACAAAAAACAGATGTTGGCAAATTCTCATTCCTAAATAGGACTATCAACGACTGGAATAATTTACCTGTGGGGGTGTTTGGAGGAAATCCTCTTCAAGAAAATAAATTTAGGTCAAATCTGAAAAAACGTGTGAAGTGAAGTGGATATTTTTTAATATAAATGTGTTTCCGAATATAAATAACTAAAGTGAAGTGAAGTGTTTCTCTTTTCTCTTTCAGGGCATCCAGAGAACATGTTTATCTTTCTTTAGTTTATAATCATGTATATTTAATTATGTATCTGCCACCGGGCTTGCGCCCAATTGTAGATTATTAGCAAATACAGAATATAGAAAATATTTGACGCCTGCTTTTCCAAATTAAATTATATAAATTAACGACCAGATGGAGACACAGTTTTTATTTAGTTCATTCGACGATTCGGTTCTCCTTTCTGAAGAGGAGATTTTTATTCATTTAATATTTTATAACTATTTTTTTAATTTAAGAATTATGTATCCCAGGCTCTACGATAACGTGCGAGGAATGATCTGATGAGGACGGTTGAGGTTATTTTCGTTTGCAACATTATACGCCGTCGGGGTGAAATGGCCTCCCCATCTGCAAGCTTTATTAAATGTGTCCGTAGAAAAGCGGAAGGCCCGGCCAGACACAATGGGGGCGCCGTGGTCGTTGTTGTTCCTGTTACAGCAACAGCAAGCAGCTTCTGGACGACCCCGCACCTGGTTCCCCTAGGAAACTAGTTCAGCATTCCTCAGGTACGCACGCTCGAATTTCAGGCGACGCATATAAATTCGCCCCTCGTCGAATAAAAAGGTGCTGGCCTGGGGGACCTAACGTTTGCTGTCCGGGTAGTAGCTGCTGGAACCTGTTTACGTGATGCCTGGAGAGGGGGAGACGCCGCCGCGCCGCGCCGCAGCCTCTCTCTCTCCCTCCCTCCCCCTCCCTCTCTCTCTGTAACGTGCGGCCTGGAAACATTTGGGCTGGTTGGCTGCTGCTGCTGCTGGCCTTTCTCTCTCTCTCTCCCTCTCACACTCCATCCACCTCCACACGGATCAAAAACCACTACAGACTCACGTTACAAAGACTCCGTCGTTCACGAGAGAAAAAAAAATACATTCATGACACTCCGGCGCTGGAGGCAAGAAAAACAACAGCATACATATAAAACGATGTACAGACAAAAATAAGTGATACAATAAATGTCACCTTGTTTCTTTCGTCAGGTGATTACAAGAAATTATTTATCTTATCATTATGTTTGCCTTTAATTAGACCACTCCATTCTAAATTTATTCAACTTTTAACACAGACGTTTTATATTCAATGTATTTCTCATTAAAATTATATTATTTTCGTCCTCAAAAAAATACCCTCAATATATAGCGTGGAACCGATTAAAACTTTGTGCGAATAGGGCCGGGTCATAGAAACGTAAAGGTACAACTATTATGCGAATTATTGTTACAAAGAAGGGAGAAAGCAAAGCTGCATTTGCTATACAAACCTTACACGGGGCGAAAACAATGGATTGGGATTAGCTCCAAAATGTAAAACCCAAGTCTTATAGGTAGATGGTATCATCAATTCCAAGTAAAAACAGATGCTGGCGAATTTTCATTCCTAAATAGAACCATCAACGACTAGAATAATTTACCTGTGGGAGTGTTTGGGGTAAATTTTCCCCAGGAAAATAAATTTAATCGTGTGAAGTGAACTGAATATCATCAATAATATAAGCGTATAGTCGAATTAAGTTGTTAAATCCAAAATGAAGTGTCAGGGTAATATATTTCTTGTAGTTTATTCTCTCTTTCTTTCAAAGGTAGACATTTTAAAGGACAATGGTTATTTTTACTGCAGACTAACAAGTAAATACAAAAAAAATTAAGAACAACTATCGTCTTTATAAAACATAAATAACATAAGAATTAACGACGCGTATTAACAGACAGATTTTGAACTAAATAAAAAATTTAGCGGAAAAAAACGTGTTTCGACCAGCCCTTGTGGTATTAGTCAGTATTCAAGCCAGACTTAAATATTATGAACAAAGACAGTACAAAACCAAGAATAATCTAAAGACGTGACTGACAACGACAATTAAATGAACCACTATACATTGAATTTGACGGAAAAGTTTTACATTTGCAGAAAATTTATATATTTGAAATAAATCCGCAAAGAAAAGATGTTAATGTCGAAAAATTTTGTAAATGAATAAGAGTCCACAGTAAAAAGATGGTTAAAGATGACAATCCGCTGTGTGAACTGAGGAGAAAATACAACCAGCGAAAAGTAAAAATGGTGTCTTGATGGTTGACTCAGGTTATGGAGAGAATCCCTGAAAAGTTAATGGGGAAAAGATTCTCTTACAAATAGAGGTATAGGAAGGATAGACGGAAATTGTAATGATGTAGAAAATAAACGCATGGAGAGAGGGGGAAAATGAATGACAAAGTCAACAAGAAAGAAACCTATTATCATAAATACTGGATCTTTTTCGGTTTCTTCCTATTCCTTGTATTGCAACGTGTAATACATTCCAGACTAACTTATCTCCAAATACTTGTTTTTCCTGGTGAATGGTTCTGTAATTCTTCCCTCACCTGTCCATTTACTTGTGTCAACATTAATCTACATCACATTTTCATTTAAAGTTTACACTGTTCTCTTTTTTCAGCTCTTTAGCATTCCTTTGTCAAGGTCATAAAGTAATAATTACTTTTTTTTGTTCCTATACTGTCCGTTACAACAGTTCCTCCGCCGGTGTCTTCAACCTCAGCAACGTTACTTCTTTTTTATTTTATTATATTTTTAGCAAGTACCAAATTTTCTTCCAAAGGATTTTGTCACTCTTTATTAGAATGCATTAATATATTCTTTAAAATTAGAAATAAAATAATACTTCCACAGACCTTTCAAAAAAACTAGCACCTGAAACAACCTTGAAAATCCGTTAATTAATACCATACAGACTATGAGGAAGGAATTCGATTTTTTTTTGGAGAGATTACCTTGAATATTTCTAAAAGGAATATGCGAAAGAAGGGAAGGAATGCTGCTGCTGCTGCGGCGGCGGCGAAGAATTAATACCAATACTCACGACGAAGGTCGTTACTGCTCCCTTTTATGAGGTTATGTTAAGAGGTAAGGACGTAAAAAAGTTTAAGTGCAACTTCTCTCTCCCTCTCTCCGAGTGTGAATGTGTAACTGACCTGTCGCATATTCTCCAAGGCCCTACGCACAAAACTCATCACCGTCGGAGAGAACCACCTTTTTAAATATATATTAAATTGAAATATGAATTCCAAGTTTCAGTAGTTCCGGGCAGTAATTTCTTTCAAGATATAATTGGTTTTGTAGTGAAACGTTACGAATAATACGTTGACCGCCATTTATTCTCCTGATATACAAAAGGGGGAAATCGTAAAATTTAGATCGCTAGAGTTCTAATAAAGTGAGTGAAGAAGGAACAAAAATAAAACATGGCGCGGCTTATAAAGAAGCAAGTACGATTTCCGTAGAAAGAAAGAGACAAACCAGCCTCTGTTGGATGCAAAAATTCAAAATTACCGTTTATTTAATTTGAATAGAATTGACAGATTATTCTTCAAAATACATTTAAGACGGGGCTGTTAAAACCCTTTCAACCTGAGTCGCTTCCGAAATTTATATAGTCTTCATTAAACTGGAAAATATGTATTTCAGAAACATATTACTGTAAAAATATAAAGAAGTGTACAGTAACTTTTCACAAAAATTTCTCAAAACACTCGAAATAAAATAAACTTCACTTCACCTGCGACTTTATAGACGATTTACGAGAAATTGCGACTGTAACAATTGTTAACAAATAACAATCAATGTCCACATAACGCAACACAATTAAGAATTTATGAAAATTGTAAAAAATAAGTATATTTTACTCACGTTTCTGAACTTCAGGGAGGTAGACATCAAGTATTTCATGAAAAAAACCCATAAATTAGCCTGCAATTAACGGAACTGCTTTGAATCTCAACAGCGGGAAAGGACAAAGATATTCAGCAACGAAGCAGAGACATTACATAGCTGCGTCATAGACACTGTTTAAACATACAGTATCTAATTTTCTTTGTTGTTTACTGAAATAAATATATTTTAATACAGGGCTTTTTTATATATGTCGTTTATTATAATCACTTTAAATTTCTAAACTACAAAAACAACCTTTATCTGGGTCTCTCATAATGTTTTGCAATAGTCCTACAAAAAATTCGAAAGGAAGAGAAACCTGCAGTTTTCCTCATCTATGATATGAAAATATTTATTTACTAACCTAAAAAAGACTATTAATAACAATTGAAATCAATCGGTTCAATGTTTTACGACATTAATCATGAGAAATGAAGGAAACCGCGCACTTTACGTCATCTATGACATTATAGACAAGACAAGGAATTTATTTACTGTCTTCAAATTATAAAAAAATGTAAAGAACTTAACTATCCACCTGTTATTAAGTTTTACTACTATCATAAAAATGCACTATAAAGTAAAAAAAGATCATACTACTTCGCTTATCTTCAACTCAACGAAGTGCTAATTTTACAAGTAACCTTTGACATAAAATATACGAAAGAAAATTATTGTAATACTCCAAAATTTTAGTTGCTTATTTAGTTACCATTTAAATTACACCCTAAATCGTTCATTATGCAATTGTTTCGCTGTAATTAACACAAAAATCAGAAGGCTACCCTTTTAACCTTGCTCCAAAGCTTCAATAGTTTTTGTATTTGTTTCTCCGTAATTTTGAGATAGATAAGAGAAGCCATTTAATTTCTTCTCAATAATAAGTATAGCATTTGTAGTAGAATTAAACCTAGAATAACAAACCGACAAAGTACTAGACGTATTAATGAACTCAGACAACCAAAACAAATCAGAGAGAAGATTGCCATGCATAGAAAAGGAGATTGATAAGTATTAAAAATATAACTGAACGCGGGAAAAGTTCCGCGTCCGGACCAACTAATACCACAAAGTACAAGTGAAATAGTTGAATTAAGGTGCTGTGGGAGAAAGATAAAAAAATTAATTTATTGTACAAACTCTTCAGTAAACGAAGATGTAAAGAGAAACCACAATGACAATGGTTTCAACGAGCAAAGAAAGGGAAACACAAAGGGGCACAAATGGTCTTGAAAAGAAGCTGATTGCCATGAGACAATAAATACGAATAATTGTATTAATGCACTATTTTTATAAGGATTGGATTGAAAATGTAAATAATTTTAATTACTTTCATACAGTTCGTGTAAATTTCTGAGGATTATGAACTGATTTTAATTATCAACTGCCCATCACATGACGTCAAAAAGGTAGTTATTAACATCTCTAAAAAGTCGAGGGTAAAAAATAAACTAATGTCGTGGAATCACATGTAAATTCCTTTAAATTTCCGAAACAGATTTTGAAGAGAAACGAAATATAGCATTTGATTTAAAAAGAAAAGGATGCCTTTAAAAACTGGAAAAAGTAGAAGAAGGAGAAAGAGAACTCAAAATTTCGACGTAAGGTTTATATATATGCATATAATTTTCTGCAAATTAGCTGGAACTCTGTGGCAGGAAGAGAACAAATGCATAAAAAACATGCGTGAAGTAATAAATATAAATATCTGAAATGAAGATAAAAGTGGAAAAATGGTCCTGAAAGGTATCGACATTTAAAAATTTATTAAACAAAAGAAACTAACAAAAAATGTAAAAGAGTAAAAAGTACTACTTACACAGAATTGGAGTTTAAAAGAGAGATTAATAACAGTAGCATCTTAAAGAAGAACGACCTGGAAGAAGAGAGTGGCGGAGGACTCCAACAAGTGGACCGCCGAAAGGAAAAAGGAGATAGTATGTGGTTCTAACAGAGGAAAGGAAGAGTTGCGATTCAACAGAGGGTAATAATTGTTGGACCGAACCCTCGCACCTGTTGTAAGACAGAACATTTAATATGTCGAGGAATATTACAAAAAGAAAGTGGACAGTAACAAGACACATTATTACTAAACCAATTAGCGTGTTTCTCACAGTAGTTAAATGCAAAAAAAATTATGTCCAATTACAAAGTTTTTTTATTTGATTCAACCGACGTTTCGTCTTCATACTTGGGACTTGATTGTGAACCTTTTTAAATTTTGATGAACAAAAGGACTTAAGTTTAGTTTTCTCCCCTTATACATTTGACTTTCCTTTCTTCATAAAACAATCAATATTTAACACTTAGACACAATATTAACGAAAAGTGTGCATAATATAACGTTAATTTTGATTTGAAAAAGTGACTTGACAGGACTAATGGTGTAATAATTGAATATTCAGTGCCGATAAAAGACCTCACAAATTCTAAATAATTATATTTTAATATTAGTAGGAAAGAATGAATTTTAATTTCCAACACGAGATGGTATAATGATAGTGTATAATAATAGATTGATATATGAGTTAAATCAGTCTCTTTTTCAGTCTTCTTAAATTTAAATATTACAACGTTTTTGAGACTTCTTCAGCTACTAAAAAGTGAGGTTCCATGTAAAGCTAAATTTTGTATGTTTAATACCATGTTTTGTACTTCAATTTTTTTTCACAACATATTACCCAATGTAATGTATTCTAAATTTCTCTTTAATTCGTCTCAATTGAGAGACGAAACCTTGTAATATTTAATATTCAAAGAGGCTGATTTAACGCATTTGTTATATATTTAATTGTCAGATAAACTATTTACGAATAAGAGAACGTGGGCTTTCCCGGTGTATATTATTCATGAACAATTCTCGGGTTTTCAACCGGGTAAGTATAGAGTTTGAACACAACGTTTCCATGGCAGTTCACCTGAAGAAGATGGCAGAGCAAGCCATGGAAACGTTGTGTTCAAACTCTATACTTACCCGGTTGAAAATCCGAGAATTGTTCATGTATTTACGAATAGATTGATATTTTCATCCTACGTATATAAGACGTCTAAAGAACCTCAAAAAATTTCCAAACGCATTACTGACCTATTTAGTTTTTCAAATAGGAAAGGTAGAGAAATAATTACTTTGTTTAACATAATTAAGATAAGATGTACTGTAGTTTATAATGTATTTTAATTAATAAAGCTACTTTTCTTGTGTAAAAATCTGTGACGAATCCTATTTTAAGAGGGCTAACGGATAATAATAAATCTATCTATCCATCTTGGAGTGAGAAATTAATCACTGTTCTTCCTGTAAGACTAGCAAATTTCAATTGAATGATTGTGTAGATGTCTGCTGCTTTCCCCTCATGGTCTCTAATTTCATAAGCATGAAACCGGGTCCGCTCCACGTGCTCTCTATTATAATTTCCGGTAATTTGCAGCCTGCAGTAGTTGATTTGGATGTGAATGAACGAATGTTGCTATTTTTGGACGGGCCACCCCGCGCTCTGCGGTTCAATGAGAGAGAGAGGGGGAGGGGGAGGGGAAGGGGGGGAGAAAGATAGGGAGGAGATCGTAAAGTTTCCATGCGTGCGTTTATCGATCGTCCAGAGGGAGAGATCCCTGCAGAGCAGAGCACAGCACAGCACAGTCGGTGTAGAGGCAGCCAGAGGACAGCAGACAGACGGAGGCGATGCAGACTGAGCCAAGCTCAAGCCAGGCCAGGCCAAGTTGGTTGTGTAACCGAATCAGGTTAGCGGCCCAAGTAGGTTAGGGAACTTTCACCGGGGCCTCGCCACCACGCAATCCATGGCAATCAATAAATAAGATGCCACATGTGTGTATCTCTCTCCTCTCTATATACACCAACACATCAATAAACCAACAGCAAGCCTCGATGCGTGCGTAAATCACCCTCGATCCCTCGACCGAATCCCATACAAAAAGTAAAGGTTTTACCACGCCATTGCTTATCTCCATCGTATATAAGATATTATAAACGGAGAAATACTTGACACATGTTTGGCGTTTAAACAGACACGTTGATCAAACAATAAAAAAGTTGCAAACAGCATTCGGATAGGTTTTTCGGGCTGTCAGGGCAGAGCAAAATGTTAACTCTTTAAAAGTTAAAAGAAATCTCCCTACCCCGCCAAAAAAAAGTACAAGAGCGGAAACTTGCGAAAAAAATCCCTGTTACGTGCTAATGTTAAAGATACAATAAAAAGAGAAGAGACCAGAGGGGAGAAAAAGCCTTTGGAGATGTTTTTTCTTCTTCTACAACGGTAACTTAAAGAATGTTAGGGTCTTCTCAAGTCTTTATAAGAACATAAAACACAAAGAATGGTCAAAAGTCAGAAATGAAATAATTTTATTTGAAAACGTTTCGTCTCCCAACTTTCAGGTCTTCCTCAGTTCTTTCTACAAAAAAATAAATATGCATAGCGACATGAAATTTCTGTTATATTTTAATTGCTAGTACCTACAACCTACCAATTTTATTTATTTATACTCAACTATGTATATTTAACTATATAATTTTTTTTGTAGAAATAACTGAAGATGTCCCGACAATCGGGGAACGAAACATTTTCAAATGAAATTATTTCGTTCCTAATTTTTGGCCCTTCTTTGTTTTTTATGTATAACAATAAGTCATTTAATTAACTTATTTATTCATAAGAACAATTAACGTCTGTATAAGGCTTAAATAACAAGAATTATTAACGACCCGAATAACAGTCAATACGATAAAAAATTATAAATAAGTTAACGTTCAGCCGAATTCTTGTTGTCCTTGTCAATATTTAAGCCAGACTGAGATAACATGAACAAAGATAGTACAAAACAAAGAATAAGCTAAATATGTGACAAACAAAGGCTATTTAATAAACCATCATACATTGAACTTAGCTGAGAAGTGTCTTGTTTTACATTAAAACAAAACTTATTTGGACTTATTACAAATCATTTCAGAAATAAATCATTTTTTTGATAATAAAATAACGTTATTATCAAAATTAGAAGACAAAGTTTAGTGGTAATTGGAAAGTTTAAATAAGCTGTATGTTCCTTAATTATGAAGGCTGGAATGGCTTGGATTCCTTTACAATTCTTCTCGTACTGCTTATGTTTCTTATTTCTTAAGTTATACCTCTGCTTGTACATTATACTGTATTTTTGCTTATCCGTTGGTTAGTTTCTAATCAAATGTCTTTCTAACTACTCCATCGACTTCCATATTATATTATATATGTATTATATAAGCGCGAGCCAATTTATTCTCTGTGACTTTATGAAGTTAATAATTTTCTTCTATCAAGCTTTTCGTTCTACTTTTGTATCCGTGTGCCATCGGTGTCTCTAGTTGCTCTATATATTCTTGTTGGTTCTTATCTTTAAACTACTAACAATTTTCCTATTTCAGCTTCTTTTAATACATGTAGAACGGAATAAACTAGCATTTGTCCCGGCGCGTGGGCTATGGACTTTCAAACCATACGGAAATTTCCCCACTTTCCCCCTAGGCTCTAACACTTCCCCTTTAGCTTTCGCTCCGCGTGTTTCAACAACGTTATTTCTCGACCTTGCCTGCCCGCCTGCCTGTTTGCTTCTCATCTCTAGAAATGTTTTAACCATTGGCCGTACTTTATATCTCAAATATAAATAAATGAAGATAGCTGAGAAAGACAACGTTTTCATAATTACATCAACAAAACCATCAGAAACGTTTAAATTTCGTTGTGAATAATTTTCACTGTTTCAGACTGTTTAGACGTATATTTTTTAATATCTTATATACTGATACCAGGAATACGAGGAAATATGAGAAGATTGTAAATTGAGACATTCCAGTTTGGATCGCACTTATTTATTAGAAAATTATTTCAGTTAAACTTGGTGTGACTTTGTTTTTGGTTTGTACCTGGGTATTAAATGCGGAGTGAAAGTCGCTGGTTGTAATGTAGAGAGGTGCGTGTTCTTTGGTTTGGAATGTTTTTGAGTGTAATTTTTCTTCTTTAACTTGAATAGCTACCTGCAAATTTCTGTTTCATATAAAAAAGAATAAACAAAGAAGATCCTGAGCTTAGAGTCACATGCAGATGATATGAAAATGAAGATAAGTATATATTTTTAATATTGAAGCCTAAGTAATGGTGTGAATATTTTAATGTGCTATGTCGCGTTACAGTTTTTTAATTGTAGAAGTCCAAATTCCACGAAAGGTAAAGTGAAAATAAGAAATAGACGCTTATAGCTATGATTTAAAAAATAAAATCGGGGATATTGGAAGTTTCAATTTATTAATGACGGCCAAAAAAGCAGACAATTAAATTATAAATTTATTAATTCATCTACATGTTCCGGTTTTAACGAGAATCCTCTTCTCATTGATAAAGAAAGATATCATCACGTTTATAAACAATGATATGATATCTTTATTTTATAACCCTGATGAGGGTTCGCACTAATACCGGAACTTGTATTTTAATTAATTAAAACGTAATTTAATAATCTGTTTATAGCCTCATTTCTAGTTTAAACTATACATACGTAAATCATTATTATAAATTTTTATTAAATATATTTGTTGTAGTTGTTGTGGTATTCAGTCCTAAGACTGGTTTGATGCAACCCTCCATGCTAACCTATCTTGCGCAAGCATTTTCATTTCCTTATAATAAGAACACCCAACATCCTCCCCAATCTGCTTAGCGCATTACATCGATTTATGTATGAATAAACTAAAATTTTCAAAATTTAAGAGGATGTATATTGTTGTCACTCCCAGTTTGAGTTGAAACCTTGTGTCAGTTTTCTTTACTTTCCGAATTATGTTTTTATCCGGCTCAAAACAAATGTTTTTTCTCCCGGTCTACAGGAGAAACAACGTATCTATATAATAAATTATCGGGGGACATCTGTCGACTATTACCCACTCCACAACCTGCTGCCATCAGGAAGAAAAAGAAGAAATAGAATGTCAGGTAATAATTATATTTCATTTAGAAGACACAGTAAGACACACACACACAGAAAGAACACGCACACATATTCGACACAGAGGACGAAGAACGATAAATTACACACGCGACGTCCTTGGTTGGTCCAGCCAGACTTCCGATGGCCGTGGTACTGTCGAAACAATAAATAAAAAAGGGTCAACAGCCGTCCGAAGTAACTACTGTCTAGAACCCCCTCTCTTTTTAATAACTACTGACACATAAATGGAATGACACATGTTATATTTTCACCACAACGTTGCTTTTAAGTTGGGAGAAAAAAAGAAGTGGTAATTGATACTGAGCAAAGCATAAACACTCAAGTAAATGATATGTTTCACTTCCGTTCTTCTAAATGTAGTGAAATCTAATTTCCATACAGGAAGAGAGAACGAATTAATCTGCAGTTAAAGGTGTGACATTTGAAAGTTACATATTATATGAGGTTACCCACAAGGACCTACTTTTGAACTCATTCAACTAAGCTCTACAAACATCATGTTACAGATCATACGTTGTAATTTCAGTCTCACTACGGTAACAATACTCATGCTGCATACATTTTTGTCTTGGTAAATCATTCATCCCGCTTGTTAAACCAAGACATTGCTGAGACAATTGGGCGTCCCTCAAGGATTTATTACGTAGACCACAATTCTTTTTAGCAAACGGCTGAAAAATATTGTTATCACTCTCATTCAAATCCACCCATGAATAACAGCGTATAGTGAAAACAGAAATTAGATCAGCAAGGACCAGTGAAACAAATTCGCACTACAGAGTTATTTTAACACTTGTCGTACCACAAGGATCGATTTCAGTGCAATTACACAACAGTTTCATTTATCAAGTAAAGTATTGTTTTCCCTTTCGATTAAAGTTATAAAACAAATAATGACAAAAAGTTTGACTTTACACGTCAATTTGAGACGAATAAGCTAGTGTCTATTATATTTTATTTTCCTTGATTTTAGTGCAGTCGATGATGATTAGGTACAGTACATCCGTGAGTTTTCACTTTATCTGTAAATATGTCGATTGATTTATTTAATAACAACAACAAGAATCTAATTTAATTCTCATGGCAGTTTGATTACGAGAGAAAATTCGACTTGCGTCTTTATTATATTAAAACCACCGGAAAGTAAATGCAAAGCAAAATTTGGTGGCTGTGGTTACAACCCTGAGGAATCTACTTTGACTTATAGTTTACACAAAAGATAATATATCAGAGTAGCGAATAATTATATTTGTTTTAGCTAAACCACAAGTCGACTCTTGTAGGTATTTCTTTATTTGTTTACATGTTTCGTAGATATTCGTGTCAGCCTAAAATATACGGCCAAATTAGAAAAAATAATAATAACGCAGTCAGTAACTTATTATTTTTTGAGATTATTCAATCTAACTATTACATAGGAAAAGCTTCGAAAATGGAGATTGCTGGGGTTTTCCGTGGAAATATTTCAGGTCCACCACAGTTTCTGTTTAAGGGTTTCCTTCATAAAACCACTCTTCTGATATATAATACTTTAATGTACTACACAATAATAATACATAAGGAGCACTCGAAAGAGCGTTAGGTATGATGGTTTAGTTTTCACTGCAGAACACAAAGATTTCACCAACCAGACACAAGCTGCAATATGCTCATTGTGCGACCGACAGTGCGAACGCTATCACATAATAGCGTGTGGAAAAGGAACAAAATCAATAAACGAGAAATATATACGACAGATTCCAAGCGTAAATAAACAAAGCTGCTATTCATACGTATAGAAGGTAATATAACCAAGTAATAAATTAGAAATGTGGATGTTTTCCTTTATAAATATATAAAAACCAAGCGCACAGTTGGCGTCGCGCAAGGGTTTATTTTTGTCCTCTCACGAAAAGTTACATCTTCTACGGAAACTGCATTTGCCCTGAATATAATTCTTGGCGTTAATGATGTGACTTGTTCCCACGTTAATCATGTCATTCCTCGAAAACTACAAAGTATACAAGTTCAACCATATATTTTACTTTACCTCATTTAAAACTTACAGAAGCATTTACAATGTTGCGAATATCAAGGATGTATTTAAAGGTCCAACTACAAATTTTATTTTGGTTCGTTTAATGATCTATCTCGGGGGAGAGAGGAGGGGAAGAAGGGAGGAGAAGTTTATTTGAAGCTAGCAACGGCAAGTTAAGAATAACGTCAACTGTGAATGAAGGAGAGATAAGCCGGTGGAAAAAGTTACAGGACGTTTTCCCACGAGACTTGGGAGGACTGTAATTTAACTGTGTACGTTGAATGGCAGATTTTTTGTAGGTTTAATCTTGGGAAAACAGCTACAGTTGTGAATTTTTAACCCTTAATTTTGTAGTAAGTAAAACTATTTGTTGTCCTTGAAGAGTATATCTCATTAAAGCCGCATGTACAGACGCTGATAACTCAGGTAAGTTTTCTTTAACATACCGTAAATAACATCCGATGATTTTAAATATTCCTCAATAGCAAAATTTCTTTTACAATCGGATATTTTGCGTCATTCTACCGACTTTACGCGATTCACAAGTAATCCACCCCTAGTAATATTGTTTCTAATGACTCAAAATATAACAGATGTATAACTTTTCCTTCGTCCACGGCTTTGGTGAAGGAAAATAATCCTCCAGGGTATATTACTACTGCAATTATACTTTCTCTTGAGACGAGACCACGCACTTCGATTTTGCACTTGGGCTACGCCTAATTTTTTTTCTTCTAAAAAGTTGGGGAGGGGGATAGGGTATTCATGGCCATAACTGGCTAAAAAAATAATTCGTAAGTGTTCCTAAGAAATGGGATCACTTCTGTGGCTCTGTGACTCTATCCAGAGATATTTTAATTAAGTGAGAAATGAGTGAATTGTTGCAGGTGTGAAGTATCACGAGTCTTTGAAAAAAATAACAGTTTAATTTTGCAAGTCAGATGAATGGTCGTGGTTGACACTGAAGTATCACAAGGAAATCAAATATTAACTTATATTATTTTCCTAAAAACGTTTTTATTTTCTGTGAGAGAACTGATTGCACAAGACTGATGGGAATAATATTATCATGGGCTTCGGTTGCAGTTCCACAAGGATCTAATCTAGAGATTTCTTCCCACTTCTACCCAATTTGAAACATATATCCCAAACGTTTAGGTTTATCGAGACATGATCGACGGATGGATTCACTTTCATCGCGTGACACGATTTGGGAGGGAAAAGCATCCCACGAGGGATACACACAAGGACACAGAGCTCCGGGTCTTTTTTTATCCTCTCCGGTTTAATGATCTATCACACGACACGCCGTAAGAGTGTGTTTAGTTATATCACTTTAGCGGAGGGGGGCGTGTAAGGTGACGAAATATATACACTCAAAGGGAAATTACCCCTGCAGTTTAAAGAAAACATGCCAGTTCGTGTGCGCTCAGTTTTAGGTCACACTAGGACGCTTTTTTATTCTACGGCGAATCGATATACTCCGGGAGTCGTCTCTTTAAATTAAAGATACGAGAATAGTAGCACGTTCGTGGAAAGCAGCTTTTACTTTACATGGGTGGGAATCCATAGAGTAAGAGTGAATGGCACGTGGATACGGCAGCTTAGACTTCAGGCATTCTTACTGAAACGATAAACAGACTACAGACAGAGATATGCTTAATTTTTTTCTCAGATATTGAAGTTTTATACGGCAGGTGTACTTCAAGGGTACTTCAATTATTGTACCCGTGATGGAACTATTTCTTTAAAAAATTAAAAATATATTTATTCCGATACAATTAACATGATGAAATGAAGGGAACTAGTAAACGATCATGGGGGAGAAAGACGATTCAAACGGATAAATATTCACATCGCAAATCCAAAGAATCTGGTTCGGTCCAGTGGTATTTCCATAAGCAGAAATTCATGACGACTGAATACTTTCATCAGAATGGGTAACACCGGTTGACGTCGTACCCACACATATATAATTTATGGATCAACATAAACATGATCTTCTTCCGACGAATCCCCGCACTGTGTGACACAAACGCCTGTCACGAGACTTAAATTACGATTCTTTTATCCTTTCCATTACGTGATCGAAAGAGAGGAAAACTAGAAAAAAAAATCTCCGAGGCGTCCCTCAAGGGTGCATTTTCGGAATCCCCACTTCGCTACAATTGACTCATGCCATCTATATAGTAACAGACACGCACGCTTCTTTGCTTTGAGACAGCACAACAACATCAAAGTCGATTGTTATACCATGCCGTAGCAACACCACGTTGTGATGATCAGCGTGAGTACATTTCCTTGGAGCCGGTATAGTTTGTTGGTCTGGAAGTTTTAATCAAAAATTTTTTTGCGTGGTATATCACTCTCAAACTTAATTTTACATCGTTACAGCTTAACTTTGAAATTTTCAGATATGCTAGTTAAAAGAAAATGTTCTGGGAGGGCGTGCGTCCCGCATTGAAAATAATTATATTACAGTTCCTTAATGGTCATAATATGTGTGTAATTGTTACACTCAGCATTACTGTCACACATTCGTCAGAGTGAGAGCGGACGGGCGAATAAGCACACGTACCTTTTTCCTTTAAAAAGAAATTCTCCGTCCTTAAGAAACCGTCGAGCGTCGTCGTCGCAGTTGCAAGGAAGAAACCTCAGCTACAACTTTCCTGTGTGAAGTCTGGCACTCGTGAGTAAAATAAAAGCACACACACTGACACTGAGAGGAGCACAAGCTGTAGCACTGGGAACTCGCGCGACCGTCCTCGAGGACTACTGGCACTGCTGTGGCGCAGCCGCCAGAGAGCAGCTCGTTCGTCAGGGCCGCCAACTCCGGCGCGCCACGCCTGCCAACATTGCGCGCCTCGCACTAGCGAGCGCTCCTCACGGCGGCACGTGGGACACGTACTGGTAAGATTTATGTGCGGATTGAGGGGTACGACAGAGAAATTTTGGGGACCGAAGTCGTAACGATACGATGTGAGACAATAATTATTCGCGTCTGTGTGATTGGGGTCAACGCAGTACCGAAGATCGGGGACGTAACAACGTCAGTTCTCCAGAAGGGGGCGGGGGTTTCTAACGGACATTGCCCGATTTCTTCCCAGAACTACCTGCGGGCCGTAATTATCGCCAGACTTCTTTCAGAATACAATGTATGTTCATGGCGAAATGCACAATTTCAAAAACGCCATATAATTTTATGTATGCTACCTCAATATGATGATTAACCTAATTCTTCCTTCTCCCTTGTCTTGAGCGGCAGAAAGTCATGCTACATGACACAATCCGAATTTCAAGTGATACGTGGCCAGCGTATCGATTCTCCACCAGTCTTAGTCCCACAGCACAAACCTCCAAGCAAATGCCAGGATTCGAACCAGGGACCTTTGTGTCGTGAGGCAGCGACGCTAGGCACTACACCACAAATTATCCAAACTTTCTACAAGAAGTGCAAAAACCCTTAAACAGAACACATATTACATATCCTTCATAATGATTCCATAATCCGACGCCCACTAGTACCACCATAAACCCGATAAATAACCTTAAATATTCTTCACCATTGTTGTTGTGGTATTGCGTCTCAAGACTGGCCTGTTGCAACCCTCCATGCTAACCTATCTTGCGCAAATCTTTTCACTTCCACACAACTATCACATCCCACATCTACCCTAATCTGCTTAGCGCATTCCATCCTTTCCCTCCCTCTTCTATTCTTACCCCACACACTTCCATCTAATACTAATTTTACAAGTATTAAATGGATTAACGTCTGCTATTAAAATCACAAATTAAATAATTTCCGACCGTTTTTACAGACAGTTTTTTATTTAAACGTCGTTTAGATAAAAAATAAATAAAAATAAAAATCTGTCTGTAAAAATCGGTTGGAATTTATTTAATTTCTAATTTTACAAGACCCTATGTTTCAAAACTTGGCCTTCTTTTGGTGAATGTCCTCATTATTGTTCGCTTTTCCCCAATCTGCTCCCAACTTCCTCGTTTGTGATTCCATCCACCAATCTGATTTTCAGCATTCTCTTATAGCACCACATTTCAAATGTTTCTATTCTTTTCCTTTATGCAACCCCTTGCCATCCACGTTTCGCCCCCATATAACGTCACACTCCATACGAACATTTTTAGTAATTATTTCCTTATATTTATATTAGCCGTAAGTAAATTCCTTTCTTGCCTGTACGATCCTACTCTAGTTATCTGCAAAATTCCTTAACTTTCTTCAAGATATCCCTTCCCAATCTAAACATCCTTTCTACTTCACTGTTCCCACTCAATTACCATTGTTTTCCGTATATTAATATTCGTGTTGTACTCTTTCGCCAGGACCACTTTTATGTCATTTATTATGATTTCCAAGTGTACTTCTGACTCCTGATACAGCAAACCTTAGGGTTTTTATTTCTTGTCCCTGCAGTTTGATTCTCTTTCCATATTCATTTTTAGCTTTCTTCATCGCCTGTTCTATATATAAGTTAAACAACATGGGCGAAAGACTGCATCCTTGGCTTACTCATTCCTTTATTTTTGCTTAATATGTCATTCTTATACTGTTTCTTAATAGTGATTTGTAAGATAACCGGAATAATGCATGAAAATATGCCAAAACGTTCTTATTGATTAAATTTGAAATAAATAAAACGCAAAAGGTCACAAATTATTTTATTATATATCACATTAAACATCACGTGACTAATTTAGTCATTTTCATATCACTTCATTAATTTATTAATATGTCATAAATTATTTAAATTAAGTATCTGCAGTGTTATTTTCATTCCGTTAAAAGCCGGAAGTAAACTAAATTACGCTTCATAGGAAACTATTTCATAAAAAAAAGAAACTCAGCGTGCGTTGCTATTTACAAGTTAAATTAATTACCAACAGCAGAGACTACATTTACTAAATTAGACTCCCTTGAAATTAAAAACACAAATACGGGTTTTTCCTAATCGAATACATTTTATTAGTTTATTTGTTGCCCATGAGATTTCCTTAAACTAAAGGAACGTACGGTTTTTATTTTTTCTCCTTACAGTATAATCTCTTTTCCATATTCCGTTTTAACTTTCTTCATCGTCTGTTTTATATGTAAGTTATGGCTGACAGACTGCATCCTTGTCTTACTCCTTTCTTGAAATCTGCTTTCTTTTCTTCCCCTTCAACTCTAATTACAGCTGCCTATTCACATACAGTTATAAAGTAATATTTATGTACCATTATTTTTCAGTTATTATACACTTCCTAAAAATTGGCTTGAAATTGTAATTGTAAATACAGAAAATTTGGTTCATAATTACTTTATGATTGTAACATTTATTATGAAATGGAGGGCTGCATAAAACCAGTCTAAGGACTGAAAACTACAATAACAGAACATGTGAATTTAGTGTAAAAGTTAACGATATTTGGTTTGGTTTAGTGGATATTTATAACATTGTTAGTTATATTATTAAAAAATATTAAACGGATTATTGAGACATAGACATTTAACTTCAAATCCTCAAGTGTGCAATTTCATATTACAATAATACTAGTCCGTGTGTTTAATTTAAATTGACTGTACCTTTCCTTACATTTATGAATTTTAAATTGATCGATCATGAAACATTTCGCTCAGCAACCGAGGATAATAATTACTTCCTGTTTGTAAATTTTTTATATTACCTGAATCAATTCTGTGATTATTCAAATATACATGTTTTGTTTATGCAAAGGTTTTTTTAACTTTGCAAAAATGTTTCTTAATTCAGGTTTGAAATTTGAGTTTTGTCTGACCAATACAATAGACTCTACAGTCAAAAAAACTTAATTTAATTTACAACATCGTGTTGCCTAATTTATGAATGAAAAATCTATTATTTTAACAAAATTTAAATCATTGAATGATCTAAATATTAATGTCGTACCATAAATGGCAGACATGTTAATTAATTTATATTGTACATTCTCTAAGTACGGTAAAACATTGTAGCCAACACATTTCTTCCTGTTATTGGGTGTGGGTGAATTATTTTATAATTCAGAGATGTAAATATGCTTCTAATATGTTTATTAATGAAAATGGGTAAATAGTGATGACAAAATAGAATAGTAAAAGTTTTTGTTCAAATTTTAGTTGTAGGATTTAAAATGATATAATGTAAAAGCCTTTTCTACTAAATTAAATACCATAGTTATTTTTATGTTGGAGGTGGGAAAATTTTAGTGAATGTTTTATGAAAGCTGGTCAATAAATGCGTGAAATAATTTCAAACTCTAATATAATTCCTGGTTTGTTATTTGGTTCTCATTCAAAGAGTCGATCTTTATAAATGTGATCAATAATTCTCGTTTATTGCAGGGAAACGTTAAGGAAGTTGAATTAAAATCGATTTGAGAGAGTATTAAGACGGAAATACGATTGTAGTATAAACACGAGAATTTTTACAGAGCTTCAGATGATAAGCACGTCATCCCAAGCATTCTCTCTCTCCTCCCTTCTCTTTCTCTCTATCTATCCTTCTCTTCCTCTATCTCTCTCCCTCTCTCTTCCTTTAATTTTTATGCTAGGCGATGGTGATAGGATTATATTTTGTGAAGTAATATGTACCCCCAAACACGTCATTCATGGGTTATGAGTTCATATCAAGGTCCGCGCGCCACGCACCGCAACCACCCCGTGCGTTTTCTATCTGTGACGTCATGCCTGACTCTGTCGTAGGAGTATAGTCCTCTATATTTGGTTTCGTTATACGTTAGTTATATAGACACGTTAATCACCACTTTTCAATGAAATATTTTTTTGTATATTATTGTTTGTACTCAATTCCGACCCTTAATAGCGAACATCTTTACTTCACATAACTCACAAACGAGCTGCTTTTAGGGTAAATGTTTTTTCTCAAAAATTAATCCTCCCTATCAAACTTTTCAGTGAGGTCTTGTCGTACCCTGGAACGAGAAATATCACTTTTTTAAATTTGGAATAATTGTTTTTGTGTATGAATTGATCGAGAACCAGTTAGTATAAACCCCAGTAAAGATTGTGATAACGTTCATCCATGTCACGTTGATGGCGTACCTCAACAGAGATGGAGTGATTTCACAGAATCAGCAGATCTCAAATCCAATAGAGCATTTGCAAGGCGAGGTTGAAAGCGAGCGCCATCTGGCATCTACCAACAAATCTCACAGCGGTATTCACCACATATGACGTCATATTCCTCGAATCGCCCTTCAAATCATCGTATTCTACTCGTTTGGGAGCCATTTCACTGATTATAGCCAGATGACGAAAGAAAAGAAAATATCCTCTGAAATTTCTGTTAGCACCGCAATACCAATCGTAGGCGTGGGCGGTCCCATTAATCTTATCTTCGCCGCTGCCGAGGGCCGCGTGCGGTTATTTGGAAACAACTAATTGATAAAAGTAATGTATCGGAGCCAGATATCGGTCCGTCAACACTTGACATTTTGCCTCGGTCTATGTCATCCAGGTGAAGGGTCGTTATCGTATCAAGAGAAGGTATTTGAGCGGAGTTTCTACATTGTATGCCCTTAGATGGCGAAGTGCGCGGAATATAGAAGCTGAGATAATAACGAAGTTATGTAGGTGATGACGAAAGATGATTGAGGCGAATCCTGGAAAGGGCGTAAAGAGTTTTGTTTCTAGGATTAGGCATAAGAACTGACCAATCAGGAAGAATGTGCATTAATTCGGAAAGAGTCACCCCTCGTCATCCAAAACACGAAAAGAGAAGAAAGAGTGGGGGGAGAGAAACTGATGGATGGAATGGATTTCTAGAATTCTCGTTTTAAAGTTCCGGCGTAGAAATATTCGAAGCGTCGTGAAGAATGCACGTTAGGGCAATGAGCCGTGAGTGACTGAGTGGCAGAGGCGGGATTTTGTTCTAACTTGGTCGAGAGACTTCCATTTCTCTTTTCTTAATTTTATTGTCACAGTTCTTTTGATATTTTCTTCCTGTGTTACAACGGTCTCCGTTGATTTATTTGTCTTCTTTTTCAATGGATTAGATCTCCACCAGCAACTCTATAACCCCCTCCCTCTATAACACACACACACTTAGATATTCATTACTATATAGCCACATTTATTTCAGCACTTCACAAACAAGTGAGTAATACTAAAAAAACTCGGTCTGGTAAAAAGATATAATGCTAAAAGCCTTAGGGATATCTTTGTTTCTTAAAATAATAAAATTTAAATCTTTCACAAACATTTTGTAAAATAATCTGATAAATAAATTTTGACATCTACGTAAATAAAAGGGAATGTATGCTGTACGCTTCAAATTTTATACACCAAGCGTTGTTCAAACACACTCTCTGTTATAAGGTTGTCCTCCTCCCCCCTATGCGGTTCCTATACCATTAATATGATTGCAATAATATTTTGTATTTTAGCTGAGACCACACTATAGACGTTTTCTTTTGATCTTTAAATATTTAGGTTTCTTTATTCTCTTCTTCCAGGCCTAGAAAGGTCCTAGGTCAATTATCTACTCAACGACTTTATGTTTGTCCCCGATGCGTTCCTATACCATTCATACGAATACCATAAAATTATAGTGTATTGAATTCCCAATCCAGACCAGGTTTCTGTTGATCTTTCTAAGAGTTAAAATTCCTTCCTTTCCCCCTTTAAGACCCTTTTACCGTATCCCATCCTTGGCCGCCCTCTTCTATCTATTCTTACTCCGCACATTTCCCTCAAAATCTAAATTTACATGAACCTCATATCTCAAAACGTTGCCTATTAATCTATCCCTTCCTTGGTCAACGCCCTCCATATTGTTCTCTCTTCCCATGTCCTGCTTAGAATTTCCTCGTTAGTGATTCTTTCCACCAACTGATTTTCAGCATTCCTATGTAGCAACACATTTCAAAGTCTTCTATTATTTTCCTTTCTGCAACTCCTACCGTCAACGTTCCGTACCTATACAACAACACACTACATACGAACATTTTTAGCAATGATTTCCTAATACTCACACTTATATTACCCTTTAATAAATTCCTTTTTTTGCGAAAGCCTTCCTTGCCTCTTCTATCCTCCTCTTTATGTTTACTATACTTAAACCATCCCTAGTTATTATGTTCACCAAGTAGCAGAATTCCTTAACTTCCTTCAATAATCCATTTACAATTCAACACTCTTTGTTATTCCAAAATTTCCCATACTACACTCTATTACTTTGGTTTTCCCTCTATTAATCCTCATATTGAACTATTTCTCCATCGACAAAGCGTAGAGTTTTTAATTTGCTGTATGATTCATTTTCCATATTCTGTTTTAACTTTCTTTTTCTCCTATTCTATATATAAGTTAAACAGCATGTGCGACAGACTGCACATTGTCTTACTCCTTTCTCGATTTCTGCTTTCGTTTCTTCAGGTTCAATTCGAATTACAGCTGACTGCCTTCTGTAGAAGCTATAGATAAACCTTATTTCTCGATATTTTATTCCTGTGCTTTTCAAAATCCCAAATAGTGTTTTGCATTTCACAATATCAAAGTATTTTTCTAAATCTACAAATGCCATGAACGTAGGCCTATTTTTTTCATCCTGTCTCCTAAAATTAGACGCGAAGTCAAGATTGCTTCTCATGTCTCTACATTCTTTTTTAAATCAAACTGATTTTCTCTTAACTCGTTTCTTTTTGAGTTCCATCCTCGTATGTACTATTTTCGTTAATATTTTGCATGCGTTTTCATTAAAATCTTCTGGTATTCTTAAGTATATTTCCTGAACAGCCATGATATAGTAAAATAGGGGAGTGAAAAGGTAAATTTTAAAAATCGTGGCGTCCTCGTGTAGTTTAATCACGAGTCAACAAACAGTTTACCATAGAATTAAATACTGTAGCCGGCTAATATAAATGAATACCGAATATCGCCGGGTACCCAACTAGTAATAAATAAAAGTAACAATAAAAATATAATAATTCATAGTTGCGCTTGTTAGTTGTGCTAGTTTCCGTGTGAAGTAACTAATTTGTTTTTACTGAACTGTGTTTCATTACTCGTAAGGGAAATATGACGCGTATCCCGTCAGCCGATGCTGGCCGATGTTTTCCGAAGGTATCCGACGTTTCATCCCTTGTCTGAAAGCCACTATTATATTTATGTGACCATTATAGAGAACTACAATTGTTGAGGCATCAATATTGAAGTAATATCATTCTGTAAGTGCCACATTCAGTTCCGATGGGTGATTATAAAAAAACGCGTTTCTGGTCAAGAGAAATAATTTTAAATAATATGCCGATCACTTGGTTTATTTTCTTTATTTTTTCGCCACCAAAATTCTTACTTGCTACAATGGGATTTGAAAAAAGCTTCAGTCGATTGTCATTACATAATTCCTATCTTCAAGTTTTTGTCCGATAACTTACCATAAATAATCATGTTCAGAAACATGTATATCTTGAAATGCTGCAAAAATTTCCTCCTCCTCTTTTTATTACTGTTTCCAAAACAAAATTAAGCGACTTATTTCGTATTATTGATGTCATGACTTTGACGTCGAATTGAAAAAAATGTAAGGCCCCGGAGGGATTCGAACCCTCGATCTCCTGTTTACTAGACAGGCGCTTTAACCAACTAAGCCACGGCGCCAGACCTGCTTCTTGGTGGAATAATTTTGGATGCCTATCGCGTCGACAGCCAAGGTCGTCTTCGTTCCAACCCAATATGGTACTTGTTCCAACAATCTGACAAATTATTTCAGCTTTTTTTTCCCTCTCTGAAGACTTCTCCTGCTGAGTATTCCTTCTACGCTTCTCCGTCTCCGCTTTTTCCAACCCTCCACAAAGCCTTATTAAAAATTTCCGGTTGGGTTATTCGTAACTACTGATAGTTTTCCGATGACCCTCGTTATATACAGCTGTCTCATTGTAAGACTATTTATCTTCATTCTGCTTCGTACCAAGCAATTGGGGAACTATTCGTTTTAATGTAAACCCGGGTTCGACCCTTCTCAGCCCAAAGAGTATCTTAAATAGATACTCTTTGTCTCAGCCATCGTTTTTAACCTTGGTTCCAACGTTATTATTGTTAACAGCCAGATGGTCGTTGGCATCTTCCCGTGTTTGTGTGTTTCTGTGATCTTTTGGTGTCGTTACTGGACAAAGGGACGACAGAGTCAGCGGACGCCTCCGTTATAATATCTGAGGAAAAGCTATTTCTGAACTCGGACTTTGAGTTCCCTTTTACGACTCCGTTTAGACAGAAAAATAATAAATTACCGGAGAGGTGGTGAAAGGGATAACCTCAATTAATTTAGCTTATCATAAAGGCAGCTTCCCAACAAAATAATGACGAAACCTCGAGGGGTATGATATTACTCATGAGTCTCCTCGTGGCCATTGCTCACCTGATTCTTATTCGTTGTGATCGAATAATGTTATTTCAATTTGAAATTAAAATGTTGCTATGTGTACCAAGATTTTATCGAACGAACCCAGACAGAAATTTTACTAACAAGATTAAAGTCACAATGTGCTACGAAATTATTAATTAAATACTTTTTCCTTTAGGTATAACGTATTAGAAAAGTTGGAGGGCTAGGCAGGGATGGATACAAGAAGATTATAAAATTTGAAGGAAGGAAGCATGATTGGAACGTAAGTATGAAGCAGGAAAGTAATGAGAGAAGGGATACGAAAGAGAAAATGAGAGACGAATGTACAGATTATGATACAATAAGATTCAAAAAGTGGATGAATGAAGAAAGAAAGTTAGGAACTTGAGGAAGAGGAAAGGAAAAACCGGAACGTACCAAGTAACAATGAAGCTGGAAATAAAGTTCTATGATACATGTAACAGAAAGAAGTAAAGAAATTGTATTTTAAGAAAAGAAGAAGTTAGAAGAGAATGAGATATGAGCTAAGAAATATACTAAGTTGGAGTTGATGGGCATTAAGACTAAACGGGGGAAGAACAACTGGAACTAATTATTGAGGGAGAGAAAGGAAGGGAGGAGACAATAGAGGGACATGAAATTTAAATATACTAAATAAGGTAGACAATGAGGTACGGAAGAAAGCAAAACAAGATGGAAGTAAGGGAAGAATTAAGTAAGTAAATTAGAAATATCAAGAAAGAACGAAGTGAATGCGGTAAGTTTCAGAATGAAGTACAAGGTACCAAACAGAATCAACAAATTGTATATTGAAAGGACTTGCAATTTTTATAGTAATGCGTAATAGATAACATTTTTAATGGAATAAGAAAATGAAAATGTAGCATTTTACTTATTTACGTAAGCAATCTAACTTAGGGTTTATTACTTTTTTTAAAGGGAGTGGAAAAGCTGAAGAATTTATCTTACTTAGGATTAGAAAAACGTATTCTCTCACATAAAATTTTTCAGGTGAGGATATTCCAGATTCTTTATAATTTATTAACACGTAACTACTATCAATATCGCTGAGTTCAAAAATATGTTAAAAATAAGGTTCTGATAAGTCGACGTTTTTTATTTATTTTTTCATTTCAATTCTCATTATGTAAGTGCGCCCCATAGTTACGTTTCATTTTAAAATTTTTGTATAACCTCATAGTTTTCTATATTAAGCTTGCTTTACCTTGCTAGTATCTTTTGCGCTCTTGGCGTCCCTGCCTGCAGTTCAATTAATCCTACAGTTTCTAGTGCTTAACTCGCACCATGTTGAATCGTTTCCACTGTTTAAAATAATTTATTTCGGCGTCTGCAATCCTAGTCATCATTATAAATGATATATAATATATTTTCTGTATTTTATTACCTTTTTTGGTTTAACTACAAATGATTTGCGGGCATTAGTTATCCAAGTAAAAGATTCAAAAATTAATACATTCACAAAACCGAAATTAATCGTGCCTTTCTGACATTCATATAACGGATTTTTTTTCATCTTTTCCTTAACATGGAAAAGGTGGGGGTTTGTAAATAAACATAACAAAAACAAAAAATGATAAAATCACGTACAGACCAATGCAAAAAGTGGTAGGATAACCATAGGTGAAGATGAGATTGAAATAATCGATAAGTTTATATTCCCTAATCATGGAGACGAAAGCCAGAAAATCAGTAGGAGGATAAATGCAACATTCAAATTAAAAATAATAGTAAGTGCTGGACACTCAACAAGAAAAAAGAGAAATCTCTTATCACTTCCAAAACAATGATATTAAGATGAAACTGGTGCCCAAAAATTGGAAAATGCAACATGGAGGTCCCGATATAACACAAAATAATATCATCTATACAAGTGAACCAAACATGTAGACAATTATTAAAGGAAAAAGATTGAAGTGGACATGTGAAACGTATGGGAAAGGAATGGATACAATCCCTACATACTCATATATAATAGCGTAGAGCTCTTCGTGGGACGCTCGGGTTACATCGGGTACGCTTGACTTTTGCTTCGTTAAAGAAACCGCGGTACAGAGGGTACTTCTATAAATTAACCTATTTTATGAATTGACATTTTATCGTTTCTTATTTCGTCGTTAGTAGAGTAATGTAATCTTAAATTGCAAAACATTTCCCAGTCATCAATGTATGTACGTCGTTCAATACTGCCTCCGGGCGAGTTTTATTGTATTCATTATTCTAAGCCCTTTATTCTGACCACGCATCACTACATGCTGTTTAACTTATATATAGAACAGGCGATGAAGAATGTTAAAATAGAATATGGAAAATGAATCATACAGCAAGGAGAAGAAATAAAAAACTTACGCTTTGCCTATGATATTGTAGTATTAGGGGTTTCAGGAGAAGACTTGGAATCCATAATAAATGGCGTTATATGGGTGTGAAACTTGGACGGTAACAGTTGCAGAAAGGACAAGAATAAAAGCCTTTGAAATGTGGTGCTATAGGAGAATGCTGAAAATGAAATGGGTGGATAGAATCGCAATCGTGGAAGTTCTGAGCTGAATAAGGGAAGGGCGAATAATATGGAAGACGTTGTTCAAAAGAGACGACAGATTAATAGGCCACGTTTTATGACTTGAACTTCTTGTTAATTAGAATTAGACAGAAGTGTGTGGGATAAGAACAAAAGAGTGAGTCAAATGTTAGATAAGCAGATTAGTGAAAAGACTTGCGCAAGATAGGTTAGCATGAGGGGTTTAATCAGATCAGTCTTAGGAGTGAATATCACAGAAATAACAACACATCACTTCAACTTCTGAATGTTTTCATTTAAGATGACAGTTTGCAGTCAACCCGGTAGGCCAATACCCTGAATGGGCTCCAGTACCAAGGAAGAAGAAAAAGAAGAAGAGAAGTCCGTAATTAATTAACGATTTAATCATAGTTTGACAATAGTTTTTGGTCTCAATAAAAAATATATATACTTTTTTTTTTCAAAAGCGTCCACCGTCTTTATCCGTCGTTATCCGTAATCGTGAGTAGGAGGGAAGGTTATTGCACGAGGGTCATGTCTCCTTTATTTTATCGTTCATTTCCACCAAGGAAGAATGTCCGATAGAGAAAGTCATTTTGAACCTTTCCCAGAATGTGCAGGGCCTCTGTTTCGGCTTCGTCTATGCAACTGTTTGTTTTACCTTCTCTATCGGCGATGATTCGCCAAGTAAGGAGACGCCGCGGATGTTGCAGTTGCAGATAAGAGGGACACACGGGAATTTCTCTATCGGTTGCCTGGTAGGAAATACCAATGATGATTCACAGAGGTTCTGATTAAAGGGAAGAGGAAAGGACGATAGACAGGAGATGAATGTATCTTTCTGTTCAGAAGAATTTATTTATTTATGTGATGTCACGATAATAAATTGAGTTAATGTCAGCGTCACGTTGCAGTAACTTGAGGTCGGATAGTATTTAATTTTAAATTGACTATTTCTACGTCCTTTATTTAACGGACGGTAAACTGCTCCGATTCAGTAACCCAATAGGAATACCTGATTTATCTGCAACCTGAATGACTTTGGCCGGCCGTGGACCACAGGATTAGAATCATTGACTGATGACAAGAGTCGCAGTCAGCTGGAATAGCGGAGGTTGAAGGAACGCACAGACACGCAGTCTAGAGTATGTAGTAGTGTAGGCGCCAGTGCTATATATTTCTTGGGTCTGAATGAAATATATATTTCATTACAAACTCCCACCTGTATTCCATCGTGGTCCGGAATTTGCAGTAGTAGTAGTGAACGTCACTGAGTTGCGTCCGCACTGTACTCTAGTAAAACCGTCTCCATAAGCACGGCACCCGTCAGCATTGTTACATTACCAGTAAATTGTTTATTATAAATGTTTAAACATATTTTACAACATTTGTGAGTATATATATTGTAATATCCTCTTCATTGGATAAGTTGGTCCTGGAGATCAGAGGGCAGACGAGATCAGTCGCGGAGAATCAGTCGGGAAGTGAAGAGAGGTGAAGAAGTCAGTCGGGGAGAGGCAGACAGACGAATCAGGCAGAGAGATGGAGGAGAGGAGATCAGTCGGGGAGAATCAGTCGGGAAAAGAGAGGTGAAGAAGTCAGCCGGGGAGAGGCAGACAGACGAATCAGGCAGAGAGATGGAGGAGAGGAGATCAGTCGGGGAGAGACGGACCTGAGAGACCAGACGGGAAGGTGATGTGAGAGGAATTGAGCAAGGATCACACTACATTCCTGGATGTAAAGCAGCTGCAAGGCGTACCTAAAGAAAGAGAGACGCGGAAACATTCGTGAGGTTGAATGTTTGTAGGCTCAGTAATTTGGGGTAAGTTCAGAATAGTAGTGAAACTTGCTCATTTTGTTGATTATATAAATTTAAATGTTTTTTTTCTATTTTTCAGTAACTGCGTACTTCATTTCTTGAGAGACCCAAAATCCCCTGAGATATTGTTTTATGTAAGCATTGTAAAGTTAAAGTTGATAAATATAAAATTTTCAACCCGTTTAAAATTTGTACATTAAATATCTTAAACCGTATCCCATGAAGAGGATATTACAATATATATATTTTAGGAGCTTTCAGCCACTACAGTATTTTTTCCAGCTTCCTTGAACTTCGCTTAAAGATGACGAAACGTTGAACTACGATCGCTGTTTGACCCGGGTAGAAATTCGAGAACATTTTGTTCAATTTTTCCAACCATATAATCATCAAGGTTTAACCGCGACGATGACAAAAATTATGAGTTACTACTTGAATGCAAGGGTAAAAATAATACATTATTCAAATAAAACGTTATTTGTAGATTAAAAAAGAAATATTCCCCGCCCATCTTACTTTTTTGTATCCCCGGAGTAATTCCTATGAACGCTTAATATTTTTCCCCGAATCCCGAGACAGTAAATTAATTAATTTACCATTTACTTCTTAACCGCAAGACCATAAGACTAAACTTAACATCTTTAAAGGAAAATTGTAGTTGCGGGAAACCGTAAGATTAATTTTGAAAAGTTGAAACAGGACAGAAAGAAACTATTTTTTTATGTCTGAATTATAACTGGCTAGATTTAGATTTTTGTAATTACAATTATTTCTCTATCGAGGAAATGGGAAACGTCACAATGGTAAATCAAGTGACAAATAACTATAAGGTCTTAATAAAGAAAGATGTAATTAACAACCATAAATATTTAAATATTATCTTCAAGTAATTTTTTGTATTAAGCAATTGATTTTAATCTAGATCATAGTAATGGGAAACCCTTCGTTTTACAACGTCCACAAATTTAATAAAGATGGAAATTATATTTTTATTTTGTTTATAAACTTATTATCAAAATTAAAATATAATGTTGGTTAATATTTATATTTTGACATTATGATTAGTAAATACGTAAGTAGTTAGCAGGAAATAATATAAAATAACTGATAACACGATAGACACACACAGAGAAGCACAAACACACGGATAAACAATGGTAATGTGCCTTATTGGAGCTGCACGACAAGTAATCTGACCTTTCGTAGTAGCTCCAGTAGTGCAATACTCAAATTAAAGAGAAAAAAATTCAGAAAGTTTTAAAGTTGTGTAATAGAATATTTAACAAAGTAACACTATTTAACACTTTTGCAGGAAAATTAATTTCATCTATTAGGGGATGGATCAAGAAATTTCTGTACGGAGAATAACAGCAGCACCATTTAACAAAAAATGGAAAAGTATATGTTGTGGTAGTATTGAGTCCATAGACTGTTCCGATACAACTCTTCATGCTAACTTATTATATGCAAGCTTTTTCATTCCCACGTCCTCCCTCATCTGCTCAGCGTCTTCCATACTCGGGCTCCCTCTTCTCTTCTTACCCCACACACTTCCCTCTAATGTAAATTTGGCAAAGTCCTCCATATTGATATTTTTATGCTGCTTAAATAGACTATTACGCATAGATAATATTGCCTCGTAGACTCCGTAATATATATTATTCTTTGCACAGTGCTAATTAACATTTAACCAGATACTATTTGATCGCCTAAATCAGCTGATATCTTCATTTAAATGAAAAATTAATGATTTATGGAATACTTTTGTTTTGATTTGGTGGCAACAACTAAAATATTATTTCTAGTTTCTACGTTTAATTTCTCGTATCTGACTTGTTAGTTAATTTTGAGATTACAATTTATAGTTTCCTTATTTCAGAAGGAAAATTGCAAACAAATTTCAATATCGAAAATACAACAGAAAGTCCACTCTTCTGTTTAGATAAAATGTTTAGTATATCACGTCAAAGAATTTGCAGGAAGCTTCCTGTGTAGAGATGACTCTGGCCTAAGAGGTTCTTTGACATGGCGTAGTAAACATTTTATGTAAGTAGAAAGGCGGACTTTCTGTTGTTTTTTAGTTATTTAAATTACTTTGTACCTAATTCAGTTGTAGAGTAGAACGAGGATAGTAGATTTTTAGTATTCTACTGTGTAATCTACTAGTTACACATGCCTTATTTATAAAACAAACCACACACTCGGCAGTGGCATACGCTACACAAATATGTGAACCTTTACAATGATATCTCTGGCATTGATCTGAAGACGCGGCGGCGTCGTTACTGGGAAAACGCTTCTAATGATGTGAAGAATTGTGGACTGGTTTATTTATGATGGCTGCTTCTCAGGTAAGGAAAAAAAAGAATATCTAAGCATCTAAAACTTACAAGTGCATAATAAGGAATCGAGGAGGAGAAGACGTTGTAGGGAAACGCCAGCGTTATCCTTACTCTGTGCCATTAAATTGAAACATGGAATAAAATAACTATATTTAAAAATGAGTCACAAAATGTACATTCCTTGGCTGACCGACAATGGAAATGCTCAATATTTTAAAATTTCTTTCAATAATTGAATTACATTTTATTGGGAACTTAATAATTTAATTTTTTACATTCTTTTGATTCCAAAACTCACCATCTTTAACTTCAATGATTTCTAAAGAAAATCTTTATATTCTATATATCTATCATATTGGGCTCTTGTTTTTCTCAGAAATGAAGTCCGAAGTAGTAGCCTATTTTATTTACATAATTGAAGTGTAAATTTAATTATTACTCTTAACAGGAGATCAAATATTCCATTTTCTGACATATTTCCTATTTTATTTATTATGTTACTCTAAAATATGAAAATAATATACATTTTAAACACAGAATAGTTTTTTTAAATGTATTGATTCTGATTGATTTTATCAAAAGAAAATGGTGACCGCTTTAGAATAACTTAACGGTTGTTTTTTATTTCCATCTTTAGTTTACAACGATATTGAACCACATGATTTTAGATACCCGCATTTCAAATAATATCTTTGATCGAAACTCGTGACTGTCTTCCAATTATCAGAGAGAATAATTTTTGGGTGCTTATAGTTTGAAAAAGCTATAAATACGGAACAATTTATTGGTTTCGATTGGTTATATCGACTTAATTTGGTGTCCCCTTTAGAATATCTTACGGGCTGTTTCTCCGTTGTATCATTAGTTTACGATGTTTCCATTGAACTGTGATAATCGTATCCCAGATTCAAAATTACTTTAACTTAAAATATTTCTGGGTCGTTGTTATGAGAAAGAAAACGTTGATGACGTCACAATGCATCATAAAGAGTCACATAAACAAAATTTCTTGTTTCTCTCAGGGTTCTAAGTTCTAGTTTTACTTGCAATTAAGTAGTTCAGTAAATCTTCAAATGAATAAAGTTTACATTCTTTTTTAACACACACACGTATATATATATATATATATATATATATATATATGAGTAAACGCAATGAACACTAAACAAATCAAACTTTTTTACGCTTGGAGAAGTGATTGTTATTTAGTATTCATTTTTATAGTCTTCCCGACCAAATTATTTCTATCAATCTCTGTCATTTGTATCTCTCCAAAAATATTTTTTTCTTCAATCAGGTATACTTCGTTACAATAAGTGCCATCTGATCTCCAGAGACGACACTCTTCCTCGTCCTCCTCTATGGGCAAAGATGTTTATTTATTTTGTCTTTGCTGTCACACACGAATACCAGTTTTGATATCGCGCCTTTCAAATAATACCTCTGAACACATTTCGCTACTGTATTTCAAATAATATTTGGGTGTTTATATTGCGAATAGTAAAAATGGTAAAATATTAAGCTCAACACTTAAATGTCTTAAAGGACCAGGACAGATAAATATCAAGTGTTTGTGGATTTCACTTTTTGTCTAACTGTTTCTGATCCCAATCTTTAACTGTGATAACGTTAGAAAAACTTATATTTGGTTCTTTTTCTCATTTTCCTTCTTCAATGGCTGTGCAGCCCAACTTGAACCTTGGCCCGCAGAATATACTTCCTCCATTCTTGTCTACCTTCGGCTGCTCTTCTCCATATCCGTATTCCCATTAACTCTCTTGTGTCCCTAGCTGTGGCATATTCCCTCTATTTTTTGGTCGACTGTCATACATTTTACCATTTAAGGTAATCTTCCATTCTTACCACGCGTCCTGCCCTCCGTAGTCTCTGCAATCTTACATAGTCTCACGACTTTTCCGGGTAGCGTAAATCAGTTTAGGAATAGGCTAAGAAACCTTAAATGAGTATTTTTTTTATATAATCAGTTAATTGCTTATAGTGAACTGCCATGAAGTGATTTTTGCGTGACTACTGACTTCTCTTTGCTTTTTCAGATCAAAATCTATACTTCAAAATTGTTCCTTAGTGTGATTTGTATTTTTTTTGTAATTGTATTTGTGTTTTCTTTGTATATAGCAACCACTGGGAAAATGCCCAATAGCAGTTAAGTAAGTAATAATAATAATAACTGCCACACAGGTCACTCCTTATACGATTGATATATTTATTTATTATGTCTTACTCTCCATATGCCATTTTCCTGTGTAGGGTCTAGAATCCGTCTGAAGACTTTCCTTTCAAAGATGTTAATTTTGTTTTTCATATTTTCATTGAGCACCCACGTTTCACTCCCATAACACCTTATAGGCCGGAAAATAGATTTATTTATTCTTAAATTTATTTTTTAAGGTTCAGTTCTTGACCGGAAGACGTGTGAAAGGGTGAAATAAGCACGATTTGATAGGAATATCCTTCTTAATATATCTTTCTCTTAATTCTCATGGTTTTGCATTAACATTCCCAAATATGTATTTCGTTTTCTGTTCTCTTATTTGCATTCCATTTCCTGACGACAATGTACGCTTCGGTACCCTATAAATTCTCTCCTTTTGCTCAACTACTCTTATCTATACCGAGATATAGCGGAAGCACTGCTGGTGTAGTGGTATCATGCAAGATTCCCATTCTTGCGACCCGGGTTCGATTCCCGGGCAGTGCATTTGTTTTACTTGTCAGCAATCACTTACTTGAGCAGTTACGTTCGTTACATTTCAAACGAAAATGTTCTTTTATAACATGACTCCTGATGTACGGTAAAATCCACAGATGTGGTGGAAATTCTCATTAGTTAACGTCTGGCATCCTATATTTTGTCAACCTTAACGAAAAAATAGCGGGTGAAAAAAATTAATAGAAAACTTTATGATGTTTTACAGTCTGTAGTGTTCAAAAGGTCTAAATTTTGTTTGTTTTAATTAATAAAATAATTTAGACCATTTACAGATTATAATTTTCTAAATTTTATTAGTCACAACGTTTCGGTATATCATCTTGAAGGTTTTCTTCCTATACAGGAAATATTTACGACATAAAAAACCAACAAGAAAGATCAAACTTAATGAAACTTAAAAATGTAGACGAAAACTACATCAAAACACACGAAATCAGTGACATCAACAACGTTAAACTTTCACACTCCAACTAACTACAAGTTTATTTTATTAATAAGACACAAAGAGATTCCAAAAGTCATAAATGAAATAATAAAAAATTAGAATACGTTCCGTCCCACACTTTACAGACCTCTTCAGTACTTTCTACAATAAAATTTTGTATAATTGATTGGACATAGTTAGCACATTAATTTATTATAAACTAAATTGCGACTGTAGTTTAGAGAGTCAGAATTATGGAATTTTCATTACGCAAACAATTGCAAACAAAATGCTTTTTAAATTAAATATCTTGGATTACTTTATTTTTCTGTGGTACTAAAACTCAGTGTTTTCCTCTGGTCCTCGAGAATATGTATACGAAGTTGTGCTGCAATTTGAACTTGCCTTTAAATCAATTTAATGAACATACAAATATATATATCTTGCTTTTTACTGTAAGATTGTAGATACTAAAAATCATAGCTTTCGGCCTCCATTACTATGTTCATGTTGATTCTTAAAAACGAACGGTAGTCAAAATGTCGGCCCCTAGGAGTCACTAGGTCATTATATATATATGTATATATATCGAAGATTTTGTAATACTAAATCGATTTTTTTACTCATCAATGATATTGTCGTATTAAGGGAGTCATAAGAAGACTTGGATACATAATAAATGGCATGGACGTGGTCCAAGTGAAGTTAATGGAGAGGCAACCAAGGCAATGGAGTGTAGCATGGCAAATAGCGGAATAACAAAGGTTTTCGGAAGGGATATTTTAAAGGAGGTTAAGGAATTATGCTGCTTTGTAAGGGTAATAACTAGGGATTATAGAAGTGTAGTAGGCGTAAAGAATAGGATAGCACAGGCAAGGAAGGCTTTCCCAAGAAAACAGGAATTTACTTGCGGGTAACATACGTGTTGAAATGAATATAGGGAGGGATTCTTTTCTTCAAATGGCTCAACAACCCTCTTGAGGGCCTAGGCCTACCGAGATGGCTGCGGACTGTAATCTGGCGTTACACATTCCGAATTTGGGATGATACGCGGCCAGTGTATCAATTCCCTATCATGACGACAATAACATTTAAGCCCATGCCAAGATTCGAGCCCGGGACCCCTGAGTTGTGAGGCAGCAACGCTAGCCACTACACCACAGGAAGTCGGAATAGGGAGGAATATTAATTAATAATTAATAAAAAAAATTGTAATTCAAAAATTACTTTAACAAAAATAACATATTTTCATTAAGAATTACAATTTTTAATGTTTATTTATTTATGCCGGCACTTCTTTCGTCAATAAAAAATACATATATAATAAAAATTTTAACTTTAACCTCAGGGTCGCATTTATGGGTAGAACTCGGACAATTGCAGAAACAGAAAATTAGCAAAGAGTCCTGGGGGTAATTACCGTGTCGGATTAATGTAGGTTTCTTCCTGGTTCATCTTCCCTCCACATCAAAGCTGCCGATCGCCTATTCTTCCCATTTCAGTAAGAATTTCAAAATCTCCCATTTCCCCAATTCCAACCACAGCGAGAAGTTTAGCTCAGCGCGGAATTTCACGCCAAATATGTCGTGCCAGCTCTCCCTCGCGTCTCACTCCTCTCGAACAATCTCAGGAAATCTCCTCCAAAAATCTGCCAAACCTCTCTCCTCTCACCGCTCTCGAACAATCTCCAATCTGTAAAATCTCCACCAACAATTGCCTCAAAAATGTTTTCCTCGTGCCTTTTAAAACTTCCTCCCCACTTCTTTAGTTTATTTCACCAAGGTGGCAGGGATGGATATCCATCAATAACATTTATTGTGATAATTGGGGAAATAAATCACCCGACGTCGACAAATTCTCACAAAGATTGGAAAATTTTGATACCGCGACGCAGTGTCTCGGTTTTATGGTCCTTGGCTCAACTGCTGTCTACAGTTATTTTGACTCCATACCGCCAAAGCCCGAGCAGATGTGTTTGTCTGTTACAGTGTGTATATGGAGTGTGGCGTTATATGTTTGCGAAACGTGGACGGTGGGAGTTGCAGAAAGGAAATGGTGCTACGGGAGAATGCTGAAAATCTTTAACGAGGAAGTTCTAAGCAGAATATGGGAAAAGCAAACAATTTGGAGGTCGTTGAACCAAAAGAAGGGATGAATTAATAGGCCACGTTTTGAGACATGAGGTTCTTGTATAATTAGCATTTGAGTGTAGTGAATGGAAGAGGAAGGCCGAGGATGGAATCCGCTAACAGATTAGAGAGGATGTGAAAAATGGTTGTTATGTAGAAATGAAAGGGCATGTATAGGGTTCGTTAGGATCAGGACTGAACAACAACAACAACCCGACAATATAGAATGTTTATGTGAAATACGTACGAGGCATATTTATGTGTATGTGAAAAGAGTTTATGAAGTTATCAAGAGAATGGTAAATATGAAAATGGGTATAAAGGCAGAAAGATCAGATTTCGCATAGTATGCTTGTATTTTTATTTATTGTTACCACATACGGGAATTTGCCCGGTGGCACTTTGTTGATAAAAAAAATAAAAGTGCAAATATGAATCACAGAAATAAATATAATTACAAAAAATAACGTAATTTAAAAATATTTCATTACATATTATACCAAATAATCGCCTAACCTTTCAGTGTTTCTAAATTATTTTTGAAAATATTATGTTCCTACAGTTTACAATGATTGTTATTTTTGAGTTACTTAGGTCGTATAACTGTATTATACTTTTTTTTAAATCGTGGTTTTAAAAATAAGAAATTTCTTTTAATTTCATAATATATATATATATATATATATATATATATATATATATATATATTCCACTCTTTTTAGTGGACTATCTGATGCTGATCGGCCTCTCGAGATAAACTCGTGGTGGTTTTTTCTGTTTCTTTGAGGAACTTCTGTCCTCAGGTCAGCATTGTCCTTGTTGTTGGCCTCTTTTCTCCAGAGGAGCGATATGTGGCATCTCTTGGCGGTAAACTAAACAGACCAACAACATGGATGCACGACAAAACATGATTGAAACAACGAAAAGGACTCCTTCTCTTTTTATCAGAAACCGCATCACACCTTTAACTCACGTGATCTAGACAAAAAAGTTGTTTTTGACTGGTTTCCCTGCGGATCGATTGAGTCTTCAGTATTCATGAAATAGTATTATTTTGAAATGTTTTGGAGGAATAACAAATTTGGGCACTTTATATCTGATTTTTGGCCACACCTGTCAAATAAGGTATGCTAATATCTGGGCAACGCCATGTCATCAATTAGCGTTTCTAATGAACTCCAAAGATATAATAACTGAATTGTGGAAGTTGATCTTTGGTGTGTCTTCGAGTTTATTTCGTTACAACATAATCTTACCCGACGATGCGTGCAGGTCTGGTGTGGAAACGCGATTATGAGTCGCCGCCGAAGTAAGTGCGCGAGACTTTGCGGTCTGTGTAGAGAACGTCGCCAAAGATTTACGAGGCGAATTTCACACGGTGCCACACAAAGCGCGCGCGAGCACACACACACACGCGAGAAAGAGAGAGAGAGGGGGGGAGGGGAAAAGCCACACATTTGCCAAGAATAACCACACTGTATAACAGACGAGACACACAGTAAACGTGCATTGGAAACAAAACTCACTTTGGTTCGTCGCAACTGAGAAACTCGTGGCTCGGATTTTAAATCTGTATTGAAAAGGACGATTTAACAACTCAGATAATATGTTTACGTGCTACATTGTATAAGTTGTGGCAGTAAATTGGGGTTGTAAAGAATGAAATTTTATGAGTCTTATTTTCAGGGTGCGGCAAGAGTCATTTCACTCTTACCGGTGTGGAGCAACTCGTTTCAGTCCAGCAAAACGAGGCTGAGATAGTTTGCATTTACCACACTTCTTTTCGTGTTCTAAATCAATGAACTAAACGTCAGAAATAATATTATCTGGCTCCGTGAACGAGACATGTCCTGAAAGTAAGTGTACTAGATTTTCATATTACTTTAGAAAATGTTTATACGAAATAGTAATAGAATATTGTAGTTACTCTTGATGGCTATTTTTTTTAACATCGCCAACCCGTTCAACGCATGTGGTACAAGCTGATTTATGCCCTCATCTACGAAATATCCCCCAGCTCCTCCCCCACTTCAGAAACTATTTCAGTATCTGCTCGTCAGTTCAAAATATAATTCCACGCTTGGGTGCCTTCAAGAATGTGGGAAGATGATAATATTAAAGCCTCAATTCAGGCGGCTTGTTCAAAAAATCTCAATGAAATGAATCTAAGAGCGCCTTGGTGGTTAAGGCTGCGTGAGGACGGGCATTGTCGTGAAACAAGCACAATCCTCTCGCATGGATTCCCTCCTTTTGTTTTGGATGCTACTTGTGATTTTTATAGGGTCTCACAACACCGTTGTGCATTGATGGTCTCCCCGCTGCCCCAAAATAATGACTTTTCGGTCCCAAAAGACTGACGAGAGGATTATTTTGCTGAAAATTGGGGCTTTGATTTTATGAGAGACAGGGAATTAGTTTGACTCCACAGCAGCGACTGTACCTTTAGACTCAAGGGTGTTATTCCTTCCGAGAGTAGAAAGTGGATGACAGTATGTGACTGGCGGGATTTCTGATTCAGAAACTGAACGGGATTAGTTTAGTTTCTGAAATGGTTCATATTAAAAGAATCACAAATACTCTGAATGTAAAAAACGGAAACGGATTTGCTCAGTAGTATACATAATGTTATAGTTATTCATGTCTGTACGTTTAATGTAAGTTTAAATAAATTAGTATATATCTCGTAAATCAAGAAATAAAATATTTCAAAATAAACTGATTTGAATTTTTTTGTTTTATTGAAATTTAATGATCTTTAGTTATATAATTATTGTATTCTTTGGTTGTACTGTTATATATTTTTAACATAAGAATTTGCGTATTGTTAGCTTTAGTTCAACCTGAACAGGCTCCAGATCAGGACCGAAACATGTAGTTGTATTAAATTATTTTGATTTGTTTTACTAGTTGTCTGTTTTTGGCCTCATTTAAACAATATCTTTTAATTTAAATTTTTCACTTATCTGAATTAAAAGTAAAGGAAAAATTAAAGCAGAAAAATATTTTCTCACGTGTATTGATAAGGAATATGATTAATGAAAAATGCTTTTAAATTCCCAATTAGTTTTGATGATAATTTTACTAATCCCCTTTGTTTTGAATTTTAACAGGAAAAATGGTTTTCACAATTCTTCAGCGATTACGTGTGTGTATCGTGTTAATTCATTTCCAATCCGTTTCTATTTTTTAAAATCATTTTATTGAAGTGAGTTGCTCTGATTTGATACGATTCCCATTGAGTCAAGTGTGTTACGGCGGAGGTATAAAGCGCAACCTATTATATAGGAGTAGGATTTATAGCCCCTGGGTACTTGGAGGGAAATAAGCCGTCTGCGTCATATAGTTCAAGGACTGCTACAATCCTCGTAGCGCCCACATCTCCCTCTCTACACCCTAAGCGGTAGTTACTTTACATACGTGATAGTTAATTTTTCAGAAAATAAAATAAATCATTCTGAAATGACAGCTGTTTATTTTAATCAAAAATTACATGTGAATACAAAAGAAAATTAATAACGGAAGGTAGACTTAAAACTGGTTAATAAAGTGTCCACGATAAATACCAGCATGTTAATAAAGAATCTGTAAACGTGAGGAGAGAAATCATGTTGTAATAACCTCTCTTTGAAAAAGAATAAGTAGAGAAGAGTAGTCAGACAGGAAGTTGGGTTGGTATGTATTTCGGGTGGTAGAGGATCACTAACGTTTGAGCGAAATCTGTAAATATTATTTCTGTATAAAAATATAATTTTATGTTTTCTAAGGCCGTATTTACCATTTCTACTATGAGTTTGATTTTAAGAAATGAATGTCAATGAGCGCTGTTTATTGATTTAATTTAAATTCACTTGGAAATGCATAAAAGTAGAGTAACTGCTTGATTAGGTATTCCTCCGTCCCCCTATGGTTAAGCGAAGATCCCGATTGGCTACAGGAAACGCCTATCTCAGAAACATATAAAGAGCTCCTGACGTCACAGTGACGTAGCACAACGACTTGTGGAGGATACCCACTGTGCAGCCTCTGGCGCCATTTGGGTAACGATATAACGTTTTCGTTTGCATGAATGTCAGATGGGTTTGCTTAGTGATTTGCTAGCGAGGATTATTTCATAAGTGCACGACTGTCTGGATTATTAAAACATGACGTCATGACATTCATAAAAAATAACAATAATATAATATACGCTAAAATAAGAGCTGACGTGCTAGATGATCAGTTAGCAGTTAGCTGTTAATCACTTTAACGCTTGAAAACAATTAAATGATTTAACAAATTCTTCCAGTGCAAGAATTTTTAACTATTGAGTGGAATAGAACAGTTTCATTGTTGAGGAGTATGTTCTTCAATAATTTCAAAACTCAATTATTTCCTTAAAATAAAATCACTTAATTAAAAGCATTTATCTTACACACAATAACAAATTCAATCAACAAATACAATAGCTAAAAATAATATTCAATATTACTTGCTGCTTTTTTTTCAACTATGGTTCCTCCGGTGAAGTCCCCAAATTAAGGACGAAACTTGTGTCATTATATTGTTCTAATTGTATTATTTCCACTGTCAATTATTGAACCACTTTTTTTGGTAACAGGGAATTCTCCTTTAATGACATAAAATGACTAAAAAGTGGGGAATGTGGAAGGTAGAGCAAGGTAGCCAAGGGTTGACTAAGGCCTCCGGGCTACAGTTTAAGGATCGTACCCGGTGTTTCACCTGATTGAGATGTAGGGAAAATCAGAAAATCTGCATCAGATAGATAGCCAGAAATTTTTTTAGACTTTTTCCTACTATTTGAAAATATTTTTGTTTATTAAAAATAACTGGCGATTTCTTGTGCCATGAATCATTTTCATCTGCCGAAAATTTAAATAAATAAATATAAGAGGCAAACGGAAAAAGTTTAATAAAAGACAATACAATCAGAAATGTATTATAAGTCCACGTTTCGTCCCTAAGTAGAACTTCAACAGGTAGACAGAACTTTTAAAAAAGGAAAAATCAAGATCAAACCATAATGATTAATAATATGTTCGGTTGTTATATTTAGTTATTACGTCAGTTAATAACAAATTAATTTTAATATCAGACTCCTATGATTTCAATCTTAGACCTCAATTTATTTTCGCCACTTAAGGAATAGTAAGCTAAAGAAGGTTGAAATTCTATACTGGAAAAATTAATTGAAAATATGAATGTAGACTATATTGCGATACAAAGGAGTGTAGGTGTTCTTATTTGAGAGAAATAAAGAGACCAGTCAGAAAAAGAAATTTTCTTCTTGCGCCTTTATGAATGCTAGACTGAATAAAGAAAAAAAATATTTGAGAAACCTTTCTAGTGTCATGTTTTTAATAGAAAAAGGAACAAGAAAAAATAACCCCGTCCAATTGCTGGTCCAAGTGTCCACACTAAGTACAATCGTTTAAAAGGATCGATTGTTATTTTTTCAGTTGAGAAGGGAGGGTAAAAAATTTATCACCACTGTGCGAAAACATTATTTCTGAACTTAACACAAGCGAGAGAGAAAAAAAAGGAAAACCTCTGGCACGACTACTCCACCTAGGCAATTAACGACCGTTAAGCTAATGTGTGTATGTGTCTTCTTTTTTATGTATATAAACCTCTCAATAAATTACCAGAGGGAGCAGTGAATGTCGCTGAGCTGAGTTTGGCACGGATTATCTCTGGCAACCAATTGAGGAAGGAAATGGTGGCGTGGGAGAGATCAGTTTTACAGATTCTTACTAGTTATAGAGATTTTATCTAGAACAATAATATATAAATATATAGACACCGTCTCTTCTCTATCTCTCTTTCACACACACATTCGGACACTTTTTTCTAGAACAAAAATATATAAATATATAGACACCGTCTCTTCTCTCTCTCTTTTTCACACACACTTTCGGCTCTAATGCAAAAATTTATATAAAGTTCAGCTAGAGAAGAATCGCCAAGAAGCTAAACGACAATAATTTTGTATATGAAAAAAATACAAAACTTGGCCGAAAATCAGAAATAGAAGAATTTTAATATAATTTCAGACGTTTAGTCCCCAACTTTCGGTACTTGACACTTTAAAATTTATTTCATGTAGCTTAAATAAAAAAAAATTAATTACAAAAAAGAGTTAATTGTTGTGTTTTATAGCCAATATAAAACAAGTAGAATCTCGAGAACTTTATGTTCAGTCTATTATCCAGGAAAATCTAAATCCTCAATTATTCACATATTATCGATACCAATAAATAAAATTGAACCGTTTGTCTTTCACTGTCTATCCGTCTGTTTGTCGTGAATAGGCTCCGAAATGGCTCAACGGATTTTAATGATAATTTGAGGGTTAAGAAAAGGCAATTTTACTTAAATATTCTTGCATATTTAATTTGAATATTAATATATATATATATATATATATATATATTAATTCTACGTGAAGGTTTCTTCCACACGTGCGTTAAAATCTCCAAAGTATACGCCGGTTGCCTATACTCTTGATCTGTTTATGCTCGGAAACGGCTAAACGGATTTCAATGAAAATTTCAGGGTTTGAAACAGAAATTTTTACTTAAATTTTCGTGTATGTTTCATTTCAATATCTAGAAGAGTTCAGAATATATCTATATAAATATTTATAAATCCAATCGGGCCACCCACACCGCAACCCGCTAAAGTGTGACACTAGCCTTACGAGTCATGACTTGCGCTGCGTTTGAGACAACTCATGTATTTAAATGTGACCTGTCACACTTGCGCGGTTGCAGTGTGGGTGCGTTTCCCGTCTCGTCGTAGCCTCTCAATGCTGCGGGTAAAACGCAACACGTCCGGCGATAATTGGATGGGGGAAGGGGTTACTATTGGAACAGTATCATTTTTATAATCTTAATCAAGTAATAAACTACCATCATTGCTAAACTAAACATGTTAATTTTAAAATAACAATTTGATAATGCTGATTTATTTATTTCAACATGGATACAATAATATGTAAATTCTATCAAGACTTACGACCTGATTAAGGCAGAAACGTATCATTTAAAAAAAATTAAAAAACAAAGTTCGAGTCTCGGTCAATCCATGAAAGGTTGTCGAGAATAAAGGACATTGATTACTAATATTCTCAGAAAAAAATAATATTTTTTTGGTGCATTCCCTCGTGTCTTCGCAGTTCAAAACTAATTTTGTTTCATTTATAATGTTTCTGGTTAAAAAATGTTTGAGGGCGCTCGCCCGCCGTTTTACGCGTTCGTAGGTATCTACGATTTTCTAAATTATTCATAACTTTCAAATCAACTCCATCGTGTTCAGTATATTCGGGCCTACAAATTAAACCTCTATTTACTTGCCTAAAAATAATTTTTCATGTACTCTGTGTACACGAAGTTGTCCATTCCAATGAAGAAATTTCAATTTTCGTAGCCTTATTTCTTCAAGAAGAAACAGTTTGCGAACCTCAGTATTTTTTGTGCTTTTACACATAATGGTGTAGTCGCTTTATATATATTATAAGTGGTGACTGACGTACAATTTACAAATTACATTCTTTTACAAAGGGATTTTTTAATTAAAAATTGAGTTACAATATCTGCAGATAAAGGTTCTACATTTTATATGTTTTTATAGTATAAAACTACAGTAACGATATTCACTTTGAAATTTAACTCAAAGTTGGTATAAGAATTTCTTAAATATAGCAAGAAATGCTTGATTTTCCCCTGTAGGTAACATAAACATAATACTTTAATTATTTAGACACGCTACGCTAAGAAAGCCGACCTCCTGTGGTGTAGTGGCTAGCGTTGCTTCCTCACAACCCAGATACGCTGACCACGTGTCACTCCAAATGCGGAATGTGTCATGCAAAATGACAGTCCGCAGTCGACTCGGTAGGCCCAGGTCCTCAATGGGCTGTAGAGCCATGGAGGAAGAAAAAAACTAAGTAAACTATTTTTATAGCAACATAATATATTATATAACAATTTGTGAACAATATTATTGCATTATTTTGTAATAAATAATTCGAAAAGCGTAATGAAATACAGCAATAATAAAAATGAATTTAAATAACAATAATATAAAATGACATTATTTCCCTGAAGTAGTTAATTAATAAAAAACTGTTAAATGTGTTTTTAATGTTGATTTAACGGTCATGATATTTAATTTCACCGTGGTTAATTCTAAGCGAGTATGTTTCTTCAATATATTTTTTATTGGCTCCTAAACTTTGCATTATTTTGTAATGAACTCCTTGTTCCTGGGGGATTGTCAAAATATATGTACTTTTTTGTTTTGATCATATACGTTATTCATTTCCGCAACCTATTGCTGGCCTTCATAAATGCATGTAACTGTGTCTTTATTTTGTAGTGATGCAACTCCTGCAACTTGGTGAAATTCACTTCCTTCTGACGATGATGTATTCTGACATTTTAACACGGTTTCTGATTCCGTTATTAAACAATAAAATGATGTAGTTCTTTTGTTTTGTGAATCGTCCAGATATTAAACGTCCCGCACGCGCTTAAGTGTGACATCAACACATGCACCAATTATCTTCCGCTGCGGTCCGTCACGCTCAATTGTGGCACAGGCTTCACAAGTCATGGTGCGACCACTGGCGCCCAGAGTACATTCCATCCTGTGGGACGGAAATAATTTGATGAGGTTTCATAGACAACAGCCTAATTAGTGAGATAGAGATGGGCGAAATATATTCATTCAGGTAATTCTACCAAGTTTTTTGTGAGCGCCATCTTGGAAAAAACATTCTCTGGGCCCCTAGAAAGTAAATAAATTGTATTATCGGAAACGTCCTATTATTTCATTTTCAGATATAATGCATTTTCTTATTAATTAATTTACCACACTGCACTAAATTCTCTTGCGTTTTGTATACTTTACTTATAAAGCGTAACTATCCTTCGATTTAGTTATTTTTCATTTTATTTTGCACCTCAGAGTATCTACAATTAATAGAGGTTTGTACTATAATTTTAATTTGTGCTTTACTATCATTATTATTGTTATGAAATTTTGGTATCCCTTCTTTTCTTGGTAACAGTTAGGGATATGGAAATGAAGACATCGTTCTCAAGGAGATTGACTAATAGGAAATTTATGAGATAATGATAGTAATTTATGATCTACGGACCTGTAGCCTCTTTAAAATAAGAAATCGTCTGGGATGTGATCCCGAATCATCCAATCATAGGAATGCTGCTTGAAGAGCTCCTTTATTTATAGGACTGTCATTTAAGGTCACACCTCTTTCGCGGCTTAACGAGCGAATGACTTATTATTTTAAAGAGGCTATAGGCCCAGTTGCAATACATATTAAGAAGTTGAATTGTAGGCGTGACATACAACAATCCCTTTATATCTCCGTGTTGTTGATGTGATCAAGACGATGATGCAGGTGAGTTTTCTCGCAGGCGCTTCACCCCAGAGTGGCTGCGGGGCTCACCAGATTATGGTTTTATCAATGTTATCACATGTCGAGACACCTTCACCAATTTTAGTAGGTATATGTACTGAGGTCGATGACCTTGGGCATATAGCAAGAGTTGTCCGCTGATCCCATTGGATCAGTCGGCTAACTGCCTCCTAAAACTGGTGGAGACATGGAGAAGGGAATGCTGCGACCCCACAGCAAAATCGTCTCCCGTCATTCGGAAGGGCGTGAGAATAGTACCCAATGCCCGACCTACCTGAAGCAGGTTTTCTAGGGTTTTCCCTGTTTCTCTTTAGGTGAAACACCGGGTAGGATCCTTAAACCACAGCCCGGAGGCCCTAGTTAACCCTTGGCTATCTTCCGCATCTCCCCCTTTTCAATTCCCTTCCTATGCTATTAAAGGGGAGTTGCCTGTTTCAGGATTACCCTCATGTAGCCTGTTAACCCCTTCCCCTCTAGAGTTGCGATAAATATTAAGAAGTTGAACCGTAGGCGTGACATACAACTATCCCTTTATATCTCCGTGTTGTTGATGTGATCAAGACGCATATTCAACCATTGTCCCAGTAATATATTCTGCAAATGTCTTTCATCCGTCCAATCAATTCTTATTCCTTTAGGTATTTCCAAATTTACCCTCCAGAACTCCTATTAACATTATTAAAAGATACGAGCCAATTTTGAACAAACCCGTAATTTTTTGTATCTGTTCCGCTAATTGACTAATAAAGGTGATGATGACGTCATGTGATACACAACGAGTTGTGAAAAGGCTTACTTTAATAAGAATGTTAGGTAATTTGTAATGTAGGTTGCGTTTTTTTTAACAAAGCCACCGTAAGCTCCGTTCCCTTTTATTGGTACTGCAGTCAATAAATATCCGCGTTACGCTCTCGTGACATATTACCCGACTGATAAAACACTCGTTTTGGCGTGAGGAGAAAAGGAACAATACAAAAAAGGAGAAAATTTGATGAATATCGCCTGCATTCAACAAATATTCTGCCACTTTTTGAAGGGAGGAGAACAGAGGCAAATAAAACACACAACGTGGATGTGTTTGTTTCACAACAAAAGGTCCAATTATGAGCTATTGACGAGCCACAGACAGAGTGAAAGCCGAGCCGAGAGTTAACCGTGATTTATGCCAAGGCTTTTCAGTAAAAAAGCGACTCTTCATTCTAGCTGAAGAATGGGCAGATTTGTTGTTCAAACTCTCCGCGTTACTTCGGGTACTAGAAAATTGTTTCCGGATATGTAATGACTTAAGACGGTTCATATGAATGACAGGAACAGTTATTCAATTTTTGACTGATGATAATGGCATTTTTGTAGTTTAACCTACAAAAAATAGGAATATTTCTCCCGCCTTATCGTTCCTGAAGGTTTACTTTACATTAGAGGCTTTTAAATTTTCTTCGTTGGTTCAAGTAATGTAGCATCCTTTCCTGACTTAGTTTCAACCCATTTTAAATAATAAATCAACGTCTGCTTTTCCAATAATTAAATGAAATAAAGTGCTGTTGTTGTGATATTTAGTCCTAAGTCAGGTCTGATGCAACCGTCCATGCTACCCTACCTTGCGCGAGCCTTTTCATTACCACATAACTACCATATTCAACATTCTCCCTGATATTCTTTGAATAATCCATCCTTGGTCTCCCTCTTCTGTTCTTACCCCACACTCTTCCCTCTAAAGTTAATTTTGCGTTCTCTCTTCCCCTAGTCTGCTTAGAACTCCCTGGTTAGTTACTTTATCAACTCATATGATTTACAGCATTCTCCTATAGCACCAAATTCCAAAGACTTCTATTGTTTTCCTTTCTGCCACTCCTACCGTTCTTGTTTCGCACCCATATAACGTTACACTCCGTTCGAACGTTATTAGCAATTTCAAATACACCGGGAAAGCCTTCCCTCTTTACATATTAGTCATTATTTTGTGATTTTACCATTTATTTCACTATAAGTAAATTACTCTTTTTTTCAAAACCTTCCTTGACTGTGCTATCCTACTCTTTATGTCTACTATACTTCTACCATCCCTAGTTATTACGCTTCCCAAGTAGCAGAATTCCTTAACTTCCGTCAAAATATCCCTTCCCAATCAAACACCCTTTGTTTCTCCACAATTTCCCAAACTACATTCCATTACCTTGGTTTTCCCACTATAAATCTTCATAATTAATTCTGTCTCCAGGAATGCGTTCATGCCATTTATTATGGTTTTCAAGTCTTCTTCTGACTCTCCTAATACTACAATATCGTCGGCAAAGAGTAAAGTTTTTATTTCTTCTCCTTGCAGTATGATTCCTTTTCCATACTCCGTTTTAAAATTATTCATAGACAACCTATTATTTACAATTATGAATTTACAACATCAGATACTGGTACTGTCCATTTTTCTGTCCCTTAACGACTATTTAATAATTTATCTTCATAACATTTAATTTTTAAATATAATATAAAATACAATACATTGAATAAAAATCTTACTGTCCTTACAAAACTTAATAATGTCTTTTTGATAGTCATGGGAGTCCATGATGCATTTATAATTTTTACTCTGTCTGTGTTGGTCTTATTTGGGGCTTTGATAGATGACATAGTTTATAAAATTATTCCTTTATTATTGCACTGTTTCCCATAGTAAACTCCATTACCTTGGTTTTCCCTCTATTAATCCTCCAGGACCACGGTCATGCTTTTTATTACGGTTTCCAAGACTCCTTCTGAGTCCCCTAAATTTACTATATCATCGGAAAAGTGTAGGGTTTTTATTTATTCTTATTACACTTTGATTAATTTCCCATATTCCGTTTTAACTTTCTTCATCACCTCTTCTATATATAAGTTAAAAGAGCATTGGCGACAGACTGCATTCTTTTTCTTATTCCTTTCTTGATTTCTGCTTCATTTTCTAACCCTTCAATTCTAATTACTGCTGACTGCCTCCTGTAGAGATGTTTTATTCCTGTCATCTTCTAAATCCTTAATAGTGTGTTCTAATTTACATTATCAAAGCCTTTTTCTAAATCTACAAATGCCATGAACATAGGCCTGTTTTCTCTTATCCTGTCTTCTAAAATTAGACGCAGACCATAGTTCCTTGACTTGTCCCTACATTCTTCATAGAAGGAAAGTGATTTTCTCCTAACTCACAAATAAATTAACGACGATACACAAAATTCTCATTTTGGTTGACGCTGTCTGTGACAGGAAGTCAAGTTTTGGATATTTGTTGCGGCTAATTCATTAATTAGATCCACTGTCTCGTAGATTGGAGTTTGAATGTCCGTGGTAGGTGCGACGGCGGCGCTGGATGGAATTTCTGTCGGGGCTAATTTACGATATTGTGCTTGGAGAGAATGGGGTGGACTAATGAGCACATAAGACGAGTGAGAGGGAAGGAGACGGCAACGTGACCCGACGTGAAAAGCAGGATGACCAAACTGAACGTCACATCGACAGCGGATGATGACTACGATGTTCTTTCGCTCCTCCCTCGTCATCGCGTATGCTGCTTTGGAGACATTCCTTGGATTTTACCAACTTGGTAAGTCCTTTAGCTTCCTCAGATAATTCTAAATATAACTTCCAAATATGAAATAAAAAGAGGGGTACGAAGAAGAACACGTGATACAATAAATGATTCGAAAACAAACATCTTATACGCTAGCTGCATGGTGTAAGGCAACTAAGGACCAGTCTTCACTTTGCACGTTATATTTAAACGCCGTGTGTAAAAAATTTCATCAACATCCATTAAGGATCCATTCATTCCCTTTCCATATTCCGTTTTAACTTTCTTCGTCGCTTAACTGCATGGGTGACAGACTGCCCCTTATCTTACTCCTTTCTTGATATCTGCCTTCTTTTCTTGTCTTTAAATTCTAATTACTGCTTACTACCATTAGTGGTATTTAATTCCTATTGTTATTATTTCATCATTATTAAGTAATAAAAGAAGCATAATTACTTCAATAAAATGTTAGTTTAATTATTTCAGGCTTAACAGAAATTTAGTCATCTCGTGTGACAGGCTACTCTGTTGTAAGTTATGCACATCTTTAAGGAGAAGAAGTAAAAACCCTAAGGTTTGTGGTATTAGGCGAGTCAGAGGAAGTTTAGGAAACCATAATAAATGGTACGAACGTGATCCTGGAGGAAGAGTACAGCATAAGGATTAATAGATGGAAAACCTAGGTGATTGAGTGTAGAATGGGAAACAGTGAAATAACAAAGATTGTTAGATTGGGAAGGGATATTTCGAAGGAAGTTAAGGAATTGTGTTACTTGAGCAGCACAATAACTAGAAAATACGGCTAATATAAATAGTAATATTAGGAAATCATTACTAAAAATGTTATTATGGAGAGGGTGCGAAACGTGGGTGGTAGGAGTTGCAGAAGGGAAAAGATTAGAAGCTTTTGAAAAGTTGTGCAATGGGAGAAACTGAAAATCAGATGGGTGAATACAGTAAGTAATCTGGAAGTTCTAAGCAAAATAAGAGAAGAGAGAACAACATGGAGGACGTTGACCAAGAGAAGGGATAGATAGATTATTAGGCCACGTTTTGAGACACGAGGCTCTTGTAAAATTAGAATTAGAGGGAAATGTGTGGGATAAACAGAGAAGAGGGAGGCCCAGTATGGAATAGCCTAAAAAGATTATGGAGGAGGTGAGATGCAGTCGTCATGCGGAAATGAAAAGACTTGCGCAAGATAGGTTTGCATGGAGGCTTGCATGAGTCCAGTTTTAGGACTGATTACCACAACGCAAGTCATTTTCTTTTTAATTTCAATGCTTATGATTGAGGTTTCCATCCCTGGCTCCCGAGGTGAATCATTCTGTAGCCATAGTGCGCCACCAGTGAGAAAAGAAGGTAGCCTCTCTCGTCTCTTTAGGAAGGCACAACATCAGGCCTTAATTAAAATTATCTTCGTTTTTAAATTTGTGTGTACGTATGTATATAAGTCGCCGGTGGGTGCAAATATATGGGAATTTGAAGCTGAAAATATATAAAACACTGAAATCTATAGAAACATCTACACACTTCAATTAAATAGAACAACAGAAAAGTCCTTCCTTCCTCCATGGCTCTACAGCCCACTGTTGGCCTGGGCCTACCGAGTCGACTGCGGACTGTCATCTTGCATGACACATTCCGAATTTGGAGTGACACGTGGTCAGCGTATCGATCCTCCAACAGTCTTAATCAACAGATAAGTCACCACACCCTATATAGTAATAATATTTATTTCATAGGGAAATAATTATTCGTATCTCTCCTGAGGATCTATTTTGTTTGTTGTTAAACGTTACTGTTGCTGCTAGGGTCTTATAAAATTAAAGGAAAATATTTTCTTTACTGATTCCTGGTGTGAAAAAAATTCGTCGTTTGAAACTACATACAACAGAATACGTTTTATTGATTTTAAATAAACAACTTCTTTTTGTTATTTAGTTACATATCTTCGTAAACGATCCCAATTTAAGGTGAAATTCAGAAATTTTAATGTTTAAAATAAATAGTTGTGTTCCGGTTAGAAGCATTTGATTATAAATGACTAGAAAGTTCGCATTATATAAGACAATTTATTTCACCAAATGACGAGACCTTCGATTATCTGACAGATTATATTTTATCAGGATTTAATCTGGTTAAGGCAACAGAAATAAGTGTCGGACACTATATCTTAGACCTAGGGGTGGAATTAATTGTTAGGGTTTCTTCCTAACTGTAGTTTTCTTGTTTGCTTGAAACGTGCCGTGGGGACCACCAGAGTAGAGCGAGCGACTTCCAGTTTGACAAGAACCGGAATAAGATACTTTACGTTGGTTCCCGGATATAAATCTAAACGCGCGAGAGACAGAGAGAGGGAAAGAGAGAGACAGAGACCCGCCTTTTTGGTAGCCACACCCTATTATATGTGACTATGACGTACAACTTAATCCAACCGGTACGGGTTCAGTCAAAGAAAGGATAAAAGGGGATAACCATTTATCTTTAACCAATTAAGAAGGTGCTACTGGTCCTAATAGCCATCCTGATTGTTTATATAAATCTAGGTAACTTACTCCGTTAGAGAAAGAGATAATCAACAATTAGTGATTTCCCTTGTCCACGGAATAAAACAAATTTTAAGTTTTGGACCAGAAGCCATGTTGGGAAAATTTTGAAGTTGACCCCTAACAGTTGGCAAAATCTGAAATAAAATAGACTGGACATTTTTTAAATAATTAAGTTCCAGCAATCTTTCCGATTTGATTCCAAACGATAATTAAATTCCCGAAGTTGGTTGGTCTATTTTCTTCGGGAATCAGGAATGGAGAAATAATTAATAATCTTTATCTCCGACGATCGTTCCAAAAGTTAAATTCGTCGTCCTTCTTTCCCTCTGTCATATTTTTGTCTAATTTACCTCATGCAATCCTTATCATTTTATTGGGTAAGAGGCTGCGTGAGGGTGATCCTGAAATAGACAACTACCCTTTAATAGCATAGACGGGGAATTGAAATCCCGATAAACTGTGAGATATAGCAAGGTAGCCAGGGGTTGATTATAGCCCTCCGGCTATAGTTTAAGGATCCTACTCGGTGAATCATCTAAACTAGATACAGGATAAACCCTAGAAGACCAGCATCATGGAGGTCGGGTTATTGAATACTATTCCCATGCCTTATCTTTTCGGCTGCAATGGGTGAAGAAATTTTCTCCAAATTTGAAGACAATTTATTTTTACACTTGTAAAATTTTTATATTTGCTCCTTCTGAAGTGCCTCTAAGAAGAAGCGGAACGTCGTGTTGCCTTTATTGATATGTTATAATTTTTTATTTGATTAAAAAGTAATTTTTAAATAATTTATTATTAAAAATATTCTCGTCACGTTTTCAGAAAAATAACTTATCTCTAAGAATGTATTTTTAACTTATGATTAATGGAAATGTATAGTATTTCGCATGGTTTCTTTCTAAACATTTCTTCTCTCTTCCAAAATTAACCACGAATATAAAATATATGACATTAGCAAGTCCTGACGTTATCACGGTGTAACTAAAGTCATATTTAGGTGACAACTCTCACGTATTAGCAGGTATAGCTGGGACTCAGACGCCATATTGTCTTGTAGCACCCACCGATATAGGACTGAAATACAGCTTCAGTAGCATATTGAATGTTACACTTACGATAAGCGACTTCTGTAACCACAGAATATAGATCAGTATGCTGTTATTTTTGCTTTATTTTTTGTATGATTGACCCTCTAACGCCAACTTCCTCCCATGTCGAAAGGGGTTGAAAATACCCTCGGACAAAATCGGGAAAAATACTATCAGTATCGAAAGGAGACGGAGTCAAAGGGGAAAAGAAAATGGAGGACGAAAGGAAAAATGAGGAGAAAAGTAGGAACAGGAGAAAAATAAAGGAGTACAAATGGAGAAAAGGAAGCATAGGGGAAAAGAAAAAAAGACGAAAAAGCATTAAGGAAAGAAAGGAGGCAAAGATGAATATATAATAAAGGGAGTAGAAATTGAGGTAAAGGGGAAAAAAAGAAATAACAGAATAAAGGATACAAAAGGAGAAAAGTAGGTAGGGAGAAAATAAAAGAGAAGGATAAAAAATAAAAGAAGGAAAAACGGAAGCAATGCAGAAAATAAAAAAGGACGAAAAGATAAACGGGGAGAAAAGTAGGCAAAGAATGAAAGGAAAAATTAGGGATAAAATGATATAAGGTGGGAGAAAAAAGGGGAAAGGGTGAAATGATAACAGTAAAAGGAGGAAAAAGAAGCCAAATAGAAAAGGAAAAAGGAAGACAATAGAAAAAAGAAGTTGAAAGTAGAAAAGAGAAAGAAAGAAAGGAGGACAAATGGACGTTGATTTGACGTTTCCTGACCTCATTGACATGTTTAACTGTCTATATTACAGTTGTTTCTATGTATTCTTGTATCATATTCCGGTTAAAGCTGCCTTTTTAGGAATTCAAGTTTGGATTTTATACATTTGGTATCTTATTTTCATCAAACTTTTACATTAACAGAGGAAGTCCCAAATGTGGTACGAAGCGTCGATTCAACTAAATAAAATCACTATATATATCTTGTCATTAATTAATTTAAGTTAATTACTGTTAAAAACGTTAATTGACTTAATAATGGTTTTAAAAAGTTTGGTAGTCGTATTTTATCCCAACGGTGGTTACTTCCCAGTTGCAAGGAACATGGATACGAAATTTGGTCGAATTTGCTTCACGCGTTTAAATTTGTATGAGAAAAGTGCGCACAAACTAATACAGACAATTGACACAGTCAATTTCAGTTTATGGAATATTAAGTGAATTAAACTATCTTGTACAGACATAAGCTTCTATTTCAGGTTTATGTGAACCGATTTTTCTGTACCTACTTTTACCTTACAGAGTCACAAATTCTGTGAAGTAAAATAATAAACTACATAAAATTGAAACAACCGAACAATTTCCTAAAACATATTGTTTTATAAAACATAATGAGAAACAAGAAAGTCACTCGCCTATTCTTAAATAAATTAAGTTTGTTAGTGTTTTCCATAATATATCTCTGTTTGGTTCTTGCCATTTCATGTAGTTTATTACTTTACTTCACAGAATTGAGGAAGGAAGAAATAGGTCCCGAAACGTCTGTTTACATAAACCTGCCATAAAAAGCTATTTTGTGTCAGATACCGTTTTTATTAGTTCAGTTAATATATAAACAGGCGGGAAACATGCAATAATTGTTTTTTTGGGTTAACAGGCTACATGAGGGTGATCCTGAAACAGGCAACTCCCCTTTAATAGCATAGTAAGGGAATTCAAAAGGGGGATGCGGAAGGAAGAGCAAGGTAGCCAAAGGTTAACTAAGGCCCCCGGGCTGTTGTTTAAGGTTCCTACCAGTGTCTCAAGTAAATAGATGCAGGGAAAACCCTAGAAAACCAGCATCAGGTAGGTCGGGCATTGGGTACTATTCTAACGCCCTTCCGAATGACGGGAGACGATTTTGCTGTGGGTTCGCAGCATTCCCTTCTCCATGTCTCCACCAGTTTAAGGAGGCTGTTAACCGACTGATCCAATGGGTTCAGCGGACAACTCTTGCCATATGCCCAAGGTCTTCGACCCCAGTACATATACCTCCTAAAATAGGTGAAGGTGTCTCGGCATGTGACAACTTTGATAAAAAAAACAGAGAGAGTGCGAGGCATTCCCGACATAATCAGGTGAGTCCCGCAGTCACTCTGGGGTGAAGCGCCTGCAAGAAAACTCCCGCAGCGCCTGTGCGCCATTAATTCATTTAATATTGCTGAACCTAAAAAGAAAATGCACTCGGTAACAAATATGAGAATATTGTATGTTTTTATTTATTACTTAAATGAGGAAAGGATTGATGATCTGGAATATATGAATAGTTGTCGGCCATCTTAAGAATCAGCGTGAGGTGGCGTCAGTGAATTGTGAAAAAACGGCTAACGGTGTTGGATTTGATAACGTTTCTCATAATGTTAAAGTTGCTAGTAGAATTCTTTCTACAAATGATCTGGAGAAAGGTGTTAGGAAGGATCAGACACCTGAAGTTTGTAGTGAAAAGTGAAGTAGTATTTAATAAGAAAATAGGTTCCGATGTCTTGAGAGAAGAAGACACGCCAAGGAGGAAACTTTTAGGTTGGCTTGTTGCGTGATTTGCAGTATCGCCGTATTCGGAGCACTTCCACCAGAGCTGATTATCTGGTTAAGATAAAGGGAGCGGCCTGACAATTTATTATTTTTTTCTTCTGTGCATCGATGTTATCTGGCCGACAATGGCTCGCCAACCACTTTGGCGGATCTTGACACCAGATGCAGATTCCTCGTGGCCAATGAACTCTTCGATACACAGATCAGCAGATTCAGATAAAGACAATCTCGAGTCTTCTCATCGCACCGGAGTGCGAATTCGATTTTGGGACTTTTCAATGCGTTTATCGCGTTCACCGGCAGAGGTCTCGTCGGTTTCTTATTCTCGTCGTCGGTGGCAGCAGCAGCAGCAGGATGTACTTCAATCCACCCTTCAGGATGTAGACGGCTCATAAGACAGACAAATCAATGATGACGTTTGCGGATGATTCAATTGAATAAATTTAGGGAGATATTTTTAAAATGTTTAAGTAAGTCGATAATGAATTCAGTTGGCTATTCCTCTGCTGACCACAGAAAATCCTGAAATCAAGCGGTGAGCGAAACACCTACCGAACATATTAATACAGTAGTTGGCAGACTGATTGATTGCGGAGAATCTCACCTAACGTCACTACTCAAAACTACCTTCGCCAACTGCAGCAAATAAACAATTTAAAAAATTAATAATTAAAATGAATACAAGGGAGTCCAAACATTCCTTCAAGTACTTATTTTCTAAAAAGAGCCGAAGCCGCCTCTTCATTTTTCGCTTACATACTTTTGCTGTTATGGTAATCGGTCCTTAGACTGGCCTGATGAAAACCCTTCATGCTAACCTATCTTGCGCAAGCCTTATCATTTCTAAATAACTACCGCATCCCACATGGTACCTAATTTACTTAGCGTACTCCATCAAGACACCCTCTTCTGTTCTGACCCCACACGTTTCCCTCTAATGCTAATTTTACAAGATCCTTATGTCTTAAAACGTGGCCTATTAATCAGTTGTCCTCCATATTGTCTTGTTTTCCCCAATTCTGCTTAGAACTTCCTTGTTAGTGATTCTATCCACCGATATGATTTTCAACATTCTCCTTTCTGCAACTCCTACAGTCCACGGTTCGTACCCATATAACGCCACACTCCATTACGAACATTTTTAGCAAGGATTTTCTAATTTTTTACATTTATATTACCCGTAAATAAATTCCTCTTGTTAGGGAACGCCTTCCTTAGCCTGTGCTATCTTACTGTTTATGTCTACTATACTTCTATCATCCCTAGTTATCCTTAACCTGCTTCAAAATATCCCTTCCCAATTTAAGCCCTTTGGTATTCCACTGTTTCCCCCTCTATTAATCCTCATGTTCTACTCTTCATCCAGTACCACGTTCATGATTTCCAAGTCTTACTTTGACTCCCCTAATACTACATCATCTACAAAGCGGAGAATTTTTATTTTTCCTCCTTGCAATATGATTCATTTTCCATATTCCGTTTTAACTTTCTATATCACATGTTCATATGTATAAGTTAAGGAGCATGGGCGACAAACTGCATCCTTTCCTTACTCCTTTCTTGATTTCTGCTTTATTTTCTTGCCCTTCAGTTCTACTCACCGCTGACTGCCATCTGTAGACACATTTGACTCTCATGATAATTTTACAAGACCGTCACAATTTTTACATTTTAAATTTTTTAGGACTTCAGAAGGTGAGAATGAATTAATGTCGACCGGACCTGGGAATCGAACATGGAACAATTCTCATCTTGTAAATTTGACTGAGCTTCAATCAAAGGAAATATTCTCTCTTGAAATATTTTGTGACTACTAAATAAATGTATATTGTACCTTGGTACCCGGCGTTGCCCTGATTGTTACAGCACGGTGCTGCTTATAATTTGACAGAGCGCTCGCTCTCTATGTCAACGTGAGAGTTAAACCGGCCTCGAGTGTGTCACAATTTTCAACTCTCACATTTGAAGCGTTCCTCTTCTCTACCTAACCTGAGCTAATGGCATGCTAATTTATTGCTAACTGGTTGTTGCATGCCCAATTGGAGCCACTGTGCTTGTTAATTGAAAACCGTAATTAATTTGAGAGCAATGTAGAGTGTCTTTGGTTGATAAATCTTCTTGCGTGAGTTTGCATCTTTGACCGTGGACGCCAAACACTCAGTGTACACCGTTTAATATTAAAGTATTTGAAAGGCTAATGAACCGCTGAATAATTGTCAAGAAGTTGATGCTAGTTACACATTGTTACATACACGAAGACAGTGTTATTGAATTTGCGTCTAATTTAAGAAGTGAGGATAAGAAAAAAATGGTCTTCTTTCATTTTCTAATTTAGAAAACGTCTTTGATTATGTGAACTGGGACACACTACATAAAATTTTGAAGAAGACAGGATTGAAGTAGCGATAAAGAAGGTTAATCCGTAACCTCTACAGATGGCAGTCAACCGTAATTGGAATCGAAGGGAAAGAAAAGAAAAGCAGAAATCAGGAAAGGATTCAGACAAGGAAAGACTCTGTCGCATATGCTCTTTATCTTACATACAGAACAGGCGATGTGGAAAGTTAAAAGTTAAAACGGACTATAGAAAAGGAATCATACAGCAAGAAGAGAAGAAAACATTACCCTTTGCGGATAATATTTTAGTATTAGGGGAGTCAGAAGAAGACTTGGAAACCATAATAAATTGCATGAACGTGGTCCTAGAGTAAGAGAACAATATGGGTATTAATAGAGGTAAAAAAGTCTTTGGAAACAAAAAGACAAATTTACGTACCGCTAATATAAATGTGCATATTAAGACAAGGATGCAGTCTATGGCTCATGCCTCATGACTTATATATGGAACAGACGATGAAGAAAGTTAAAACGGAAGTATGGGAAATAAATCATACTGCAAGTACAAGAAATAAAAACCCTACGGTTTGCCGATGATATTTTGGTATTACAGGACTCAGAAGACTATGAAAATATAATAAATTGCATTAACGTGATCCTGGAGGAAGAATACAATTTGAGGATTAATGAAGGAAAACCAAAGTTATGGAGCACAGTATGTTAAATAGTGGGAAAAAGAAGGTTATTATTTTGGGAAGCGTAATAACTAGGGATGGTAGAAGTATAATAGCTATAACGTGTAGGATAGCACAGGTAAGGAAGGATTTCGCTAAAATATGAATTTACTTACGTTTGAATATTAGGAAATCACCCCTGTAAACGTTCGTTTGGAGTCTCTTTATATGGGTGCGAAATGTGGACAGTAGGAGTTGCATAAAGGAAAAGAATAGAAACATTTGAAATGTGGTGCTATAGGAGAATGAGATGGGTGGATAGAATCACTAAAGTGGAAGTTATAAGCAGAATAAGGGAAGAGAGAGGAATTTGGAGGGCTTTTGATCAAGAGAAGTGATAAATAAATGAAGACATTAATGTACAAATAGAATAATATTACTGTGAATTTAATTTAAGAAATATCTCTACCTAATTCTCTTACTCCCTCCTGCCTTTAAATTGTCTCACTCCTTTTACATGTATATAATTTTTCTGTTCATGACTGTTACTTAACATATTGGTGCCCAACGTGGGGCAGTTTGAAAGTATTAACCTGGGGAACAAAGTAACAATAAATCAGGAAATATGTTAATGACTAAATATACACATACATATTTTCATTTAAGTAACTGTCACATTATTCTCTATCATTCTTAATATATTTTCTTCTATTCTAATGTCAATTTTTTATAATTCATATATTATTTTATTTATTGCACTGTTACGTATACGTTTTTTCCTGATTGAGGCATGACTGTTGCAACCGGCAGGTGATATATATATAAAGTTTACAGTCGCATAAACAAAAAAGCTATTAGCGACGTATACGAAATTACAATATCCGTTACATTTTTGGACTTTAAATGAACAGTTTTGTACATTTTTACTTAACATTTATATTTTCAGTGCTAACATTAAATGTACCTACATATACTAAAAGTTTACATTTTATGGTATAAATCGTTTTTTAATAACTTTATTGTTTTACTGAGCCTTTTTTCTTTTTGTAAGCTGGTTAAGATAATTTTCTTTTAAAATATCTTTCCTCTCTTCTTCATATTTTGGATAGTACTTCAACAGGCGTTCAACTGTGATCTGTATATTGCACTGATCACAAATCGGTGGGGGATCTTTTCTTATGACGTAGAGATGTGTAAACTTTGTGTCCGATTCTTACTCTCGATATGATCATTTGATCTTTTCTTTTGACTGGTGATATTTTGTAAGTTTTTGATTTTTACTTGTCAGTCGTTTAACTTCCCCACCAGAGAAACAATCATCAGGTCTGATTCTCTAATGGATGTTATCCTTTTTCATCTACATTTTACTTTATCAATTGTTTTGCATTAGATTATGATTTATTGCTGTTTCCATTAGTCCTCGGTTGACGAAATAGGATACGTCACATATTACAAGCAACTAATAATTTGAAAGAACAACATAAAGTACAACTTAACTACAAATAATCTTTAAATAAATAACGTAAATAAAGATTATATAGTGTAAAATCATTGAAAACACTGCCCGCACACTAGAGAGCACAAATTGAAGCATGAGAAACGTAAACTTCACTTCTTGGAGCAGCACGACGAGGAATCTGACCTTCCGTAGCAGCTCCACGAAATATATGAAACAAACATTAGAGCATGAATGAACTATAGAAAAAGTTTTAAAGTTATGTTAGAAAGGAACACATTCAACACTTTTGCAAGATCATTAATTTCAACTATTATCGGACACATGGCTATGTCAATGGACATGTAATTGAGTTCTTATAATTAAATATGTTTTTTTAGAATTATATGAAATACATGTCTCTTTTATAAAATAAATATTTTTGCACAGGATGTTGTTGTTGCAGCCAACATATGAATTATAAATAACGACGTCGAGAGAGGAGGAGGAAGTGTTTTGCAAATTCGCAGACGCTGCTGCTCTTCATTACAAAGTCGTTCGTACATTTTGCAACTACGTCCTTCCGTTGCGTAGATTACCTTCGGTTAATGAAGAGAGTGTTTGGGGAGGGAATGAATATTCTCCCCCGTGTTCTCATCAGAGCATTGAGTAAGACGGGCGTTGAGAAACGCGTCTGTCTGTCTGTCGGTCCGTCCGACTGTCTGCTCTAATATCTGCGTCGTAAAATGGCGGCGGATGCCTCATACTTTGAATTATAAAAGTCTACCACTAAGAGAATGCAGATATCCTCTGATAAAACGAGAACATCAAAAACACACCCAAATGTTGTATGAACATATAAATTAGCTAGTTCTGAGTAAAAGTAAACAAGGAAATTATTAATATTTATATTCGAGTGTTCAAAGATTCTTTATTATCTTCGGTTTACTGGCGAAAAACTCTGGCGCTTGTTCTTACAGTAGAAGTAGCAGTATCTTTGTCTTGAGCTTTGATCGGAACTAAATAGAGATTAGAGAGAAAAAACTAATAAAAATATTGAGTGCATTTATTGTTTCTTTCTAATTCTATACATTTTGATTTTTTGAGCTAATTGTATTCTAAAATACTATTATTGTGATTATTATATTGTAAAATTGTGGTAAAATATTTTAAATACCACAAAAAACTTTTTCTGATAATTATGTTCGAAATATTATTTAATCGTTAGGGATTATTATATTCTAAAATTTTATAAATATTATTCAAGACTTTGTGCAATTATTTTCTAAAAGTGAGCTAAAATTTTTTATCAATAAATTTTTGTGATAATTTGTTATAAGTATTATTCCATTTTTGTGGTAATTGTATTTTAAAATGTTCTTAATATTATTCAAGACTTTTGATTATTATTGTATTGTAAAATTGTGCTAAATTTTCTAAATATTCTTCAAAACTCTCTGTGATTATTATGTTTTAAATGTTATTAATTTTTTGGGAAAATTACGTTCCAAATATTATTCAACTTTTTGTGATAATTATTTCGTAAAATGCTTAATATATTAGGCAAGACTGTTTTGTGATTATCATATTGTAAAAGAGAGCTAAATTGCTCTAAATATTATTCAAAACTTTTTGTGACAAGTTTTCTAAATATTTTTCAATATTTACGATTGATTGTATTCTAAGTTCTTATAAATATTATTAAAAACTTTCTGTGATTATTATATTGTAAAATTGAGTTAATATTTTTAGTGATAATTAGTTCTACGTATTATTCAATTACTTGTTGGAAATTGCATTTTAAAGTGTTTTAAATTCCATTCAAGACGTTTTTGTGATTATTGTGTTATAAATTGTGCTAAAATATTACAAATTTTATAAAAAAACGTATTGTGATTAATATATTATGAAAATGTGATAAAAAATTCTCAATTTTGCCATTTCTTTGCGATAATTGCGTTTTAAATATTATTCCAAAATTTTTGTGTTCATTATATTAAACTGGTCTAAATCCTAAATTAAGGAAGGAACGTTGTGAAATTATATATTTTCGGAGTTTTTTCCAGGTTTTAGTTTTTCCTTGAGTTACAGAAACTTTAATTATCATATGGTATAATTTGATTGGAAAAATTCAATTATTTTAGTTAATCTTAAAAAATTGAATGAAACGCTAACAAGGGAAAAACAATGCAATAAAAGTTAACACAAAGTTTAGAACCCATTTTTTGAACTTGTTAAGGTGTAATAAATTTGGCTTTAATTAATTCGGCATACTTAACCTGACCATTTCGGTTCCATTGTGGGTGAAAAGAAAACAAATTTATAAATCTATCTGAAAAGTTTTAAAGTTTATTACAGTTACATAAATAAAATAATGGTTTATATTATTTTTTACGTGGAAAGAAGTGAAGACATCCTGAAATCTAAAGACGAAACGTCTAATCTTGAATTAAAATTCTCTATTTGGCACTTTTAGCCAATCATTGAATTTTATTTATGAAATTACATAATATTAAAGGAAATATTTTATATTCATATTCATAATGTTTTATTTATATTCATAAATAAAACATTAGAACAATAACTATGTTATTAAAAAAATGGAACGACACGCCGAGTTACTTCCTAGCATTTCTTGCTACGTTTAACACTATTTTACACTATCTTTGAGCTAAATTTAAAATTTTTTATTTATACCGTAGTTTTGTACTATATGTGAACAAGTTTCAGATTTTTATCTAGCCCAACAGACATATAGCGTCTCAATAATGGAAGAAAATTGAAAAATCCAATTTTTAAGGGTTGTGATTTGTAAAGGCAACGTCATTTACTATTGATAATTGATATAGAGTAACTACACTATTATCTGTAAAATCACGGAAATTTTTGAGGTTCGAAAACTGTTTCTTCTAGGAGAAATGAGCCAACGAAATTTAAATTTCTTCATTTGGAATCGACAACTTCGTCGTTCACCTAGAACATGATGAAACAAAATTAGGTTAGTAAATCTGAGTTTAACTTGTAGGTCTTAATTTACTGAACACGATTCAGTTTATTTGAAAAGGATACGTCAACACAGCCATGGATAATTATAATTATAATTATAATTCATAGATACCTGCAAACGCGAAAAACGGCTGCGCGCTAAAACGAAAGAGGCGGCCATTTTTGAACCGGATAGAATGTAAATAAAAAAATATTATTTTTGAACGGCCAAAACTTGAGGGAATGCACAAACAAAATATTAATTTTTTCTGGGATGGTGCGGCAACCCATTTCCTTTATTCTGGATTGACCCAAATATTTGGATTTCTTCGAATGCACGGTTGTACTTAAATCAATACATTTATTTGACTCTTGATTAATTATTTTCAGAATTCGAGGATAATGAGCACAGTCGGAGAGGTCTTTAAATTATGAAAGAAAAAAAACTATATTGAAGCCAGAGAACATTTTAAAATACAACAGGAATTCCAGAAGGAATGATATCGCAAACTTGTGAACGGCTGCATTTTACGAACAGGAAAGAAGTGGGACGGACAGAGGAATTAGAGGAAATGCAATGGCCACAATTAGTTGCTAGCGATACTTTAGGAAGCGATATAGAATGTCAGAGGTCTCGTTCTGATGACGTCACGTAGCTATCGTGGAAAAATAATCAGAGTTTCTTAGGAAGATAATCCACCCGCTGACAGAGATAAAACAACAAAAGTATCGAGTGACTGTTGTTATCTCTGGAATATGAGTGTTGTGAAAGTAAATAGTTATTGGATACTTTTCCACTTAATGATGCGTAGTTGTTTGTGTTTTTCAAATCATCTGGGTGGTGAATATTTAGATATTTTATTCTGAGAGGAAAAAGCTCTGTCTCGTCGGACGATTTTGAATTGTATGAGTTTTGGATATTTGTGTTCGTATCGACTCGAGTCGTCTTTCAAGCGAGAAACCTTGAGTGTCTCGGACAAACCACAACTCGTCAGAGATGACGCGTAGCAACTCTCTGTCTTACCAAACCGACAGCCAACCCAAAGAGGACAACGATTTACTAAAGGCAACTAAATAACAGAGACAATGGTAAGGAACGGAAAAGTTACGAAGAATTGTTACATGTCATTAACTGCTGTTGAGATAATCAGCGAAGAGTTTTGACCAATTACTACAGGTAACAGTGACAATAATTTTATTTTTTTGGTTGAAACACACAGCAGCTTTCAATATTCAATATTCAGAGATTATTCGACTAACGCCTAACATTGTACAAATTGTATTTTAATTATTCATATCTTATAACGTCCTTAATGTAAAAAATAAAATAAAATCTTACCGGTTGTTCAGACAGTTATTATTATTTTTATTCAACCAACGTTTCGGCGCATATTCGCCTTAAATTTCCAATTATTGTGCAAACAGTGGCTAAAAAATGTTCTTAGTACTGCCTCGGACCTCTCTTTGAGATAAAGAAACTGGCGTTTAGAACAATTTTATATTTATTGTTAATAACTGGACGTAACAATAATTGGATGGTAATTAGTTAAACCTGAGGAAGGTGTAAAATGCACCAAAACGTTGTTTAAATAAAAAAAAAACAGTCTCAAAAAAACAAGTCGGAAATTATTTTATTTTGATTTTTAATATCAGATGTTAATTGGTACAATATTTATCTATGTAAATGAAACGCATTATTAGCGATTTTGGTTTGGTCAAGAGGCAACTCCCGTTTCAAAGAATAGGAAGGGACTTGAAAAAAGGGGACGTGGAAGGTACAACAAGGTAGCCAAGGTTTGACTGGAGCCCCGGGCCTAAAGAGATGCAGGGAACACCCTCGAATACCTGTATCAGGTACTATTTTGTACTATTCTCACATGACGGAAGATGAGTTAGCGACGGGACCCGTTGGTGGCGGGGCCCGATTCTGTCCAATAAAAAATATTATCTGTCCTCTCTTTGCGAGGAGCCATCTGCCCCACTCCACCGACGAGAAAAATAACATCTTCGTTCACCATCCGATCCCGACAAATCCTCAATGACTTGGGTCAAACCCAAGTCGTGCCATCGTGTCGGAGTTTTATTAGAATTGTGTGTAGCCTATAACTTCCCGTGCCGCCAAATTACGCATGTAGCTGTGCTTTACCATTACAACACACCCAAAATTATTTGAAGGCGTATATGTGTAGCTACACACAATATTTCACGATAATCAGACCAAAGAGTTGGTTCAAGTATATTATCATTATAAATATAATTTACTGTTTCTCTGTATTTCTCTGAATGTATGTGCTTATTTAAATTACCAGACGATTTATTGGCTCGATTAAGAAACTGAGTTATCGCGGCGGTGGTTATGACTTCAAAAAGTATTGGTAGTGAAACAATAAATCTTCAAAAAAAGAGTGCTGAATATTTATTTAGTGTTGATAAAGAGATTACTGCCGAATTAAATATTGGTTCATATATATTATGGTCGTTCGGATTATATCTGTTACCCATTATTGCATAGAATTTGATATGCTTTATTGTCTTCATGTCCATAAAATGTTTTCATTCTCTATCTTATAAAGGGAAAGGCGTAAAGTGATAACATAAAATTTTCTATCATTAAATGTGTAAGGAGAATATACAACTACCACTTGGATCTATAAAGGGATAGGTCTGGAAGCACCCCCAATAAGTCAGTCACGGTACACATTGTAACGATCAAACACATCTGCTCGAACGTCAGCGGTTAGGAGTCAAAAGGAAAGAGACTTTATTTGATAAAGAGGGGTAGTAAAACCCAGTCATAAGTTCACCAGTGAAAATTGACCCCCGAACGTTGGAATGTGGAGATGGAGAGGGGAGAGTCAAACTTTATTCCCAGAGAACCGTAGCGATAAATCTGATTGGTTAATATCCATCCCTGCCACCTTCGGAAAATGAATTAAAGAAGTGGGGAAGAAGTATTAAAAACCCTTGCAGACGGGGACAGGGAGGTATAAGAGAGATTGAGGAGACAGAATCATAAAGTAGAATCAGAAGGCAGATCGTGGATATGAGAGGCAGATCGTGGGTACGATAGGAGATGGTCAGACGAGGCTAAAACTGGAAATTGTCCGAACCACGGACAATAGGATCGGTTGCGAGGCGTGATCGAGACGACACAAGTAGGAGGAAATAGCAGCGAGGGGGGATGCTGGCACGTCCATTATGCTGACATGGTTATTACCTCTGTAACCGTTTTGCTGATATCCTATACTGCCAGGTCAGAGTAGATTTTGTGTGAAATATTTCCGCTCCGTGAGAAGGCCCATAAAATACAACCCTGAGTAAAAGGATTTACAATTTTTAGTTGTAAGAATTAGTTATCTGTATTACATTTTTGTAAAAGTATGTATAATGTTTTATTATAGTTATTTGCTGGATGATAATGTTAAAAAGAGAAAAGTGTAAATTTTTTTGTTAAGTTATTAATTATAAAGTAAATTGTTTATTTTTTGGTGATTATAACATGCAATGGCATGCTTGTTATTTTGGTCATACTTCCGTCTTGCCGTAGCCGCACGGAGAGATTTCTTCGTTACAATTAAATTTGCCTGTATTTATTGAACGACCATGTCGTAATTTATGTCTCAAAAAGTTTCTTTCGTTAATAATTGTTCATTTTTCAATTCGCGTTAAATTTTTTAATCATATTTTCACTCAATCTATCACTATCAATGTAATCGTAGTTGTTTTGCCGATAAACTACAATACGACATAACAGCGAGGAATAATTTGAAACCTTTACATTCTTAATGAAACATTCGTTTGACTTGTTTTATTTTAAAATTTGAATAAGTGCCGCGGTTCGTTTGTTGTTCATTCTATTCCTCTAGCTTCTCTTAGACATTTTTATTTTCCAGTCTGGTAAACTAATGACCTGATTTCGCTCTTGTTTTGCGGAGACAACCGCTTCTTCATTGCGCAATGAACCGGTTGTTAAGACTGTCTGTTCGTTAGGTCACTGAGAATTCTCGGTTGTTAAGACTGTCGCTAAAACATTCTGTGAGAATCGTTCTTTCTATCGGCAGTCTAAAGACTTGACAGTGTTTTTTGGAATAAGTGTTGACGTCCTCCATACGACTCCTTCACGATTGTTGATTCAGCAAGAAAAACTTCTATTCCCGAAAATGTTTTAAAACAGTGCGTCAGTTATTTGACCAAAGAGAAACCTTAGATGCTCATCCTAATCAATTACCTTTCGAGCAACCTGTAAAAGAAAAACAAATTTGGGGCTTCTGGAAAGGAAGACTATTTGTTATTTTGCTATCTGTCTTCCCTCCGCTGTGTAATGGTGGCTCCATGGAGGACTGATGGCAAAAACAAATAAATCTAAACAACAGTTTATAACGATTTACTTTCCTTCCTCCCGCAGAGAAGTATTTATCAACTGTGAATATTTTCACAGCTTATCCTTATAAGAGTTTTCTTAGGTTTGTTTCATATTATAGAAAAGTCATTAAGTGTCCAGCTGGATGTTTGAGATTTTTAAATTTTGTATTATCCTAATCACTGACTTATCTTCCTAGATTCCCTGTTCCATGAGAGCTTTATCCATCCATTTTATATACTTACCATTTTCCTCAATCAAATTCTTCATGACCTCATTGGTTTGACTTAAATTGGCATATGAATGGAACCGGGAGTGGATATGATACATGAGAGTGGCAGCGAACTGAGTTTAATTTTTGGTCCTGTCGTTATTTTTCTATCCTCCTATCTTATTACTTTCATAGCTTTAGAGTCCTGGAGAAAGAGTTCAGTATGAGGATTAATTGAGGGAAAACTAAGGTAATGGAACATAGTGTGGGAAATAAAAAAGGGTGTTAGATTGGGAAGGGATATTTTCAAGAAATTCTGCTACTTGGGAAGCATAATAAGTAGGAATTGTAGAAGTATAATAGGCACAGAGAGTAAGATAGCACAGGCAAGGAAGGCTTTCGCGAAACCGAGGAATTTACTTACGGTTAAAGATAAGTGCGAAGATTAGGAAATCATTGCTAAAAATGTCCGTATGGAGTGTGGCGCTATATGGGTGCCAAACGTGGACGATAGGAGTTGGGGAAAGGAAAATAATAGAAGTCTTTGAAACGTGGTGCTATAGGAGAATGCTGAAAATCAGAGAAAGTTCTTAACAGAATAGGGGAAGAGCGAACAAAATGAAGGACGTTGTTCAGGAGAAGGTATAGGTTAAATACGCCATGATGTGTGGGGTAAAAATAGAAGAATGTGGCCAAGGATAGAATACGCTAAACATATTAGGGAGGGTGCGGAAATGAAAAGGCTTGTGCAAGATAGGTCAGCATGGAAGGTCGCATCAGATCAGTCTTTAGAGTAACTTTTATGTTATACAAACACTTTTATACTGTGCCTTCCTTTTACTGTAGTGTGATTATTGTGATCGGGTAACGGTCACATTACCTCGTCACCCTGACATAAACAGTTACTTTTCCAAGAAGCTACATCCTCAATTTTAGAATGTATTATCCATGGGTTATCGTAGACCACAGTCCTTCTTTCTACCTTCCTGGGAACAGTTAAGAATAAGAGATGACGAGAGGCAAATTACTGAAGCCGCAGTACCATTACAGATAATGGGTGGGAATGATTTGCAAAGCAAGGAGCGCGGAAAAGTGCACGGAACGAACAACCTTGAGACGTACAAGAGGTGATGTTTCCAAATAACTTAAAGCGTGTCATGGACGTAGACTCGTTCCCACGTTTCAATGTCTCATTCCTCCAGCCAAAGACGTCCACACTTCTTCTCAGACAGACACAATGGGGGCGGGCAACAAGGTTGTATGAGGACATAGCTCCTGTTGACACAAGACTGCAATGTCTACATTATGAATCCATTAGCCACGGGTTTCACATTCCTCCATCTTTGAAGTAACCTAGAATGTCGATCATGGACCTTGAAGAGATCATCGTCGAAAGGGCCCGAGTCCTGGATCTATATAGGGCCAGAGGTCGAATATATGACACTGGCATGGAAATGGTAAACCAAGGTCACATCAACGGTAAGTCACAGTTGATGGCCTGTATCACATCCATGTGACAGCGAAAGGTGACGGTGGCCTCCACGGACGTTCACACGCTCCATCAAGCGCATTGCCGCATTAATTGTTGCCAAAGACAAGGAAATGAAGCAGAGTGATCCTGATGGAAGACGAGATAGGATTTTTGATGAAGCGTTGTCGAAAACCTTCTGTTTTCTGCCAAAACATTGATGCTGAACCATTTATGATGAGACGCTTCAACCATTTTCCCAGGATTTTCTTAAGCCCTCAGATGTGCATTACGGAGGCTGCTGATGCCATCTCTTGGTAAAGGTCTTGTCATTGACCAAGAAGACTGATAACATAAATCCAATAAAGGTGCAGAAAGCAGCGAAAATTCTTCCAGGTGATAATCCAAGCTCGCGTTGGCGGAATAGGGAAAATACGCTTGTCTTGAAGAATCAACACAACAGTGGTAAATTCAATGTTGGTTGTCTGCTTTCTTGGAGCTTATAAAATAATTGCTTTCAATATTCTGCAAAAACGTATGAACAGACCGACCGATCGCGGAAGTATGTCCACATTCCTCCAAGAAATATCATTATTTTTTATAAAATTTATTACTTAATTTGTTAAACTATTTTTTTTCTTTCTCCATGGCTCTACAGCCCATTGAGGGCCTGGGCCTACCGAGTCGACTGCGGACTGTCATCTTGCATGACACATTCCGAGTTTGGAGTGACAAGTGGTCAGCGTATCGATCCTCCAACAGTTTTAATACCGGTCTTCGTGACCAGGAAGACGCAAATATCCGAGCCCATGCCAGGATTCGAGCCCGGGACCTATGGGTTGTGAGGCAGAAACACTAGCCACTACACCACATGAGGTCGGCTTTGTCATATACCGAAATAATAAATAATATCTCAATAAACACACGAGTTGGGTCACACTCACGACTATCATTTTGTTATCGGAACAACGCCTTCCGTGACCCAAAGGTTCTCTCGTTATTTCAACACTAGCTGGGTGCCCGGCGATGCCCTATAAATTTTACATTAGTCCGTAACGCTGTTTAATTCGACAGTGTTCTCTTTGTCAACATGTGATTGAATCAGCAGCGAGAACGTCAAATTAAAAAAAATAACATTTTAACGCCCCCTGCAATAGACGTTTCACTTGGTAAGGTCCACCACCAATTGTTGGAGTTCATTAATACTTCTGTTAATTTGACCATGTAATTATTCTTATTTTTATTTACTTTTATTAAATTGAAATCTATCATTTTTATATTTTAACGAAATCTTCAGTACCAAAATTATAATTATTTTTAATTTTTTGTATAGTTACCTGATGAACAAATATGGATGAAACGTTATCTTTCAGTCTTCCGCGAAAAACCTGACCCATGACTTTAAATATTTTGGTAGCTTTGAAAACAATAATGGCCCGATTATAGAGCCTTGTGGAACTCCAGGCGTTACAATGCCTGGAACCAAAAATTGTTCTCCAGATTTGACTTTTTGCGATCTGTTGCTTAAAAAATTTTCTGACCGTAATACCACTCTTTTATCTATACCTGTTTTATTTAATTTATCCGATAGGGTATCGCGAGGCACTACATGAAAGGCTTTGGTGAAGTCTGTGATGACCCTATATATTCTACCCTCATCATCTACTTCATCTGAAATAGGTTTACCATTTGGCTTTCACAAGTGAACCCTTCCCGATAACCATTCTGACCACTAAACAACCATCCGTTTCTTTCAAGTTTAGATCTGAAGTAGGCTGCTCCAATAGATGTTTTGCTGACAACTTGGTTGGGTATTATTTTATTAAAGATCTATTTTCTATGCATAAACTAAATGTACCGTAAAACATAATTTTACGTAAACTGCAGCGGATTTCAAGTCTTGATTGACTAATTATCAAGAAAAGCCATAGATGTGACGTAAGAGAGACAAATTCATGATGTCATAAACACGACCCACCCCCCTCCTTCTACCTATTTTTTTGGGTAGGGTCGATCGCTGATGGTACAAGATTGATGACTAAGATGCTGTAGAACCTGATCCTCCAGGTCTGTCTGGTATACGCACATATCGCGTCTGTTACTCCACCTGAAAAGACACAAACATTGTCAGGGCCCTCTACCGTTTCCATCTGAGGACACCATCTTGGCTCATTCCTGGAATGAATACCTGGACCATTCCGTTTCTACAGTTCTCTAATCCAAACACCCAATCTACAACGCAAAATAAACAGACTGCAACTGCTACGAGAAAATGACCTCAGAGCCACCTACGATGCATTTCCGGACACATGTTGATATGACCTTTTCCCCACCAATTACACAGTCAGGAAGAACTCCCTGCCGGTGTAATTAGCATTCGCCTTGTATAAATTAAAAGTTGAAATTTTCTACGTAGTTGTGCCTCGAGGCTTCATGTGCGTTGTTTCCTTTCTAGGTGCTGCCTTCCATTATTCATATTAATAAATAATGAACTCCAACAATCAGTACAAATAACATCATGGGTGCCACATGGAAATGTTATTGGGCCTTTTGTTTTTCTCTTAGCTTACATAAATGACGTGACAAAATTCCATTCTGATGACTGTTAATTTATACAAAATTAAATCATGATGAAGTTGTAACTGTTGTCGCTGTTAAACAAAAATTATAAATGAAATCATCTAAGAGCAAGGCAATTTAATTTACTAAAATTAGCAACTTACTGAAAGAAAAATACAGATTAGGAGACGATGAAATACGGGAGGAGAAAATCTGTCAATATTTGAAATTATAATTAGTACAAAATTTAAATTGGGGCGATGAAATTAATATAGAAGGGATTGAGATGTTTACTCTCCGTAGATATAGCGGTGAAGTATGGAGCGGAGTGTTACCATCAATATAGTACACGCTTAGGAAAAAAATAGAAAAAGTTTTTAAAATTATTCTATACATGGCGTATATCTAATTCCTTCTTACAAAAGCTTTCAGACAGGCGAAAACGACGAAGGCATGACGTTATTTTAAGTCTAAAAAAGAACCTGGCGTAAACTTAAGTAAAAAAAACGAATATTAGTGGCAAATTGTATTTTGCGGAACGACCACGCATATAAAATCAAGCAACCCAAAGGAAGTAGCAACAATGAAGCCGCCATCGTAAACTTACTAATTTTCATTTCAGAAATGACATCTAAGTATAAGTTTTCTGTAAGGCAAAAATGTTAACAGTGAAATTGAAAAATGTATTAAGTATTTCTTTTTTAAGAACTTTCCACTCGCGTCCCACGTCCATCTAGCCCTCATTAACTCCATTTTACTCCTTCCTACGTACCTTTAACCCGTCGCTAAGATATTTTTATAGAGTGTAACGCTCTGTCGGTGGAGGGCCGAGGTACCCCGTGACGTAGGAGGTACGGTGGAGGGGAGCGAGCGTGAGGCGTGAGCGTACTGAAGGGAAGCTTTCTTCTTAATTTGGTTGAGGGATGTATTCAGCTAGTGGGGAAACAGTGGAATCCAGGGTATCACACGTTTCAATGAACTTTTCTTTATTTTTTTCTTGTTAAGTGAATAGACTTTTGATATTATATTTAAAGTGATCTTGTACTTGCATTACCCTATCTTAAACGTGACAACCCGAAGAGCTATAATACGATGGCATCTATGCATATATATATAATTCTAATATTACAAAAGTAAATAGCACTAAAAGAAGCAAGTATTGTACTCTTGTAAATAACCTGTATTTAAGAAATTATTGTAGCTTAACCTGACGAAACCGTAATTGTCGCTGATAACCCCCAGGTTGATCCGACATTAAGCCTAAATAAGTAAAATATAGATGTCAGAGGACAGAAGTATTGAAGTTATGTTTTGTAAATAGAAACATCAGCGTTTGGAATAGTTTACCCGTAACACTGGAAGGACTGACATGTAATTAATCCAGTGTAATTAATGCTATCTGACTTTTGCTTTTCAAAGGTTAATTGATGTAAAGTAGCAAGCACTGGGCTCTTGCCAATTTGTAGTTTTTGAATAATAATTTACAGTCTTCGAGCGTGGCTTTCGTCTTCGTATTCTTTGTCTTGTTGTTGTTGTGGTATTAAGTACTCAGACGGGTCTGATGCACCTTAATCTTCTTAGTGTATTCCATCCCTCTTCTGTTCATACCCCACATACTTCCCTCTAATACTGATTTTACAAGACCCTCACGTCTAAAAACGTTCTCTCTTCCCCTAATGTGCTTAGAACTTCTTCGTTAGTGATTCTATCCACCCATCTCATTTTCAGCATTCTTCTATAGCACCACATTTCGAAAGCTTCTATTCTTTTTCTGTCTTCTACTCCTACCGTCCACGTAGCAGAATTCCTTAACTACCTTAGAAATATTACTTCCTAACCTAACACCCTTTTTTCTTCCACTGTTTCACATAGTACACTACATCACCTTCGTTCTCCCTCAATTGATCCTCATGTTGTACTCTTCCTCCAGGACCAAGTTCGTGCCATTTATTTTGTTGTCCAAATCTTCTTCTGACTCCCCTAATACTATAAAACCTTATGGTTTTTATTGATTTCCTTTTAATATTCGTTTTTAACTTTCTTCATCACCTGTTCTATATATAAGTTAAACAGCATGGGCATCTTTGTCTTTACTCTTTTCTCGATTTTTGCTTTCTTTTCCTGCCTTCAATTCTAATTACTGCTCTGTAGAGGTCAAGTATAACTCTTCTTGCATATTTTTTTTTACTTTGTTACAATTGAATCATTAATAGTTTCAAAATTGATTAGATCTCTGCTCGGTCTCCGAACGCCGAACAATATAATCCTTGCAGCAGCTGACAAGAAAAGTCAAAGAAAAGGAATGCCTATCTATCAAGTCTGTCAAAAATAAGGCCTAAACGCGTGTTCCTTGAGCAGCATAATAACTAGAGTAGGATATCACAGGCAAGAAAGGCTCGCGCGAAAAAAAGGAATTTACTAACGGGTAATATAAGTGTGAATATTAGGAAATCATTGCTAAAAATATTCGTATGGATTGTGGCGTTATATGCGTGCGAAACGTGGATGGTGGGAGTTGCAGAGAGGAAAAGAATAGAAGCCTTTGAAATAGGAGAACGGTAAAAATTATATGGGTTAATAGAATCACTAACCAGGATCCTATAAGCAGAATAGGGGAACAGCAAACAGTATGGAGGACATTAATCAAGAGAAGGGATAGATAAATAGGTCACGTCTTAAGACATGAGGGTCTTAAAATTAGGATTAGAAGGAAGTGTGTGGGGTAAGAACAGAAGAAGCGAGTCCATTGACGGAAAACGATAAGCAGATTAGGGAGGATGTAGGATGTGGTAGGTATGCGAAATGAAAAGGCTTGCGCAAGATAGGTTGGCAGGGATGGTTGCATCAGACCAGTCTTACGTCTGAATACGACAACAAAAATACACACCTAATTTATTTATCTCGGAGGAATTACTGGAAAATCAGAAGAAAATTACGAAATTTTTTGGGAAGTATCTCTAGGGATGATATTTGTGTGTCTTTTCTTTAATACTTTCGTAATCTACGTCTATTGTTACAGTAGAAGCGGTTTATTATGGGTCTATTCTCTAATAGATGCGACAATACTAATGGTCAAACGATATTTTCGGGACGACGTCGACTCTGACGAACGAGTCTTGTACGAAAATTCCCATCTTCCAGCCGGAAATACATCTTTTGAACAGAAATTTTGTAAATATAGAAAAAATATAGGTCACCCTGTCATTGTTATTCGGACCGAAAGCGCGAGTTATATAAATATTTTATTTGGACGCAGGTTGAGTCGACTGACTTGTGTAGCACAAAGGTTGGGATTTAATGGCTGCCTTTTTTTCACATCGAACTTACAAGCTATCTACTTTCAACAACTGTCCCGCCATCTTTGCACACATTGAATTTTCCTAACAGTCGTTTCCTTTCATATCCGAGGAAGAACCGTCACATGTCCGAGAAGGTTGGTAAGAGAGAGGGAGAGTCCTGAAGAGTGTCCGCAGAGTGTAACGCAAAGCTTTCTGCGTAGGAATTCAATTGGTGGTACTCCGTGTGACCTTGATACGCCGAGGAACGACCAGTTGGCAAGGAAACACATTTTAGCAAGCCGCAAAAATTTTCCTGTGCTATAGACACTCATATGCTCACATCTCTCTCTCTCTCTCTCTCTCTCTCTCTCTCACGGGAACCCGGAAAAATAAGGAACTACAACACCAACGAAACATTGAAAGTTGGATTCTTCTCATGGAGTGTTTCGAGTTTGGACGAAGTTCCGCCAAAAAAGGAAGAAATTGCAACGAGGAAGAGGATGAAAGGTTCATTATGACGACACGACAATTACCCCTGCAATTGTTTGCTGATTTCCTATACTGCCAGGTCCGAGTATATTTTGTTCTGTGAGAAGGCCCATGCGGACCCTGAATTTAAAGATCGAGAAATGTTATATTTAATAAATTAATTTGTATAATATTTATGTAACTATACATGTAGTGTTTAAATAAGAAATAATTACCTGATTATTGTTTAAATATGAGAAACTTGTAATATTGATGTAAATTTGTTAAGGATAAAGTAAATATTTTTCTTTTTTATTATAATAGTTCATTCGTAATATATTAATATTCCACAAAAATAATAATATCCCTCCATTCATTTCAAATTCAAGTATACTAACTTTGGTATAATATCCCAGGCCTAGTTTACAGACACATTTAATTCGAGATAAAAGTAGCACAAGAGGGTTAGATAAATCATTATAAGTCGAATAAATTAACATACAATAACGTTCTTATGTAAGTCATCTGACGTTTCGTCACCATGTTTGAGACATTATTTAAAGATAAGTTTATACAAAACAAACAGAGGTCAAATAATTTAACTGAAACGCCACAGAAATACTCCTTTGTATATGTATTCCCGGGAAACATTGATTACGTAATCACGGTGCATATCCCTAATATTTTATAATTCCGTTTGTCAAAGTTCAATTTTTTTAGTCAAATAACGTGCTACAACTACAAATGAATAAAGTTAACATGCATTCAAACAATATATTAAACAAAATGACATATTTTCACTCCAAAAATTTACCAATCAACAGACATTGCCAAAAAATTATTACTGATATTCAATATAAATATTTCTCTCTACATATTTATCCTTAACAAATCGTTTCCTTCATAATATTTTCCATTCAGCAAAAAAATATTTCTATATCTACTACTTGGAATTTTTCATCCAGAGTCCTTATACATAAATTTGAAATGAATGGGGGATATTATTATTTTGGTGGAATATTAATACAAAACGAATAAACTATTATAATAAAAAAGAAAAATATTTACTTTATCCTAAACAAATTTATATCAATATAACAATTTTAACATATTTAAAATTTCTTATTTAAACACTTCATGTATATTTACATAAAAATTTTACAAATTAATTTCTTAAAAATAACAATTTTCTATCTCTAAACTCAGGGTCCGCATGGCATGGTCCTTCTCACAGAGCAAAATATTTCATACAAAATCTACTCGGACCTGGCAGTAACGTAAATCAACAAACAGTTACAGGGGTAATTGTCTTGTCGTCATAATGGACCTTTCAGCTTCTTCCTCGTTGCAATTTCTTCCTATTTGGTCCGTACTCCATCCAAATAGGAGCCGCCGCTGTCATCCTTCCTGGTTTAGGACAATTTTCATTTTGTCCTCGTCTCCTTGGACCACCTGAACTATAACGTACATCATTTGCTCGTCTCCACAACCTGTCAATAATTTCCTCTGATCACCACCCTCGTCTCCACAAACTCCCTTGCCTAAATTATAATCATCAGTCTCGAAATTTGCGCAAAAAAATATCTCTGCCAGTAACTATTCCCCACCTCATTATTCATATCGAGAAAGTGGCACGGATGGATATTAGCCATTCACATTTATGGTTTCTCTTATCTGGGAATAACAGTTTGCCCCTCTCTCCCACGGTTTTTGGAAACGCCTCCAAATCTCACCACCGTTGGGGAACAGCCCAGGCGCACAGTGATGTCTCATGGTTCTAATATTGTCTCCTTTCTTTTGACTCCTCACAGTCAAAGTCCGAGCAAATGTGTTTGACCGTTACAAGTTTCATACAGCGAAATGAAACTACTAAAATTAATATATGTAGTGTTCATATTATTTTAGATCAAAGAATATTATATATATAAATGAAAATTGGAATAAATCAACTTTACAGTTGTTATTTGGTAGGATACAATTTATTAACCAAATTCTTTTTATGAAACAAGCCTTTTTAAGATTAAAAATATTCTTTATACAATATTTACAAAAATATAAAATAACATAAAATGAGAGCTATTATTGGCTCGTATTTAAGTTCGGATTGAAGAAAAAATGCCCTACTTGGAATTTTCAGCACGAGGAAATGCAAAGGAAGGTTACAAAGAGAATAATTAGCGTCCTTCTTCTTTGTCTCTTAAACTCGCGGCTCATCCTCCGTACTCGAACCGGTCCCCACAGATACCTCTTGACTTCCTTGTTTGGAAAATTAACACCTTGCTAATTTAATCTTCTTACATATTGACACGGTCAAAAGTAAACATTCCTCCCTGGATAATTCAATTCAAGACCACTCCACAGATCTAAACAGTCTCTCCGTTCTGCAATGGGTCACCGCTCTCCCCATCAATCACGCTCTAGGTCCTTCACGGTACATTATCATCCAACTGATCATTGTAAATTGCCAATTCAATTTTATTAATTCCCGTTGTAATAAATTTTCCCCGTTCCATTATTTAATTCCCCTCGAACCAAAATGACATACTTTAGAAATTTAGAGGAGCCATTCACCCTACATACCACCAACTTTTGGGGGAAAATACCATGACTCCTCGAAGCCAAGTGTCACGGAGTCTCAACGATTTTAGAAAATCCAGACAGGCACCAAAATGTCTACGTTTAATTACCTTGTTTTTGGGTTCTTCTTCAATTTCTCTCAAGCCGACCGCCAAATTCCGCATTCATCTGAGTTTTACCATTACAACTAAGCTTGGTGGTGTACACTTTGTTCTATACTTTCTTTTAAAAATTTACAAGCAAGTACTCTGAGCTTTTAACATTTGATGAAATTATCTGATCAAAGTTCTTAACATGGTGTCGAAACTTCATATGAATCACATAAATACATTATGGTCTGTAATGGGTCTTTAATTTATTCTATTTAAATATTGTGTAAAAAAGATATATAAATCGTCGTAAGTTTCAAATGAATAGTCATATATGTCTGTCAGATAAACATAACTGAACATTAATAATATTATAATAGTAAATAAATTAACTTTTGATATTCAACTGAACAAATGAAATAAATTACGGAGCAATTTATGCGGTTTTTCTTTTGTCTTGGATTAAACGACGTTTCGTCACCACATTTGGGACTTCTTCAGGTGTTAAACTTTTATGAAAGATACTTATGCCAGATGTAGAGATATTTATCTTTGAAGACTCGTTCAATCAAAATCAAAACTTGTAGTTAATTTATTTCATTTAATTATTATAATGATTTTAATAGGGCAATCTATAAAGTTATATATTTTATGTTTCTTTATCTGAATGAATAGCAGCTGTTGACGTTAATATGAATTATTTAAATCTCTTCTCATTTTTACATTAATTTATTGTTAGATGATGTTCTAAATAACGTTGAGTGTCTTGCTCCATCGTGGCTCAGGATTGAACTTGTTCCTTGGAAAATGTAGCTTTTTGCGATTTATGAGCAATAGTATTTGTTTATTTTATATTCTCCAGTCACAGTTTGTGAAGGTTCTCCGCGAAAAACACTCGTAATTCCCAATTACGTTTCTCGAACTCTGGTTATATTTTTTGAATTATTATTACATTATCTGACTGTTTAGAACAAATAAATAGTAAATCAACGTATGAGTCTGAACAAATTTAATATAACATTTATTGATATTAGTTTAGTAACTTTGTTAACACAACGTTTCGTTCCTCAATTTGGAACCTCATCAGGTAAATTTTAACTATAAATATACAAAAGATTATTTATTATATAATGTGTATAATTTCGTGATTCCGTAAGTAAATAATTTTTAATTCTACATTGTAATGTTCATATTATATTGTAAATTTTTTTTGCTAAAACTTACCAGGTGATGTTCCTAATTGAAGAACGGAACGGCGTGCTAATCATGTTAATAAACAAAACTATTTATTTAATTTGTTTCGTCTTAAAGTCTACTCATTTATTGTTATTATTATTTTCCTATAATTCTAGTTTCTGAGCGAAGATGAGAAGATGGAGGAAGAACAGAGTAAAACAGTAGATGTACAACAGGGAAACGTATCAAGAGGAAAGAGGAGAAACAAAATGACGAGAGATAAATGAAACCAGACAGGAAGCTTTATTGAGTGAAATTGATAGTGACGAAGTAATAAATCACCCTTAAAGGGGTAGTGCACACAAAACGTAAATGTAGAGTGCAGATAGAAATTACTCCTACGTTTATACCAGCAAATAAATTAACTACAAGATGGATGTGAACACTTAAGTAGAGTTGCCACCGAAAATAAATAATGTGGGTTTAGTTCTGATCCGAAATAAAATTGAGAAAACACGCACTTCAGTCAACGGAAGGACGTGGGACCATTTGCGAAAACCCGGCCTACATGATTCAGGTTTCCATATGTTATGCCACTTGCATCACATTTAAAAAACCTTTGTTTTTCTTCAAATCCGTTCTTGTGCTCATATGGGGAAGTAACAACAAAGTGATTTATTCTCAAGTAGATAATATATATTTTTAAAGCAACAGTGTAGTCAAACTAATGAACAAAAATTAAAATAGAATTACAACTTAACACGAATATAGTATATAGGAGCTACAAATAGAATGCGAGTTAAGTGATCAGTTTGGCTCCCGTAAGAATGTAGTGACAAGAGAAGAAATATTGACATTGTGTCTAATTTTAAAAGGAAGGTTCCGAAAAAGAAAACAGATTTAGAAAAAGCGTTTGATAATTTGAACTGGAACACACTACTAAGGATTCTGAAGAGCACAGGAATAATATATCGAGAAAAAAGGGTTTATACATAACCTCTATAGAAGGCAGTCAAGAGTAATTAGAATTGAAGAGCAAGAAAAGAAAGCAGAAATTAAGAAAGGAGTAAGACAAGGAAAGAGTCTGACACCTATGCTCTTTAATTTATATACAGGACACGTGATGAGGAAAGTTAAAACGGAATATGGAAAAGAAATCATACTGAAAGGAAAAAGTATTAGGGGAGTCTGAAGACGACTTGGAAACCATAATAAATGGCATTAACGTGATACTAAAAGAAGAGTATATATAACGTGAGGATTAATAGAGGGAAAACAAAGGTAATGGAGTGTAGTATTGGAAACAGTGGAATAACAAGTGTTGATTGGTAGGGAAGGGATATTTAGCAGGAAATTTAGGAAGTTTGCTACTTGGGCAGAGTAATACATAGAGAAGATAGCACAGGTAAGAGAGACTTCGCAAAAAAAGAGGAATTTACTTACTGCTAATATAAATGCGCATATGAGTAAATCATTTTTAAAAATTTCTCGTACGGAGTTTGGCGTTACATGGGTGCGAAACGTGGGCGATAGGAGTTGCAGAAAGGAAAACAGTAGAAGCCTTTGAAATTTGGCGCTATAAAAGAATGTTGAAAATCAGATGGGTGGATAGAATCACTAACGAGGAAGTTTAAGCAGAATAGGGGTACTATACGGAGGACATTGATCGAGACAAGGGATAGATTAATGCACTACCTTTTAAGGAATTAGAGTCTTGTAAAATTAGCATTATAGGGTAAGAACTGATGCATTGAGGACAAGGATGAAATGCTGTAAGCAGATTATGGAGGATATGGGATGTGGTAGCAAAACGGAAATGAAACGGGTTGCGCAGGATACGGTAGCATGGAGGGTTGCATCAGACCAGTCTTAGGACTGAATTTCACTACAAGAACAATAACTCCTGCTTTGCGTATAATGTGTAATTATATGTAAGTCATTGCATGAACCAAGAATGTAATTATAACGTTTTTTATTTGTCGGGGGACCACGAATAGCGTATTCCGTTAACGTAATTCTGTTAAATAGCCTAATCTTTGATATATATATATATATATATATATATATATATATATACTAGATATATTTGTGAATAAAAAGACGATATTTGATGTTGAATGGCGTTATGAGGCGCAGTTCGGCCAACAACAATGGCTAGGCGGCTGAAAGATGGTGATTCCCGCGGGAGAGTCCCGCCGAGCGTGTATAAAAAATGACGATGGTGAACCCCCGCGGGAAAACCCCGCCGAACGAGTGTAAAAAATGAGGGAGGTAACCCCAAAATTTGTTTAAATAGGGAATTCCCGTCGAAAGAATTAAGAAGGGAAGCCGATGGGTGGGTCTCAGGCCCCAAAGGCAGGCGAGTGGCGTAGAGGACAGACTTGGATCCGAGCACCATAAGTCAGATGAGATGACGGACGAGATCAGACGTGTCCAGACGTGGTCTAATCCCTGTCAAGACGCCCAGAGAGAACGCACAAACATTCGAGAGGCGGATGTTTGTTGGCCCAGTAATTGTGGGTAAAGCTAAGTAAAAAATTGTGAAACTGCTCATTGCTCTGGATAAATAATATTTAATGATTTTTCTTTCTATTTTCAGCTACTGCATACTCCATCTCTTGAGAGACCCAAAATCCCCTGAGATTAAGTTCGTGTATTCACTTTAAATTAATAAATGAAAAATTTTAAAATTGATCATAATTTGCTCTGTTAATTAATTAATGTTTTATACCCAAAAAAGTATATTACAATATATATATATATAATTTACCTTTACAGGGGAAAACGTCCTGGAGGGTCTGACGTAAGAGGAGAGGTTTTGGTGTAACACTCGGCGTATCCTGACTTGTTCTCCTGGTCTCGAGCAAGGACATCGCGTCTTCTTAAGGAACGGGACAACTTTTAATTAAAATATTAGCATTGCGAACCGTTCGCTTTTATAACCTAATCAGCACAAAATGGGAGGTCTGAGGTTGCAGGTAAAAATGCCTGACTATATATAGAAGTAAATCGTTTCTTCTCCTTTCCCAATTTGTAAGAGGCGTTGTTAATTTGGCTTTTCCTTTACACGAATAAAGCCATAGCCATTCCATTAATTAATTAAGTGGCGTTTATTAATTAACAGCAGCGATTTCTGTTAACTGGTTCTTCAAGTTGAGTTTACTTTATTTCAATTGGGAAGTGAAAACACTAAAAGTGTTTTCGTGGTTCTGTGACAACTTAAATGTCGTTGTCTAAATTGCTAATGTGTTACGGTATTCACTCCAAATACTGGTCTGATGCATCCCTCCATCTTGCACAAGACTTTTTGTTGCTACATAACTACCGCAAACCACATCCTCCCTAATCTGCTTAGCGTATTACATCCCCACCTCCCTCTTCTGTTCTTACCCACCCCCAAATTCACTCTATTGCTAATTTTACAAGACCCTCATGTCCAAAACGTGGCATATTAATGTATCCCTTCTCTTTGTCAAAGTCCTCCATATTGTTCGCTCTTCCCCTATTCCTCGTTAGTGATTCTATCCACCCGTCCGATTTTCAGCATTCTCCTATAGCACGACATTTCAAAGGCTTCTATTGTTTTCCTTTCTGCAACTCCTATCGCCCACGTTTCGCACCCATATAGCGCCACGCTCCATACAAACATTTACATCAGCAGTAAGTAAATTCCTCTTTTGTTGCAAAGACTCCCTTGCCTGTGCTATCCTACTCCAATTATTACGCTTCCCAAGAAGCAAAATTCGCATATTGAATTCTTTCTCCAGGACCTCATTCATGCCATTTATTGTTTTCCAAGTATTCTTTTGAATCCCGTAATACAACAATATTAAAGAATTACCGCAGAGTTTTTATTTCTTCTTCTTGCAATATGATTACTTTTCTGTATTGAGTTTTAACTTTCTTCATCGCTAGTTCTATATATAAGTTTAAGACCATTGGCGACAGACTGCATCCTTGTCCTGCTCCTTTCTTGTTTTCTGCTTTCTTTTCATGCCCTTCAATTCTAATCATTACTGACGGCTTCCTGTAGAGGTTATTGATAAATCTTCTTTCTCGATATTTTATTCCTGTGTTCTTCGAAATCCTTAAAAGTGTGTTACAGTTCCCATTACCAAAGGATTATTCTAAATCTTCAAATGCCATGAGTGTAGGCCTATTTTTTCTTGTCTGTCGTATATAATTGGAAGCAGAGTCAATATTATTTCTCTTGTCCCTACATTCTTCCTGAAACCAAACTGATCTTCTTCTAACTCGAATTTTATTTGAGGTTACGTCCTCGTGTGAACTATTTTCGTATAAACATAAATAAATCATAGCATGTTAAGCATAAATATTGTAAATTAAGGATAATAAGTGTTCGAAGAAAATAAATAACACAGTAATGTACGTATTGGGGCTTTGAGAATGTATTTTTATTTGTCAAGAAAATTTATTACGGAAATTGTTGGTGTTGACGCATTTAATTCGGGAGATGAAAGGAGTTTGTTTTCCAGCGGCACCAGCGAAGATTAATGATCTTTTGGGGAGGTCCAGCGTCAACGGGAGATGAGTGAAGATCCTAATATTCTGAGGCTCAATGCACCAGTGTACAGGAGTGAGAAGGATGGGCAAATATGTTCCAGGCATAAGGATGAATCCTATTTTTTTTGGAAATATTATTTCGCAGCGAGATACATTGTGGCAGGATTATGGTCACACAGTCGTAACTTGTAAGGAAGCTTCACTTTTATGGGGGAGTGTAATTGACTTATTGCTCATTGATGAAATTTAGTGAATTACGAACTATCCTCTGGTAACTTTTGATCATTTAAAATTATCTGGGGCACTTAATTGTTAAAGAAGTGTGATCGATGAGCCATGACGAGGAGTAACTAGCTGGCTGCCCGGCGATACTCGGTAATTAATTTCGCTAGAGTATTTCATTCGACAGTAATCTTTTGATGAATGGTTTAAAAACGCCTAAGGAAAAACTTAGAACACCTTATAACTCGCATTGTGTTTGTACTATTCCGCACCAACCATGATTGAGGCAGGAGGATATCCTGCTGGGAAATGAGTGAGAGCCAAGTGGAGGTTAACTTCCTCCTTCCTGGTTTTCCTCTTTCCCTCCTCCCTTGGACTTCTCCTTTGGTCCATGACTCCTGCAGGCTGAGATGACCTTGGGCAGTTTGAGAGGTGTATGTATGGGGGTCGAAGACCTTCGGCATACGGTAAGAGTTGTCCGTTGATCCCATTGGACCAGTCGGCTAACTGCCTTTCAATACTGATCAAGGCATGGAGGCGGGTTTGTTGCTTTCCCACAACAATCCAGTCTCCGTCATCAGAGAGGCGCAGGAGTAGTAACCACTAGGGTTTTCCTTGCATCACCTTTAGGTGAAACACCGGGTAGGATCCTTACACTATAGTCTGGGGGCCCTAGTCAACCCTGGGCTACCTTGCTCTACCTACCACATCCCCCCTTTTCAAGTCCCTTCCTATGCTATTAAAGGGCAGTTGCCTGCTTCAGGATCACCCTCATGTAGCCTGTTACCCCCCCAAAAAGCACCAACCATTCGACTAGACGTCTGTGGAAGTTTTCTCCGTAGATTGACTGCGGGGGTCACCAAACTCCGTCGGGAATAACTTGTACTCTCTCTGGTTTGTTCAAAGTTCTCACATGCAGAGGCACTTTTACCTTATTCAGAAGGTGTATGTACTTGCGTTGATGACCTTGGGCATACGGTAAGAGTTGTCCGCTGATTCCCATTGGATCAGTCAGCCAACTCCATCCTAAACTTGTGAAGACAAGGGAATGCTGCGACCCCACATCAAAGCCTTCTGCCGTCATTCGGAAGGGTGTGAGGACAGTACCCATTAGCCCGACCTACATGATGCAGGCTTGTAGGGTTTTCCCTGCACCTCTATAGGTGAAACACCGGATAGAATCTTTAAACTATAACCCAGGGGGTCCTAGTCAACATTTGGGTACCTTGCTCTACCTTCCACATCCCCCTTTCTAAATCCCTCCCTATCCTATTAAAGGACAGTTACCTGTTTCAGGATCACCCTCATGTAGTATGTTAATCATGTGTCTTCTACTTTCTATTGGTATTAAACCCCTTGGAATATCCCCAATCCTATTTAGGTATTGTCAAGTCTTGAATCTATCCAGTCGCTCATTAGCTATGCGTCTTCATCTTTCTAATTGATCCTTATTTTAAAATAGGTTTAAAATCTGTTGAATTAAACCTGCTAGGTTCGATGAAAGCAAACGATTGATATTTATTTAGATGTCCCAAAAAATTACTTTATGTAGTAGCCATGTGTCTACTTAAACATGTAACTGTTCTATAAGTATTAAGTTCCACCTTAAACAAAACAATGAATGTTATGTATGTTTGTTATTATAATTTATGGAAATACAAACTTACCGTAAGAACGAGAAATACTAAGTAACTACTTCAGAGTACTTCAATCACCTGAAACTCAATAATAAATATTCAATAAAATAACGCAATTGTTATTGAGGAATACTGGTTTGAAGTTTACTTTCTGCAACGTGGTTTGTTTGATGATGCTAAAGCCGAGAGTTTTTGTGGTTTGCCGAGCGTTTCACTGAGAGCGTTACTCAGGGCTATAATGTATACATAGTGATATATTGTCACTTTGTTAATCTGTCCAATAATTTTCTTAGTCACTTAAATTTTGTATTCAAGGAAATTTAAAGATTTTGTTCATAAATGTCAGCTAAAATAAGTCTTAATGTGAACGTTCGAGATTTTGAACTTCATCTGTACAAGGGTTGCCTGGAACGAGGTCATCGCTATATGTGTCTTGTCAAGCCTTTTCCTTCCCGCATAACTAGCACATTCTACATCTCCCGTAATCTGCTTAGCGTATTCGGGTATGGGAGTTACATTTAATGAATGCGTCATCTTGGACGAACACCTGGCAGTGGGTACGGGGAGATTTGAGGTAAATGCATTTGAATAGACGTTTTGATCAAGATAGGCGGATATTCGTCAAATGAAAAGGAGAAAGAAGAACCTGAAACTAAAGAGGTAACGTCATATTCACGAATGGACTAACCCAGCGTAAGAAAAGCGATTTGAAGGGTTTTCGAACCTCTAAATACTAAAATCTGAAACGGGAATAATTCTAAAATTTTAGCTAATTTACTATATAGCGTTATATAAGCGATAACTCTCTTTATTGTAAAAATCTAAACAGTACTCTAGTCTTAATTGTGGCAGAATTTAAACCAAACACGCACTAACGATGTAACTGCAACAATTTAAATGCTTGGATATTTCAATTTTCTACCCAGTCCCACATCTTCGAATTATCCGAGTACTACTGTGTATTGTACGTGGCGGTAACTGCTAATCTTGGGAGAGTCCTGACTGCAGTCAAGACTTTGGTAAGCCTGAGGAACGCGGCTCGTATCCGCCACACGAACCCTAAGGCGTATTTTGCAGCACTGCTGATGCGCGAAGCCGTCAACTCCAGAATAATTACATTAATGGATCGCATTACAGGGCTTCCGGCAACAATCAAGAGTATCATCCTCGTGTGAGGTCAGTCTTACTTTGTGTCTGATAGCAGGTAGCATCGGCTGACCTATGAGCACGCAGCGAGTTCGCGCGCAGAAGAATTACGTTGCTAGCGAATTTTTTTTCGATCCTATTAAGAAATATTTATTTCCAAAATATTTCATATGTACCAACTTTACACACTATTCCAAGTATAACAACAAATCTATTACTTACTTCATTTGAGCACAAAATACCAATTATATTATTTATTTAGTTCAATTACAATACTTTAATTTTTTTAATACAATTACTATTCACTAGCTATGCCCGCTTCTTCTTTCACTCAGACGTAGCTCTTCTTATTTTGCCCTCAAAAAGAAACAGATACAGAATTTTGATAAAGTTAAATTCATTGACAGTATAAAAAGTCATTTATTTATGATCCCTTCAGGGCAAACCTTATAACTCGCAGTCAGTTTAAAACAGGTCCGCCCCACTTTCACAATTTTCGCAGCCAATTCAATACAAACTTCCATAGAGACAGAAACTTAAATTTAAAATTTACCTGACGCAATTACAAATGTTATATTACTATCTTCTGAATTCTGCAAGATATAGAAATGAAAAACTTCAAATTCCTGTTTCAATCCCTGGAAATTTCATTGAAAACCGCTAAGCCGTTTCGGAGCATAGATCAAAAGTATAGGCAATCCGCACTCAATTTTTGTAAACTTCGATTCACGTAAGCCAAGAAACCTTTCCCTACAATTAATATTTATATTATATTAATATCTTTTTAAATATATAGAAATGAATTATGCACGAATATTTAAGTTAAATCTGCTGCTTTTAGATCCTCAAATTTTCATTGAATTCCGTTGATCCATTTCGGAGCCTATCCGAGACAAAAATACAGGCGGGCAATCAGACACATAAATTTTATTTAATGGTTTAGAAAAGACACTTTAAAAATAATATAATTAGTGAATTAACATATAATAGTAAAGAGTAGTTTTAAAGACCCGCTATTATCTCCCACTATGGTATTATTAAGGAAGTACTGCAGTCTGGCTGTACTAGACATACTCGTATGTGCGTCTTACCCTGAGGATTATAAAAAGTAACTACTCTCCTGGTGAACTTCTGTCTATTAAATAATATTTTACTTTAACATATTGATTTTATATCAATTCAACACACAATTACCGCAAACCTTATGGTAAATAATCTATTTAATTAAATACATAATGCGAGGTTGGAGGCTCATCATAATTCCCTGGACTGTATTAATAAGAAAATTTAATATTCATTCAATATAATTTTTGTTGTAAATTGAGTATTTGCTTTAAATTTTTTTTACAAGTAATACAGGGTGTCCGATTTAAACCTATTACATTTCAACGGCCAAGAGAATAAAAATTACATTAGATATGATGGATTATTCAAACCACAGTTTGTTAACTTGTAGGAATCTGCTTAAGGTTCATAAATAAATTATTTGAGTTGTTCAGTATACCATATACTTGTTTTGCCCGTACGTTTTTAATATGGGTGATTGCAACGGAACACGCTGTTATAAAATAGAAATAAAAAAAATCCACTTCCAGACGTCACTACAAATACATATGTTACGTGAGTATAGAATTTTTGTGTAACTATAAAGCGAAAAAAATGGTATCGAATGAAAGTCAGTCTTGAAAGTATATTAATGTTAAAGATTGAACCCAAGGCCCTTGGTAGTTCGTATTATTTTTCAGCTGAGATTTTCTGAGTCGACTTCTGGGAAAGTGCGAGATTTCTCAAGTCCATCGTATAGAGACTATGTTACAATTTTACCATAAATGGACTATGTTCTGGTAATAAACTTCAATAAGCTAATAAGTCCATTATTAAATTTATTTGCAGTAGCTTTCGACTTTCGTTATCCTCATCTGCAACTGATTATTATCCTTATATTTTAATCTTAATACATCATTATAAAACAGTTTCCACTACAATTTTGTAGTAAAAAGGTTTAGTTTGCGACGGGTACTCTATGAGTTTTCCCTTTTTTAAAGTCATATTTCTGTGAATTTAGCTTATGACTAAGTCACAGATCCTCAGAAACCATCAGAACCATGAAAATTTTAAGAAATTACTTAATTGACAATCAAAACAAAGTATGTGTTCTATAGTATTTATCTTAGTAATAGTTAAATAATTCCAACTTTGACGAGGTTTAGGCCCACTTCAGGGCGAAAGCGTCTTTATTTTAATTGGAGTTCAACTGGTGTGCGTGTTTTTTTACCCTTCTGTTGACCTTTTGAGGTAGTAATGGTCAAAGTAGAGAAATTTTTGTGTCTTGCTATTTTTTCATAGTACGATGGTGGTTCAAATTTAAAATTTCCTATTTTTATCCTTAAATATGGTAGTTATGTGACAGTTTTTAATTTTACGAAATTTTTCAAACATTCTTCTCCAATTAACTGCAGTAACAACTTCCTGTTTCAAAATGTGGCATCACTGCACCCTATTGCATAATGGTGGACGCAGACAGCGTTCTGTGATTGAATCCTTAAAAGCGGAAGACTGAAAAAATGATACAACAGTGGATGTCAGCACTGTTCGGCGATGGATTGGCCACTGTAACAAAGCTGAAGGGCAAACACCCACAATGACTCCGCGCGACATTCAAAGAGTCCACGTTTTCATTTTAGAGGACCACCGGGTAACAACTAGTGAATTGTTTCTCACTTTCTCCGTCAGTGATGACTATCATTCAACAACTACTTGATGCTGCGTTCTTTTATGACATCTTGATTCACGGGCATAAGATCTAAAATTTTTAACAATAAAAGTAATTGTAACCATCTGACCACATCGAAGAATAAAGAGAAACCCTAGGCATCGTCCTTATTTCTGCGTGGATTATTTCCAAATATTCAATTCAGATGCGAATAGATGCACGAATTAATTCTAAAGAGAAGGTTTCTCTTTTTTCCTGGCAGACAGGAAGGAGCGTGAAGAAGCAACGGCTTAGAAGAGAGACGGAGACACTCGAAATTATCCACTCCGTCCTCGTTCCTCTGCTGGAGGAGGAATTGCAGAAGTCGTTCCCACTCCTCCTCCTCCACTTCCTCCACCTCACGACACACGGAGATTTATCTTGAGACACACAAAATTCAACGTCCGTCAGTCACTCATCCGATACCAACACTAGAGAGCTGTAAATGTCCAAATAGCTGGCTGGAAAAGTTCCAGAACGACTTCTGAGGCTTTCCAGAGCCAAGTCATATAACCTCAAAATACTACAAACAAAAACATACAGAGTGACATGCACGTACATTGAAACGAGAGGAGAAAAATTAAAATAAAAAGGAAAAAAGAGAAAGAGAAGATATAATTTATATGACGTCAGTTGTAATACGATTTCTCCCGACAAGCATCACTTAACGTCGATGGACATCGTTTGATTTCCTTTCCTTTTATCCTGGCCAAGAGACGTAGAACTTAATTTGTTTTCTTTGTGTTCCAATGGGTCAAAGACACTTCTAAGCTGAATGAACTTACTCGCTGATGGGAAGTTCTTTGGAAAGAAGGTCTATGTAACACGAATAATTTTGGAGAGGTAAAAGTAGATTTCGTGATCGATAATTATGTGATTTAAAGAAATACAAAGCATTTCATTGTATACTTCGGTTAATACTCTGTGAAAATAAAATTATTTCTTCAACAAGTTGTGAGGTTGTGTCAAATGTTATGCAATATTTTTCTACTGTCATTATTCAATCCGGACCTATAATTGGCACCCTGCAAAGAGGAGAGGTAGACCGAAGACCAAATGGCGAGATGATGTATTGAAAGACATCAAAGAACTTAAAATTGGTGAAAAATAGTTTGTGACGGAAAGCTGTGGTGGATCAGATAAAAACATCAAGAAAGTTATTGAAGAATCTACTAAGAAGAAAGAGAGGAAGCAGAAAAAGAAGAAGGAGAAAGAGAAGGAGGAAAAGATTGAAGAAGAAGAGGGTTATTCAGTCCCGGGAAAGCCAGCGTTGAAATCCGCTTATTGTTCCCTAGACGGCTTTATCAATATCAGAGATAATAGTAAGTAGTCATTACAAATTACGTACTCTTATTAATTAAATGCCATGTTATGGCTGACGTCAAAACAACCATTTTTTGTCTTGGAATACATTACACTAATTATTAGACTATTAAGTATAAAAAGTCAAAATATTGCAAACTGTTCAGCAAAAAATTTAATGAATTTTCGTTTTAGTTTGATAATTTTGATACTAAGAGTTTCGTTTTGTAAAGATATTATAATTTTGTTGAAATTATATTTCAATGATATTTAGGAATGTAATACTTTAATTCAAAATAAAAAGGTATAAGTTAACTACCTTATACAATTTTAACAAAGTTAGATGGAAATTCATAGCATAAAAAATTCAATAAATCAGTTATCTGTATGACATCTTTACAAAACCAAATCTCTTAACACCAAATTTATGAAACAAAAAATTTGAATTTATTACATTGTTTTACTGAATAATTGGCTGTATTTTTATTTATTGTATTGTGGTTATAATAACTACAGGTGTGAATTTGCCCCGTGACGGTTTGTTGATAAAAAATAAAAAGCAAAGTTAAATTTCAAAAAAATATTGCAAATCCCTTTTTTATAAAATAAGCACCTAACGTTTCACAGCTTCTATCTTCCTTTTGAAACCCTTGTAGCCTCTAGTACCCTTGCACAGAAAGCCTCCCAGTCCCTTATTTCTCTGTTTATGAAGGAATATTTGCCAACATCCGTTCTTTGGTCCCTTACCTTTACTTTATAATTATGATCCTTTTAGAGAAACATGTGGTTATACTTGGACACTCCCTTTTTATCAGTATTTACATCTAGAAACGTGCTGAAATTCTTAAATTGTATATGTATATATAATCAATCTCAAATTGTAATGAATCGTTGCTGTTCGATCTATATTTTAAAATCTGTGAATGTTTAAAATTGTCAATGTGGCTAAAGAGATTCATAATGTATGTAGTGATCGTTTGCATGGTAGGATCTTTACCACGGTGAAGAAGAAGAAGAAGAAAAGAGAGAGCGAAGAGAAGAGAGAGAATCTTTGTTCTAATATTTTTGATGTACCAGTTATAATTTTAAATAAAGTCTTGTCAAGGTAACTAAATGGTATAAAACTTCATTCAATTAATTATGTAATATGTTTTTTCTAATAAATGTGTGGACTTAATATGCGCTTATATAGATATTAACAACTATTACACATTAGTGTTAGGAAGCAAAAAGTGAGGAAAAAACGTCATTCTGCAGGGATTCAATTTTTATTCTTCCTTATTATCTTCGACAACTTTGGTGAAGATTGGCGAGGTTGTAAAACCAAATTCCCAATCTTTTAGTTGTGGGCCAGTTCATAGCCCGCAAGAAGAATGTTATTAATTGCTTGGAACCACGACATACTTTTAAACTTTTTAAACAAATAAAAACACTTACTTAAAAAACTGAAAAATTATACTTTCTTGTGGTTTAACTTCAACACGGAATAATATTTTTGTTAAACAACTTTGTAGTAAGTTCAAGACCCACCGCCAGAGAATCTTCTTCGCTCTCTCAAAGCAACTCCATCACCTGTTTCCAGAGACGATAATCAATAATCTCTGTAATAAAAATAATCCAATGTTAAAAAAATCATAAATAAACTATCAATGATAATATAATTTCAATGTAAAAATTGAATACAGTGATATAATTTCACAATAATATGTACATTATTTTGTATGGTAAAACCCAAATAACTTCAAAATTTGGCAACAGGCTCGAAAGAAATTGAAGGCGGCTGAAAACCTAGACAGATCGGCGCCGGTCTGGGATTTCTAAAGTCGTTGAGACTCCGTGACATCTGGCTGTGACGAGGCCTAGTATTATCCCAAAACATCGGTAGTAAGTGCGGTAAAAGATTCCACTCAAATTCTAATGAGGATTTTGTCCCCACCACCGAAGGAAATTAAATACTGGAGTGGAGAAAAGAGACGCATATGGATTTTTTTGTTAATGTACAATATGCTTTATGATTGTGATGATAGATGGAGAGAGACTTGCAATACGATTGATAGAGAGTGTGGAGAACTGGGTGCAGGATTGAGATACTATTTCAAACTTCTGAGTGGTCGTGAATTGGATGATCGCGGTTGGAATACTCTTTATCGTGGTGGTGTATAAGAAAATTAAATGAGGAAGGTGTTTTATTTTACAACACGAAAATTTAAAGGGAATTTGTTTGGAACCGGCACGAGATCTGAGGACGATCGGCGAGTTCCAGGCAAAACAGAAGACGGTAATTACTCTGTTTCTACCCTTTCTTCCAATTTCCTTGTACTGCCATTTCCGAGTCGTTTTTATTTTTTAAATCTGATTCTATGAGAAGAACCTGAAATACGACCTGAAAATAGATACTTTATTTACCTAAATTTTTCTTTGTAAATACAGAACAAGGGTTTATGGCTCATCCTAAAAATTACCGGCTTTATAAAATGAGTTTTGTTAATAAATAATTGTATAATATCAATTGTTAAATGCTCACTTAATTCATTTCCAGCTATATATAATATTCCTTAGGTGCACAAAAGTTTTTTCAGTTTTTCCCAGGGGGTACGACCCCAATCCACTCGGGTTCTTCGGAAACCAGATATTCCCCGTTGCTTCCTTTAAAGCTTCGGTGGGAATTTAATAATCAATCAATTCCTTACTAAATCAATTAAACCCCACATATTCATTTCAAATGGAAAGAACGCAATAAACGACGTCAGGGGGTAGGTACTGTTCTTTTTATTAATATAAATTTGATTAGAGTGTGGTAAGTGGTTAATTTTAATAAAATAGCACCACAAGATGACAAGAGTAAATAATATATAACTTACGTTGACATCTTGGCCTCGGTTCCAGAAGAACTGGGCAAATAGACGAAATGAAGTAAAATAAAATAAGAATTATATCAGCAAGTCTTCACGGACGTCGACTTAGGCTTTCTGGAAACTTGGCAAAGTGCAAGAGGCTGACTCCAGAGTTCTCTCGTAAAGATATAGAACTAACGATAACCTTGTACATTATTGTAAATACGTTACAAGTTTCTTGTATTTAAAGTGAAATCACTGGTGCGTCGTAAGTTTAGCTTTTTATTATATGCATCCGAGTTTCCGGGTTTCAATTGAGGCGACAGACGTTTTCGAAGAAACAGTTCAGGTACAAGATAATGATAAATGTAAAAAAGGAAACATACAAAATGTAAATGAGAAAACAGTAAAAAATCAATAGGTTGTTGTTGTTGTGTTATTCAGTCTTGAGACTGGTCTGATGGAACCCTCCATGCTAACCTATCTTTCGCAAGCCTTTTCATTTCCGGATAACTACCACATGCCACATCCTCCCTAAACTGCCCAGCGCATTCCAATATTGCCCTCCCTCTTCTCTTCTTACCCTACACACTTGCCTCTTATATTAATTTTCCAAGACGCTCGTGCCTGAAAACGTGGCTTATTAATCTATCCCTTCTCTTAGTCAACGTCCTCCAAATTGTTCAACCTTCCCCTATTCTCCTTAGAACTACCTCCCATCAGATATTCAGCATTCTTCTATAGCACCACATTTCAAAAGCAGTTATTCTTTTCCTTTCTGCACCACCTATCGTCCACACTTCTAACCCACATAACGCCACACCCCACACGAACATTTGATTTGCTAATATTCATAATTATGTTAGCCGTAAGTAAATTCTTTTTTCTTCCTTATATTAACATAATTTAGTAATTATTTTGCCCAAGTAGCTTCCTTAAAAATATCGCTTCCCAAACTTACATCCTTCGTTATGGCGTTGTTTCCGATACTACATTACCTTTATATTCCCTCTATTAAACCTCACGTTGCAGTCCTACTTCAGGACCACGTTCATACCATTTATTATAGCTTACAAATCTCCTTCCGAGTCCTTAATACTACAATATCATCATAAAACCTTCAGTCAATATTCAGGTAATTTTAAAAATATACGTTTTTATATACACTTTCAATTAATTTCAACGTTAGTCCTAACACGACGAAACAGAAGTCGTCATAATAAAGCAGCATTGAAAATTGCACTACAGCATCTTTTACAGTAATCAAACACTGAAGTAAAAAATAATATATAAACTGTAACAATAAGACACGGGAGTCAGATAATTTCAAAATAATAATAAGAAAATTAGAACAAATTAACTGTTACAATGGCAATAATTACCACAAATATGTCTTATAATATTTTAATTTAAGGGAGAGAAACTTTCTCATTGTGTTTGTGGGGCGTGTAGCAGAGAGTTTAGTCTTACAAATTTTTATCTAGGGTTTTTAAATAAGTGCGGGTGGTTGTTGAAACGGAATAGAAGAAGCTTCGTGTGAGGTATTATCCAAAATAATTTTTTTTGTAAAAGACAAATGTATGCCCTTTCTAATAAAAAATTAATTAGATAATACATCACACACACAGCTTGTTTTATTCCATTTCAACATCAATACGCCCTTAATGAAAATCCCTATGTTACTCTTGTCCTCGTCATCCGTGCTGCGGGTCAGCATCAGTCGTCTGTAGACACAGATATTGGCGTCTTTTCTCTAGAAACCTCAGGAAATTTCCAACTCGCCGCTAATAAAGCTCCCATGTCCTCTTTGTACTCATACTCCTTCATCACCCTATTCTCTTTGTAATGGTTTTGTTGTGTTAAATTGTGAAAGGAAGTGGTTAAAGATTCAAAACCAAAGGAAGAACGAAACCACCAGCGGCACCAGAGGGGACAATGTATTCGTGTCCGAGGGAGTAATAAACTTCCTGTGCATCAACAAATTTGCCCTCAGAGACGTAAATTCAATTGTATTTTGACATATTTTAAATTTTAAACTGCTTATGTGTCGTGGTATTCAGGCCTAAGACTGGACTGATACATCCCACCACGTTAACCTATCTTGCGCAAGCCCTTTCATTTATGCATAAATACAACATGAATCATTATCCATAATCTGCTTAGCGGACTCCACTCTTGGCCTCCCCCTTAAGTTCTTACCACATACACTAATGCTAATTTTACAAAACGTGGCCTATTAATCTGTCGCTTCTCTTGGTCAAGTTCCTCCATATTTTTCGCTCTTTCTCTATACTGCTTAGAACTTCCTCGTTAGTCATTCTATCCACACATCTGAGTTTCAGCGTTCTTCTATAGCCCCACATTTTAAAGGCTTCTATTCGTTTCCTTTCTGCAATTCCTATCGTCCTCGTTGCACACCCATATTATGCCAAACGCCGTACGAACATTTTTAGCCATGATTTCCTAATTTTCACACTTATATTACCCTTAAGTAAATTCTGTCTTTTTGTGAAAGACTTCCTTGCACGTGCTACATCTTTATAACTATTATACTTCTACCCTAATAGCATCAGAAAACCTTAAGATATCTATTTCTTCTCCTTGGAGTCTGATTTCCTTTTCATATTCATTTTTAACTTTCTTCGTCGCCTGTTCTATATATACTTTAAACAGGATGGGCGATAGACCGCATCCTTGTCTTACTCATTTCTTAAATTCTGCTTCATATCTGATTCCAATTCTGTGTTTTGATACTGATTTGGAAGTAAGCTTGAAGAAGGGATGAAAATATGCCGAAATGTTGTTATTAATTAAATATTAAAAACTTATTTTCTTGATTATTACAAATTATTTTATTATATATCATCATCATCAGCTGAACAACTCTTTTAGACTCCTGTTATGTATATGATTTTATTATATATACAACAGACGTTTAAACATTAGGTAATTATATGTCAAATTTAAACATCTCGTGACTAATTTAATCAATCTCACATCACATCACTTCATTAATTTATTTATATGTTATAAATTATTTAAATTAAATAAGAAAGCTTCCAGTTTCATTCTGAAGAAATATTGTGCTAATGATTGTAATAATTTTTAATCCAATAAAACCAGGAAATAAACTAAATTACGCATTATGGGGAACTATATCATAAAAATTTAAACACAGCTTGCGTTGCCATTTACAAGTTAAATAAATTACCAAGAGCAGAGAGTGAAGTTACTAAGTAGGACTTCCTTGAAGCGAAAGACACATCTATGTTATTTGTGCTTAATCGAAGCCGTTTTATGAGTTTATTTGACATGTTTCCTTGCTAATATCAAGATCCTTGTTTCTTTTTTCCCCTTATTTTGCGGCCATAACAAGTTAACCGTAAAGAACATCAGAGGAGCATTAATGAAGTTGCCGAGTGAGATTTCCTTCAGCTGAAAGACCCTCAACGTGAAAGTTTTCGTATTCTCTCTCTCTCTAATTGAAACCTTGTGAATTTAAATTGCATCGGGACTTAAATAAATTTCTAATTGCATTCTTGGAATAGACCAACTGAAAGGGACATAAATTCTGCTTAATATGGCGGCGATGTAAACGATCCGTAAAGTGGATTAGGTTCTGCTAATAGTCTACATTGAATTTCATCGCTCAAGGGTTATGCTTGTTACAAGGACAACGTCTCTCTTTAAATCATATTTGACAACAAATCAGAATATAAATTAATCTTATGTAGTCAATATTAATTTGAAATTATGAAGTTAGTATATGATTATCGACATTTAAAGCTTGTTAAGATTATTTTTCCATAAGATGTCGTTTTATATAGAATCATGTTCTCATTTGCAGATATATATATATATATATATATATATATAATCACTAGATATGTCTTCTGATGAAGGGGGTGGTGCCTCCAAAAATTTAAGAACTTAAACCCGACATGGTGTCTGCCATCTGTGAAACTCAGGTAAGTGACCAACTTTCAATCTGTCTTTCTTATCCTTTTTAATTATGTATGTATACATCAGAAGGACATTAGTAAGCTACAATAAATGGCATGAAAGTGGTCCTAGAGGAAGAGTACAACATGAGGATTAATAGGAGGAAAACCAAGGTAAAGTATGGGAAACAGTGGAATAACGAAGGGTGTAAACTTGGGAAGGAATATTTTGAAGGAAGTTCTTGAGCAGCATAATTACTAAAGTAGGTTAATATTTGAAAGAAAGACTAATTTAATTACGGTTAACATAAGTATGAATATTAGCAAATCAGTACTAAAAATGTTCGTGCGGTGTGGCGTTATGGAGGTGCGAAACGTGGACGATAGGTGATGCAGAATGGAAATAATTAAAGCTTTTGAAATGAGGTGCTATAGGAGAATGCTAAAAATCAGATGGGTGGATAGAATCACTAATAAGGAAGTCTAAGGAGAATAGGGGTAGAGCGAACAATAAGGAGAACGTTGTCTAAGAGAAGGACAGGGTTTCAGACTTGAGGATCTTGTAAAATTAGCATTAGAGGGATGGGGTGGGGTAAGAGCAGAATATGGAGGCCAAGAATGGAATGTGATAATTATATTAGAGAGGATGTAAGCTGTGATAAGTATGTGCAAATGAAAAGGCTTGCGCAAGACAGGTTATCATGGAGGGTTGCATCAAATTAGTCTTAGGACTGTAAACCACAACATACATTAAGACTCATTTTAAATCAGTATAAACTGTGGGGTGAACGCATAGGAAGCAACTTAATTTATGGCAAATACTCTATAAAATCATAGTTAACGATACCCTTGAAGACTGCAGCTGCATTCTAGTGACGTTTTGCTCCGGTCTGCTGACTTGAAGGCGCCTGATGTCGAATCTCGCTGTCTGTAACGAGGTTTATCTCGCTGTATCGCTGATGCCTTGGGTCAAATATATGAGAGACTCCTACCAAGAAATCATGAATCTCATGAGTAGCTCTTAATTTTATGTTCTCTTGCCGGCGGCAATTTTCTGCTTTATAGATCATGTCTTGCCGGGGCCTCACCATTTTTCTGCTCCTCTGACTAAAAATCAGCTCACACGTAACCTCGGTAGGAATCCAAAGTCTTTCTACTTAATTCAAGTAGCCAGTCGATTGAAATTTACAAAAGCACCCACTTGCTTTCATTTCAACAATTTCAGCCAATAGGCAAAGTTTTAGTTTCAGGGACGTGCCATCGCACATGTTTCCTATTAGTTCCGTACCCAGTGGCAACTCCATATTTCTCTCGACAAACTTCCTACTTTGCGTGGAAATTTGTCTCAAATTATTTACGGATGACTCTTTTGTTCGTGAAAGGATTCTTTATTCTATTTTTCAGGAAAAGGTTTGTTTTCATTGTCCGAAGGAATTTCGAGGGAAGGGTGTATGCGCTGACCCACGCACACACAAAGAAATGCTTCACAGAACTTAAGACAACTACTCGCGTTCTTTTACTACATTACATCGAGTCGTCCAATTTTCAATTACTATAGCGCATAGATCCGGCTGAATTTATGCGATGGTCTGGGTTATGTTGACTTTAAGGGCTGTTGGCCTAGATCTCGACTTAACAAGAAAAAATGTAACGGGGTCAAAACACAAAATCTTGGTGTTCAATTCATGTAACCCCTGCGAGAGTTCACGATACTCTACAATCGTTCATGCACAATGTCCATATCGTTCAATTTGACCAGAAGAAATCGATTATCATCCATTTGTAGCGTTCGCCGTTGACGGTGATGGCCTCATCAACGTCGTTTTCAAAAATATGTCCACCGCGGTGTTGTTCTCGGCCGATCTCGAGTTCCTTTGACCAACGGATGTTGACTGATTGTTTACCGAACCTATCGTCTCGAATTTGGCCACGAAATGGGCGCAAATCGTTTATACTAACGAAAACTCATTTCGGAAAAAAACTTTCATCATTTTGACGTTCTGCACAATTGTGTAACTTGTCATGGTTATTTGACATCAGTGACTGAATAATAAAAAACGGACCAGACAGACCACCGAAACGCAGGCCATACAAGAGTCTGCAACGGAAGACATGTCAAAGTAAATTGAAAGAGAGTGACGGTTGGGATCTGACTTATGAAATAGGAACGAATAGTATCTTAAACAGTTTTATAAAGGTCAGAGAAACTGTTTAAAATGTGCCTTTACATATAAAATGTGTATTACCAAATAAAGTGGGTCTCCGTGTTACGGCCTTGTTCCTGATATGCCCACACCTGTCTTCCTTCCTCATGCAGGAAACGCAAGAAATCCTATTTCCCTTCCGCCTCGCAATTCCGTCTCCTTTAACATTGCGCAAAACCTAGATGGCCACTAGGAAACCAATATATAAGGAGAAATGTTAAATAAGTAGATAAGTATGAAAGACGACCTTCTTTCTTCTCTCTAAATTGCACTCTTCTATCTCCATCTGTATCCTTTCCCTTTTCTTAGTTCTGTTTAACACTCCTTTCCTATTTTAATTCTTTTCCATATTGTTTCTCTTCCTTTCCTTATTATTTTTTTCTTGTATTTCACTTTTTCCCCCTTTTCTTTTCTTATGTCTTTCTTTCTTCGTCCGTTTTTTAAGTTAAATGACTAAAACAATATTATAGAATCAGAATTCAGTAGCGGGCTGGCTAATATAATGGCATACAACCAGGGTTGAACAATATGGCGCGCCAGTTGCCCGTTTGTTGGGACTTCTTTTTCACCTGAAAGTCTCATTTACTTTGTAACAATGTTTCTCCTTAATACTTAATACTGATACTTGTTAAATGTTTAAATCGAGGGTCCCTATAACTAACATTTTCAAATTTCTCAATTGCGGTCACTATTATTTTGCGATGGACCACGGTCTCGCTATGACGTATGATGACGTCACCAGGACAGGAGTAATATTTCGTATATCTCAGGGAAGATTGGAATCATACAACAATCCCGACTGGTGTCTCGGAATATCAAATAAAAATGTAAACGTTTACTGACCTGCTTCGAGGTTCAACAGCAGATTACACAAATATTTTCAAATCATGTACTCTTTCCCGGACGCCACAGAAAAGTCCACATTTAGCAAATCATTGCAATGAAGCATTCTCTCGCGAAGAGATTTAATTTATAAATAAGTTGTGATTAGAATTAGTACACATCGTTGAGTGGTAAAAGAACTTCATAAAATATAATTGCTCGTTTCAATATAATACGTTGTTTGTGTCGCTACGGCCAGAGATCACCTTCCACTCCAAAGCACTTCAGCCTCGCTATCAGCTTCTCTGGATTGCGCAGTCGTTACGTCATGAATCAGAGTTATTACAGTCTTATATGATTTTCTCGAAGACTATTTTATGTAGTCTATCGCACAACATGAAGTTTTTAACGCCCTTTTGATTAGAATTGCCGTTGATATCGAATCGTTTTCGAGTTCTTGATGTGCCACGCTGCTGGAATTTCTGGACTAACTCTTGCCCACAAAGATATTGTTATCTGTGACCAGTAATTATTTCATTTAATTTATGTTCTTTTTTAATTGTAACACTCCATAAGAATATTATATTTTTAGCAACGATTTCCTAATATTAACACTTATCTTACCCGTAAGTTAATTTCTCTTTTTGCGAAAGCCTTCCTTGCCTGTGCTGTTCTACTCTTTATGTCCAAAGTAGCATAATTCCTTAACTACCGTCAAAATATCCCTTCTCAATCTAACATCCTTTGTTATTCCATTATCTCCGATACTACACTTTATAATATTTGTTTTGCCTCTATTAATCCAGATGTTGTACTCTTCCACCAGGACCACGTTCATGTGATTTATTATGTTTTCCAAGTCTTCTTCTGACTCCCCTAACACTTCAATATCATCGAAAATTAGTAGGGATTTTATTTCTTCTGCCTGCAGTATGATTACTTTTACATATTCCGTTTTAACTTTCTTCATCGCCTGTTCTATATATAAGTTAAACAGCATGGGCGACAGACTACATCCTTGTCTTACTCCTTACGGCTTTCTTTTCTAGCTCTTCAATTGTAATTACTGCTGCCTGTCTTCTGTAGAGGTTATGTATAAGCCTCCCTTCTCGATAATTTAATTTGAAATATATGTATGTTTATTAATATATTAATAACGACAATATTTGATAACACAAATAAAAATAATCAGTAATGCTGATATGTGTAATTATTTTTAAGGTTTACTGGATACCTGAAGGTGATAATGAAACAGGGTACTATCCTTTAAACCCATAGGAAGGGAATTGAAAAGGGTGGATGCGGAAGGGAGAACAAGGGTTGATTAGGACTCCCGGACTTTAGATTAAGGATCCTATCCACGTAACTTTATTCATTGCCTGCTTTAAATGTATGCTTTACAGCATGGGCGACAGGCTGCATCCTTCTCTTACTCCATTCTTGATTCTCAATATGAATTTATTAATAATAATGTTTTTTCTCATTTGTTTATCATTTAATTCAATGCTGTTGTTTCAATTTTATCGCTATTAAAATCAGAATAATAAATCAAATGTTTCCTTCATGAAATATATCCCTTTATGAGCTATAAATTTAATTATCACCGAACACTGGAGATAAATATTAATAATCAATGACAATTAATAATTAGTAAAATTATTCTCCCATCCTCACTCATTTTCCTTACAAATGGCTTACACCAACGTGCGGAATACATAATTATAAATTAATAAAATCTATCAGCACACAGTGCACCACGAGAAGCCGTGGCTGATATTTGAACGATTATATACTCCATAGTTAATATCTCACACACAGCTTTAAGATCGTCCCGCCCTTATTGAGAAACCCTTTAGTAAAGTTCCGCCTCGTAGCCACTTTCCACGTTTTCGGTACATTTGCCCCCTCTAAGTCATCAAGTGTTCAACTAGTTTCATTTTTTTTAAAATTAATTTTGGCCTCGACTCGTTTTAGAGGAACCCGTTATGTTGTCGCTGTCCCCTCGTGCTTCACGCGTGGCAGGATGTCCCATTCCATGCGGGTAAAAGCAAAAAAGGAGGACCACTCTGTCACACTAACACACACTCACACTCAAACACTCACGCACCTGCCCCCACCTGTCTTCCTTACTCATGCAGGAAATGCAAGAAATTCTATTTCCCTTCCGCCTGGCAATTACGTCTCCTGGCTCGCTTGACGTCATACACTTATTATCACGTATGTTACCTTGCAATCATTAATACTGTTGTGGACGTCACAGACTTCTACTGCTAAATATTAATATAACCTACTGCGACTTTACATTGAACAGAAAAATAATCCACTATAATCACATTGAACTACAAAAATTGATTAAATAGTGATCAATATTTATCTGAAGTTTTTCACGTAGGTCCTCAAGACATATCAAATGACATGAAGTGACTTTTAAATATATCCATATTATCAAAGATCTAAGATATTCCGAATAAACAATTCTTGGGTTTCCACCCGGGTTAAGTGGAGTTTAAGCCAAGACGTTTCGATGGCGTACTCTGCCATCGTTCTCAAGTGAATTATCCATATTTTCTGTAAAAAGTTTTAATAAATATCAAAATGGATTACTGTATACATTTTACAAGGTTTTCTCGGGCTTCCAACCGGGTGAAAACACAGTAGTTCCACGACGTTTCGGCAGCTGTCATTGCTACCATCTTCAGGTGAAGATGCCGAAACGTTGTGGAACTACTGCGTTTTTACCCGGCTGGAAGTCCGAGGAAACCTTGTAAATTACTTACACGGGGAAAGCCTTCATTCAGTTATTACTGTATACATACTTTTCCGTTAATAACAAAGAATTGAATTCTCATTTGTGATCCTTGGATCATCAACTCTGTAACATTGTTCGGGTCACATTAAATACCAATCATAACTGACTATAAAATATCCAGCTGATGAACTCATTCCGATTTCAAAAAAATTTTCAGGGAGAAACCGTTCCACGTGTTTTCCTTTATTCGTTCCTTCTGTATAAAGTCTGACTACACTAACTAATTTCGTTTTCGTTAATTTCGGTCTCCTCGCTTGTGCCATGCCAACGTGCACGTTATTCTCTTTAACTTCTTGATTTCGGTATAATTTACGCCAGAAGAAGAAGAAGAATTCACATTCATTTCTTTTTAACTTATAGGCTGATTTAAAAAACAGTTGTATATTTGAAATAATAATAGCATTACGGTCGTTTAAACCAGACTACCTGTGGGGCAATGGCCAAATATTATCATTGAGACATTTTGAAACGAATTAGGTAAGAACAAAGAACGACAGAAAATGAAGGTAACGGCAAAGAAGATATGTGGAAACTAAAGAAAGGAGACAAAAACTTAGATAGGAAGGGAGACAGAAAAAGATAAAAATAAAAAATATATAGAGGGAAGGGAAGTCAAAAGAATGAAAAAGTTAAGGAACATATAAATACAGGAAGAAAGGGAGGGAGAAAAAAGGTCAGAAAGAAATAAAAATTATAGAGGTAAAGGAAAGGTTCAAAAATTACTAAAGAAGACGTACAAACATACGAAGAAACAGAGGAAGAAAGAAGGTAATAAAAATGATAAATATAGAACAAAAGGACAGTGTAACTAATGAAAAAAAGAACGAATAGTAATAATGAAACTAAATAAAAAATAAGAAGTGTAAACGAATATCTAAGGAAAAATGTGATATAAGTATCGTTAAAAATCTAGAATCTATAAACTTAACTGTTCTACCTGCAACTCTCTTTTCGTGATTATCTTATTACTCCTTTCTGATTTTCGTTCTTTATAAAAACTCCCTTGTTTCCACTTTTTCTTAATTTCCTCTTTCATTTATTCCTGTAAATCTCTTTTCCCTTCTTTTTATGTATACAGTAATATTTAAATGAAGGCTTTCCCGGTGTAAGTAATTTACAAGGTTTTCTCGGACTTCCAACCGGGTAAAAACGCATAGTTCCACAACGTTTTTTATCCCTATCTTTTTCCGTTTTTTCCTTCATTTCTATTTTATTTCATATTTATTTATTATTTAATCCCTTAATGTGTTCAGTTTTGTATTTATTACTCTTTTTACCTTTCTCTTATCTGTTTAATTTTATATATTTTTGCTTGTTTTTCATTTTTCGTCTTTTCATTCATCCGAAGCTTTCCATACTTGTTTGTTTCTTTCTTATATATATATATTTTGTATTTCTCTCCCTTCTTATCTTTTCTTTTCTCTCTTTCTGACCATAATTCTTTCTTTATTTCTTTGCCTTTTTCTCGAATTTTCAATTTCCGTTTATAGGGATTTCGTTGCATCTTCCTCTTTTTAACGCTTATTTTCACTTCAATCTTTCTTATTGAGCTTTATTTTATCCTTCTTATCCTTTCGTTTATGTCCATCTTATGCCACTTGATTCCTTCTAAGCATGTCTAACTTTTTAATTTTTATTTTGTGGGTGTTTTTGGTTCACGTGACGATGAATGATTGTATCCAGTGATACTCAATAAACAGTTAACGATTTTATATATCTCAATGAGAAAGTAATTAATATCCTCGAATTACATCATTCCGCATCAAATAAAGATCTTACACTGGTCTGTTATTTTTCCGCTGCACCTAACAACCGAAGCATATTAATCTCTGACTCCCGGGTGTGTAATCTCTTTGCTCATACAAATATATTTACAGAATAATTTAAAAATTGCCGACTAATTTAAAAACAAAAATTATGATGGTTTAATAATCTCAGTTTCGGTTTCAGGCTCAATTCAGTTGACTTTTCCGTCTATATTACCTTATTTATTTAATATTTTTTCTTATATATTTTTTCCCACTTTGCTTTATTTGATCTATTTTTTCCAACTAAATCTAGATAATTATTCTTAATCTGTGTTGTTTTATGTGATTGCCCAAAGTCAATAACCATTTTCTTTCTGACTGATGGGTTGTGTTCTACATCTTTACTTTCTTCTCTCTGCGCGGTCCTGGAGTACCGGTGACATTTAATATATCGATTATTTACAACCATAGATGTCGTCTGTGTTTGAGAAATCTTTCTCCATTAAAGTTCGTCTATTCTTCTCACGAAGTACGCGAATCATCTGTTAGGGGAAAAAAGCGTGTCACATCACTGACCTTCAAACGAAATCTTCGAAATTTCTGCTCTCAACTGAGTAGAAGACAAGGCCATCTGGAGTGTTTTAGCACCCGTTCTCGTTCTCCTTGCGAGTTTGCTGAAATTGTTAACTTCTGTTTTATTACGTGTCTAATGAGTGAAAGAATCCTGTTATCTGGAGAATGTCAAGGAGAGGAAGAGCAGAAGAGAAATATTATATCGGTAAAATAATTTTTAAGGCGAAAGATATTATTTAAAAGGGAAACTTGTAATAGTCACATAATGGGAAGGTACAACAAAATAATACATTCCAGTTACAAAGTCATAATTAAGGATTACATTTGCCCATAAAGATGAGAAATAATAAAAAAATAATTGTTGTTGAGGTATTCAGTCCTAATCTGATCCAAGACACTATGCTAACATATTTTGCAAGACTTTTCATTTCCACATAACTACCACATCCTCCCTATTCTGCTTATAGCACTCCAGCCTTGTCCTTCTTCTTCTGTTCTTACCCCACACGACTTCCCTTTAATGCTAATTTTACAAGACCTTCATGTCTGTATAATCAAAGTCCTCCATATTGTCCGCTCTTCTCCTATTCTGCTTAGAACGTCGTCGTTCCTTGTCTCACTCCTTTCTTGATTTCTGCTTTCTTTTCTTGATCTTCAATTCTAATTACTGCTGGTTGCCTTTTCTAGGAATATTTTATTCATGTCGTCTTCAAAATCATTAATAGTGTGTTCCAGGTCTTCTAGATATTTCTTTCATCTTTCTTCCTTTTCTTCTTGATCCATTCCTGGCTTCTCATCCGCCCTCCTGATGTCCTTGCTAATATTTTTTTCCTCTGTCCGAATGTGAATTATATTTTCCTATAAACATCGTCTATTTTTCCTTTCATCATGAAGTCTTCAACAGCATTGCTTTTCTCTTGGAGCCAATCCCCTTAATCTTCTTTTCACTTACTATATATATCATTTTTCAAGCGTCTGTACTGTTCTTTACCATTTTAATCACTTTTTTATTTACTGTGAGATCCATGCTTTACTATTGGTCTGAGTCCAACGTATGGAAGTTAACAAATCATTAAACTTCAATTATTTTTCCTTGATTCGATAGCTTAGCTTTCATCACAGCAGACGCAGTACGTTCTATTATGTAGTCATTTTGAAACTAATTATGCACGAATAAAGAAGGGAAAAAATTATGGCAAGAACAAAGAAAGAAACAAGGAAACGAATGCGAATGGGCATAAAAGCATAGGAAGGAAGGGAGGAAGAAAAACAGTTCAGAAAGAAAAGAAGAACTGGAATGAAAAAGCAAAATATAAATAAAGAGAAGAGAAGAACTAATATTACACGGAAAAAATAAGAGAAGAAAAATATAAGGAAAAACAAAAAATAAGTAAGGAAAAGTGACGACAATACTTCTGGAATGAGGAATAACGGACAATAAAATAAATTCAAAGACTGACCAAAAAACAGAAATATTTCTTTGTATTTTATTTATAACATTAAATTACATCAATGTAGTAATTTTATTTATAATACAATACAATTTTAATAAAATATATATTTAGAAACAAATTAGACGTTTCGACCAGTCCTTACAGTTCTTGTGATTATTTATACCACACATAACAAAGATAGTACAAAACAAAGAATAAACCCCAAAGACGTGACTAACAGAGAATATTTAATAAACCCTCAAACATTGAAGTTTCTTGTTTTACATTTACAAAAATCTTTATATACATTATAATAATTCTTTTTGTTAATATGAATCAAGATATTTTCACTTAAATTGAATGTGTAACGTATTATTAAATAAACTTTGTTAATCACAGAATTTTGGGTCATTCTGTGTTATCTTTGTTCATTACATTTCAGCTGGCTTAAATATTGAGAAGAATCACAAGGGGATTTATTTTGTTCTCAGTTTACTGTGTTTATATATATATATATATATATATATATATATATATATATATTATTCTGTCAATCAGGTTTTGGTACAGGAAGTAGAAGGTGCCATCTTACAAATGTACAGAGTAACATTCAAGAAGGTAATTTAAACACGGAGGAAATCATAAAAAGCGACATATATATTAGCGACTCCATTTTACGTTACTCAGTACATTTGCAAGATGGCGCCTTCTACTTCCTGTACCAAAGCCTGACTGACAGAATAAATGATTCCAGCCAGTCTAGAACGAACTAAGAACGTGATGACACCGCACTGGATCATTCCCTAAAGAGAATAAAGAGATAAAAATGGTTGATGGATGGGTAAATGAGTAATTTAGAGGATGTAGAGGCCTAATTGGACGGATATCGACGGAGCCCGTTGTTTTGTGACCGTCGAGAAGGGAAGGAGCGAGCAACCTCCTGCATACCGGTCTGGATAAACCAGTTGGAGTAAATCTCGTTTCACAAGGACCTTTACCAGAGCGATATTTCAGATCCAGCGCCCAATTCCGGGTAAGCATTTTTTACGACTGACCCTGCGGCTCCCATCTTTGTTCCTCCCGAGAATCTTTCTGCCTCACTTTCTCACTCTCAGTGCAGACGTTACCTTAACGCGTTGCTAATCGCAGACAGTTAGCGTCGCTGCAAATGGGAACTGTGGAACTCGGTCTTACATCATCGGACCTTTCGCTTATTCCTACCACTAGTTTTCCTTATTTTGAGGCCGTCTTCCATATTTATAACTCTGCAGAAAACTACTGGACAGCATTACGTTTTAGTAGTCACACCACTTTTATTAAACACTTTTGCAACCATAACCAATATTATTTCCATTAATATTCACATGAAGTGACAATTGAAACCATTACTCTACATTTCAAGATTTAGGGATGGGTATTTAAAGAGGTTATGAAGACTCTGTATTCATTTACATCTTCAGGTATAATTCATCGTATGCTGATACCATCACGAACACCACACACACACATATAATTATAGAAACTAATGTATTTTATGCCGTCTTCGTGATGTTATCCCAACGCTGCCTCCGTGTAATTATTTGGCAGAGTGTAGGCTGGAGAAAAAAAAGCAGAATGAATGTTGTCATGGACGGTTTATACGGATTGTGATAAGAAAGATGTATCTGTACATACAATATAATTATAATTGTCTGGCTGATTTAAATCTTTTTTCATGGCGATTTCTAGTTTTGAGCCTAATATCGTTTGCAATTCTATTAATTTACAATACGTACTGGAGAGTGGATTCCATTATTCCCTGTAAATAAAATACTGTTGGTTATATTTGGCTATGTATACGTTTAAATTCAAATTGGAATATGTATTCCACAGATTGTGAAGAGAAAAACCTGAAGAAGGTTGCGAATATGCGCCGAAACGTTGTTTAATTAAAAATAAATAAACTGTCTGAAAAAAAACGGTCGAAAATCATTTCATTTTAATATTTAAACATCAGACGTTAATTGATTTAATACAAAGGAATTTTATTTCTTCTCTTTGGAGTACGATTTATAAGAAGACTTGAAAAATTTGAACTCTGGATGACCAAAGTGAACAAAAAATTGAAGAGTAGTAGTTGAGAAGGCCAAACCGATATAGTGCATGAGGGCCAGAGGATTTTGAATCCTATTTCACTTTCCAGTTAATCACTATTCCTGTAATGCAAAATACATACACCGTTACATAAATCAGCTTAACTCTATTTGCTTGTTGTTAACGTAAGTTGAAGCGTTCGAAGCTGTAAGTAGAGACTTTATTTAAATCGACATTCAAGGATGAAATTGGTGGGGTAACTGTATTTAGATAACATTTTGTTTTCTCGTGGAAAAGCGTTCATACAAACTCAACATAATCCAATGACATGGAAGGGAAGGCGAATTTGAACAAAACGTGGAACTTTCAGGTTGGTTTCATTATCGTTTTAAAGGAAAGAGTACGTCCGAACACCGTAAGGAGGGGATAAGAACCTACCACAGTGAAACAAAATCAAAATGTACGGTTTCGGTTATCTGAAATGCGAGAGGTAAATGGAAAAAGGTTCGATGAGAAGGGGAGTGTGAGGAACACCCCCCTCCCACTACGTCGGACGAAGAAGTTAAGAGACGTTAAGTTACTCTCGGGTAAAAGCAGGTGTCTCAGGTTTCAGCAGAAACTGAAAACTTTGCAACGGACGTGAATTAGTAGGTCAAACGTCTGGCGTGTCAGACTCGCAAAGAATGGCCAAGGCAGAAATTTTAACTAGGACGTACAATTAAATATGTTTAGCTACTATTAACAGGACATTTAAAATTCTTAATAAGAAATTCTTTGACATGGGTACATTTCTGCAAACACTTGACCCTGTTGTGGCAATGGTATTGTAGCGCAGTAGAAACCTGCCCAATTTTAATTCCAATTTATGGAATTTTATATTATATAAAAATTTCAATAAAGATCATATCGCTGTACAGGTAAAATGGGGTTTTCCCGGCGCCAAGAAGGTGGCTGTCTGCGTGCTTATAACGGTAAGCATATTTTTCGCTAAAAGAGCGTTCACCTTCGGAATTTCCTAAGAACACTGTTACCTGTGTCATCAAAAATTTCCTGTGCCGGAAGGAGAACTCACGAGGATTAGCAGACAACCGCCACGTGGAATAATTTTATCCCTGGAAGGCGGAATATACGGAGTTGACCTGGAAAATGATCAACGGAAAAATGGTCATTATACTGGGAGACAGTGGGGCTGTAGAAAGACGGTAAACCGTCAGAAAAGTCGAAGAACTAGTGGAGAAGGAGAGTATGTTTTGATCTGCCAAAGAAGCAGTGGACAGTTGAGGTGAGTCATTGAAAAGTGGATGAACCAGAGAAGAGCATGGTTTGATCATTCGAGGAACAGCAAAGGATTAAGGGGTTAATGACGAGGAAACATCGAGGGCTCGAGTTTTCCTCAATTCCGGCAGCACGACTTCATACAATTATTTACCGGCAGCGTCAGGCTCAACCCGAACAACGAGAGAAGAAGGAAGTCCTGTCGCATGTTAATCTGCACCGAGACGCACAGGCAAACAAAACAAGTTAGTCCAGTGAACGGAAACTGCTGCACGTGGTTACCCAAATATTAAATTTACGTTGAGAACTTTCAAAAAGTCCCCTTTAATTATTAAATGTGTATTTTTAATCTTCGCGCAGGACCCCATTTAAAATTACTGTGTTTTTAAAATAAATGTAGGTATTATATCCTAAACTTAAATTCATTCAAAATTAATATAACCCCCCTTAATCATTTACAATGTTATGAAAGTTTCCTGGGTCTGGTTTTAACGTTGTTTGAATGATAATCGAACACCACATTTGTTGATATATTTGCCTATACTGTTCGAACAGTACACCGCAAAAATATTTTGTTGTATTTTATTTGAAATCATAAACATATATTTGTAATTTTTGTGTTGTTGGAACCACGTCTTAAATTTTTGTAATTTTTATATACCTCAAGTCGTGGTTGAAACGACAGAAAAATTATATATTTATATGTATTTTTAAATATAATATAACAAATAGAAATATTTTTTTGGTGTAAAGACAATCAGTATGTCTTTCAAATCAAAAAATGTACTAAAACCAGTATTTTGAAAATATATTTAAAATGGAGCAAAAATATCAATATTTTTTTGGTATGAACGTTGTCAGTAACAAACAAAATTAGCGAAAAGAAATTTAAAAATCAAATCACGAATTAATTATGAACAATATAGATTGAAAACTTAAATTAGCAGTAAAGATCGACGAAGTCCCTCTTACTAGGAAAGCACGTTGATACAGAGAAATTAGGAATTCACTTATATAAATTTCGTGAAAAAAATTGTACTTGTGACTAGTATTTTTCCACATAATTCTATAGTAAAGATCTTATTTTCTAGCGACCAGAGCAGGGACTCGAACCAGGACGGTAGCCCTACCACTGAGCAAGTCCGGTTCGATGCCAGTTCAAAACTCTACCTGTACAGAGTTGATGGATCTAGCTTCGTGTCCTGGTATCGAATCGGACCGACTCAGTGGTAGAGCAATCGTCTGGTTAGCGAAAGGTCTAGGGTTTCGAGTCCCGCGTCCGGTCAAGGTTTCTCCATTTTATTCTCCTCAACTTTGTTTCATTGGCTTTTGGCTAAGCTTCAATGGAAGCATTTCATCTATGTTTGATATTATTTTCTTTGAATTGTTACAAATTCAAATTAATAATTAAGTTTTCACATGAAGACTTTCCAAAAAAGGGAACGTCACTGCGTACTATATTCAATTTTTTCATTTCATAAAAATATTTTAAAGGATTATTTTGGGGTATTATTTAAATGTATTTAATTAAATCACTTTAAGGGTATGATATAATAATTTTATTTATATAAAAATACACTTAAAAGGGGTCTTACGCGTTTTACTAATAAATAAATTCAAGGGGACGAAAACATATCAGGGTTAATTTCTTTTAGGGGTAACCACATGCAGCAGAAATTTAATTCACTTGACGAACCTTTTGTTTTCATTCTTGTCTTGATGCAGGTTACTAGGAGACCGGAACTTCTTTCTTCCTTCAGGTTGAATCGTAGACTTTCCCTCCGCCGACGGAAAGTAGGTTGAACCTGGTGCTGCCGGTGATTGAGGAAAAGTCGGTTTTCCCTCCTTCTTCCCTCTAGCCTTTTTTGTTTTCAATAACTTCTCACTAAAGAGCAACAATTCACAAGGCTCTTTCAAGTCTTGTTGCACACTCCAGCTTACTTCTCATTTTCAAAATCCGTTTGAATCTCTAGCTCTCTCCTCCCTTCCACGCCTTCTCAACGTCTTGCACCACTCTGAATATATTTCGGCTCCTCACCACCCAGATAATCCCGTATATCCCTTCTCCAAGGGAAAACGCTATCCCACGTGACGTTTGTTCCGCCAACCGTCATTCCTCCATGGTCCGGGGCGGGATATTTTCCATAATACAGGGAACATTGTCGTTGGGAAAATTTGAAGGGTGAATCCTCCTTCAGCAAAAATAAGCTTAACATTATAAGTGCGCAGATAAGCATTTCTACCGACCGCCAGCCTAGCACCGGGAAGAAACACTTTTTCCTGCCTGTTGGCATGTTATTGCTGAATTTTTATATCCTTTAAAAATAAAAAAAATCGAATAAAATTGGGAAGGAGTTCTATTGCGTTTCAACATATTTCTTACAAATTTGTTTTATGGGTTTATCCATCTATGGTAACTTTTAATAGCCTTATTTCCGATTTGCTAATTTATAAAAAAATATATTTAAAGTTAAAAGTTATTAATTATAAATATTTCGTAATTTTAAGGTAATGCTAAATTTAATTGACGATAGTGTAATATAACGGGTGGAGACTTTTCTCTCCATTACCTGTTACAGGCGTGAAGTAGAGAAATCGATAAATGTAATTTGAAAATCTCGATGTGTTACCTTAAATGACTATACTTTTGCCAAATCATAAAGCGACCCTGATACACGTAAGAACTGTTCAGATGACAGATAATACTTAATATATATCTTTTCTAAATAGTATTACGTCCAAGGATATACAGCATTCATTATTTGAATTGACTGCACCGAATAAAGTTTAACGTTTTTAAAAGAATGACCTTCACAATAGCAGTTATTTAGGTTGTATAATTTACATACATATATATCCTGGATACAGACCTAGAGGTGCAGATTGCATTTTTTAAAAAAATATGTTCATCGTTACTGTAAAAGGTTATTATTTAAATACGTTTCAGCCCTGATAATTTGTAATGAAAAATTTCTGAAAGCAATAAGTCCTTTTTGTTCCACAGCTTTGAACGACTGTGCCACTTTCTTTCTTATTCTATTGTTTCAAAACTATTTCTTTTTAATTGTTATGATCCTGGGTGCCGGAGGATTAATTAATTTTCCTTACAAACAGTTTCGACGACGACTTCGCTTAGACTTCCACGTCTCGACTCCACTCTCGTTTATTAATCTGCGACGCCTGTGAGAGTTAGTATCTCCGTATCGTATTATGCTCCTTTTTTTGTGACGAAAACATATACTTTTCCTTGTTGTCTAGTTGTTATTATCTCCCTCCTCCTCGTGTGTTCTTTTGCATTCATAAAATTTTATTTATACTTGTCGCCTTTTCAGTAAACGTAAGAACGGACTTTTAGGCAATTGTTTAAGAGCTTTCACATACTCAGTTTCCTTTTTAAATATTTCCAATGAAAATTCTCTCCCACGTGTTGAATAACAACAGATACAGTCGTATAGTGAAGTGCTGAGCTGAAAAGAGGAATAGTTTTGTGTAAATCAAAGTGAAATATCAGGGAAGGGGAAAAGGGAAGCGTCTTTTATTATTTTTCTCCATATTCTTTGTCTTCCTTTCAATGCCCATACAGTATGTTATAATATCATGAAATGTATTGAAATTATATTTTTTTATCGTTTGTAAATATGTTTTTGGGAAGTATGGAACAGGAGAATATCCCTAGTTGAAGGTTTATCTCTGGCGGTTGGAATGGAATGTCTTCAGTTATAACTAAGTACTTAGATAAATTTGTAACCAACTGAACCGTATCACTGAAGTAATAAAATATGTTTGCTTTACATCGCAAGGAAATTCCACTTCAACTGACTGCGAATCAATTGAGCAACGAGGAAACGTTTTAAAAATCATAGTTACCAACATGTTATCATGAAAATCTCTTTTGTTTAGAAAATAATTATCAGATGATTCGATTATGTGTCTCCATTTGTACGTCTGCGATCCGTGTATAATATTGAAATTTGATTCTAATCATTCTAATCAGAACACAGTGATACCAACAGCCTAAAATAAAATTCTTCCAATTATTCAATACGATTCTTACAGGTCCGCAGATAACTAGGCACCAAAATAAAACATAAAGGGTAATTTTCCTGTTATTAATTATATGACATGAAATGAAAATAACATAAAGAGAGAAGATATTCGTTTGATTCATGAATTAACGGGGGATTTCAGCCATAGTAAAGCGTATCAAAGCAATTGAAATGTTAATATGTTGGCAGAAAATAATGGATAATCTAAAGGTGAGGACCAGAGGCGAAATAAATCTGAAAATAGGCATTTTTTACAAGTGAGCATGACAGAATGCTTGAAATGTTTCTGTGTTTGAAATTATAAATTTATTCATCTTGAAAACCTAACGTTATGAGGAAAAAGCGATAACACAGTTAAATTCAAAACACAACATACTATCAGATTCACATATTTTGTCTTTCTTTCTCTAGTTTATTATTTTTCTTACAATACTGATAATTGAAGGAATTCCACTATCGGTTGTATGATGGATTATGTGGAGTCAATGATCAGGATTAACTACAGCAATGACGTCATCCAGTAGCATAATCGACTTCAGTTATCTGTGGAACTGATCTAGGTATTGGTGTTGTCCCTGTATTGTGTACTTAGACTGGTCTGATACAACTGTCCATGTTAACGTATTCTGTGCAAACCTTTTATTTTCGACATAACTACAACATCCTTCTTAATCTGATAAGCACATTCCATTCTTGGCCTCCCTCTTCTGTTCTTACACCACACACTTCTCTTTAATGCTAATTTTACAAGATCCTCATGTTTCTTCTCTTGGTCAAAGTTCTCCATATTATTCTCTCCTTCCCTATTCTGTTTAGAACTTCCTGGTTAGTGATTATATCCACCTATCTGATGTTCAGCATACTCCTATAGCACCACATTTCAAAGACTTCTATTCTTTTCCTTTCTGCAACAGTTACCATCCACGTTTCTTAATATTCACACTTATTTTACCCGTAAGTAAATTCCTCTTATTTGTTGAAACTTTTCATGCCTGTGCTATCCTACTTTTTATGTCCACTATACTTCTACCATCCCTAGTTATTACGCTTCCCAATTAGCAGAATTCCTTAACATCCTTCAAAATGTCTCTTCCCAATCTAAAACCCTTTGTTATTCCTCTATTTCCCATACTACACTCAATTACCTTGGCTTTCCCTCTATTAATCCTCATATTGAACTGTTTCTCCAGGAAAACGTTCATGCCATTTATTATGGTATCCAAATCTTCATCTGACTCCCCTAATACTTCAATATCATCCGCAAAGCGCAGGGTTTTTATTTCTTCTCCTTGCAGTATGATTCCTTTTCATATTCCGTTTTAACTTTCTTCATCGATTGTTCTATATATAAGTTAATAGCATGGGCGACTGACTGCATTCTTGTTGTACATCTTTCTAGATTTATGTTTTCTTTTCTTGTCCTTCCATTCTTATTACTGCTTTCTTCTTTGGAGGCTATGTGGAACTCCTCTTTCTTGATATTTTATTTCTGTCCTCTTCAAAATCCTTAGTAGTGTGTTCTAGATTACATTATGAACGCTATGTGTGTAATTTATATCAGCAAATAGTGTAAGTTAATAAACATTCATCTATACCATTAAACTTATTTCAGAATATTTATTTACTGTATGACGGAAATCAATGTTTATTAAATTATTATGCTAATATTACATCAAATTCAATCGTCACGTTACATGTAACTCACAGCGTTAGTTCTTCAGAATGATACCGATTTCATGACAAATGCGCGTCATTTAGCGCGAGAAACAATTGAACTGCTCTACAGTCATGTTTATTTATAAAAACTTCATATACATACAAACGGTATGTGACTGTAGAAAGGTTGAATTAGTTTTTATTTTACTAAAGAAATAAAGTTGGTTACGCGGTATTTAATTTTTCTGCGATATTACCTCGAGCATGTAATATCTCCGAGTTCCGTGAATCACTACTGCAGCTGACGTTACGTTTGATTATAATTGGTAAAAATGGTAAACGTTTGTGAAGCTCGTCTATCCATTAGTCGTGCCAAAGATCTGGTGTAACTTCAAAGATATGTCTTCAGCAGAGACGAAACAATGAGGTGTTCAAATTCATTCCAAATCTCTCTCCTTATAAAACGTGTATACTTCCGCGAAAGGAGTATTTTCTTCATTCTATCTCTAGCTTTACCTTTTACCTTTTTTGTTTTCAAATTTTTTACAAATACCGACCACACGCACAAAGGAATGCCATTATGATAGAGTTGGACAAAATTAGACAAATAGATAATGAGGTTGCCCTAAAATAGATAGTACCAAGGGATGAAATAAATAATAAACGACTTTTATGCATTTCCGGTTGTTGTAAAGGTTAAAATAAATGGCCAATACGTCAGGAAAAATTTACCAGAAACAGGCATTTTCCCTTTAATAACATAGGAAGGAAATTAAGAAATGGGTGGGATGAAGAAGGTAGCAGAGGGTTGACTAGAGCCCCCGGGATATGGATATAGGATCCTACACGGTGATGCAGGGCAAACCGTACAAAGCCTGCATTTGGTAGGCCAGACTATTGGGCACTGTTCTCACGCCCTTCCGATGACGTGAGAGGAGTTTTATGTGGGGTCGCAGCATTCCCTTCTCTGTGTTATAGAAGGTAGCTAGCTGGCTGACTGATCCAAATGGATCAGCGGATGATTTACCGTCTCCGACCCCAGTACATACATCTCCCAAAAGAGGTGAAGGTTCCTCGGCATGTGAGTACCAGACGTAAGACCGTCAATGCCTAGAGGAGAAACACCTGCGGAAGAAAGCTTATGGGAAATTTTATTTTGTCCTGTCCAATAACCGCCAAATTTAAGAGAGAGAGAGAGAGAGAGAGAGAGAGAGAGAGAGAGAGAGAGAGAGAGAGAGAGAGAGAGAGAGAGAGAGAGAGAGAGAGAACATTCATGATACGAGGCTCAATTGACGAGGCCAGTAAGGTCATTGTAGCTGGAAGGAGGTTCCACAGAATACTGATGGACTATTGTGTTCCGACCCGCAACGTTAATCATTCATTAGCTGTACGTAAAATAAATTCGGTTCGGGTTTCGTGATTGCTTTTAGGTATTTTCAAGTCTCACTGTGCGGTGAAATATAATAGCTTCATTCTTACTTCGGGTTAATTTATTAATGTATGTGTATCCTGTTTGACAACTTAAGGGTTGCTAGTGGTTCTCCTTGGAAACTTTTGTAATTCATGGCTTTATTTTAACCTTTTGTTATGTCTGTGAAAGCAGAATAAATTAAATTTTGTATTTCGAATTTTAACGATTAATTTATTTTTAAGAACTATTTTTATAGATAATATTTAACTCTTTTATTCTATACGTTATAATACAATAGATTATTTTGCGTATATCGTAAAATAAACTGTGACAAATTGAGTGCAGTGTCTTTAACGGCTCCGAGATAGTGGCACCTATTGTTTTGTATAGATAAATAAATTTAATGTAAATTGTAAGATAAATAATAGTATAGCGCTCCTACTGGAAGAAATGTAAACAAATGTGGTCATGTGACGAGATCCTGCATCCAAATGTCAGACGTGTTATATGAAGAGATTAGTATTCCCGCAAGGGTGAAAGCTCCACAATTTAAAAGCAAATTATGACGTACACTTAACAATCTTACTATTTATTTAAAAGAAGGAGGACGGATATAAAGGTTTACACATAATAATAGCTTTAAAAAAATGTAAGACAGGGGGTTTCTGCTGCCCTTAATGCACTTACAAGAACATAATATTTATATGCATCCCTCTCCGTGTGTTTGTGTGCGCGGAGTACAGAATCGAAACAGATAAATAAAATTTTGAAATACAAAATAAATTTAAAATAAAGCCTATAATTGAACCAGTCTAAAGTTTAAGTGTACGGTATAGCTTGTACAGGCAAAAAGCGTCAGCCTGTGCGCTAGAGGTTGCGCATTCCAGGAAACTTGCTGCAAACTCAAGAGGGTTCTTTTGAGAAAGCGTGCTGTAGGAACCTCTCGATTCTCTGAAAATGGGAGAAGAGAACGTATTTTGAGTCCATGGAAGGGATGAGGAAGGTTTCAATGGTTAAAACTTTGAAAGTCGATTTAGACACAGTGGTTGAGTAGCGGAGGAGGAGTTCGACTTTGAGCCACGCGTGTAACTGAAAAGTCGTTGAGGAATTTATTTATTCTTGGAACAGGTAACTCGAATACTGCAAATTAATCACTTGATTGCCCTGTTAAAAGAGAGGGAGACTCAGTTTGTATAACCACGAGAGTGAAGGAATGTGGCATCAGGATCTGGAATTAGTTGGTTAGAGCAACCGCCCGGTAAGCTTGGGGTCCCAGGAAATCCTTCAATGATTTTTTCTCATTTTTAATTCAATATTGTTTTTGGTTCTTAATATTTTCTTCATCTTGATAAATAAATATGTCATATAAGACATCTTTATTGTTTCGATTTTTACAACCGCTTTAAATTTTAAGTTAACTGAATATTTGTTATCTGTGAGTTTATACTCCATGACTTCATCACCGCGCTGGCTGCACACTAAACACTCTCCTGTCTCTCTGTCTTGTAGCTACATAGAAATTGGAATCAATATTGTATTTTATTTATTATTGCTACAGATGGGCATTTTCCCGGTGGCAGTTTTGCGACAAAATCAAATTAAAAAAAAATTGTAGACAACAGTATAAAAATAATAAAAATTGTGGAATATTTTAGGTTCTTCCTTTTCACCAAAGTTCCACCTGACTTTTCAGTATTTCTTTTCTTGTTTTTAAATTGCTTTGTTTCGTAAATGATTATTATTGGTATTATTTTAAATTATTAAATAAATATCTTGAAGAGTACGATGAAATAATTTTTAAGGGGTTCTGCGCGCTGTCACAAATAAAGAAATTCAAGGGGACGATTTTCAAATCTCAGGGTTAATTATTCATTAGGGTAATCACGTGAAGCAGAGATTTCGTTCACTTGACGAACCTGATTTGTTTTCATTTGTATCTTGATACAGGTCACTAGGAGACTGGAACTTCCTTCTGGTTCCTTCTGACGGAACGTAGGATGAACTTGTATTGCTGGTGATTGAGGGAAACTCGGTTTTTCCTCTTTCTTCCCTCTAGCCTACTTGTTATTAACACGTTCTCACTAAAGAGCAACAATTCACGACTCTTGTTGCACACTCCAAACTATTCCTCCCTTTCAAAATCCGTTCGACTCTCTAGCTTTCTCCTCCCTTCCACGTCCTGATCAACTTTCCATCTCTACCTCCTCGCCTTCTAGCTCAACGCCTTGCACTACACTTACTCTGCCTTCTCGACTTCTCAATGTCATGCACCACACTGAATATTTTTCGACTCGTCATCTCGAAGATCAAATCCGTATATCCCTTCTCCAAGGGAAAACGCTATCCCACGTGACGTTTGTTCCGCCAATCCTTGTGAGTCCTTGGTCCGGCGCGGGAAATTTTCCATGACTTAGGCAACAGCGTCCTTTGGAAATTTTTGAAAGGTGATTGCTCTTTCAGCGAAAAACAAGCTTAACGTTATAAATTTGCAGACAGGCACGTCTATTAACCGCCAGCCTGGCACCGGGAAAAAAAACCTCTCACCTGGCTGTCGTCAGCATGTTCTTCCTGAAGTTTTATTTCATTCAAAGCTCCATAAATACGAATTAAAATAGGGGAGGGTCCTCCTGCGCTACAGTATCCTTTGAGAAAGCCTCTAGTATACTTGCAGGCAAAGCATTCATGCGCCGTAAAGACGTATTTACAAAGGAATATTTAGTCACGTCGGCTCTTTGGCCCCCTTTCTCTACTTCATACTACCTCGGACTATAGCATGTCTATCCATTTCTTTGTTCAAAGGGCCTCAATATTGTCATGCGTCCTCCTGTGGTTACTTTCACCAAGGTTTTAGTTTGAATAACTCCACCTATTATCCTTGAATCTCATATAAATCGCCTGTCATTTATACAACTTTTAGGATTTTTCATCACACGATGAAAACATCAACAAGTGCCAGAAGCGTCGTATGGTATTATTGTATTTTTTGACTGCTTCTTTGGCGGCGGATGCTGAAGCGCGAGTGAGAGTGTAACTAGGATAGTAGCTGCTAGGTTTATGACCTTGCCAACGGACGAAGGAACGATCTGTATCTGTACTTGAACTTGCTCCTGCCCACTTCTCTAGGCAGTTACCCTTGACATACACAAGTCGTCGTAGGTTGTAACTACACACAATAGTTACCCACTGCAGAATAGACCATTACAGCGGCTATAAAGCGATACACTCACTCACTTACACGATGACGTCTGCTGAATCGGAAACTAAGCGCAACAAGTATCTAATAACAACTGTAGAGGGACGACTCAAGCAGCATACACAACTATTGACGATGGGCAGGGCGGTTGTTATTTGAAACGCTGCAAGGACAATGTTTGAAAGGGGTTCGTAATTTAAAATAAGAGGGTATTACCATTTATTTAATTTCTCTAATTATTTATTTACAATACACCTAAATACATGTAAATAAATAGGAATTGTTTCTGTACATAAAAGATCACTATTAATAAAGCATTAATGAATAAAAACGGTTTTGTTTTTATTACAGGCTGTATTGTGAGGCCTTTGAAATGATTGTCACAAAACATGCAAAAAATAATTTCATAGCAGTTTTTACAGTCAGTTAATTCACAAAAGAAACGTAAAGGACGGAATCTCAACTTGATTTCCCGTATGAGGTGGTGCGCAATAATAGAACGAAAAATCTACAAAACTCAAGTTAATCTGTTTCATTATAGGTGTCTGGAAACTAGACTACCGAAGTTCAGGACAATCAGGAAAATAACTTGTAATACTGATTACGGTTTGAATGCAGGCAACAGATTGGGATTTGAAACGCGACGCTACGGCGCCAGACTATGACTGAAATTACACAGCCCCACCAGCTATCTCCTGCTGTCCCTGAATGTATTTTCGTCTTATTGCAGAAATATTGGATGTTAAATGATGAACTAAATGGTAGTATTCCTCTGACCCACAATTTTGTTCATTTAAGTGCCTACAAAACACCCTCAGCCAATGTCATGTTGCTTCATTGTTAACCGAACTATAGATAATAAATTAAATATACCATACAAAACACTCTAAACGTCAATAATATGTTGCTTGTTTCCTCTCTGAACATTGAATAATTAATTGCAATATAATGAATAAACGACTCCCTCAGTCAAAAGCACGCTTCTTTGTTGTCCACCCAAATTACCATTAATCTAATTATTCGCATCAGATGATTTAGAAGACAACTATAAATAATCATTAGAATTGTATCGTAAATTTTAAATTTTTTGTATATCTCCCTGATTAAATCCACGAGTATGGACGAAACTTTGAAGATGTCAAATAAATATCATTATCGTTTGCTGACAAATTGGCTCCATATTTCTTATTTATAATTAAAGATAATGTCAGACTATTAAATAAACAAAGATATTTGCCTACCATTTTTCCTTGTGTCTTTATTGAAAACAAATAAAATTTTTAAGTCCGTACAATTTAATGATTATTTGTATTTGCACTTATTCTTGATCTACAATTTGGCGCAAGCCCAGTGAATGATACACGATGAAATTACCTAAACATAAATACTTCTAATCTAAAAATTATCCTTTAAAAGTTCTATACCCCGAAAAAAACACTACAAGAATTAGATTAACTTAACATTTCACTTCACTTTAAGATTTAAGTTCGAATATGCATTTATATTATTCAAAATAATCACATCACTTCACACGTCTTGTGAGATTTGTCCTGAATTTATTTCCCTGAAAAGGATTTCCTGAAAACATTCCCGCAGGTAAATTATTCCAGTCGCTGATGGTCCTGTTTAGGAATGAGAAATTTCCTACATCTGTTTTTTCCTTTCTACATTTTACTTTGAATTGATTATCCCATCTACCTATATAAATGGGGCTTTTGCATTTTGAAGCTAGTTCAAATATCGCATTATTTTTATGTTGAAGAACAATTTACTTTAGATATACGGGCGCTGCGTTAGTTTTCTCGCAGGCGCTTCACCCCTGAGTGACTGCGGGACTCACCTGATTATGTCGGGAATGCCTCGCACTCTCTGTTTTTTAATGTAAGTTCTCACATGCCGAGACACCTTCACCTATTTTAGGACGTATATGTACGGGGGTCAAAGACCTTGGGTATATGGCAAGAGTTGTCCGCTGATCCCATTGGATCAGTCGGCTAACTACCTCCTGAAACTGGTGGAGACATGGAGAAGGGAATGCTGCGACCCCACAGCAAACTCGTCTCCCGTCAATCAGTAGGGCGTGAGAATAGTACCCAATGCCCGACCTACCTGATGCAGGTTTTCTAGGGTTTTCCCTGCATCTCTTTAGGTGAAACACCGTGTAGCATCCTTAAACCATAGCTCGGGGGCTCTAGTCAACCCTTGGCTACCTTGGTCTACCTTCGGCATCCTCCCTTTTCAATTCCCTTCCTATGCTATTAAAGGGGAGTTGCCTGTTTCAGGATCACCCTCATGTAGCTTATTAATCCCCCCACACACAAACAATTTACTTTAATAAAATGGGGCAGCATAAATAAATAAGAAGTTTGTTAGAATTTATAATATATTTAACAACAATTCCTATTTAACTTTTAACATGAAAAGCGAATTGTTTCTTTTTCTAAGGGAATGTGCTCAATTTCATTGGTCTCAATGTTCATCATATTACTGTTAGTCAACCTGTAATGATACGCCATATCCTCTTCAAGGACCACATAGTCAATAAAATTAATACTAAAATGAAAAAAAAACACTGCTTTTATTTATTTATCCTATATTTTACTGTTTTAGAATCCTATATATTTTTCTTTCCTTCAAGTGTTTTTGAGTATTAGCCATAACTTTTTCTTCAGAAGTAGTAATGCTACATCTACCTACGTAGAGGTTATTTTCCCTTGCCTTTATTTGTAATCAAATACAAGTTTTCATGATGTGGGAGGTCCTCCTTCAATGCCAAGCGCGTGCAAATTACTGACTTGGAGTTAATGCCTCTCTGCCTGCAATAGTGAAAAAAAAACTCACCTCGCAAACGCCCAAAAGGTTTGGAATCATTAGTTTACAGCCTCACTCCGTCTCTTCCTCCAGTATTTATATTTACAGGGTTTCTTTTTTATTTATAAAATGCTATGAAATTGCGGCCTACGAAGACTCTTCACTTGAGCTGCCCTCGTTTTGTGTCTCTTTCTTCTTCTTATTTTTTTTTTGTGAAACCATCGGGGGGAGAGTGAGAGTGGGGGGTTAACGTGCAAATGTAGATTTATTAAACGCCTTCGTACAGTGCTTGGCTTTTAGAGTGTAGGGACTTTTTTAACCAGACACTTATTTTCCTATTAGCGTGGGGGCGAGAAAGATTACTTATGCTCACTCCGTATTTTACGCCGCCTCCACTTGTCTCCGGTGCTTGCGATTTGTCGTGTTGTAATCGCAGGATTACACTTTACACGGTCGTGACAATACGCGTAATTATATATCAAAGAGCCGACCCATCATCCCCTGTGTAATTAATTCCTTTTAATGCTTTCAGGCTTTTATCTCAGAGATAAAATCACGTTAAGTTCGAATGGTCATCTCGTCACCGTCGTAGGGAGACGGCCACGGCATAATTTGCTCTCACCTTTACTTACACCCGTATTTGCCATTTCTATAGTAATTAAGTGAAATATAAATGAAACATTTAAACAAATTGAAGAAAATAATTATTCATTTTACAAGATAAATTATATTTACTTTAAATGCATTCTTCAATCTGTAATGGTAAAACACAACTTAGTACGTAATTTTACGGTACACAATCAAAAGCAGAAGGAGGTCTTTAAAAGGGCGATGAAACCTCTGAATTCTGACTGTGACGGGTTATGGTATTTTCCCCAAGCATGGATTGAAAGTGAGGTGAATGGCTTCTCTGATAGTAAAGAAGTATGATTGGTTAGGCTTCTGTCAACGCAAAGAAAGGGAACTGAATAATGGAGTGCCGAGAAAATTTAAAAACGGACTGCAAGGGTTGAATCGGGTTCTTTTTTGGTTAACATACAGTAATTCTTAAATAGGTAACTCTCCTTTAATAGCATTAGGAAGGTAATTGAAAAAGGTGGACGTGGAAGGTAGTGCAAGGTAGCCTAGGGTTGACTACGGCCACCTGACTGAAGATTAAGGATCCTAACCGGAGGTTTCACTTAAAATAAATGCAAGGAATCCCTTAGAAAATCCTGAATCAGGTAGGACAGACTTCGGTACTATTCTCACCCCTGTGAATGACAGGAGGCCATTTTACTGTGGGGTCGCAGCAATCCTTTCTTCTTGTTGCCACAATTTTTTGAAGGCAGTTTGCCTACTGATCGAATAGGATCAGCCAACAATACTTACAGGATGCCTAAGGTACTCGACCCCAGTACATACATATCATAAAAGAGATAACAGTGGCTCGGCATGTGAGAAACATGAAAAAAAGCAGAGTATACGAGGCATTCCCAAAGCAGTCATATGAGCCCCACGGTAAATCTGGAGAGAAATGCCTGCGAAAGAAAAGATCAAAAGGCATTATACTTTGAAGGTATTTTTTGGGGAAACAGGCTACATGAAGATCATCCTGAAACTGGCAACTCCTTTTTTAGCATAGGAAAGGAATTCAAAGCAATATTTGTGGAAGATAGAGCAAGGTAGCCAAGACTAGGGCCCCCGAGCTATAGTTTCACCAAAAAGAGAAACCCTGAATCAGTTAGGTCGGGCAAAGGGTACTATTCTCACGCCCTTTCGAGTGACGGGAGACGAGTTTGCTGTGGAGTCACAGTATTCCCTTCTCCGTGTCTTCACCAGTTTCAGAAGGCAGTCGGCCCACTGATCCAATGGGATCAGCGGACAACTCTTGCCAGATGCCGAAGGTCTCCGAACCCAGTACATATACCTCCTAAAATAAGTGAAGGTGTCTCGGCATGTGAGTAAGTCGAGGCATTCCCGACATAATCAGGTGAGCCCCGCAGTGACTCTGGGGTAAAGCGTCTGAGAGAAATCTTCCAAAATGTTTTTGGTTAACCGGCTACTTGCGGGTGTAACTGATACCAGCAGCTCCCCTTTAATAGGAAAGGAAAGACATTGCATTGGGGGATGTGGAAGGTAGAGCAAGGTAGCCAAGGATAATATCCCGGTCCAGCCTTTAATAAGATGGGATTTTTTGTTGAGTGTGAGACGCGCAGCTACTTTGCGCCTTCCCACCCACTTAGCTCGGTATTTTTTTAATATATGCGTCAGCACAAATGTACGTGCCGTTGTTCCTTTTCGTTCTGCCTTCCGGTATCTAGGTGTGGTCCTACACTCACTGCTGCCAGGTTGCGGAACGACCAACATATGTCGTTGACTGCGTCATGTAACGAATCGCAGTTATACGATTCATATATTTGAATTTTTATTATAAAAGTTTTATGTTACAGATGTGTCTAACGAAATGCGTAGAGAATAATAGAGTGTAATCGTTGGTATTATTTGTATGATCTTTGCCAGTATTACATGTTTCATATCGCGACTGTGTGTGGACGTTAATTTCATAATAAACTGTTTCTGTTATTGATTTTACGAAGTCATTACGTGTTTAAATAGTTACAAATAGTAACTGGATAAATTCCATTATATCTAATTGACTAATAATCATCATCTATCTCTGTCGGAAACTTGCTTCCAATATGACAAAGCAGAAAAGGTTAAAGGCTACAGAACCAACGCCAGTTACTTACTAAATGTCACGTCGAAAAAATTAATTGTGTCAGTTGCTTCGTATATATTATCACTATATTTAATTATTAATATTTATAATTTAGTACAAGTTTTTCTTCATTCTATAGAGCTTTAAAATTATTTTGACGATCTTATAATTAAAATATTTTTATATTAGTAAAATAGACATTTAGATGTTGTGGTATTCAGTCCTCAGACTGGTCTAATGCAGCCATATTTGGTAACCTATTCTGTTCAAGCCTTTATATTATCGCATAGCTATCACATCAACATCCTCACTAATCTGCCCACCGTAATTCATCCTTGGCCTCCCTCTTCTGTTCTTACCCCACACACTTCCTCTAATCCTAATAGTGCAATACACTCATGTCTCCAAAAGTGGCCTATTAATCTATACCTTTCTGTTGAAAAAGTCCTGCATATTGTTCTCTCCTCTCTTATTCAGCTCAGAACTCTCTCTGGTTAGCTACCATCTTACTCTTCTATATCACCGCATTTCATAAGCTTCCATTCCTCTCCTTTCAGAAATTCTTCCGTCTACGTTTCGCTCCCATATAACGCCTCAGTTCATTCGAACATTTTTAGAAATTATTTCCTAATATTCATACTTATATTAGCCGTAAGTAAATTCCTTTCTTCCTTATACTTTTAGTTATTATGCAGAATAAGTAGCAGAATTCCTTTACTTACTTCAAAATATCTCTTCCCAATCTAACACCCTTTATTATTCCACTATTTCCCATACTACATTCCATCACCTTGGTTTTCAGTCTATTAATCCTCACGTTGTACTCTTCCATCAGTCAGGACCACGTTCATGAAATTTATTATGGTTCCAAACCATCTTCTGACTCCTCTAGTACCACAATATCGTCAGCTAATCCATATTCATTTTTAACTTTATTCATCGCCTGTTCTATATATATACATAAGTCAATGAGCATTCTTGTCTTACACCTTTCTTTATTTCTGCTTTATATTAATGCTCTTCTATTCAAATTACTGCTGATACCTTCTGTACACGTTATGGATAACTCTCATTTCTGGTTATTTTATTCCTGTGCTGTTAAAATTTTTTGTTGTATGTTCCACTTCGCATTATGAAAGGCTTTTTCTAAATCTACAAATGCCATTAGCAGTGGCCTGTTTTTCCTTATTCCGTCAATATTCAATATTACTTCTCTTGTCCCTACATTCGTCCTAAAACCAAACTGATCTACTCCTAACTCACATACTATTTGACGTTCCGACCTCCCATATACCGATATGTAATTTGGAAAAAGACTTTCATGCTTTCAAAGTACAGTTTCGACATTAATGTTGCTAATTTTACCATTCAAAATATTTTAAAAAAGATTTGAATTGTGAAACGTGAAAGCGGCAGGGACATGAATTATGACGTAACAAACTATTTTTAGAGGGATAATTTCGGTGACGCTTTCTAAGACAAGTACAGCTACAGAATTTTCCAAAAATGTAAGTTAATTTTACCATTTCACTTTTATATGTGCGTGTCAATTTTCAATTATTGTATTTGCTAATAATCTACAATTGGGCGCAAGCCCGGTGGCAGATACATAATTAAATATACATAATTATAAACTAAAGAAAGATAAACATGTTCTGTGGATGCCCTGAAAGAGAAAAGAGAAACACTTCACTTCACTTTAGTTATTTATATTCGGAAACACATTTATATTAAAAAATATCCACTTCACTTCACACGTTTTTTCAGATTTGACCTAAATTTATTTTCTTGAAGAGGATTTCCTCCAAACACCCCCACAGGTAAATTATTCCAGTCGTTGATAGTCCTATTTAGGAATGAGAATTTGCCAACATCTGTTTTTTGTTTTCTATATTTCTGGGCTTTTGCATTTTGTAGCTAATTCCAATCCATGGTTTTTGCCCCGTATAAGCTTTGAATAGCAAATGCAGTCTTGCTTTCTCCCTCCTTTCTGACAATACCTCCCAACCTAGCTGTTTTACTTTTTCCTTCCTATGACCTGGCCCTACTTGCACAAAATTAGCAGCCCTTTTCTGAACTTTCTCTAATGATTCTATTTGATTAATTCTGTAAGGATCCCAACAAGCCGCCCCATATTCCAAAATTGGTCTAACTAGAGATAAGTATGCCACCTCCTTTGTTTTTGAACTTCCCTTTTTTAAGTTCCTCATAATGAAATGTAAGGAATTCCACGCTTTTCGGGCCGTGAAATTCACTTGTTCCTCCCACCCAAGTCTGTTGTTGAAATATATCCCCAGATATTTGCAGCTCGTTACCCTTGGAATTAGTTCCCCACCTATTCTATATTCTGTCTCATTTAACAACGTGCGTTTAGTAAACGAGATTGAGCTGCTTTTCTTTCCATTAATTTTCATTTTATTTTCCAGAGCCCAGCTATTAACTTTATCTAGATCTTCTTGTAATAATAAAGTGTCTTCCTCGTTTGTTATCTTTCTGTATATGATACAGTCGTCAGCGAAAAGCCTTACCCCTGACTTCAAGTAATTCGGTAAGTCATTAATGAATATTAAAAACAGTAAGGGGCCGATTACAGAGCCTTGGGGAACTCCCGATGTTACAGCGCCTGAATCCGCCTGAATTATAATACATTATGAAGTTAGTAGTTGCGTACCAATCAGTGACGAAGAGCGAGCTTTCTTGGGTATGACGAAATAAATATGGCCTTAAACTCTTCTTCGTTAGCTTTGCACCCAATTAAGGGTCTAGGCCTACCAGGAGGACTACGGACTTTCATCTTATATGAGACATTCGGAATTTGGAGTGATACGTGGTCAGCGTATCGACTCTCCATCAGTCAGGACTTAAAGTCTACTAGGTCCAATTATCGCGCAGACGTTCTTCTTTCATCAAGGAACAAAATTAGCGCGGATGACTTACCAACAGCAAGATGATAGGGATATAGAGGTGCCTGTGGGAATTTCTCTCGCAGGCATAACCCCCCAGATTGACTGCGGGGCTCACCTGATTATGTCGGGAATGCCTCGTATTCTCTCTGTTTTTTTTATCAAAGTTCTCACATGCCGAGACACCTTCACCTATTTTGGGAGGTATATGTACGGGGGTCGAAGACTTTGGGCATATGGCAAGAGTTGTCCGCTGATCCCATTGGATCAGTCGGCCAACTGCCTCCTAAAACAAGTGGAGACACGGAGATGCTGCGACCCCACAGCAAACACGTCTTCCCGTCATTCGGAAGGGCGTGAGAATAGTACCCAGTGTCCGACCTGATTCAGGTTTTCTAGGGTTTCCCCTGCATCTCTTTATGTGAAACACCGGCTAGGATACTTAAACCATAGCCCGGGGGCCCTAGTTAACCTTTGGCTACCTTGCTCTACCTTCCGCATCCCCACTATTCAATTCCCTTCCTATGCCATTAAAGGTGAGTTGCCTGTTTCAGGATCACCCTCATGTAGGCTGTTAACCCCCCCTCCCCCCAAAGCAAAAAATTAAATATTTAAGTTTTAAATAATATAAAATGCATAAGCTGATAATGTTACCTTGAGGAAGTACAATAAAATTAAGCAACCTCCGTTTCCGACAGACGGGATAAATTTACTTACATTCCTTCACCGTGTTTGTAATTCTATTTTATGAACCAGACCGATCATCTCGTTCGTTCAGGATTGTTTCTGGTTAACCTCGCCGTCGATCTCTCGTTGATTAAATTCATCGGGACGACGCTTAATTCGACGCATTAGCGGCGCATCGTTGCGATTCCCGTCGTGACTAATACCGCAAAGGTCAATACCAATGGAAATCCTGGCCGCGGGCTTTAATCTCGTTGCAGAAACACATCTCGTGCTCCACGATATTAAACAGCCGATCCGTTTCCACGTTCCTGCACACTTCCGACAGTCATAATTAACATTGCTGGCGTCAGGAAATAAAAGAGAATGAGCCTCGAGTGCACACACGGTTGCTGATTCCTCAGGCTTACTCGTCGGGGTTGAAAGACTTGTTTACGTAATTTTCCTATCTTAAGGGCATAAAAGCCGAGCTGTTGTGGTCGCTGCCTAACAACACAGATGTCCTGGGTCCGAAACCTGACTTGGGCTTGTATGTTTGTGTCGTCATGGCCACGGACTCTGGGATTAAGACTGCTGGAGAATCCGTACGCTGCAACGTATTACTCCAAATTAGGAATGTGTCATGTAACATGACAATCCGCAGTCATCCTGGTAGGTCAAGGCCCTCAATGGGCTGCAGGACCAAGGAAGAAGAAGTAAACAACATTTCCTTCAGGTTGGGAGTACTGGAGTCTTCTAAAGTGACGTAGACTGTTCTGTTTTTTGCTTTCCATGTTTCTATATAGTCGTAGAACGTCATTTACTTGATTTCGCGTGGCGCATCTGCTGGAACTGGACAGAACCATGAAGTAAGGTCTCATTTTACTGTTCAAATTTGAAATACATGTACGCAATGGAATTGTCAGTGCACCACTGCACTGTCAACTTAGACTGCCTCGACTAGTTCAACTTGGAGCCTGAATATTTCGATTACGTCGTCCGAAATTGTGTGGACGGTCAGTTATCTCATCAGGTTTTGTATTTCCCGGGGAAAAAATTAAAGTAACCACCTGTCATAGCCTTGTGATCCTAACTTCTAGCTCCATTGCTGGTGGACACTGATGACCTCACCACGAGATGCTGACCTTTGGTTGACTGAAACCAAATTCATCAATTCTGGTGGTCAAGAGAGCGGGCCTATAGTGAAATTTTCCTGAGGTGGCTGCCCTGCTACTACATCCTTTGACTTCTCCAGAGTATTCTGACGTGACATCAATTTTGGTATGTGTTGTTTCTCTCTCTCTTTTCCTCTCTCTGCACTTCCTTATTTCTATTTAGTTGCTGAAATTAGTGGTGCTGCTCCTTCTTTCTTCTGCTGGAACCGAAGGGAAACAGACAGTAAGGACTCATGTTACGTGTACGCAATGGAACTCTCAGTCGAGTTACACTGCCGCAACTAATTGAACTCATCCTCAAGATTTCGATTACATCGTCTAAAGGTCTGTGGAATGACAGCTAGTTCGTCAGGGTTTGGAATTCTCGGAAGAAGTTTAACGTAACCACCTACCATAGTCTCGTGATCCTAACTTCCTGTTGCATTTCTGGTAGACACTGATGACGGCATCAGGTTGGCTGCATCTGTGAACATCATTTTCATGGTTTGGCTGCCCTGCTACTAGATACTTTGACTTCCCCAGACTGCTCTGACGTGATGTCAGTTTTGTTATGATTGTTTCTTTTTTTTCTTTCCTCGGTCTTAAAAATACTTCTAAGGCTAGTGTCGCACTTGGGCGTTTGAGACGACACATGTATTTAAATGTGAGCTGTCACACTTGCGCGGTTGCGGCGACGGGTGCGTTTCCCGCCCCGTCGTAGCCGCTCAATGTGGCGTGTAATTGCATGGGGGAAGGGATTACTATTGGATCATTATCAATTTTATAATCTTAAACAAGTAATAAACTAGCATCATTGCTAAACTAAACATGTTGATTTTAAAATTACAATTTGATAATACTTATTTATTAATTACAGCAGGGGTTCTTTCCAAACTTTTAAGTATTTATTAATTAATATGTAAATTCTTTCAAGACTTACGACCTGATTAAGGCAGAAATGAAAACCAAAACGTATCATTAAAAAAATTAGAAAACAAAGTTCGAGTCTTTGTCAATCCATGCCGAGTGGTCCAGTAAAAAGGAAATTGATTACTCATCTTTTCAGAAAAAATTAATATTCGTTGGAGCACTCCCTCGTGATTTTGCAGTTCAAAACTAATTTTGTTTCACTTGTATTGTGTCTGGTTCAAAAATGACCGACGCTTTTACTGTCGCCGTTTCTCGCGTTCTTAGGTATCTACGATTTTCCAAATTATTCCGAACTATGTAGTTGTATTCTTTTCAAATCAACTCTATCGTGTTGAGTACATTCAGGCCTACAAAATTAAACTTCTATTTACTTGCCTAATAATATGTTTTCAGGTACTGTATGCAACAGGAAGTTGACCATTCCAAAGAAGAAAATTCAGTTTTTGTAGGCTTATTTCTTGAAGAAGAAACAGGTTGCGAACCTCCACATTTTTCGTGCTTTTTCACATACTGATGTAGTTACATTATATATATTGTCAGTGGTAAGTGACGAACCATTTATAAATAGTGATAATTTTATATACCTCCTGTGGTGTAGTGACTAGCGTTGCTGCCTCACAACCCAGAGGTCACGGGTTCGAATCCTGGCATGGGCTTCGATGTTTGTGCCGTTCCTCACCCGCTTAAGTGTGACATCAACACCGCTCAAGTGTGACGCAGGCTTAAGAAATGATTAGAACAGCTGGGCCGGCTTCGAATGCGATCTGCGTTCCTATATGCGTTCACAGGGTGATGACGGTAGCTGACTAAACCTGTACGTGGTGAAGTGGGGGGCACCAAGACAAGTAATTCGGTATATGAAACTTTGGGGTCCAAACGGACAGGTAAATCCTTGAAGTTTGAACCATAAGTTTCTCTGACGTCACATCCTCTCCGCTCCACTTGTACCCTTGGTGGGTCTCTACAAGGTGCAAGGTACGAATAGTCTGTGTGGTTCCGTCCCTGCACATGATTGCCATAAAGAAATTATTTACTTTATGGCTTCTAGGTTTCTGTTGAAAAATAGTTGTTGACGAAGATGGACGTTTTGCTTAGTTTTTATTCTTTTCAACAAGATTGTCACATCATGAAACTCTCAGGAAAATTGGAAACATTATGAACAAGTACTTCAGTACCCGTAAGAATTTGTTAAATAACTTAATGGACTAGTTTACAATTTGCATTACTTGCTCAATAAGAAATTAATAAAACAGAAGAATGTAAAGAAACGGAATACAAACGTAGTCAAAAACAAAATAAAAACTGACGAAACTCCTCAGACAGACCGCATCAAGAAGACTCTGTGGCTTCATTATTCGTACTCATGCGCCTGGTATGAACCCACCACAGGGACAAGTGGTGCGGAGCGTATGTGACGACATACAAAACAATTATAGGGCTCTTTCTGTCTGTTTGAACCCTAAGTGTCCTGTATTGAATTCCTTGTGCCAACGTACAGGTTTTAACAGTCACAGAAATGGCCCTGTTTTATGTTTGAGCGAACTTCAATGTAAAAAGTTGTTGAGTTCTCAAATCGTTATGCTAAAATTTTAAACCGTTAAAAGGCTAAGAACCCCGCAGCATTGACGCTATTTCAAACTTCGGTACTCATTTATTTCATTTTGTTACAGTCCTGAATTGTTTTTGTTATTTCTATTGAAACAACTTTTTCCAGGTGTTAATTTGCACGTTTAATACTATAAAAGTATATTACTATTACTTTTTCTTAATATTGTATTATTTTTTAGAAATATTATTTTTTTTCTTAGTTTATTCCTTAAGTATATATGAATTAATTAACATAAGTATAACGTAATACTCTAAAAGGCTTCTCCGCCTCGTTATTTCGTCGTCCTCTCAATTCTCCTCCTTAAGACGCCCCTCGTCTCTCATCAGTAATTACGTTGATTCTTCTGATACATATTTATTAATCCGGCTCCCTCATTAAGATCTCCTTCGAGTGGATTTAGGGTTTTCTCCTTCCACTTTTCCTTCCTCCCTCACTTCTTTACAATTTAAATTTCTGTTTTCCTGCACAGCGATGTAACTAATTATTTTCTCTTAATTGCTCTAAACCTGCTAAGAAGAGATTTGTTTCGCCTTCACTTTCTTCAGTTTCTAACTACTGCTTTTATTCTGTTATTTAAATACATCGAATTGTGATAACGTCTGTAATCCATAGAGAGATGGTAAAAGTATATACTTCAGACTATGAAATCAAACTTTAAAAAAATACAAATTTGTATGTATAAAATTTTCTTTTGTGACTTCGTCTTAGGTACTTTCAAGACTTCAATTTATTTGACTAATAATATTTCATCATAGCCTAAAATGACTCAGCTTTGTTCAAAGGATTTTTTTCTTTTTACTATAAATAAAAATCGCCGATCAATTTACAAATAATACCCATTGTTCATTAAAGTCCTAAATTATTGGCCCGTAAGAATGTTTTTTAGTTGAATCTGTGTCTTAAGTCTACGAAAGGGTGGAGAAGTATCGCACCTGGCAGGGAGTCGACCGGGTTACTCAGTGGTACATTACACCGCGCACTAAAGGGTACCATTATAACCCGGTTAAATAATTTATTTTAAACCTTATGTTTATTCTTGAAAATTTTATGTATTACCGCATAAAATCCTTCTACTTTCCCATATTCCCATTCACAACTTACTTTTAAGAGGACTTATTACATCAACCAAAGTTTTTTTGACTTTCCAGATCCTAATTTTACATTCTTATTTAACTGTTTTCCCCCTTTGTATACACTGTTGTAGTATTCAGTCCTATGATTGGTCTGATGCAACGCTCCATGCTAACCTATCTTGCGCAAGCATTTTCATTTCCGTATTGCTACCACATATCATATCCTCCTGAATGTGCTTAGTTATGTCACCCTTGGCCTCCCTCTTAAGTTACTACACCACACACTTCACTCTAATCCTAATTTTAGAAGACCCTCATGTCTCAAAACGTTGCCTGTTAATCTATCCCTTCTCTTGGTCCACGTCCTCCATATTGTTCGGTCTTACCCTATTCTGCTTCGAACTTAAACTTTAGTGATTCTATCCACCCATCTGAGTTTCAGCATTCTCCTATAGCACCACATTTCAAAAGCATCTTTTTTTACCTTCCTGCAACTCCTACCGTTCGTGTTTCGCACCCATACGAACAATTTTAGCAATGATTTCCTAATACTCACACCTATTTTAGCCGAAAGTAAATTCCTCTTTATTACCTGTGCTATCCTATTCTAGTTATAATGCTTCTCAAGTACGAGAATTCCTTAACTTCATTCAAAATATTCCTTCCAAATATAACACCCTTTATTATTCCACTCTTTCCCCTACTACACTCCGTCACCTTGGTTTTCCATCTATTAATTCTCATATTGAATTCTTTATCAAGAACCACTTTCTTGCCATTTATTATGGTATTTATATATTTCGTTACTTCATTTGGTCTTTTTCAGTAACGGATTGCAAATTTTAAGGTTACATACTGGAAGAAGAAAAATAAGAGCGCAGCTTCTAGACGAATTGAAAGGAGAAACAATGAAAAATGTAAGGACAGTGTAAGGTAGCTCAGAGTGGGAGTGGGAGTGTGGGGGACATATTCCCTCTCAAAGCCATAGCGCTGCAATTTCTGCAGTTGGAGAGGGAAGCGATGAGCAGTCGTCGTGCCCAGTGATTGAGCGGAGCGGTGTGGAGTTTTTATGCCCAGTCCGACTTCTCGGAGCGGGAGCCGTAAAACGAGTCGTTCGCTACCCAAGTTCAGAGCGAAGAACTGGAGGTCGTTCCTTGGAAGAAGTCGTTCTCTTTAGACAACTCAATGCCCCATCTCTGGGTGAAACATATCTGTTCAGAGAGGTTTGATCTTCGCTGAGCTGATTGATTCAGACGATATAGTAGCGCGGGCTATTACAACACGAAACAGAGAGGATATCCAATATTTTGAAAAAAATTCACTGCTAAATGACAAGGAGTCCATTTGCTGAATAATAATTAAATTCCCTGTTTTAATTAACAGAAGTACTTTTAAATGTAAACGTACACACGATCCATATTTAGCATGGTAGGTGTATGTCAAGAAAAAACTATTTCTATTAATTAATCATATTCATAATTTGTTACTCATAATTAGGGAAAATGAAAAATATGTCTTTCTAAAATTCTTAAATAATTCCAATGATATAACTGTCTTCACATTTAAACAAGAAGAAAATTGAAGCATTCATTTTTGGATGTTAAAATAATGAGATGGTATAGGAAGGAGATCAGTGAAAACGTGTTATCAAGTTACACGTCATACCTCCTATTCCATTTCAAGAATAATGTTTTCAAGAACTTAATTAGAAAAGAAAAAATGAAACTCAGAATTTATAAATGAGACAGAAAAACAACGGTTTATTGTCCAATGACGAAAGTGAGGAAGTATGTACACAAAATGTGGAATAGAGTAATTGAACCAATTGAAGTGGAAAGCATAGCGCTCATCTAGCTTACTTAATTTAATTTCATCTTTAATTTCAATGTAACTTAACTGCGTTGACTTTTCGCCTGGATGCGGTGTTACATCCGGAAGGAAAAATTGCGGTAACGATCCATTTAAAAATAGCCATGTTCCACGAAACCACTCTTACCCTTAGATGGTCAAGCAGCATTTTCACCAACTAACCAGGAAATGTTCAATTGATTAGACTGTTGGTTCTGAGGCTCGTTTTCACCAATTAGGGGATGCAAAAAAACAGGAGAGAGGAGAACAGTTGGGAAAGACTTATGCAGAAAGTCAAACACTTTTTTGTAGAGATTTGACGAAGAAGGATTGAAGAAGAACAGAGAGAGAAGCAGATGAGCACGTTAAGTAAAGAACCTGGCGTTGCTTCAAGTCCCATGGCCGAAATATTGTTGTCGTAAGCCCCCAAACGCGGTAACCTGTGGGAAAGTGTGTATCATTTTGAGCAGCCGGAAAGATCTTTGTATATAGTTTCTTGTGATTTATTTTCAGTGAGTAAAATGTATACATGTTAAATTTAATTCTTATTTAATTAGAGGTAACAAGTAAGACAATGCATGTTTGATTAAAAATTGAAAGGATGAGAGATAAAGAGGCATTAAATTAAATAAAAAGAAGAGAATATATAGAAAAAAGGATTATATTGACTTCTTTTAGAAATTGTAAGGATAAAAAAGGACTTGAAGAGTCTATTATTACTGGAGTGACATCCCAGGAGAAAAACAAGGACATAAATAAACAAAAATAGGAGAATGTAAACCAAAGAAGATAAAATATAGCGGATTGTCATATATAAAACGTTTATAAGAATTTATGGTGAAATTAATCAATGATAAAGAAAGAAAAGATTACTCTAAAACAAAGTATAAAGGTGGGAAATTTGATTCATGACATGACGGATAAGGTGGAAGAAAACAGAGTGGAAATGAAATGAGATGGTCGTGAAAAAATATATACGCAGGAATGACAGGAATGGACATGGATAGGCAATGGAATATGTCACCCTAAAAATAATGCAAAGAAACACACGAAAAGTAATACTTTGCATGTAATTGAAATTATGAAAATGGAACAATTAAAATAAAAAGGGGAAGGCTTGTATGTGCAGGAGAACATTGGAAAGGTGATGAACAATGAATATTATGAATATTGGAAGTGTGCAAAGGAACCTAATTTCACGTTATTCACTTCACTGCATTTTGATCTTACTATATTATTCTAAGAGGAAAGGAACTTGACTGGTATTAATTTTGATTGGAAGAGTGCATTAATGTTTAATTTATTACGCTCAGATAATCCTGTTAATTTTACAGTGTTCTCTGCCAGTTTCTGTTTGTTTAAAATTTCATAGTAGTTTACCTTCTCAGAATGAATTTATAAATCATTGGAGAGAGAAGTGGCCGGAATACATATTCATACGAGTGGAATAAATTTATGCAGAAAGATTAAATGTCGTAGCAGTGGTGAGGGGGCGCTTTGTTTCACTTGTAACGTTTCTTCGTCTTTCAGTCTCGACTACTTTCCCTCTCCCATCTGTTAACGTGGAGACTAATAAAGAAACTTTGTTCTCGTGTACTCTGTAGTCTCCTATTTTCCTGATATTTTGCTTTCAAAATGAAACGAACAACAGCGTTGTTATATGTATGCACGGTCTGGTGAATAAAGTTAGCAGCTCTAGACTACAGCCGTGCTCTACGTTTCCTTGAATGCACATAGGGAGGAAGTGAATGTCTGGCTTCCCTCACAATAATAACATCACTTTAAGTGAAATTCAGAAAAGAAACATAACATTCCAGATTCCCTTTGCAGAAAAAGTTTGTCGTAATAAATTTACAAACAGTGGCCAAAATACATTACCTGCGTTGTTGGAACGTAATTTTCTCCACTCCTGAAGGAGAATGAGAAACAAAGTTGCAGAGTTCTTTCTTGGCAAGGTTTCTCATTTATAACGATAAATACGAATTTGATAATTCGATGCAATTTAATAAACTCACTCACTCCTTAATTTTTACATTTTCACAAAATATATTATGGCCGTAAAAATAATGGAAAAGCAAAAATCCGGTGAAATTTAATAAACTTACCCCTTTATTTTATATTATTAATAAAAACATACTGACTAAAAATAAATAATGAAAGAGAAAAAGTATGAAATTGTTATTAATAATTAATTATCTATATTCTCTGGCGAACTAGTTCAATATGAGAATTAATAGAGGAAAAACCAAGGTAATGGAGTGTAGTATGGGAAAAGTGGAATAACAAAGGGTGTTAGATTTGGAAGGGATGTTTTGACGGAAGTTAAGGAATTCTACTACTTGCCAAGCGTAATAACTAGGGATAGCCACGTTTTAAGACACGAGGGTCTCGTAAAATTAGCATTGGAAGGAAGTGTGTAGGGTAAGAACAGAAGAGGGACGACAAAGATGGAATACGCTAAGCATATTAAGATGGAATTGCGTTCTGCTATAATAATGAAATGAAAAGGCTTGCGCAAGATAGTTTAGCATGGATGGTTGCATGAGACAGTCTAAGGACTGAATACCACAACAACAACTATTATCTATAATAAGGCTGAGCAGCCTGAGTAGATTATCACATAAGTATATGTTTGGTAAATAATGATTAATTATTTTTGATACAAACAAAATATGGTTACAAATTTTAACGTTTTTTGTTAAACAATGTAATTTGAGGGCTTGGCAATTAAAAATGGGCGGATCTTGTGTTAGAAACCTCTCCAAAGGTCTTAATAATAAAATTTTAACTGCTTAGAATGTAATTGGAACGAATTATAGCGATGGAAATATGGAAAATATGAAAAAAGATGAAGATGCTGTTGATAAAGTTATTTAAAACTTTTACCACTTGCTTATCACGACATTTAGATGTAATGGAAAAGGTTATTTCAATAGAAAGTTGGAGTAAAATTCAAGATAAAAAAATGCGGTTAACATGTAAAAATCTAAAAATGTTAGGAGAAATTTTCTTATTTTTTAGAAAGAAATATTGAAAATATAGCGTAAAATACTGAAAATTAGAAATCTAAATTCAATAATTTCAATTTTACGTCAAGGATTAAGTTAGGAAAAATGACATATATATATAATTCAAATTACTACATCGATCCTGCTCTATATAAAGACAACAATTTGGAACTAGGAGAAAATTAAATGTTGAAAGGGCAACTGCTTAGTTCACACGTGACTTATCAGGGTTAATTACTGCGAAACGGACAGAGGGGGGGGGGAGAGGAGGCGAGCAACAACGTGTAGCAGAGATCTCGTTCATTATATTGAGCCGGAAGGACAAACTTTTTTTTGTTCGTTGTTCGTTTCGGAACCTCTTCCAGTTATCAGGAATGATGACTTCCGGGAATTTCTCATGGATTACTGTGATGGCAGGCAAGTTGTGGTGATCCTTTCCCTCACAAAAGGGTGTTATCTCGGCGCCGGAAAACAGTAGATGTTACACCGTCGAGAGCCGAGAAAACCCAGTTTTGACTGAGGTAACATAATTTTTGTGCATATTTGTGTTAGCTTTCGATAAATTATTCAATACGTCTCCTGTTCCCTTCCTCAATTCCTCTACCTTCCAACTTTCGACACACGCTTCTACCAAATTCAAAATCTGAACTCATTCTTCTCCTCTTTTTTCCAACTTTAACCGCAGACCGGCTTTTCACCTCCCAGTCAATATCTCCTTTCCCCTTCTACATGGTAAACCGCCACCCCATGTGAGGTGTCGTGCCAATTGTAATTAAGTTTTGACGACGGAGGGATCCACACTTTCGTAAGGAAATTTTCATAGGTCATCGTCCAATGGTAGACAAACATCGGCCCCATGCTTGCAGGCACGACTCTTCGTAACTGGACGGCGCCTCTGTAATCCCTAAATATCCTCAAAAGCTCCTCCTTTCTCCGAACATTCTCGTTCAATTATCTTAATTTAATTCCTCCTAAGAGACGATTTAAATGGGTGGGGGAATTCTTCTGGGTTAAAATATAGAACTCAATCAATTAATAAAAATTATTGCTACTCCACAGAGTGATAACGTGTAAACCAATATAATATTTAAAATAAATCAAAATATTTTTACTACTTCTTAAATTTAATAATATCTTTTACCAGTCATAAATTAATTATAAATATAACTGTTTTATATAAAATTATAAGTTCGTACCAAAACATTTAAAAATATTATTCCATTTGTTCAAATATTGTTTACTTCCGAGAGATCAATATTTAATTATCGTGTATTTTCAGTACTTTTAATATGTAACACTTGCGATAAACTTCATTTTAATAAATATCTTGTTCCATGTATAAAATATAAAAACATAACATAACCAACCTGTTGAAAAATGTATGAAAATTTAGTTCATGGTGAATGTTTAACAAAATATAAAAACAGTTAACGTCTGTATAAAACTTAACATAACAACATTTATATTTATGTATTAAAAATTTTCTGCTATACGATTCGTTAATTATTACGTTATTTATAAAATATTTCTAGAATTTTAATGATAAACGTCAATTTGTAGTTTGTGACGTGTCGGCGGGTTCTGATTGGCCGGTCTCTAGCTTCATTTGCCTCTTAACCACGCCCACTTACGTCATACATGAACTTACCCTATCCACAGCGTCTACAGTTCTTTTTTTTAAAGCAGAAAGGCAAAATGGATCGTACATCAACGCAGGATGGATACACAGATTGAGATTTAAATTTATTATGGAGGATGAAGAAGAATGTAGCGTTATTGATTTATATTAATTCAAAGAGTAATGAGAAGTAAGATCTTTGAAAGGGTGATATTATGATCGTTGGCAAGATGAATAGACACTCTAGTTACTTTGAAATAAATGGAAATTTAATGATTGGAATCTCTGAGAGAGTAATAAATTATTATAAATAAATTAAAAAAACGTAAACTGATAAAATGTTTGGAATGCGCTCAAATGTGCCAACCTTTCGATTGTAGCGGACATTCAAAATTTTATATTATTGCATCTGATTATTTATAGTAATTTATTATTATTACACCTTAAGAGGTTCCAATGAAGGGAACGAAACGTCGAGTTGCACTGAATTTTTCTATATGATTAAAGAGGTTGCTCCCTCATTTAAATATTTTCGATGCAGTCAGATCAATATAACTATTAAAAACTGGTCTGATTAAAAAATGTTATTATTCCAAATATTCATTAGATTATTATTTGGAGCGTAATATGTAATCTTCAAAGCTGGATATTTCACTGTCATGCAGAAAATTAAATTATTTGTGCTTGTGTCTGTTGCTATGTGTCTGTGTGCGCGCGTGCGCAGTGTTCGACGTCGTTAGTCAAAACTACTTGCTCGGCAGAAAAGTCACGGTGTGTAATTTTTCTTATTATCTGTGTTGTTGCTGTTTTCGTGTCTGTGTTGTGTGGCGGCTCGAAGAAATGTGTCGGCAAACAATTTTCAGGAGGTGAAATTTGCAAGTGTTTATTCGGTCGTCGCTGCTGCCGCTGTGTAGATAATGAATGAAGGGGGGAAAGGCAAGCACGATTGCCGATAAGGAAGAGGGAGGAGAGAGAAGAAAATAGAAGAGCCGAGGCGAGAGGAGAGGAGAAGAGAGAGATTATTCTATCAGGCCAGTCACTTGTCCTTTCTAGCAACCTTGAAACTGCGCCAAAGACAAACAGCCAGAGGCGCTCTTAATAGCTGGAACACGCCACTTGATCCAACTCTGCAGGTAAGACAACTAGAGTGGCGATGCTGCAACTAAAGGCAAGGTCAAGGGGACGGAGACACTCAGAACAGTTTCGAGGTTTCATTTCTCTTGTCTTATTCTGTGAAAGTACACCAGGTCACATTCAGAGACCAAAGAAAGAGCATTAACCAGTTTTTGCAAGGGACTCGGATGAGAAAATGTCTTGATAAGATCCTCTACGGCTTCCTCGTCCCAATAAATACTCATAGAAATGAAGGAAATAGAAACTTCTCAACAGGAGTCGGAAAAATAGTCAACGCCTATGGGAATGGGGTGAAGAAGTTCTACAAAGTCCGACTTCAGGTCCATCTGCTAGTGATCTTTAAAGTGGACAAACTCAAACTGTAGGCGGACTGATGAGGTCAGAGACGTGAAATTAGTATTAGAGGGAAGTTTGTGGGGTGAGAACAGAAGAGGGAGGACAAGGGTGGAATACGCTAAGCAGATTAGGGAGGATGTGGGCCGTGCGGAGATGAAAAGACTTGCGCAAAATAGGTTAGCATGGAAGGTTGCATTAGACTAGTCTGAGGACTGAATACCACAAAACAACAAGAACTAATTATTCCGGCTGTCTTACCATTTAACATGAAATGTATTAAATTATAACCATAAAAATCGTACCTAAGGAATTCTATCATTCTTCCATATTTTATAAATTTTGAATTGTATAATAAAGGGGTTTTCCAATTGGGGGCTGGTCCATGTTGGCAGTCTGTGGTGGAGTCTGTCCAACCTTTTATTTATTATTCAGTGACTGATGCCAAATCGCCATGGCAAGTTACACGATTCAGCAGCACGTCCAAATGTTAAATCTTTATTATGAAAATGAGTGTTCGTTAGCGCAAACGTTGCGCGAGTTACGCCCATTTTGCGGTAGACCGTGTGGTTGCTTTTCGAAGCCGACTCTCCAACGCTTGGTGGCCAAATTCGAGACAAGCGGTTCAGGAAACAATCAGCAACACACCCGAATGTTATAGGAACGACAGATTGGCCGGGAACATCGCCGCGGTCCCTGAAAGTGTGTAGGAGAACCCGAGGCAATCAGTTTCTCGCCACTCACAAGAACTCGTCCTTTCTCAGACTTCAACTTGGCCGATTTTGCGTCGGGGCTTGGGTCTTCACCCGTACAAGAACCTACTGACCCATATAGGACGCCGTTTGTTCGCTCACTGGTCTTCGGAGCGCTTGAATGTGGTCCCCAAGTTTAGAAAAAAAAATCATCCTTAGCGACTAGTCGCATTTTTGGATGAATGTCTGTGCTAACGAGCACAATTTCCGTACGTGGGATGACGCCAGGTGTCAATGCATCCACAAAAATATACTGTTTGGTGCATATTTTGGGCCGGCGGCTTCATCGGTCCGGAGCTTTTTTTTTCGAAAATGACGTTGCTGAGGCCATCACCGTCAACGACAAGTCGATTTCTTTTGCCCCAAATTGAACGATATAGACGGCGCCACGTTGGGCACACTGCATGGACGATTTGAGGGTGCGGTTATCTGTCGCAGAGGTGACGTCAATTGGTCACCAATATCATGCTACTTGAACCTGCTAGACTTTTTCTTGTAGGGTTTCCTGAAGTCGCAGGTCTATGCCAATAAGCCGCAATCGCCCCATGCCCTTAACGTCAACATAACCCAGGACATCGCTCACCTTAAGCCGGATCGAGTCATTGAAAATTGGACCATCTGGATTCGTGCCTCGGCGGACCTTTGAACGATGTTATATTCCGTACACCATGACATAAATCTTTCAAATAAAAAACTACATAAGTTAATATCTCACACACAGCTTGTTTTATTGAATCGGCCCGCCCTTGTTGAAAACCTCTTTATTAAGAGCAAAGCCTAAATGCTCACTGTCTGAAACATCTGGTATAAGTAAGAGCGTGAAACTTCACCAAGCACTTCGTTGGAGTTGAAAGAATTTTCCTTGTAAATTTCCTCTTCCTACCTCTTAACACGTGAAACGCAGTGTCTAGCTTCAGGTCTGGATCGTCCTCAGCCACGTGTTGGGCTTTATAGCAGGCGAAACTTGCACATATTTTTTTCCCCTATTGTCTGTATTTCTCTGAAGTTCGGTGGAGCCTCCGTCTCCCTGTCATGTTGACTGTTCCATCGCCTGGAGGATGGTTCCTCCCTATGTTTCTATTCAACCCTGTGTGACATTTGGAACGAGCTGACTATTGAAGTGTTTCCCTTTGCTGAGAGACTGGCCGCAGAGGGAGCTTCATTTACGTAACGGTTGCGGAGAAGTTTCTGTTTCACGTAAATTGTGGTTCAATTGCGTAGTTCCTCGCGTGTGTGATTCACGCTGGTAAATGAAGATCCCTATTCGTCAACATTTGTGTGTAGCGTTCTTTCTGTATTTATATATTTGACTTGTTTTCTTAAAAAATACAATACAGATAAATTGGTCAGAAATAAAATTTAATTTAATTAAAAAAATTAGGACATATTAATGATAAAATCACGATGCATCGTTCCTCTCGCTGCAGGCTCTTCACATGAGACACTAAATTAATTGAAACCTAAACATACAATGACAACATGATCGTACAAAATTGACGATGTATATATAGCAAATATATGTAAATTTGCGCAACATTAATTACAATTTATTTTGTTTTCATAATAATCTCGTTTTCTTTGTATGTTTAGATTGAAAATAATTCATTCTTGCACTTGTAAAGATTCCAGTGAAAGCAACGACACGTGCGTCCAGCTCTAATACTTAATATGTACATTTAATTTTATCTCTAATTAATTAGGTAGTACTACACTCTTTTCTTGGGTAACAGACATGAGGGTGATCCCGAAGCAGGCAATTTCCCCTTTAATATCATAGTGAGGGAATTGAAAAGGAGAGACTTGGAAGGTAGAGCAAGGTAGCCAAGGGCTGACTATGGCCCCAGGGCTGTAGTTTAAGGATGGAGATAGGTTTGATGTCTACGTCAGTTTTAGGAGGCAACTGGCCAATTGTTCCAATAGGATCAGCGGCCAACTTTACCTGTATGGCCAACATCTGTGATCCCAGTACATGCACCTGCCGGAAAACCTTGAAAAAACACATGGAGATTGAGAGCTCTGGGGAGAAATACCAGCGAGAGAATGTTCCCATAGATATTCCTCTTTAACGATTAACTGCATATGAAAAAGAAATACAAAAATTGTATGAAATATAAAGTAATTAAACTATATGAAAATAAGTTGAAGGGAGACGAATACTACAGAGTAGTTGGCTAATTAACATTAAACATTTGTACTCCTATTTTGTTCAATGCGTTCGTATTTCAGACACAACGGCTCAAAATGGAATTCGGCTATTTTTTTATAAAAATTTAATACTTGACAAGATTTAACGAATATGTTTTTGCTAGATGGACCTGCAGGCGGTTTGTCTGGCCTCTTACTTTGGGTAGTTGAGTACGGAAATTGCCAAAGTACTCCGCAGGTTAAATTTAGCAATAGCTAAAATGCAATAGCAAAATTGTGCGCTGATGTGTATTCTCAATAAATACAAAACAATTTACGTTATCTTTGGCATTCTTACTTGTTTTTCGAGGAGTTTAATAAATGTACTTCTCGGCATCTCATGGGAATGTAAACTAAACATATAATAAAATATAATGGGATTAGAATAATAGTGTTTGTATTAATCAAATTGAATGGAATGAAAAATTAACCCACGCTAATTTAATACGAGTCAACGTCCTTCATATTGTTCGCTCTTCCCGTATTCTGCTTACGACTTCCTCGTTAATGATTTTATGAATCCATCTGATTTTCAGCATTCTTCTATGGCACCACATTTCAAAGGCTTCTATTCTTTTCCTTTCTGCAACTCCTATACGAACATTTTTATCAACGGTTTCGTAATATTCATTAACAGTTGTTTAAAAATCAAATTTAGAGGTTATCCATCTGCGTGGCTTAATGAACGCCATACATTACCTCGTCTTCGTTTACAGATAATTATAATGTTTTTAAACGCCTAAAGGAATAATAATTTGTCAGTGCCTACTCTTAATTGAAAAGGTAGAATATTCCCTCTCTCTCGTAGAATGATGGTTTCCGATCCGTTTCTCAACTCGTACCGTAATTTCTTATGGAGTTGAGAGGAAACGTGAGGCCGGATGTTGCGTCTGCCGAGACTTCCAGGGGGCGACGACGTGAAGACCAGAAGCCAACGCGCACGCACACGCACTTCGCCCTTGTACGTGTGCAGGAGGATGGGGTAAAAGGCGAAATACTTGTGTTACGTCACAGGTTTTTGAGGATGGCGCAGCGTCGTTTCTTTCGACTCCGGTAAGAACAGTTGGTCTGCAGTTTTCCCTCTCCCTGTCTCCCTCTTTCCCAGTTTCTCTCTCCCTCTCCCTCTCTCTCTCTGCTTGGAGCACTTCCTGGCCTGATGGAGTTGGAGGCTACAGCTAGCCTATTTCCGGCCTCTTTGCACAGCGTTGTCCTTGAAACGGCCACACAAAGGAATCTTGCAGAAGCCACGTTTTATGGCTTACTTGCACTTCGTTCGCACAGCCGAGCCGCGCCACGGCGGCAGGTGAGATGAGACGCGACTCTGCGGCAAAAAAAAAACATACTATCTTCAAATTGGCATTTCCTAGGAATAATTAATAATTTTTCAAGAACATGTCTGATGAAAAGGAAATTAATTTTTTCCCTTGCTACTCAATGTCACCAACACAGTAACTCTGACTGCATGCGGAAATTTTCAATTTTTAATTGAAGCTCATTAATAAGCTTACGGCTGATTGAGAAGAAAGACATGTCGACCTGACCAGGGACTCGAACCTCGGACCTCCCGCTTTCCGGGCGGGCACTCCACCACTAAACTAATCCGAATCGACGTCCAAGGACCCTCCATTCGTTTCAAATACGTCTACAATTTACTAATTCCACTCTTCACAACTTAATGGGGAAATGCGTGGATTGGAATTGGCTCCATAATACAAAAGCCCAGTTATATAGGTATCATAAATTCAAACTAAAATGTAGGAAGAAAAAACAGATATTGGCAAATTATCATTCCTAAATAGGGACCATCAATGACTGCAATAATTTACCTCTAAATTTTGTGAAGTGGTATTTTACATAATATAAATGTACAGTTGAAATTAAATGTTCGAGTCAAAGTTAAGTAAAGTGTTAAGTTAATATTATTACTGTAGTGTTACTCTTTTCCTTCTTTCAGGAGTGTAGACATTTTAAAGGATTATGGTTATTTTGAGATTAGTAATTTCATTTTGTATCTGCCACTGGGCTTACGCCCAATTCCAGACTAACAATAAATACAAATAATTCTACGAACAAAGTGAAGAGCGAACATTGTGTAAATTTAAAGCGGGAGGTCCGGGCTTCCAGTCCCTGATCTGATCAAAAATTTTCCATTTTTGTCTTTCTACTTTAAAAGAGAATCCAAAGATGGTTTAAAATTCGATGAAGGATTTTTAAAAAAGTCGTTATAATTAAATGGCGGAACATGACGTAACAATCGTTGCAGTACATGAAAAAAATAATTTCTCAAAGATTTATTTGAACGTGGAATTGACTGACAACTTGATTTGTAAATCCGCCGAAAGAGGCGTAATTCAACAGCAGCAGTTAATAGTACACATCTTTGCCGGGTACAAGGAAGAGGATTATCATCTTTGGCGGTATGGAGAGAGTTATCATCGCTGGGGACCCTTATTCTGGCCTGTTTGTTTATAGATTTATTTTTTTATATCTAATTGAAAAAGATTTAAAAGGATGTTGCTGTTTTAAGAACACATTTTTAAGAGGAATTAATTTCAATTGAGATGATTCTAGAGTAAGACAGCGTACGATAATTTTGATATATTGGCAAAGAAGTTTGATCCCTGAAATTGTGTGTTGTGATGTAAACAGCCAACTTCTCGGTATATTGTGTTAAAGATATGTAAACGTTATTAATTAGTAGCTTTATTAAATTATTTGATCGCAGGCCACTATTTCAAATCCTGCGCAACAGAATAAAAATTTTGTTTCGGACATGGGATGCGTTATAACGTCAGTAACGTTTATTGTACAATAAGATTTGGGGGGTGAAGCAGTATACATGAGGGTGATCCTGAATCAGGCAACTCCCTTTTAATAATATAGGAAGGGAATTGAAAAGGGGGATGTGGAAGGTAGAGCAATATAGCCAAAAGCTTGACTTGGGCCCCCGGGTTTAAACATCCTACCCGTTATTTCACCTAAAGAGATGCTTGAAACCCCAGTGAAAACCTGCATCAGGTTGGTCGGGCTATTGGGTACGATTCTCACGCCCTTCCGTATGACGGGAGATGACTTTGCTGTGGGATCGCAGCATTCCCTTCACCGTGTCTCAACCACATGAGTGGATATGGCAATCGTCATTTTATTTCGCCACTGGATGAAGAATTCCCATATTGGAGACAGCAGTCCAAGTAAACACCAAGGCGCCAGAGAGGCGAGACATCGTGTTTCAGAACTTGCCAGAAACACCGTTTGGGAACTTAAAAATGTAATATTTGAATAGAGTTCTATGACTCCGGGAAGACCAGAAATTAGGGAGAGAACCCGCGGGCCAAGCTGAATTTTGATTGGAGGGTGAGGGTCAGGTGATTCGCCATGCATCTCATAGTGGGGTGAATGAAGAAGATGACCTGCGAGGAATGAATGAGACAAATTTGAGCAGTCGGTCATGGATATTTGAAGAAGGAAGAAGCGAATTTTATACACAGTACCACAGTCGTGGAGGTGAAAATCGATGAATTGGACATGGAGAACTGAACAAGTATGATGTTAGGAGAGTGCGTGCTAGTTGAGCCACGACACTAGAGAAATTAATCAGTAAGGAACTAGCTTTGAAGTATTCAGTTGGTCGTTGGCGCCACTGTCGGGTGTTCTCTAAAACGTCTTGCGGAATCACGTTTACAAAAATCTTTAAAATGTACGACTTTTACGTAGTGTTAATTTGTTGCGTTATGTATGAGCATTTACCTATAAATATTCCTTGAAATGTTTCACGCACTCTAAAATTCCGCTGTGTTCTTAGATGTATTGTTTCAACACGTACCAGAATTTCAACCTGCTGGTATATTGAGGAGCGTCGAAGGTGCGGTCGGTTAACGTCGCAGGGATTATAGCTTCCTGTTATGGCCCGTGTCTTTGTGTCCTTGGAACCCTTGAATTCCTCATTGCGATTCACGCAACGGCTCCAGCAAGAGTAATTCAATAAGCCGTTCACGTTTTGGGCAACACGAGTGGCCTCCATCAAGCAAGCGTCTCCGATATGAATTCAATTGGCGAGGAGACTGTCGCTCGATGCGATCAGAAAAAAAAGATAAATTTCCCATAAAAGCAACTGAGCACAACAACTCCAAGGTCTCGTAAGGTACAGTATTGGGATTATTATACGGAAAGTTGAACCACAGCATTTACACACATGCGTTAATGTCGTTACATTCCTTTATTACCCTCCCTCTCCCCTCCCGTGAATGCAAGTCTTTTAGTGTAAATTATTTTGGAGTAAAACTCTACGAGGAAATACTTAAATGTATATTTATGAGTTACTCGATACCATTGTTTATTATCTTTGTTACGCGAGGTGTAGAATTTCTCTTTGCTTTTCTTCAGACGAGTTGCATCATGTTTGTCTTGGAGCTGCACTCGCATGTAACTACAGATTGAAGGGTAATAAATTTAGTGGAATTATTAATGTTTTATCTTCAACCCATTATTAAAATCTACTCGTAACTTCTAAGTTATAAGTGTGTGGTACGCAATTGCCATATACCACATTAGATTAATTAAATTGTACTTTTTTATTTCTTATTTGTAATGTATATAAGTATATAGACCTAAGCAGGACGAGCTCGGGAACATTAAGGTTCGGTGCAATATGATTGGAAGAGGTAGCTTCAAGGTTAGGCTGCCGTAGACATGGGCGACAGATGGTATTTACCAGGAATCCATCTGGTCAGCCGTGGGAAAAAGAAAATTTGACCTGACGCCTGGACCTGTTACCTGCTAAACAGCTTCCGAAAGCCGGAACAATAGAGGCAAGTGACTTCATAACAACAATTTGTTATGTAGTGCCCAAGGTTATGAAGGACACATGCCGCATTAAACAATATCACAACAATATCCTCCATAAGGAAGAAGTAGAAAGTGTACGCCCACCAGGAGAGATTTGGGCGGGGCGAGGAGATTAAAACCAGGGTGCACTAGGGCTTACTTCCTCCTTCCTGGCTTTCATCTTTCCCTCTTCCCTTGGTCCATGGCCAAGGTAATTAATTAAGACTCCTGCAGGCTGAGACGACCACGGAGGTCAAAGACCTTCGACATACGGTAAGAGTTGTCCGTTGATCCCATTGGACCAGTCGGCCAACTGCCTTTCAATACTGATCAAGGCATGGAGGTGAGTTTGTTGCGTTCTCACAACAATCCAGTCTCCAGTCATCAGAAGGGCGCAGGAGTAGTACCCACTAGCAGGTTTTCTAGGGTTTTCCTTGCATCACCTTTAGGTGAAACACTGGGTAGGATCCTTACACTACAGCCTGGGGTCCCTAGTCAACCCTGGGCTACCTTGTTTTTAGAAAAAATTTCCGACGCCTTTAGGAAACAACATTAATAAATTCAAATAGTTGCGTCGGTCAAAATTTAAGTTCACTGGACGCAATCTTATGTAACCATCCGTCCGACTGTGAAGATAATTCAGCAGAGGCTACCAGAATGTAAGCACGAGTCGACGAGCCAGGAGTGACGAAAGCGACGCTCAGCCTACCTCCGACGCTTAGGAGACTACAAAAAGCAGTCACCAGCCGATCAAGCAGTCAGCAATGACGCCGTGGTGATGTACCCACCTTATTGTTTCTCGCCTCTGGTCGCTTCTCTATAAAGTGTTCGCCCTCCTCCCATATTTTTATTAATAAGCCCATTGAGCATTAGCTTTCCCTGAGAAAAAATAGTAACTCATGTTCAAGATGTAGTAAGCGAGGGTCCCTTAATATATAGTTCAATAAATCCCTTTTTGTTACATTTAAAAGTTATAATTTATTTTACCCCTTATTGATAAAAATCATAATCGTCATAATTTTGAATTTATTTCCCCCCACCTACCCATAATAAAAAAACAATACCACAAGTGTAATTGAAACGCTTCGTTATGTACGATATGCATTCCTTTTTTTATTTAGAAATTTTACTTGCTTTCTAAACATAGTCTCCTTTTCTAGCTGTTCATTTAATCCAAGAGAGTTTCCAATATTTTTGAACCCACCACAAATAAATAGGTTTACTCTGTCAGTAGTAATTAGAATTGAAGGGCAAGAAAAGAAAGCAGAAATAAAGAAAACGAACAAGACAAAAATGCAGTCTGTCGCACATGCCCTTTACCTTATATATAGAACAGGCGACGAAGAAAGTTAAAATCGAACATGGAAAGGGAATCACACTGCAAGGAGAAGATGTAAAAACCCTAAGGTTTGTAGATCATATTGTGGTATTAGGGGAGTCAGAAGAAAACTTAGAAACCATAATAAATGGCATGAACGTGGTCCTGGAGGAAGAGTTCAACGTGAGGCCAATGGGGTTTCGTGGGTAAAGATAAATAGATTGGGAAATATCGATTAATTGAGGTGTGGGACGCAGCAGTGAGGCTCTGAGCATTAGGAATAAACTGTCGGAACCGATGATGGTCCCTGGACGAGACAACTGCTGAAGAAGACGGCGCCACATAGAAGCTGTAAAGAGGTAAACTGCCAATTTTCCAATGCCGGTCGTTTATGGGGGATCGCCCACGGTATTAAATCTGTGTTAAGTAGATCAGATTGCTTCACCGAACCCTAAATTCAGTGTAAATATTTCCCTCAATAATGTATTCCCTTTTACATTCTCCTTTGTAAATAAATTTCCTAAGATTTTTAATCACCTTTAAATGGAATTCCCCCACCTCCTACACTACTTATCTAGCCCTACAGAAGACTGCTAACAATAAAGTACGACTGGCATATCTTTAAAACTTTAAGGAATATCTCTTATAAAGGATCATGATAACTAGAATGGTAGCGAAAATGAAAAATTTCCCGCCGTTTCCGGATTTATCGAACAACTTACTTAATAAACTATAATGAGAATAATATTAATCGAAGATAGATTGTGAAAATTAATACTATGTATAAATATAATTATAATATTGTTCCGGTCAGAAAAAGAAAACAGAATTAGAGTTGAAAAATGAGATTAAATAAGGAGAAAAAGTAAATTGTTTATTTTCTTTATTTTATTGTTAGTGGTCTTTATTATTTCTTTCCTGTTTCCTCGTCCTCCTAGTAGCAAGTGTTATCAGTCCCGCGAGTCCCACAACTCGAGGCTTTGCGTCGTCCTTAACGAGGACTAACTGACTCCACCGACACAGAACAGAACACTCTGTGTGATGTACATCACACCTCGGCTCGGAGAAGGAGCTTCGTCGTTTCTCCTGCATCCGGAAGACGCAAACACGAGCAAGACTTCATCTTCCGAGGAGTTTGACCTTATCGGAACTGATCTCAGCTGGAAAAACTTTCAGTCAGTATATTACCTCTTTCCACGGTTTAAATATACATAAGTGGACTACTATCTCAGCGACATATTGCTTGGCGAGTTTAGCTTAACCGCGCATGTGAAGAAACATCCCAAAATTCAACAAAAAATTAATTAAAACTTAAAACTTTATAGAAACAGTGTTGAGGAGATTTAATTACAAAAGCAAAGAGAAATTAATTAAAAAATTAATCATCATTACGTATATTCGTTATCCATGCTAGACGAAGCTGCGGCACCTGCGGTCGTCGACGTCGCTTCCTAATTCCTTCACATCTGGACTCCCAGGTGGCGTTGTGAGATATTCTGACAGCGTCGGTTCTAGATCTGATTCCATGAGCTATCTTCTTCCTCTGCGGAGTGAGTGATCGGAAGAAAAGTTCGGTATCTCCTTCGATTCACTCGACCTCCTTTTATCGGAATTGTACCTGCGGTTTGAATCACTCACCTCTCCTACTGAATCAGATCGCACGGCCCGTGATCCCTGTCCAGCTGCTGTTTGGATCACTTAGTGAAATGAATCAGATTCTATATTTCTCAGGATAATTAATGGAGTGGGTCGGACTATTTCGTCAAAATTGATATCCAACAATAATGCTGCAGCCCAGCGTTAATAGTAGTTTCTCTTATCTGACCTTCCAAAATATAATCGTACAGGATACCGAGTCTTATAAAGCATGGTTGACTAGAACCAAATTCACCAATTGCGCTGACCAAGACAGCGCAGCTGTAGCGGACATCACTTTCCTGAGGTGACGGCTCTGATTTATCCAGAGTGTTCTGACATGTAGTCAGTTTTGGTCTGTGTGTTCTTTTGCCCTCTTTCCTTCTTGTTTCCATTCAGTTTCAGAACGTCTCGGCGTTACTCGTTCGTTCTTCTGCTGGAATCGGAAGGAAATTGATAGTAAGGACTTATTTTACGTGTACGTAATGATACCCTCGGATACCACTACCCTGTTAAGTTACCTTATCTCAACTAATTACACTCAGCCAACCTGAAGATTTCGGTTACTTCATCAAAATGTCCGTGGACGGTCAGTTTGTTTATCGGGTTTTGAAATTTCCTAATATCTCCCATTACTGGTGGACATTGATGATGTCACCATGAGATACCAAGACTTATAAGCGTGGTTGACTGGAACCAAATTCATCAAATTCGGTGGTCGAGATAGCAGGTCTAGATAGATTATTATCTTAATGAGGTGGCTGCCCTGCTACTAGATAGTTTGACTTCCCAAGAGTGCTCTGACGTGACGTCACCTTTGGTGTGTTTGTCTTAATTTTCCTCTCTCTTCTCGTCCTTGTTTTTATTTAAACGTAGAACGTCGTGGTGCTGCCCGTTCGTTCTTCTGCTGGAACCTGAGCGAAACAGTAAGGACTCATTATACGTGTACGCACGAGACTCTCATACCACTACACTGCATCAACTATTTCCACTCATCCAGCTGAAGATTTCGGTTACGTCATCTGAAAGTCTGTGGACGGTCAGTTTGTTCAACTTGAAGAATTTTAAGGTAACCACCTGTCATAGTCTAGTGATCGTAGCTTTATCTCCCATTACTGGTGGCCACTGATGACGTCCCACCAGATACCGAGTCTAAAACAGCGTGGTTGAGTGGAACCAAATTCATCAAATTCGGTGGTCAAGAGAGCGGAGATTCATCTTTTACGGTTTCTGGAGAAGAACATTTCCCTGAGGTGGCTGCCTAGCTACTGCTTCCGTAGTAAGTTTTGGTGTCTTTGTGTTGTTTTTTTCTTCTACTTGTCCTTGTTTTTATTTAGTCGCAGAACGTCGCATTTGCGACGTGCTGCACCTCTGGAAGGAGAGGGAAGGAATTAGAAATCAGGATGGAAGGGAAGGAAGGAAGGAAAGGAAAGGAAACAGGTGTGAGGTGCACGTGACGCGAGACCTGTGGATGGCAAACAGTTGGTCACGTACACGGGGAGGAGCTTAGACCGTCCTACTTGCCACGACACGTGCACTGAACGTGTCCGCGAGGAAATCTCCTCCTATTAGCGATCGGTAAACAGACGTGCGAAGTAGAAACCGCCGGTCATTTTCTTGTCACTGTCCAGTCGAACTCGTCGACGGCAAAACAAACAGAAATTACTTGGCAGAAAAATTTTAATACACTACGGCTCTTCCATAATCCTAGGAAATCTTCAGATGTGCACCACAAATGAAGCACAACAGCCATATAACAAACTTATAGATAAGAGGCAACAAGGAATCCTAATTATGTATTTAAAATCCAATTTATTGCATTGTAATATTTCAGCTAATCTTAGAATTAATTACATTGATGACGTAACATGAAAAACAATTAGCTAAAGGTCAGAAATTTAATAATTTATTTGAATGTAATTTTTGTTAAAATTTAACTGTAAATACCTACAACGTACCAAGTTTCTTTATTTATTTATATCCACATGCTTGTAATATACATATATTATATGTAGAAGGAAATTTGGAGGTGCTTAAAGTTGGGGGACGAAACGTTTTTCAATTCAAATAAATGATTCCACTTCTGACGTGTGGTGACTCATGTCCCCTACAATGAAATCGGTAAAGCAAAAATAATTTAGTTTAGCACTCTACCGAGTCGCGTACAGCAGGACGAAAGTGAGGATGGTCAAGGTCACGTCGGGGTGAAACCTCGCCGATTACGAGACATTATTGCCTGGAGTGTATTGTTGAGCAGAGTCTGCCTGGGATTACTGTTGAACGGTTGGTGCGGGAAGTCTGCCTGAGAGAGGCGCAGAGAGAGGTAGCAGAGGCAGAACAAGCAACATTTATGAAATTATTTTCTCCCCGTTTATAGAAGAGAGATTTAATTGGTGGGAGAACAGAAAATAAAAAAGATAACATGCGGATTTAATCTGAAGAAGAGGCGCTAGAGAATCTTAATGAGAAGACGTGATACAGCAGAGGAGCAGCCGGCGTACGAGTAGGAACGAAGAACGTCACCAGGCGGTAAAACCAGGTAACTGCATTTTACTCAGTTTTTCCTTGAAAACCATTCTCGTTTTTTTGGGGGGTAACAGGCTACATGAGGGTGATCCTGAAACAGGCAAATCCTCTTTAATAGCATAGGAACAAAGTTACGACATTATTATCATAATTAAATTAATTACATTAAAATTAACTATTCTTTCTTTTATAATTTCCTTATTATTGTAATTACATTTGCCAGTGTAAATAACAGTAACACCACAGACTTTTGGCCAATATTTGTGTTTTATTTATTGATAGTCACAGTACTTTAATTACGTTATTTATAATTTTTATATAAAATTTAAATGTTAAAAATTTCAATATCTCTGTAATTTTCAATCAAGTCTTGTTTTTTTATAGAACACAAAAATATTCTCGACACTTTTGAATATCATAATGCTGTTAAAATTTCTTGTTGTTATCACACATTATGTTAGTTACATTGGTCAGACCAAACGACCTTTGTCATCCAGAAGTAAAGGAAATTTAAATTTTCCAACTTAAAAACTCTCTCCTATTACTAAAAATTCCCTAGAACTAAATCGCTCTTTTAATTTAGATAATACTGTTATTTATAGTAAATAAAGTAATTGAATTAATCTGAATTTATTTTATAAATAAAATAGAAAGGAGGATCAAAGGTCAGCAACGTATTAATTTGGAAACGTTTCGTCGCTCGTTGCAGCAGCCAAATGAAAGTTTGTAATATTAATATTTTCATTCAAGAACTGAGGAGGTCCCGAAACTTTTTCAAATTCTATTATTCCAGTTTTTGGCCATTGTTTGCATTTTATTTACTGTTATTTATTTATATTTATATATTTATGAGGAAGTAAATTTTAAGGGAATGTTGATTTCAGAAATTTTAATATTAAATTCAATAAATTTTCTGTAAATGTAATATAAGACACTCCGCAGTTAAAGTAATGATTTATTAAACAGCCTTTCATAGTAAAATATTTGGTTTATTCTTTATTTTGTCCCAACTTTGTTAATTATATTTCAGTCTGGCTTAAATATTCACAAGGATCACAAGGGCTGCTCGGAAAAGTCTACATTTTTCTAAATTTATATTTTCTTCCAAATTTGATTGTATTGTCTTACGGATCGTTAATTGTTAAATTATTTAAGTAACATGGAGACGTTAATTGGCCTCGTAAACAATAGAATATTATGAATAATGTTTTAGTCATAGATCTCGGGTATTATTTAATTTCATAATCTCATATTGCTATATTATTCGAATTTAAACTATAGGTATTTAGTTTGCTGAATTATCCTTAAAGTTTCTAGAAGAAATTATATAAAAATGGTTCTTTTATAAACGATATTAGTGGTTGAGTATATAGGAAACCTCATACATTACATTAAATAAAAAGTAATTATAAGACCAAAATAAAATAATTAAGTTAGAGAGCAACCAAAGTGACTTGTCTCCAACACAAATGCAAAGCGGTTGACGATTTCATGGTGAAAAGGGAAAATTGATGCAGCTGATAGGAAAATCTAAGAAACATTCGGAGAGAGGAAAAATAACAGTAAGAACATCACAAAACCAGATGGGAAACCAATTCTGGATGAATAAGGAAAGGCGTAAAGATGGAAGAATATGTAGATGAGCTGTATCATGGCGGAAATCTAGATCAGTTAGTAATAGAAGAACAAGAGGAGGTGGATGATGAAGAGTTGAGGAGCAAAATTTTAAGGTCGGAGTTTGATAGGCCGCTGAAAGACATAAGAAATTTTAAAGTTACAGGAACTGATAACATTCAAGGAAGATCATCGGGCGAAGAAGGAATATCATGGCTGTTCCGGATATTTTGCGAAACAGAAAGAATAACAGAAGATTATAAAAAAAATTATATCCGTACCGAAGAAAAGTCGAACTGATAGGTGCGAATAGCACAGGACAAATAGTTTAGTATATCATACATGCAAAATATAAACGAAAATAGTATATAGCAGGATAGAACTGCAAATAGAATTCGAGTTAGGAGAAGATTAGTTTGAGAAGAATGTAGGGACAATAGAAGTAATTTAACTTTGCGTCTGATTTTAAAAGACAGGATAAGATTTAGAAAAAGTCATTGATAATATTAATTGAAACACACTATTAAGGATTCTGAAAACGACAGGAACACAATATCGAGAAAGAAGGCTAATACAAAAGTACAGGAGGGGCAAGAAAATAAATCAAGAAAGGAGTAAGCAAGGATACAGTATGTTGCCCATGCTTTTAAACTTATATATAGAACAGGCGATTAAGGAAAGTTAAAACGGAATAATGAAAAAGAATCATACTGCAAGGGAAAGAAATAAAATCCATAAGCGTCCATGATATTGTAGTATTAGGGGAGTCAAAAAAAGACTTGGAAACCATAAATGGCATGAACGTGGTCCGATATGAAGATTAATAGAAGGAAAACCAAGGTAATGGAGTGCAGTTTGGGTAACTGGAATAACAAAGGGTGTTAAGATTGGGAAGGGATATTTTGATGGAAGTTAAAAAATTCGGTTACTTGGGCAGCGTAATAACTAGGGAGGCAAAGAGTAGGATAATATAGAGTTGGGTAACAAAAGTGTGAATATTACGAAATCATTGCTAAAAATATTCCTATGGAGTCTGACGTTATATGGATGCGTAACGTGGACGGTAGGAGTTGCAGGGAGGAAAAGAATACTAACCTTGAAATGTGGTGCTATAGGAGAATGTTGAAAATCTAATGGGTGGATAGAATTACTGAGGAGAAAGGTGGAAGTAGAATAGGGGAATAGAAAAAAATGTATAGATTAATTGGCCACGTTAAGAGACATGACGACCTTGTAAAATTAAGATTAGAGGAAAGTTTTTGGGGTAAGAACAGTAGAGGGAGCCCACGGAAAAATAACGCTAAGCAGATTAGGGAGGACGTGGATTGTGGTATTAATGCGGTAATAATGAAGAGGCTTGCGCAAGACTTAGCATGGAGGGTTGCATCAGACCAGTCTGACCAGAATACTATTACAACAACAATAACTACAGAAAACTTTAAATACGGGACTAAAATTAATAATATGCAGAATAAAATCTTTGGAATAATTAGAATTTTATTTTAAAAATTATACCCTATAAAATTTCTCGTAAAGATTGAATCGTTTGTTACATATGACGGACGAAACGGAAATTGAAAACTTATCTGGGAGGACATGTTTCTAATTTAGAAAAGCAACCACATGAAACTCGTTGAAACCTCGCCCTATTAATTCTACTCTTCCAGAAGTCCGAGCATTGTTTCTTTACTATTCAGAGTCTTATGGAAATAAAGTTACATAAAGAAGGGAAGGACCGAATAACAACTCCTGCGAGTAATTCATACTGCTAAATCACAACTACTAGAATTACAATTCTTATTTTGAGATAAGAATGTAAAGTAGGCATTTTAGTCAATCAACCGCCAACCAAACCACACGACGATTTATTTTTCTTTTTATAGCTCGCAAGAATAGTGTACCTGGGTTTGAATTACTCTTGTATGGCCAAAAAATAATTACAACTACGACCTTCAAAGGTTTATTACTCTTTTTTTTCCTCCCCTCCTTAATTCTTTTTTCTCACTCGTTGTTATTCATTTTGCAGAGCGTAACAAGAAACTCAAGAATAGACTGGCTAAACTAGAAGTTGATGCCAAGAAACTTGTTAACCTCCTTCTGCGAAGTCCTTCTCCTACTTAAATGAAGTTGTGTGAATTTTTTTTTCTTTTCTCATTTGAGGTAGGAATGAGGGAGGGGGCGAGGAGAGGATGGGGGGGGGGAGAGAGAATGTGGGGGGAGACTTCAATACAGACGGGGCACACTCGTGTGCTCCACTTGTGATTCTCTTTGCTAACTCTCAAACAGAGCATAATTCAGGGGTTGTCACTTCAAGGGGGGAGACGAGTATGGAAATTTAGAGGAAAGTTCTTCGATTTTTCTTTGCGATGAAAATAAATAAAAAATATTAAAAATTATAATTTGAACCCTTACTAAGGGAGCTTCTTAGAAAAAGGCAAGAAAAATACAAAGGAGTCAGCCAGGAATATGAAAAAATAAACTGTTCTTAGATAAGAAGGCAACCGTTGCAGAATGTATTTATTATTATTTTCAATACAAAGGGTCTCTTGGTATGAAAGGAAAAATGAAACACCTGATGCGAGCTTCGTGGAATCAGGTTTAATATTCTATTCAAAATTTCCCTCTGGAACTTCCAACTACACTGAACACACAAATATATATATATAAAATTCAACGCATGTATTACATCTCTGACAGACTAATAAAAACTGCACGTAGAAGACGGTTTTAGCAGGGATCTCCCTTGAAGGTACTTTACTAATGCAGAGGACAGTCAGAAAGTTCAATAAGTGGCATTTCGTATTTAAAAATAATTAAGACATTTTTTGAGGCAGGAATCCTTTATCAGTGGTAACGATTAGGGTCATAAGAAACATAAAAAAACATAAATGGGAAGGAAGTATGATGAGAGCTGAACGGAAGATATTATACAGATTTAAGGGAATTCATAAAATTATGTAATAAATTATTTAAGTCCGACTGGTAAAAAGACTTCAGTCTGAACTTGTCTATTTCTCACTTGTGCAAAGGTCAACCCAATATCAAGAGGTACAGCTCGGGAAAAAATTCATACTTCCTTGGAGTGTTTCCTTATATATTTTCGTATTTGGAAATTAATTTTTTATATTTTAATTCTCTCCGCTGAAAGCAAGGTTAATGGAACTACACCCGTGTATTTAATTTTCCGCGGACATTCAACGCTAAACTGCATGACAACACGATGGCAGCCTCTGGGGTAAAATATTCCCGAGGTAAAATAGTCAGTCACCCATTCGGATCTACGGGCAGGGACACGGGGGAATGTCATCAGAAAGACAAAGTGTGACGTTCGAATAAATAGAAGAGTGCAATGTAAGAGGTTTAGACCGTGGTGGTAGATTAGAAAGTTTAAAAAGGGAAATCGATAGGTTAAAGTCAAATATAGTAGGGTTTAGTGAAGTTATATGGCAGGAAGAACAAGATTTCTGGTCGGATGAATAAAGGGTGATTAGCACAAAGGCAAATAGAGGGGGGATGTAATGAATAAAAGACTGGGGCAACGAATAAGTTATTATGAGAAATACAGTGGAAGGTTACTTACTGTAAAGTAAGACACGAAACCACAGCAAACGACAATAGTACAGGTTTATATGCCTACAAGTGCCGCAGAGGAAGAATAATTTAATATGGAGAGTTACATGAGACAAGGCTAAGGACACAATACTACAACACTAACAGACGTTTGTTGAATTGAGACCAATCTAATTGATTGAAAATGACAGAAGAACCCAGTACAGAATAATGAGGAATATCATAAATACATGGAAACGCAAAAAGTAGGAAGAGGATATCAACAAAAATGGCCGCCGTCCTCTAATTTAAAAAATTATTTTAAACCACCAAAACATGAGAAAATACACAAAAAATGATGTATTTTTCCTAAGATTCTCAAACAAACAATAATTTATTTTCTGTAGCACTTAGCATAGATTGACCAGTATTTATTATATTTTGTAATTTCTTATGTATTACTTTTCTTATTATTCTATCTTATTCATATGAGTGCTTTCACATTCATCTTTGGATAATTTTTCTTCCCAATATTGTTATAAACCTTCCCATAAATTTATTTACTATATTCATTTGTTTTAAACTAGCAACTGACAAAGGCATTCATTACTGTTGTCAATGTCATAAACAGAGAAAAGCGACACATCAGGAGCTGATAGATAAAATACGAAGAAAAGTGTTTAAAATACTTAAAGAGAAACTGGTACCAAGAGTCGATAATAACAGAAACATGGAAGGCATTCAGATGCAAAAGAATATAAATGAAAAAGTTAAGTTAATTTTTTTCGCGAAAATGGATATAAAAAGACTAAGGGAAGAAGGGAACAAGTAGTGGGACAAGTAATATGTCTGTAACAGATAAAAAAAGGAAATATAATGGTACATATTGGAGTTTTAAATATCTTAAAGGAACGTTAGGAAGCGTGAGAATGATATTATAGGAACATGGATTTTAAGAAATGAAAATAGATAATAAAACGGTTATAAAATATATATTTTCATAAATTATAATTCTTCAAACAAAAGTAACCTATAAATATCTATCGTTAAATTTTATTCTTCTTCTTCGGGCCTGGGCCTACCGGGGCAACTGCGGACTGTCATCTTGCGTGACACATTCCGAATTGGGACTGACACGTGGTCAGCGTAGCGAGGCTCCACCAGTCTTAATCTCGGCCTACGCGATCATGACAACACAAACATCCAAGCCCATGCCACGATTCGAACTCGGGACTCCTGGGTTGTGAGGCAGCAACGCTAGCCACTATACCACAGGAGGTCGGCTAAATTTTATTGAACTGTTATTTAAAAAGAGCGTACAGCGTCCAGAATATATTATTAATCGATGGTACAGTATCAAGAAAGATATACATAGAAGAAGTGTATAAAATGGAGACGAAACGTCGGAAACGTCGATAAATTGAAATGAATATGCTGATAATTAAGGTTCAAAGAGAGACGAATTATTGCTGCAGTTGAAGCTCGGACAAAGGCCATGAAACCGGCTTTCCGGGCGGAGCTCTAACCATCTGAGCTAGACCATGCCAGATCGGATACAACATTCCTCCACCTAAGCTACGCTCACTTACAGTTTACTAATCACGATCGTCAGTAGCTAGGAAGTCAGTGTAGTACGGACATTGTGTGAAATGATCAATGTTGCATGGATATCAATTTAAATAGAGAAACTAGCTATAGGTCATGAAACTAAGTTTAAGGGGACTAGATTAGTTGGTTAGAGTCCCTCCCGGAAAGAGGGAGTGCCGGGGTTCCCCTCACAGGTCGGGTCGACACTTTTTCAATTTCATCTTATTAATTCATTTAATAACCACCACATAGCTTCAAGACTTTAATATTTCAAACAAATAAAAAGACGGCCGAAAAGTCAGCTTATAAGTTTATCACTATTTATTCGTCATTATTTATTGATCATTTCGGCCGTAACCGTCGCAGGAGATGGTCCATGCGTTACACTAAATTATTCACATATGAATTCAATAATTTTTTCGGTTGAGGGAGTCAAGAAGTAAATATGATGAATTGCTAAATTTTACGTCTGAGGAAGTCTCCAAATGGAGACGAAACGTCGCTTTTGAATCAACAGTGATAAAATTATACGCTGAATTTTTGGCCGCTTTATTTATTGTAATTTCATGTAATAATTTTGCTTCTGAAGGAGCAGTTGATCACCACGGGCGATGAACATCCTTAAATCCAGTGCGCCAACTGTTATAGAAAATTATCCACGTCTAATTCGATTTCCTCCTTGTAGTTTACACCTTCCAGCCTGTCTGTTGGCCTCCACAAGATAGAAGTAAGCGCACAGAATTTAAATCTAATTTAATTCAAGATGTAAGTAATTAAAAATTTAAACTTTACTTGCATTGTCCGTCTGAGATTCTTATCCCTCCGCTTTTCCGGGCTGAGTTTAAAATAAATGACGTATTTCTTTATGAGTCGAGATAAGGTCTGCGGGAGTTTACTGTCGGGAATGACTCCAAAGTTATCACATGCCGAGACACTGTCACCTTTTTTGGGAGATATTTGTACTGGGGTTTAACACCTTTGGCATATGGCAAGAGTTGTCCGCTAATCCCATTGCATCAGTCGGCCAACTGCCTCCAAAAACTGGCGGAGACATGGAGAAGGGATGCTGCGACCCCACAGCAAAACCATCTCCCGTCATTCGGAAGGGCGTGAGAATAGTACCCAATGCCCGACCTATCTGATGCAGGTTTTCTCTGCCTGTCTTCAGGAGAAACAAAGGGTAGGATCCTTAAACTATAACCCGGAGTTCCTAGTCAACCCTTGGCTGCCATGCTCTACCTTCCGCAGCCCTCCTTTTAAATTCTCTTCCTATGATATTAAAGGGGAGTTGCCTGTTTCATGATCACCGTCATGTAGCCTGTTTACCAAAAAAGAAAATTCTTTTCACTTCTTTCCAAGAGCGTCACCTTATTCGGCCGCTGGTGACGGTCTCATTCGCACGATGGGTAAACGGGCAACAGTGCGCGTATTAATCTCTCGAGGCACGTTCCCTCCAAAAGGTGGTGGAAAATAAACAGCAAGTCATCGGCTCATAAAAGAGTTTCAATATGCTGCTGCTAACAACGCACACACACACACACTTGTAATATAGATCGGTTCCATACGTCAAGCCGCCATCTGCTGCAATAAACTGCGGACATTGATTTATGTCACTGCAAGCTACCAATTTTTCCTTTTTGTTCTTTTTTCCGAGTGAGTGTAAGTACTGGAGGATGTGAACCTCTCTGACTACTTTGTCAGAGTGACGCTATTTGCTATTTCAGTTGCTCCTGGAGATTTCCAACGTCACCTAATTGCGGACAGACAACGTCGCCACACAAACAACGTCGTTGGTTGTGCATTAATAACTGACGGGCAATGTCTGTAATAATACAGACATGAGTATAATATAGTTTCCAGCTAACAAAATTAATTACGAACAGGTAAACAGACAAAAGGTAATGACAATATGCTTCAATAATGTGATAAGCAGGTTTGTTTTGTCTTCGTTTGAGTTTCACAAGTTATCAATCTAAACAGTAAGTAAATATGTTTCTACAGAAACCATAACCTGAAGACGGTGCGAATAGGTACAGAAACGACAAAAATTTGTTTGTATCTAGTAGTTAATTCATTTAAATTACTTTTGAAAAGCAGATGTTAAATGATTTTTCCTAGTAATAATTAGGAGGCTGGATAAGAAACAGTAATGCTTCCAGTGTCATAAAAAATTAAAATGAACATACGACAACGAAATATTAGTTATTGTGAACCACAAAATTCCCAACGCGGATCTTTAAAGTTTGTAGTAGTTTTTGTTGTGGTATTCAGACCTAGTACTGGTCTGATGCAATCCTCCATGCTAACCTATCTTGCGCAAGCCTCTTCATTCTCTCATATCAAGCCCAACACACATTATCCCTAATCTGCTTAGCGTATTCTATCCTTGGCCTCCCTCTCCTGTTCTTACACCACACACTTCTCTCTAATGCTAATTTTACAAGACCCTCGTGTTTAAAACGTGGTATATTGATCTATACCTTCTCATGGTAAACGTCCTCCATACTGTTCGCTTTTAATCTATTCTGTTTAGAACGATTTCCTTATATTCACACTTACATTACCCGTAAGTGAATTCCCCTTCATCGCAAAAGTCTTCCTTGCCTGTGCTATCCTACTCTTTATGTCTACTATACTTCTACCATCCTTAGTTATTACGCTTCCCAAGTAGCAGAATTCCTTAACTTCTGTCCAAATATCCCTTCCCAATGTAACAATCATTGTTTATTCCGCTGTTTCCCAAACTACACTCAATTATCTTGTGTTCCCTCTATTAATCAACATATTGAACTCTTTCTCCAGGACTCCATTTATTATGGTTTCCAAGTCTTCTTCTGATTCTCCTAATACTACAACAACGTCGGTAAATCGTAAGGTTTTTATTTCTTCTACTTGCAGTATGATTCCTTTTCCGTATTCCGTTTTAACTTTCTTCATCTCCTGTTCTATATATAAGTTAAACAGCATGGGCGATAGACTACATCCTTGTCTTACTTCTTACGGCTTTCTTTCTAGCTCTTCAATTCTAATTACTGCTGCCTGTCTTTTGTAGAGTTTATGTATAAGCCTCACTTCTCGATAATTTAGTTTGAAATATATGTATATTTATTTATATATTAATAACGACAATATTTGATAACAATAATAAAAGTAATCAGTAATGCTGATATGTGTAATTCTTTATAAGGTTTACTGGATACCTGAAGGTGATAATGAAACAGCGTACTACCCTTTAAACCCATAGGAAGGGAATTGATGCGGAAGGTAGAACAAGGCTTGACTAGGGCCCCCGGACATTAGTTTAAGGATCTTACCCACCTAAGCGAGGAGGAAAACCCTAGAAAATTTTCATTAGGTTGGTCGGCCTATTGAATAGTAGTCTCACGCCCCTTTGAATGACTGTGGAGTAGCAGCATTCCCTTCTCCGTGTCTCAGTCATTATTAGGAGGCAGCTGTCCAACGAAACCAATGGGAGCAGTGGACAATTCTTACCGCATGTCAAAGGTCTTCGGTAAAGGTGCGTAGGTATGTGGAAACCTTGAAAAAACTAGGATGAGTACAAGGCATAGCAAAAGGAATACCCGCAATCAATCTGAGAAGAAATGCCCCTCTGATATATGATCCGGAAAACGTAGACTCCTATTTAATAGCATAGAAAGGAAAAAGCGGAGACGTGGAAGGTAGAGCATCTGACCCTGCAACTTCATCCGCTCGGGATTTGTACGAATAGCAACTTTTATTTAAATCAAATTGACGTTTCTGCCTGTGATTTCAGACTCAATGTAAACCTCCATTTATATGACTCTAACTTATCAATGACTGCCTTTTAAATTTACAATAAATAAAAAGACAGTCAAAAAGTCAGCTTATAAATTTATGAGCTTTTATTCAGAAAAGCGACGTCTCTTCTCAATTTTGAGACTTCGTCAGGTCTAAAATTTAGCAATACGTCATAAATACATAATTTCGTCCATAACCGTCGCTTGGAGATACTCCATGCGCTACACTCATTCTTCGCATGTAAATTCAATTATCTTTTCGGCTGAGGGAGTCAAGGAGTAACTATGATGTATTGCTAAATTTTACGCCTAAGTTAGGCTCAAAATGGAGACGAAACGTCTATTTTGAGAATAAATAATGATAAATTTATATGGTGACTTTTTTGCTGTCTTTTTATTTATTTCAAAATATAAAGTCAGAATACTATGTAGTTTTTTAAATTATCTGTCTACCTGGAAGTTTTTCTCGTATGGCCTCAAAATTGACATAACGGATTGGAATGAAAATGCTAGGGATTATAACAGGAATTTTAACTTACGTTTTCATGTATGTTAGACTGGGATATCTTGAAAGCTTCAGAAGATATGAATATAAATGTTTGTAAAAAGGCTTATTAGTGCCATCTAGCGTGTATCATCACCAACATGCCGCACCAAAGCCGGGTGGAGTAGAAAATTCTCAGAGAAAAACCGCTTTGACACTGCTGTTGTATGAAGTTTTATAGTCTGAGGTTTGATTTCTTGTTAGTATCATTCTCAACAGTCGATTTAATTTACTAAAAAAAATCTAGATTCTTTATAAATTGAATTATGTCTTGTAAAGAAATGTATGTACTGAGTTTATTAATTTATAAAATATGTCCCACGTTGGTGGGAGTCAATTTTAAAGAATAGAGTGGGAATGTGAGGTTAATTTTATTAATTACGAATAATTGTTATTGATTTATAATATTGAGCTCCACAGTTGGATGACAATTTAGTTTATAAGTCATAAAGGGATCAATTTATGGATAGTTCAAATATAAAAAGGAAAGATTTAATTTATGATTTCAAATTTAATAACTATAAAATATAATTAAATTAAATGATACAGAAATGAAAACAGTAGTCGTAACAAATTTATATTGAGGCTCATAAAAACCACTGTTCTGTGGGATGAACGGAAGGGGAAGCAACGTACTTTATGGCACATAGGTCTGGCAATGTGAACTATATAAAATCAAAGTTAACGATACCCGCGAAGACTGCAACTGCATTGTTTGGTGTCTTTTGCTCTGGTCTTATTCAGTCTTTTTTGGAGGCACTTGATGTTGATCCTCGCTTGTTGCATGGGACTTTATCTCTCTGTATCGCGGACGGCTTGGGCCAAAATAGCGGAGACTCCTATTAACAAGTCATAAATCTCCTGAGGTCTCAAGCATGGCTGTCAATTCTATGCTTTCTTTCCAACTGCTCTCAATTTTCTGATGCATGCAGAACTCGGGAGGAGCGAACAGTATGCAGGACGTTGACCAAGAGAAGGGATAGCTTAACAGGCCACATTTTTAAACATGAGGGTCAAGTAATATTAGCTTTAGAGAGAAGTGTGTGGGGTAAGATCAGAAGAGAGAGGCCCAGGATGGAATACGCTACACAGATTAGGAAGGAAATAGTATGAGGTAGTTATGCGGAAATTTAAATGCTTGCTCAAGACCAGTCTTATGACTGAATACCACAACAATAACAGGTCAACTCCAAAGTACTCCTAATTAATTTCAGCATCCAATCGGCTGAAATTTCCAATACCTTCAGGCTTCGGAAGCAAACCTGTTTCAAATTAATGACGGATGACTCTTTTGATCGTGAAAGTTTACTATATTCTTTTGTGCAGAAAAAGGCTCGTTTTCATTGTCCGACGGAATTTTGAGGGAGGCTGACCCCACGCTCGCACCAAAAAATGATGCATCGCAGGCCTCTCGCGATTTAACTACGTTTACAGTTTTTAGATTGAGTGTAGCGTTGATGTTGGAAATGGTAAATAAATCCAAAATCTCTATTTTAGACATGTCTTAGAGGAAAAAGTGTCTCTCATTAGTTAGTACGAGTACAAAGAAGATAGAAGAGTCAACGGGGAAATGAATCTGATCCGTAAAGAGAGCACAAAAAAGCGCAGGTACAGAAATTGTATTATAGAAATCATAACACTGAGATATTGATTCTGGCAACGCATAATCGTATATGATCGTTACGGTGACTAGTCTGTAGAAAGAGAAGAAGAATTGGCACTCGTATTGTTACGAATTGTGAAGAGAGGTCCGGAAAGAGATTAATCGACATAACGATCAAGATGCATTTTCCAACTCGAAAGGGAAGAGAGGGAACCCATTTTATTTATTCAGAGATGAGGCACAGCGTAAGGAGCTACGTGGTTCAGTTCCAGTCTCGGGGCTCAAATGACAAATCTAATAATTCGAAAACTCTGATTTAAAAGCTTCAATGTCGTTGGCCAGGAAATGCTGTACGTGAGATTTTCCTTTCAGTTCATCATTCGGTTTGTCTATGTCGGGGTGTGAGACTGAACAACTGAGACTCGTTGAGCTAAAGAGAACTTAAAAACCGGAGGGGGAAAAATAATTATTTCCTATCCGCTGACGACTCAAGTCTGCGGATTGAGGATTAAATAATATTAACGTTGCGGAAATGCTGACGGCGAGGCGCTTAAAACTCTCTGCAAATGGCTTTACCACTAACAACGTATTTTTTTCTCTCTCCCTCACCCTCACATACACATTCCATTTAGAAAAGAAACTTCAAAGTCCGGAAACTAACGATCGATACTGGACGAATTAACCGAAAATTATAGAGCTGCATGTTGGTTCAAATCCAGCCATGAGTTTGTAACGACTGATCTAAGGTTTGGTGGAAATGTTTATTGCTTGTATTATAAAATAAGAAGAGGAGTTATTTTTAATCGCTGAGGAGCAAAGAGTAACGTGTAGAGGAATCTCTCTGGTGGATCAGCCTGCAATACGTGATGTAAAGTAATTATATTGAAATCATGATATTCGTCAAGAGTAAGTGAATATCTCTGTAACGATATAAATGATTATAATTGATTTAGATCGTAATTAATTCTCATACTAATACGCAACATTCGTTGGAGGTATTAAACTCGTCACAGGGAGGAGACAGAACGAGGAAACATAATTAATATTCAACTCGGTATGGCAAATGAGGTTGTTACTACATGTCACAATGACAGAATTTATTTTATGTATTGCTGTACATCGTCAGGAGCTTTTGACATTTAACTGTGAAGCAGATGTATAGTAAAATATTAGAGCGGGCATTATCGCCAAAAAATTAATTTTATAAATTGAAACGCCAAGCCCAGACAGCGTGTCTGTCGATGACTTTTTTGTCGCCTTGAGGAGACAATAGAGATTTAAAGTCGATGGCTAACGGCCTGTTTGCTATGAATAGGTGGACGGGGAAGGAGTACGCGCCGCCAACTAAGTAGCCCTGCAAAAAGAGATGTGAACCCCGAAAGCTTGGGGAAATGTAAAGGGCAAATGGCGGACGTCACTACGGAGTCTAGTTGGAAGCCCGAGTGAGAGTGCTGAAGCATGCAATATGATCAAGAATGGTTTAAGTTTCCTCCTCTCTGATGACATACTGACTTCAGGACCAGGACGACGCCGCCCAAATATTGGACACTGGTGAAACCCGCCCAAAAAAATTAATCCCGTTATTTCATGCACTGTCGGACCCAGCTGATTTTCTTTTAAATGTCTCTCTGTTACTTCGCCCAAATCCCCTGAGTGAAAGGAGTGTATTTCACGTCATCAAGGAAAATATAATTGTACACAATTAAAATTGTAATTAATAATGATACAATTGAATGGTTTTTTGAGTGTAGTAACTGCTGTTAATTTATTCAATTTCTGCCTCCATTTTAATTATAAAATAAAAATCCATTCAAAAGTAGTAAAGTTAATTTATTACAATGCCGAATAAGTCTGTGATTGAAACAACTGTATAATGTGATTTGAATACTAAAATATGAATTTATTTATCAAAATATTAATACCATTATTCAGTTAATTTGATAAATAATAAATTAAATACTAGTTTATTGTTCTCAAGTACATGTTTCATTGGGGGACAGTCTACATCAATTCACTCCTTTAATAGCATTGGAAGGGAATTTTAAAGTATAAGGAAGGAAATGTTTAAATAAGAGTATTCGCCTGAAAGGGATGCCGAAAAAATCCTGGGGAATGTGCATCAAGCCTCCCCCTTCTGTTTTTCCCCACACACGTCCCTCTAATGCTAAATTTACAAGACCCTCATGACTTAAAACGTGACCTATTAATCTATCCCTTCTCATGGTCAACGTCCTCCATACACTTCGCTTATCCCCTTTTCTGTTTAGAACTTCCTCGTTAGTTACACCATCCACCCATCTGATTTTCAGCATTCTCTTATAAAACCATACTTCAAACGCTTCTATTCTTTTCCTTTCTGCTACTCCTATCGTCCAAGTTTCCTTTCACGTTATCGCACAAAATGACGAGGTGTAACTTGTAACAACTCGTCAAGTGTTAGGTAACTAGTTTTTTGAGCCATGGACTAGTAACTGCAACAACAACAAAAAAAAGTGGAACAAAAATGCGCTTGGCATCCTTGTAAAATTTGCAAGCCTCATTTCCAATTTTTCACGAGTTGTTGACTTCCGTTCGATCAAGGTGTTCGGAAAACTGATTACCTCCTCGTTACGTAACCTCCAGGTCTTGCAATTGTCGCTCCAGCGCTGATTGACACTTCTCATAGAAACCCACGATAAGAAATGTTACCATGAAATTCTTGTAACTACGTAAATTGCAGGAGGAGACGATGAAGGGGGTGGGGGGATTTCGATTTTTATCTCTAGCTCGACCTTTACATCGTTGTTGTTGTGGTAATCAGTCCTAAGACTGGTCTATTGCAACCCTCGATGCAAACCTATCTTGAGTAAGCCTTTTCATTACCTTATAACTTGCACAACACACATACTCCCTAATATCCTTAACGAATTCCATCCTTGACCTGCCTCTTCTATTCTTACCCCACACATTTCCCTCTATTGCTAATTTTACATGACCCTCGTGTCCTCTTAGTCAATGTCCTCCATATTATCCCTTTTCCCCTATTATGTTTAAAATTTCATCCTTTGTGAGTCTATCAACCCATCTGATTTTCAGCATTCGCCTATAGCACCACATTTCAAAGGCTTCTATTCTTTTCCTTTCGCCAACTCCTTTCGTCAACGTTTCGCATCCATACAATGCCACGTTCCATACGAACATTTTTAGTAATGATTTCCTAATACACTTATATTACCCGTAAGTATATCCCTCTTTTTCGCGAAAGCCTTTCTTGCCTGTGCTATCCTACTCTTTATGTCTACTATACTTCTACCATCCCCAGTTATTACGCTTCCCAAGTAGCAGAATTCCTTAAATTCCGTCAAAATATCCTTTCCCAATCTATCACCCTTTGTTATTCCACTGTTTCTCATACCACACTCAATTACCTTGGGTTTCCCTCTATTAATCCTCATATTGAACTCTTTCGCCAGGACTACGTTCAAGTCATTTATTATGTTTTCCAAGTCTTCTTCTGACCTTCCTAATATTACAGTATCGTCGGCAAAGGGTAAGGTTTTTATTCCTTCTACTTTCAGTATGATTCCTTTTCTATATTCCGTTTCAACTTTCTTCATCGCCTATTCTATATATAAGTTAAACAGGACTTTATATTCAATACATCTGCAATATTCGTAGATCTTAACGTTAGCCAAAAATTCCATAAATATTCTATTCCATTCATAATTATTGTATCCTTTGTTGACAGCATTTTAAATAATTTCTCATACTTTTACTATTCACAATTTTTCACTCATGTTTTCTTTAAAAAAATTTCACTGCTGTATTTCACTTTTATTTCGTATCTTCCTTCTTTTTATTTAAAAAGTGTGATGGTTTGTTATTTCTGTCCAGTTTGTTAAAAAACTACTATAACTAATTAAATAATCTTTTTTTTTGTTAATTAAGAAATAGTATAACAGCCTATAAGGAGAAAAAATTGTAAAAATGATTAATAACAGTTCATTACACTACATGACATTTCGCAACTAAATTGGGATCCCCATTTAGTGAATTTTAAAATATCAAGAAATTTTCACCTTCTTAAATTTCTTATTCTTCAAAAATTTGCTAGAGGAGTTCCCAAATTAGGGAACGAAGCGTCGTGTAGTGTAATGAACTATTGCTAATAAATTATACATATTCTCACTTATAGGCTGTTTTACTATTTAGAAATGGTAATATAATTAATGATATTTTTTAAATCGCTGCAATTTTTTAACCACCCTCATTTCCAATACAAAGTCAGGGAGAAAAACGTGAGAGAAAATTTCACATAGTAATAATAATAATAATGATTGTAATATTGACAGGTTGTCATAATGAATTAATAATAATAATTTTCTAAAGTTTCATTCAAACTTCTATTGTATTGTCTGTTATAGAGGTCGTTAATAATCGTGTTAAGTTTTATAGCTGGCTTTCTGTTTGTGCAGTTACAAATCCGCCATAAAATAAACGTACTTAAAAATTTAAAAAACGAATCTTATTGCCATGACGACCAACGATATCATTTTTCATATAGTATCATCGCTGCATCTTTGTCTCTGTGACGTGGCGGATTAAAATTCTCTACGACTTTAAATCTCAACTACTTGGGGACCCGGCGTTGCTCGGGTATTTATTTATATCACCCCGGTACATTAATTAATTCTTGGTCAGTACGAGACTAAACGAGAATAGAAAAGATCACAATATGAACCTCAAATACCTCAAAAAAGAATAAAAATTCTCCCCCACTTAAGGGATAAATTTTTTACTTTCGCATATTAAAGGTCATAATTTAAAACAGAGTCTCACATTACACCGGTTTCGACACCAAACTCGATAGTTTCTTTGATTATTTTCATATAACTTATTTCCAATCCCACCCCTCATACGCTGGAAAGGGGTGGAAATTATACACTATAACAGTTATTGACTTCAAGAATGTTTTGATTTAAATATGAGCCCTTATAAAAATTCCGCTATTTTCACCCCTTCCCCAGGTGGTGGTTGCCTTACATAGTGTATTATCCTAATAGTGTTGAGTTCGGTTCGCCAAGAAAACACCCGTTCAAATTTTAGTCTAAAGATAGTATATATATATATAATTATTAGAAGCCTGTTTTACCAACTTTCAACCCCCTCTTAATGGAGGAACTGTAACTTAAATTACAAATTTTTATGTCAGAATTAGACTCAGCGGCTCACATTACACCGGTTTAGAGGCCAATCTCGATTGTTTTCTGTTTTTTGCTATGTGATGCCGCTCCACCCCCACCCCCTAGCATACTTCTCTTAGATTAGGGATGTGGTTGAAATTATACGCTATCAAATTATATGATGCAAGATTCTATTTATGTTTTAAAATTATTAGGCTTTCATGCTTATTTAAATATTTCCACCAGATCTACCCCCACCACTAGGGGTGGAAGCTGGGACTTATCCCAACAGTTCTGGTTTCTCGGTGACAAAGAACACGTGTGCCAAGTTTGGCCGAAATATGTGCACATATAGACGCACCCACCAACTTACACACATACGGGCAATATTATTATAGAAATAATAACTGTGATCGTTTTCTGTGAGCTTAATTACGGTAAATTTACAAAAATATATTCTCACGCGAAGTGAGGTCAGTATTTTAATTTTCTCGATATGTAGGTCACAGGGAATATTTTATTTTTCTTCCAATATAATATTTATTATTAAAATTTTATTTATGATAATAGCAACGTTTCTGAACATATTTCTACCTTCTTCGTGAAGCCTGAATTAAACGTTTCTTCAATCTGCTTATGAAAATATTATTTGTTGTTGTTGGGATGGATGGAGGGAAAACACTGTGGTGGTAAGTGCCTTAGAAACGGCTCTCAGGACGTGGTACCAACGTAACAAGGCCAATAAAGAACCTGAAGGGTTATCCATCCACTGGTCCGTCATCAAGGACGTACTTGACTTGAAAAGCTCGTGGACGTTTAAGAGGACTACCAATGCCAGGGGACGGGGAGGGGGAATTCACTGGGGTGCACAGGGTTTCAGAGACAATGGTCAGAGGTTGTGGTCAAACACAGCACAGACACAGGGGTTTTCGTTTCTCTGTGAGGACGCATTGTCTCAATGGCGGCGGCGGCGGCGGCAGCTGGCTACGTCACACACCGGAATCAGCTGGTGTATATATGTGTGTGCGTCCTTCCGCTGCACGTCTAACATCTGCCACCGTTGATTCTGAGATAAAGAAACTCTGGATGTGGCTTCAGAAGAAAGGAGGGGGCGGGAGGAGGGAAATGAGAAGAAGGGGGTGATCCACCGCGTCATGTCGTGGGAGGAAGTGAAGGTTTGTATCAATCTACGACAATTGTTGACAAAAGACAAGAGTTGTGAAATAATGACCACAGGTGATGACAAATTCATTTGAGAAGCTACCAATCAAAGAAATCAATGAGTAAAACAAGAACCAATATAGTCTTCACCTATAAAAGATTATTGCCAACAAGCGAAATGACTCGGTGAAATGTAATCCTTGGTGATACTGAAAAATCATTTAACTCAACATTATATTAGAGAAATGGAGACTATACGAAAGACATCCATATTGAAAATCGGATACAAAAAGAGTAATTAGCTTCTTCTGATTTTTCTGAAACTCGCCGCTGGTCCTCAGATTTCATGCCGGTCCCAACAGTTTTCTTTCAACTTCCGTATAGGAAAATGTACTGCTTGCTCATTTGATCTTCTTATCCGCTGCCGCGACCAAGAGAATTCAGTCCTGGATCATCCAATTCATGACCACTCAACAGATCTTAATAGACTTACAATCCTGCTCATAATTACCTTCTTTCTCTCTTTCCTCTCCCTCTACCAATCACACTCCAAGCACCTCTCCATCTATCAAAATAATCTGCCAATCTCCAATTTTCTAATTGACCCAAAATCAATTTGCATCCCATCTGAATAACTTTTCCCCATTCCTTTCTTCAATTTCTCTCGGTGACGCGGAAAAAATCCTCTATAATCAAAAGTGTCTATCTCCAGAATTTGGAAGGAGCCATTCACCCCACTTACCACCGATGATAGGGGAAAATATTCGGCCTCGTCACAACATGGTGGATTGTCGAAATCCCGTACGGGTGCCAAACTGTCTAGATTATATTACCCTCTTTGCAGCCTTCTTCAATATCTCACAAGCCTTTCTGCCTCTGTTTTTAATTGTTCTTTACCATTACACTAGTAATTTTTTATAAAACGAATATTTCAGTTCAATTTCAACTGACTCTAATGTAAACAGCTTAAAGAACCAATAAAAAGTCCGTAATTTCAAATAAATCAGTTTTATTTCTTTTACATCAATTGTATAAAATGTTAACATTAATAATATAATTCACATAATATATCAACGATTCTATAACGTGTTTCTATGTTTGACTCAATTACTTACCTGTAATTAATTAGTCTATTTGCCAGTTTACAGTTGCATATTCCATTATGTTCTTGAGTTGTTTACAATCTGCTATAAACCACGGCTTATATCACCGTAAACTCTGGCGTGTGATTCCTTAGTTCAATAAAAAGCACTTCAATATTAATATCCTTACATATTTATTCACTTTATTTAGTCTTGTTTATCCTTGATAATACATTAGCATAATTCGTAGATATTACTCTGGATTAATTTCTATCATTCATACCCTTATTATATTACAACTATCTGGGTGCTCGGCGATGCCCGGGAATTCATTTACATTAACCCTCCACAGTATTTTATTCGAGAATAATCTCATTGTCAACTTAAGATTAAACCATCAGCGAGAACGTCACATTTTTGAAAGTTTACCTTTTCACGCTCCCTTATTTATGACATCATAACCACCGCCATGATTACTCAGTATCGTAATCCAGTCAATAAATGTACTGAAGCCTTAAATAAGTACACACACACACTGAAAAATACAAGGAAACAGTCAATTATATTTATGAGAAGAAACTTGAACCATCTTTTCGATCCGGTTATCATGATATAGTGGATTTACCCTGAATCAGTCTGTCAAGTTTAATTATTTATGATTATATAGTGTAAAATAATATTTTACTTAAATAAAGATACTTTTAATTGTATTTCGCGACTGTCAGATTAGCGATTCAACTTTTAGTTACTGAAAATTCCGTTTTGGGCGCCAGTGTTGCAATTGTGTATAATTTGCATTAGGATTCATAAAACATTTTGTGTCTATATTAACTAATTGGAAAGTTTCAGAACTTAAAATAAAATGTTTCTTTAACTTTACCATTAATTCACCATAAACATTAAATTAATTATATCGTTTTAAAGGCTACGTAAATCCATAATGTATCCTGTTGTAATTCTATGTCTATATGCCTCAGTTGTGGAAGGAAGGATCCTAAATCTTCAAAATATAAACAGAAACCTTTTATGAGTAGAAGACGGCAATACGTCAAAATTTCAATACATTGGATGAATGCTTTAGGAGAACATAAGGAGCAAACATGAATCTGCAGAGAAATTGATTGGCGTGGAACGTTTTTGGGCTTAAAGCCGGTGGATGGAAGGATCTTAAAACTTCAAAAGATTCACAGAATCCTTTTCTGTGATGATCACTGTTGTACACAAAATAATTCCGGGCAATCGGATTAATGGTGTGTTTGTACAATTCCAGGTTTGTAACTCAGAATCCGGGTGGCTTACTTCGCCTTCCAATAACTTGTTATTATTTAAATTATTTCATTCTGTAATTTTTTAACTTGTATTTAATATATCTCATGTGCTGAAAATTTCATTTTCGAACTAATTACCCTTATGCTTAATTGTTTAATAATATGGTAAAAGAAGACACAGGAGAGAGAATTAGGGAGGTTTGACGTTAATTAAGAAGATTATTTTATTTTACCTACACTTCGCATTTCATACTTTACATGTAAAGTTTTTATATGATTTCTCATTTATATACTTTATTTCAGTTATGCGCACGTTATACTATTTTTGTGTGGTTCTTATTTATTATGTTGCAATTTACTTTACCTAATTAATTAATAAATCTAGGACTGCAGGAGAATATTTACGCTGACCACGTATCACTCCAAATTAGGAATTTATCATGTAAGATGACAGTTCGCAGTCGACTCGGTAGGCCAAGGAACTAAATGGACCGCAGAGTAATGGAAGGTTAATTAAATCTAATCTTAATGTGAAGAATCAGACATACGTCAATCTCTTTCTTCGATGGTAAATGAAGAAACCAAAGAAGAGACAAAGTAGCCCAATTAAACGAATTGAAGAAGCAATTAAAAAATTATAGCTGCTAATTACGATGTTGAACGTTGAAGGATAAGTTTTCTCTTCTGTAGAAGCCGTGGGATAAAAACTGACCATCAATTAATACGTTTCGCCGATTTGTTTGATATTCTAGTCGATTCGGCCGAGCATCGGGTAGTAATTACAGCGTTTCACTTTTCTACATCGCAAACAACTATATAAGACGAAGGGGAGAAAAAACGATGAAGGAAGCCACGCAGACAAATTAAGCAGCGGCAATATCGTGGTCTAATCACGTCGTTCATGTTTAAATACTATGAATCACGAACGGAATCCAGCATACGTGGCAAAAATAAGAAAAACAAGTAATGGCGAGTGAGGTGAGTTGCAATCTGATTACAGGAAACTGTGGCAACACTGGCGGCTTTAGAGCTGGGGAGGGGGAATTAGCTTCAGACATCTGGGACAAACAGGTAACTTGATTGCAATTATTAAAATACTGAGCCTCGTTACTGAATATTTAATAAATGGGAGCGGTACCACATATATATTTCCCTGATGGCTGAACATTTTATTTTAATAACCAATTCGTCTTCAAAACAGCATAAAAAGCTTCTTTCTCTGGGTTAAAAGGCTACATGAGGAAAATTTTATTTATTAGGTAGATGAGATAAAGAAAAGAATAAGGACAAAGAGGTATTTATTTACTATCTTCAAAGTTTTATTAAATATTGGTGATACGTCTAGCACCACAACGGGAATGGGTGAGCTGGGTAAGTATTTTAAAAAATTGTTAAAAATGACCGAGATTGGTATCGAAACCGGGGTTACGGAAGTCGCTTAGTTTGGTAATATAGTTTAAGTTCAGTTCTTAGGTCGTGAGGGACAAAGGACCTACTACAGAGTTACATATGGCACAATTACACATATTACTCAAGATCTGGGAACAATCACTGTGGTACTAAGAGCAGCCCTAGAACCTCTAAGGAAGATGTTGCGCTTTAAGAACACGTAAATACGACCAATATTGGCGCAGCATCATTCATTTTCGGGGGTCATTAAGTTTAATAGTCCTACTGACTGATTTCAAACCACAACGGCAAAAAAGGGTAGAAGATCTGAGGTTCTACGTTACCACAGTTACAAATTTTAAAACTGAAAATGCTCACCACTTTCCACTGACTATGTGAACTATAACTCGGTCAAGAAGTATAACTGGAAAATTAAACGTTATCCGCGGCAACTCACATTGAATAATAATTTTTTATAGCGCAATTGGCTAACTGTTACCTTCACGGTTCATCTTGCAATGTCGTACTGTAGTATGGTTGGTTAAGAGACAATGGATGTTCACTTAGAGGGAGACACTTGAGCGTAAATAACCGTACAGGAGCTTCCAGAGTGTTACATTCAAAGCACAGGAAGTAGCAATTTTTTTATTTCCATAGTGATTTCACTTTTCAAGTGAGAGGATGCAAAGGGAACTCAGGAAATGACGTCGCGTGTCGTTCTTCTTAACACCGTTCCTGAAAGACGCTATAGAGGTTATTTTGGAGAATGACACGTCGGCCACCGTAATATTCTTAGGTTTACGATCTTTTACGTAAATACTGAAGGAAGAGCATTATGCAGCGCCACTGGACGTGAAAGAACGATATTAAAAGAAGACAGGTGCCAGTACGTTTTTTGTTTGTAATAAATAACGTTTAAGTGGAAACGGGAGGATGTTGTGGAGAATGTGAATGTGGCAGGCGAAAGACAAATACGCTGTTTTCTGAGAAATCACGGGGAGTTGTGCACTGGAGAAAACTGTCATGTAACCTGAAATAAAAATAAGAAGTCCAACCACTGAATAAAATAAATTGAGACAAAAATGATTTAAACAGGTAAGTTATTTAGCGCAACTCATCCGACTCTTAACATTCGACAGACTAATTTTGGTGAAACCAATCCCCATACACGATACTTCTTAAAGTTTTTCCTAGTTTCTTTCCCTATATTACAGTTTTGATTCACTAGTGACAGCCTTCTGGTGAGGACCGCTGCTAAACAACGTCGTTACCTCCGTTATCCTACTTTTTCTTACTAGGCTTGTAGAAAGATGTTTCAGTTTGCTTACTCATGGGGCTCTAAAAACAGCTACTTTTATAGTAAAACAATTTACAGTCAATACTAATATCTGCGAAAAGTAACATTGTAGCGTACAACTCATTTTATTTGATTTAATTTTTAATTTTAATATAACTTAACCGCAATAAGTGTATGCCAGCTAAAATGCGTTGCTCATTGAATTATTATCTTATATATTATTTTTAATTTAACGTTAATATCTGTGTTAAATGTGAAGCTATTAAAAGAATCGCCAGGTTCAGGTTAACAATTCCAGGAAGACGCTTACACATAAAAATGCCCAGTTTCCCGAAAATATTGCTTGCCCTTAAAGATCCAAGCAAAATTTTCGCCAGCCAACAAGGAAACATTTAATATATTTGGCTGGTGATTCTGAGGCCAGTTCCCACCAATTTGGGGAGCTGTAATGAAAAGGGAGAGGGGAGGACGGCTAGACAAAAGTTTTTCCCTAAGCCAGAAATACGTTCTTAGCTGAGAATTGAGGAAGGGAGAACGGAGATAGAAGAAGATGACCACGTAGCTGAAAGAATTGGGCGTTACTCCAAGGTATTGGCCATAAATCCTTTCCGGTAAGCCGTCGGAAGTTTCCTTCCTGCAAGTGTTGTAACAATAAGTTTAATTTATGTTTTTTCATCGAAATTCTATGTTTAGAGTTTCCATCCTAAAACATGGTAACCCAATGAACAGCCGACAATATTTGTTTCAAAATTAACGCATTTCTTTTTTAATTTTTATTTTTTTTAATAAATGTAAATTTGTAGAATTAATTTTGATTTAATTTACGGACCACGTGGTGTGCCACAACATTAATATCTGGAAGTAGGATCTTCGCTAAACTTTATGAGATACGAAACCAAGCAGTTGATACTTGTTGTTACACCATATTGTTTCCCTTTTATTTATTTCGACGTGCCTTTAAAATTCAATAAATATGAAGACCTGCATCAGGTAGGTCGGGCTATTGGGAAATATTCTTACGGCCTGCCGAATGCCGGGTAATGAGTTTTGCTGCAGGGTCCCATAATTCCCTTCGCCGTGTCTCCACTAGTTTTAGGAGGCAGCTGGCCGACTGATCCAATTGGATCAACTAACAATTCTTACCGTATGTCCAAGATCTCCGACTCCAGTACATCTCCTTCTTTCTACGGTATTCTAGCCCGCATTCGGGCCTTTGCCCACCAGGGCGACTACGGACTGTCATACATGACACATTTCGAATATGGAGTGACACGCGGTCAGCGTATCGACTCTCCATCAATCTCCTTGATCGTGACAATACAAACATCCAAGTCCATGTCAGGATTCGAACCCGGGACCTCTCCGTCGTGAGGCAGCAACTAGAGGCTAGCCACTACACCACAGGAGGTCGGCGACTCCAGTACATACACCTTCTAAAAGTGCTTAAGGGGCCTGGGCATGTGAGAACTTTAAAAACCAGGGAGAGAACGAGGTATCCCCAAAGGTAAGCCCGTTCCCATTCTGTGATCAATTTACCAAGCGAAAAACCTGCATGTGAAATTTAAGTTTCCCGCGCGTCAAATTTTCCATTATTTCGTTTAATTTGAAAGTAAATTAATCGGCCCTAATCCCTTACACTGTTTCCTCAAATACTGGAGTTAGTTTCCCGTAAAAGAAAGGGAATCCTCCTTGTTTACACACTTAATGAATAATTCTGCTGATTAAACTTATAATAAAATTGCTCCCTAATTTCTAATAAAATTCCTACAGGGATCGTTTCTAGGGCGAGCAAAGTAACTAGACGACGACGACTTGTCTAGCTAACGGGAGAGCTTCGACTAATTGAATGCAAATCGAACTGTGGTCTCCTCTCTCTATCTCTAATACATGTTCCATTACGTAATTAAAGGAATTAAACGACTCTATTTCCATATTGATGGGATTTTCCCTTCCTAGTCTTAGCAATCGTTGCGAAAGAGATTATTTTTTTCGTATTTCACTAAATTCCACCTCCGTCGTTTACATAGAAATTAGTCTGAAAACATAATAATATCAGGTCATCCTGTGAAACTAACAACTACTGGAATATCGAAAAATCTTCCCGTAATGGCCAATTGTTTCATTATTAATTCGACAAGGGGACCTAACGGAACAATTTAGACACTTTCTGTCTGTCCTCTTTATATTAATAGTCTGTTTCCTTTTTTTAATTTGGCTTACCTTAAGTGATTTTGGTGACCCTGATTACACTGCTACATCAACATCTTTATGGTAGTTATTAGTAACAGCACAAATAAAACTGTTTCCGAATATTTGTCAATTTTATGATGAAATGGATACATTGAATAGAGAACGTTACAGTTACTGTCAATTAACCAGGTGCCCCGTTAAAATAATGCTTAGCTGTTACTAATATTTTACAACATAGATTTTTGACTTTAAAATTTACAATAAATAAAATAAATGCCATAATTCAGTATATAAATATATCGTATTTATTAAAAAACGACGTTTCGTCTTTATTTATATGCTGATTTATTTGCGGTCTTTTTATTTATTATTGTTAATCTATTATTTAATATTCTGTTTCTCGCGAACGTCGTCGTCGTCGCCGCCGCACACACACGAAGCAGCTAAAATGCGTCCTATTGTAAGATCTATATGTCATTAGGGTAGATCCTTCTTTAGCATGAGAAAGAGGGAGGGGAGGAGGAGGAGAAAGAGAAAGCGGAACTAAAAACATGTGTATAAAAACATATACATATGTACGAAAATTAAATTGATATTTAATCATTCAACACTGCAACTTATAAAACCTTTTGCGTATTTATAAACGAATTAAAAACTATCATTTTTATGATTATACGGTTAAGGGTTAAATAACGTTTCATTTAAGTAACAATACTTTGCAATTGTTTTTCCCGAGTGTCACATTGGATAGGTGAATTAGTTACAGAAAATTCCGTCTCGGGCGCCAGAATCGTAATTCAGAATCATTTGCATTGAGACTTATAAAACGTTTTGCGTTATTATTATCTAATTGAAAAGTGTCAGTACTTGCAAAAACAAATTCGTTATTTCATAATAAACGGCAATTTCTCTCGTTTGACAGCAATATCCATTTGCAAGTTTAATACATATTTTCGATATGACCTTTTTCTGGTTTGAAAGTGGAGAAGGAAGTAGCCAAAATATTCATAAGATGGACAGATGCCTTTTCTGGGCATTGCATTACAATACACAAGATTTTATTGGTAATCAGGAAACCAAAAAGGCCACTTCTTTTGGCCTGAAAGGGAGTTGGGGAAGAAAGGAAACTAAATCCTCAAAAGCTAAATTGAGGGATGATCAGGGATAAATACGGCTAACATTCCCCTTTAATTATATAGATAACCGGTTTACTTCATTTTGAATTAAAATAATAACTGAAATGCCTCCAAAGTCAACAGTTAAACAAATTAAATACGAAAGGGAAAAGTTATTGTTTTTGTGAGGTATTTAGTCTTGAGACTGATCTGATGGTATCTTGCGCAAGCCTTTTCATTTCCGCATAACTAACACATCCCACATCATCCCTCGTCTGTTCTTCCCCCACACACTTCCCTCTAATGCTAATTTTACAAGAACCTCATGTCTCAAAACATGGCCTATTAATCTATCCCTTCTCTTAATAAAAATCCTCTATATTGTTCTCTCTGATTTTCAGTATTCTCTTGTAGAACAACATTTCAAAGGTTTCTATTCTATTCCTTTCTGCAAAATAAAGTACCTTATAAATAGTATTTACTTATCATAAATGTAGTTTTAGACACCTTCTTCAGGTTTTTTTCTTTCTGTAGAGGAGATATTCGTTTAATTTACACATTTACTTAACTGTATGTAAATATCTCCTCTAGAGAAAGAAAAAAATTATGAAGAAGGAGGGAATATGTAGCAAAACTGTTATTTTCTGATTTAAATAAAATAGTTTTTATTATTTTGTATCGGACATTAATTAAAAACTATTAATATTTAATTGTGTTTCATATAGATATTTACAATCTGTAATAGGAGAAACGCATATAATAACGAAGTAGTGACACTATTGGTGTATTAGTATAAAAAAACAACAACCCTGCTGTTATCTTAATTTATGTCATAGAGTTTTTCTCAGAAAAACTGAATAGGACGTCAGTAGAATAATTACGAGCAAACATGAGATTAAACTGAATTCCCCGTTACCTATTATTTTATTTTCAGGAAATATAAAATGAAAGGAGATGAACTTAGACGGGGGGAAAATATACAGAAATTATGGGCGAAGGGAGAAAGGAAGAAGAAAAGTACTACGCGCAATTTCTGAAGCTTTTTCGTGTGAATGAACTCGTGGATTAATATCTGGAAACGCGCCTCTGTGTTGGGTAAGGGAGGAAATGGGGTGGATGGAAGTTTACAGTGTGCCGTTTAATATGAAATTTTTAAGTAATTTAAATATTGGCACTGGCCGGTATTTTTCTTCATTAGTCTGCACAATTTTTTTTTCGTTTCCTAGTTTTCGCTCAAACTCAATAAAGTCGTCGTTCAACGAATTTTAACATGCTGCAATTACCTCTAAGCAACGTATATAAAAAGTTCGAGAAATTTTTTTGTGAGGAAATTATATTCCCATTATAATTAAAGTGTAATGATATTGTTTAGACCTTTATTAATTATTTACTTTCAAGTCGAATAATCGATACCTATAGGGATTGCACGGACACTTATTGTACAACATTGTGTAAAATTATGGAAAAAGAAACTTAATAGATAAAAGTATAAATCATTAGTTTATTCTATTATTTTACTTAATCTAAAATCAATAAAAGTTTGAAAAAACGAATTTAGATTTTACGTGAATTTTTAAAATGAAACTTACAAATTTACCTTTCTTCCCCACCCCCATAGGCAGAAGCAGACAGAATGATTTGTACATACAATTAGTGCAATAAAATTGAAATTTATTTAGAAAAAATTATAACCCTTTTGGTATTTCCTTTCATATACATATTTATCGTTTTATCAATTTTTACTTTCGCAAAGAGATTCTTTTTCGCAACTGCACGAGTTTTTGCCAGATTTTCCCATTTTTTCATATCTAATCTATTTTTTGTTACATATCCTGTAAATCATTTCCACGTTAAAACAACATCCCACTCTTCCCTAGTCTGCTTATCGTATTCATGCTTCGCCTCCCTCTTCTGCTTTTACCACACACACTTCCCTGAAATGCTCATTTCTCAAAACGTGGTCTATTATTCTAACCTTGTCTTGTCCAACGTCCTCCATATTGTTCTTTCTTCTCCTATTCTGCTTAAAACTTCCTCGCTAGTGATTCTATCCACCCAACTGATTTTCAGCATTCTCTTATACCATCACATTTTAAAGGCTTCTATTCTTTTATTTTCCGCAACTGCTACCGTCCACGTTTCGCACCCATATAACGCCACACTATATACCAACATTTTTAGCAATGGTTTCCTAATATTCACACTTATATAACCCGAAAGTAAATTCCTCTTTTTCGTGAAAGCCTTCCTTGCCTGTGCTATCCTACTCTTTATGTCTCCTGAACTTCTATTATCCCTAGTTATTATGCTTACAAAGTAGTAGAATTCCTTAACTTCCGTCTAAATATCCCTTCCCACTCTTACACCGTTTTCTAATCCACTATTTCGCATACAACAATCCATTATATATATTTATCCTTAGTTAGACCAATTTTGAAATACTGGGTGCCTTGTTGGGATCCCTATAGAAAAAAAAACAAAAATAATCACTAGAGAAAGTTCAGAAAAGGGCTGCTAATTTTGTGCGAGTTGGGCCACAGGGGCTATAGGAATGAAAACGTAGAACAGCTAGGTTGGGAGATATTGTCAGAAAGGAGGGAGAAAGACCAAGGCTGCATTTGCTATTCAAAGCTTATACGGGGCAAAAATCATGGATTGGAATTAGCTCCAAAATGCAAAAGCCCAGTTATATAGGTAGATGGGATCATCAATTCAAAGTGAAATGTAGAAAGCTAAAAACAGATGTTGGCAAATGCTCATTCATAAATAGGACCGTCAACGACTAGAATAATTTACCTGTGGGAGTGTTTGGAAGCAATTCTCTTCAGGAATATAAATTCAGGACAAAAACGTGTGAATTGAAGTGGATTTTTGAATAATATAAATGTATATTCAAACATAAAAATTTAAGTGAAGTGAAATGATACGAAAATTAATTCTTGCAGTGTTTCTATTTTTTCTTTTAGGGCTATAGAAATTTTAAAGGATTGTGATTATTTTTCTGTAGATTACGAGTATTTATGTTTAAGAAACTTAATTTTGTATCAGCCACGGGGTTTGCGTCCAACTCTAGACTAACAATAAATACAATACAATAATACAATTTCCTCCTTGGGTTTTCCTCTGTGAATATTCATACATTTTTTTATTGATAATAATTTACTTGACCTGTTTTCTAGATTCAATAACAGGTCTTTTTAACAATATTTTTCTTTTGTTGGTACATTTTTACATAGATGTAAATATGTATGAATACAATAATAAAGTATATGCGTATATTTAAATTTGTTTTAGCATGTAAGATCTTTTTTTTTGGATAACAGGCTACATGAGGGTGATCCTGAAACAGGCAACTCCCCTTTAATAGCATAGGAAGGGAATTGAAAAGGGGGGATGCGGAAGGTAGAGCAAGGTAGCCAAGGGTTAACTAGGGCCCCCGGGCTATGGTTTAAGGATCCTACCCGATGTTTCACCTAAAGAGATGCAGGGAAAAACCCTAGAAAACCTGCATCAGGTAGGTCGGGCATTGGGTACTATTCTCACGCCCTTCCGAATGACGGGAGACGAGTTTGCTGTGGGGACGCAGCATTCCCTTCTCCGTGTCTCCACCAACTTCAGGAGGCAATTGGCCGACTAATCCAATGGGATCAGCGGACAACTCTTGCCATATGCCCAAGGTCTATGACCCCGGTACATATACCTCCTAAAATAGGTGAAGGTGTCTCGGCATATGAGAACTTTGATAAAAAGTACCCAGAGATCTGTTACACTAATTATATTATTATATTTTCGTGGAGAGACTGAAGGAGAGAATTCTTAATTTCTATGTCTCCTCATCCTTTCCACCTTTATACATTTTGTGTGTGAAACAACTCCGATTTTCCGGTTACGACCCACGTTTCCGGATCTCCATGACGCGTTGGCCGAGTAGTTGTAGGTTCAAACTTTTTTACTAATTTTATACTCTAATTATTTATGACTGTATTTGTATTAGCAGTGTTATGTAATTTGTTTAAGATAATTACATGATTAATCTTACTATTACTATAATTTATATTCTATTTTATGATATGATGTCCATTTTTGGTCCAGACAATCTATGTGCCTGTGGAGAGATACGAACACCGGAACATGCCATACTGGAATGCCACAATTATAAGGTAGACAAGACAATAAGAGAAACCTTAAGAAAAGAAAGACTATGGGAAATAATAATAAACCCACCACTCACCGCGGCTCTAGAAAATTTGACAAACCTGATATCCGCTTTAGAACTGACAAAATACAGGACTAAAAATATAGACTCTTAAATATTACATCATAAGACTTAATATACTCATCATCGGACCGGACTTTCAAATCCAGGAACCGAATATATCATGCCATTTATTATAGTTTTCAATTCGTCTTCCGACTACCCTATTTCTATGACATAGTCAGTCGGCCAACCGTAGGGTTTTTATTTCTACTCCTTGCAGTATGATTCCTTTAATATACACCATTAAAAAGTTAAAAGCGAGGACTTTTGTGAATTACCCTCTGACGAAATGCTGCAAAAATTATAAACACACAAATGTAAGGCGCCAAAACAAGAGTTCATTCACATGTTGTAATCAAAGTTTGGTTAATGTCTCCAGCCAGGACTATTGCCTTGTCCAGTTTTAATGTTCCACCCCCATTTACTAACCTCCAGCACTTTCCAGTAAAACAAAATTGAAATATTTTACCAAAGATATGTACCTGGATTTATAATTATTTAATAACATTCGATAAATTCAGCTGCAGGCAATTCGATGAACGATTATAATCAACTTAATCTGCAATCGTGAGGAGGTAATTAATGGCGGGGGTTGGATTGGTTGTATAACATACAAAAATATATAAGAGTGTGTGTAGGATACGTGGAGATCAGAAGTGACTCATTTCACAGCAATATATACGTAGTAAATCAGTATGATTCTCAACCAAGCCTACCTCCTGCGGTCTAGTGGCTAGCCTCTAGTCGCTGCCTCACAACCCAGAGGTCCCGGGTTCGAATCCTGGCACGGGCTTGGATGTTTGTGTCGTCATGGTCGCGGAGACCGGGATTAAGACTGTTGGATGACTGATACGCTGACCACATGTCACTCCAAATTCGGAATGACAGCCCGTAGTCGACTCGGTAGGCCCAGGCCCTCGATGGACTGTAGAGCCATGAAGATTTCTGGACGCATCTCGGCGCCGACTAATGACGTGTTGCGTACCACCAGAGCATCCTATCCTGTTCAGAGCAACCCATAGCAGAGTATTAGTCAATCTCCATTCTTAATTATACATAAGATAAAACAGCAATTTTCCCAAAGTGTTTCTATTGGTAAGTTTTACTTTTAAAACGATGGGCTATATATTCGGACATATTGTTTTCACCCCACGTGCTGAGGAAAAGAAGTCATGGGGTAAAGGTATATTTACGTTTGTCATTTGTATCAATTCAATGTGCTGGGTATTTTAAAATTAGTATCTGGGTAATTTGTCTAAATATCTTCTGATTTAATTGTTTAGACGGCACGTTACATGACGAAACGTTGTTTAACCTAATTCAAAACTGTTCGTTAATTTACTTGAAACAAATACTCAGCGGCAGGCCGATTTGTGTAAATGCTTTGACAGTCTTTATCACTGTGGTGACTCATGACCCCTACTTTGAATGGGTAAAGAAAAAATAATTTAGTTTTTGTTATTTGCGTACAGCAGGACGAAAAACGAGGGTAGTTTGGTTGGGGCCGAGTAGGCGGGAAACGTCGCCGTTTACAACATTATTTATTGCTTGGAGTGCATTGTATTCGACACAGTTGGTCCCGGGAGCTGTCCGGAGAAAGGCGGGACGAGAGAGAGAGTGGCTGAAGAAGCAACATGCGTAAAAGTTGAATTCGGCATGTTCAGGAATGAAGATTCATTTGTAGTACGGAAAACAAAAAGATAAAATTTGATGGAGGTTTAAGCTGAAAAAGAGAAACATCCGGCAACGGCAAACCAGGAACGACGTCACCAGGCAGAACATCTGGTAACGGCATTTTTACCCGGTTTCCACTTAAACCATTCTCGTTGATTCGCGATTTTTATTACAATTATATCGTTTGTCACCCGCGTTCCCGAGAGCAGCCTTTTAGAAGCTGCATAGATTCTTTTTGCTTTACCGACTGAGCCAATTTGATTATACATTTTACTCGTAAATTTATATTTTTATTAAAACTTAATTTGAGTTATATTTCTTTTGGAAATTTTATAATGTAATATCATCAAAATTAAATGGAATATATTCAAATTAAATATTCTCTTTTTATTATTTAACAATTCCTTGTTATAATAATATTTTTGCGGTGTAAACAAAGACCAAACACCACATCACTTAGGTACATTGTGAACATTATATCCAGTATTTGCTGAAAAAAAAGTTTACCATCCCGTAATGTTAGTGTACAATTTTGTCCTGTGGCTGCTGATTTGGTTTTTTTGAAAGCCCCTATAGCTAGCTCACCCCGTTTTTAGCTTGAGTACACGTCAAGTGCAGGGTTTAGGCTAGAGAATGCACCTCTATGAGAACCTCCTGCCCACCTGCTGAGTTCAATAAATTGCTAACCTCCGGCTGTTATAAGTTTCAGAGGGAGGAAAGAGAGAGGGAGAGAGGTACAGATTAATCTGTCAAAAACTGCATCTTGTTTGAAACACATCCTGCGCTGCGGAAAACCTTAAGGTTTTCCGCGAAATAAAATTTCTTTTTTTTTGATCAAAAAATATGTGAACCAGAGTGTTAATGACGTAGGATGTAGTAGTTGGGGGGGGGATTTCTGTCTACGCAGTTTCCTAGTTATTTCACGACAGAATTTAGTGCAACTATCAACTTGTAATCCTTGGGACTGAAAAAAAAACTTGTCTCTAACTACCTTCGAGGACCTTCAGAACTTACTTAAAGTAGTTTGGTGTGTTTCTGATGCCAAATTCAGCTGCCACAACCTCTTCTTTGTAATTATTTGTTCTCCGTAGTACTTTAAAACTGTTTTAATTATTATTCTCCATATGTTTTGTCCCGAGTCATTACTTCCCTCAGTTTTTAATTTGTCCTCTACATGCTTCTGACATCGGCCTGTTCACTTCAAAGCCTATATATATAGTGACGTTTTTACTGTCGCGAAATGTTGAATCTTCCGGAATAGTATATGGGTGCCACCAACGTGTTACGTAGGACACTTTTATTATCGGAATAGACTGGGGTTCAGGACTGAGAGCATGAATCAGGGGAGTGACGTCATCTGTTCCAGAATCGTACAAATTATCGAAATAAATGAAACAAATTTAAGTGAATGTAAGTATAACCACGGCAGCTTTACTTCATCAGTCTTGGAAAACAAAAATGTGTTATTCATATCTAAACTTAAATCTATTACCTCTAGGTAGCTTCTTGTTGCTGCCGGCTTATCCTTGAAGAGGATTCAATGACGTGATTTACAGTCAAGATACAAATTTTAGATAATTATTTTGGCACAGAGTCTGTTTGTTACGCAAGGGAGGGAAGGATCCAACTGGAGTGAATTTCACACGTTACCAGTCGGGTGTCACTCGTTGTTTTGGCTGTTGACTGCGCTGAACGACGACGATCTGGAAGATGGCGGGAGAATTAATTTCTTTGCAGCAACAGCAGCTAGTTCCTTCCTTCTTTCACGGACTCGTCCAAGCCTGTGATACTACAAATTGAATGCTTCTCTTCTCCTTAGACAGGTTGAATTACTTTTCGCAAAAAATGAAACGTTTTCTTTAACCGCAGATGTGCAAAACGAACAATTTCAAGGATACAACAATAGTCTTCAAAGATACAACGATATTAAAAATCACACAGACATTCGAGCATCACAAAGATATTTAACATCACTTATAAACTATTTACACGTGTCATATACCAAAGTGAAGTAGAATCTGACATATATATATACATACATATATATTGTAGTGTGTATTATCCCATTTACAACATCTTTTTAAATATTTTTCAAGACAGCTTACGCTCGGAGACGCCCCCTTTGTCTTCGTCAGGGGCTAGCGGCCAGATGTGAGAGGTGGGGGTGGCAAAAACGCTTGGTCAGGCAGCACAAAAAAAGGGGCTACTAAGTAAATACGAAAGGACACGAGGATTTGAGGCAGTCCTTGGAGAGAGATGGCGGCGACACGTTGACTTGTAGGACGTCGCAAAAAGGCGACGAATTGGAATTGTTTTGGGATTCCTATAGGTGTGAGTGGAGAGACGCCGACCTTCATCATCACCACTGGCACGTGACCGACGTCGACGCCTCTCATTGCTGGCCGCGCGGAATCTTCGAGAGACATAAAAAATATCGCGACACTGGTGAGATCCACCCATCGTTAAAACAATTTTACCATGCATTGTCGGACCCAATATTTCAATTAAGTGTTCTCTGCTACTTGGCCCAAAATCCCCTAAGAAAAGGAGTACATATGTAACCGGAAAGTGATTAGTCTGAAATGTGTTATTAAATTTTAATGTTTTTTTTATCTGGAAATTGGATTTATTTATTAATTAATCCCATCGTTTGAATTAGATATTAAATTTAAATTAATACTTATTATTCTTTTTAAAGCCTTTTTTCATTACAATATATATATATATATATATATATATATATATATATATATATTGTAGCAGATCCGGTCGTTTCCGGCCAACTCTCCTCAATATCGTAAATTAACACTCTTAGGGCGCTAGGTATTTTTTCATAAAAACACCAAAAGATGATTTCATTAGTTTAATTTGTGTTCAGAGCATGAATTATATACATCAACAGGTCGTGGTCATCCACTCATTCTTAGCGTAACAGAATCTGTTCCTACAATCACCCCCTGACAACGTCTCGCCAGACCACATTGTTGTCTCCGGTGGCGCCACTCCCCAACACGTAGCAACTCGCAAATCATATTCCCGGCTTGCGTTGCTTTTGGCTGGGTGGTATTTAACATGTGTGTGTGTGTGAAAAAGTCACACTTGTTGTCGGTTGCATTTGCCATGCCGACAGAGTAAGCCGGAAATTGTTGAAGCCACGCCCGACAGCACGGAACTATGCGATTCCACGAAAATATAAGTTAGTCGTCGACGGACGCTTATGGAGGAACGACGATGGTGGGTTCGCGAGAAATCGCGAACGTGCGTGAAGGGTCTCGAACACGCCACAGAATCAAGTACTGAGACGTCAACGCGAATTTGTGTGTGTGATTAGATTTTTACTTGAAACGACGACGGGACGCGTAGTTAAGTTATTGTGCTAATGGCCACGCCCTGTTGATATGTTTTATCTCAGTGCTCGATCAATTTGATTGTTTTGTTTTATTAAGAACCTTTTGGCAGTTTTCATTTGGTAAAATTACCCTGCGCCCTATAAAAACATATCCTTGGAACTTAATATTCGACGACTTGAGCTTCGCTTCGAATCGGAAGATCGAGAGAGTAGACCCTGATTTTTCTCTACGCTTTTAGTTTGGAGGTCGTTTAGTAAAATAATCATCCTATATTTAATAACGTCAGGAATCGATTTTCTCTATTCCTTTGACTCAGTCCGTAATAATTATAGTTTAATAGTTTGTTGTTTATTTTTTGCTTTGAATGAAATATATTTTTCTTCAAAATGTCGATAGTTATCCGTAATCGTGAGTAGCGGGGAAGGTTATTGCACGAGGGTCATGTCTCCTTTATTTTATCGTTCATTTCCACCAACGAAGAATGTCCGATAGAGAAAGTCATTTTGAACCTTTCCCGGAATGTGCACGGCCTCTGTTTCGGCTTCGTCTATGCGACTGTTTGTTTTACCTTCTCTATCGGCGATGATTCGCCAAGTAAGGAGACGCCGCGGATGTTGCAGTTGCAGATAAGAGGGACACACGGGAATTTCTCTATCGGTTGCCTGGTAGGAAATACCAATGATGATTCACAGAGGTTCTGATTAACGACGAGAGATCAATGAATCTTCCTTGTTGGAAGTCATCGATTTCCTTGCGTGTGAGAGACAGTCACGTAAAAGAAAACTGTTATTTGTTAATCTACATAGAAATAATTTGTAACATATTTAGATTAACCTTTTAATAATTTATTTCAAAATTTCTCGGAGTTAATAATTTTAAATCATTTAAATAGTATACTAGATTTAGAAAAATTTGACTCAGTAACATAAATAGGAAGCAAAAGAAATTATTGGCATTTAATTTAATTTCATGCGCCACATAATTAGCTCCTATGTCAACAGGAATTATAATTGAAGCGCAAGAAAAGAAAGCTGAAATCAAGAAGGAGTAAGACAAGGATGCTGTTTACCATATATATAGAACAGGCGGTGAAGAAAGTTATGGGAACGGAATCATACAGCAAGGAGAAGAAATAAAAACCCTAAGGTTTTCTGATGATATTGTTGCATCAGGGGAGTCAGAACAAGACTCAGAAATCACTAAATAGCTTGACCGTGATCCTGTAGAAAGAGTACAACGTGAGGATTAGTTGCAGGATTACCAAGGCAATAGTGTTGTAGAATGGGAAACAGTGGTATAATAGAGGGTTTTAAATCTGGAAGGGATATTTTGAAAGCGGTAAAGGAAATCTGTTACTTGGGTAAAGTAAAAATTAGGAACGGTAGAAGTAGAGTAGATATAAAGAGTAGGATAGCACAAGCAGAAAGGCGTTCGAAAAAAAAATACTTACGGGTAATATAAGCGTAAATATTGGGAAATCGTTGCTAAAAATGTTTGTATGGAGCGTGACGTTATATGGGTGCGAAACGTGGACGTTAGGAGTAGCGGTCAGGAAAATAATAAAACCTTTGGAAATGTGATGTTCTAGGTGAATGCTGAAAATCAAATGGGTGGATAGAGTAACTAGCCAGGAACATGTAAGCAGAAGAGGGGAAGAAAGAACAATTTGAAGGACTTTGACAAAGAGAAAAGATGGATTAAGTTATGACACATGAAAGTCTTGTAAACCTAGTATTGGAAGGAAGTGTGTGGGGTAAGAACAGAAGAGGGAGACCAAGTATGAAATACGCTGAGAAGATAAGGGATGATGTGGAAGTTACAAGGAAATGAAAAGGCTTACACACACTAGGTTAGCGCGGAGAGTTGCAACAGACCAGTTTAAGGGCTGAATACTACAGCAACAACAAAACAAATCGGTAGAAAATGTTGGATGGTAAACCATTGTATTGAGCCGTTAATATATTCTTTAAAGTTATGTAAAATTTGTTCATTTGCAGGAATCTATTTGACTCCAAAAAGAGCACTTTTCCACCCCGATAAAATAGATTAGAAAATGTCTGGGATACGCTACGCGATGACGTCATCATCGTTTGTTTCTATAGCAACGAGCCAGGTTATTACAAATGGCAGAAACGCATCCACCGGATCCTTAGGAGTCTAAAGAGAACTATTTTAGCTCTCAAGGAACATAAAAATTGCTCCTCTGTTCTCAATATTCAATAAATAAGCAATGTTCATTTTCTGAAGATGTTCGGAGGAATTCATTCAATGGAGGTTCGCCCTATGACGTTTAACATCAAAGACCACTTCAACGTAGCCGGTAGACGACTCTTACTTGGAGCAACTTCTACGATTTCAGTCTAAATCTATTGCATGAGCGTGATCCTGCAGAAAGAGTGTAATGTGAGGATTAGTAGAGGGAATACCAGGGTAATGGATTGTAGTATGGGAAATAATGGAATAAGGAAGGGTTTTAGATCTGGAGAGGATAGAAACGAGCCAGGTTATTACAAATGGCAGAAACACATCAACTGCATCCTTAGGAGTCTAATGAGAACTTATTACCAATTCCTTAACAGAGTTTGTTAAGAATATTTTAAGGGAGGCAGGGGAGGGTAAATGAAGGTGATACTGAAATAGGCAACTCTCCTATATTAGTATAGAAAATGAATTAAAAAGAGTGATGTACAAGGTAGAGAAAGATAGAAAAGGATCGACTAGGACCCCCGGACTGTAGTTGAAGGATCCTACCCGGTGTTTCACCGAAAAGAGAAGCAGGACAACTCCTATAAAACCTGCATCAGTTAGGACGGGCTACTGGGAACTATTCTCACGTCCTTTCGAATGACGGGAGAGGTTTCTCCTGTCGAATCGCAGCATTCCCTTCTCCGTGTCTGCGCCAGTTTTTGGAGTCAGCTGGCCGACTGTTCCAGCGGACAGAGAAGTACCCAGAAACGTTACGATATATGTGATTTCTTCTTCTTCTTCAACAAGAAGTGATGTGTTGGCCGACGTCTTGTGGTCTAGGGACTAACGTCGCTGCCTCACAACTCAGAGGTTCCGGGTTCTAATCCTGGCATCATGGTCGTCACGGTCACGGAGACTGGGATTAAGACTGCTCCAGTGGACAAAGAAGTACCAGAAACGTTAAGATATTGGTGGTTTCTTGTTTTTCAACAAGTAGTGATACGCTGACCACCAGATATCATTGCAATTTTGGAATGTGTCTTGTAAGGTGAGAGCCCGCAGTCGACCCGGTAGGCCAAAGTCCAGAATGAGCTGCAGAGCGAATGAAAATAAACATGAAGAAAATAAGGTACTTGGATAAACAAATAAAACAAGGGGCGTAAGAGAAACAGAAAGGAGAGTTGAATTAATAATTATTATGAAATAAGGAAAGAATCTGGTTATAATGTAACAAGTCTTAAACACAGTACTACTAACCAGTGAAACTAATAATTTGGACAAAGGAACTTTTAACGTTCTTTTGTCCAGAGTTTCGTTGCGATGATGAAAGATGTTGAGGAGTTTATCGGGGGTGGCGCTTGCTGTACGACTTTCCTTCCCTTAGCTTCGTCTCAGAAATATATAAGCCGCTCCACCGGAAACTTTCGTTATGCCAGTAATCTGAAAAGAAAAATAAAGAACAAAAATTTTTTCTCGTTTTATGACGGACAACTTCTTAGAGTCAAAAGTTTACGCCGCAAGACGGGAATCCGAGAGGATGATGTCAAGAGAAAGGGAGGGAGAGAGAGAGAGAAGGAGAGATAAGGGAAGAGAATCTCCCTCAGTGGAGAACCTATTTACGCTACTATTTCTGTCTTCTCTTCTCCGGTTGGGATTAATTTCACAAAGTGTTTTGTTCTTTCGCAACGAGGCTGAGAAAAATTGAGATGGAGACGCGAGAGGAAATTATATTGCTCTTCCTCTGTTTTGGGCGAAATTTTGAACCATTTCAAGAAGGTGAGATTGACTTCGAAAAATAAACCAATAAAAATATCGTTCGTTTAATTCAGAAACTCCTTTAAAATATTTTTAAATTAACTCAATTGTTAAACATTGTAATGATTGGGGTGGGGGGTTATTTTAATGAATTTACTTGTTTTGGGATATATTATATGATTTTACTTATATATAAAAAACACAATCATCTTAAATGGGGTCCTGCACGCTATTACAAATACATAAATGAAGAAATTAAAGGGGGGAGATTTTAAAATTCTCAGGGATAATTATTGTTTGGTTAACCACGTGCAGCATAGATTCCGTTTCATGTGCGTCTCGGTGCAGATTATTATGCGACTGGAACTTCATTCTTCCCTCTTTCTTCGCGTTGGAGCTAGGAGAACTGTTACCGCTTTGCTGGGATTGAGACTGCTGGAGAATCAAAACGCTGACCACGTATCACTCAAAATTCAGAATGTGTCATGTTAGATGACAGTCCGAAGTTGACCCTGTAGGCCAAGGTCTTGAATGGGCTGTACAGCCAAAGAGGAAGAAGTATGACTTTAACTTCAGACGTAGCACAAAATATCCCGAATACAAGATGCTGTAAAAATTAAAAATTTTGGCATCTCTCCCGTTGATTAATACAGAGTGGTCTATAAAATGTTTATCTATTCCATAAACGTTCCCCATAAATTTTCTTTTCGCGCTCTGTTCCCCGGGATAGGGGACTCTATGTTTATCTTCAAAGTACATAACGACTTTTAGTGATCGGTAAGATTAAAAATTGAATAGAGAACATAGATGTTGAATGAAGAGTGTTGGGGATTCCAATCAGGCGATGCAGTTTGTTGTACACAACGTTTCCATGGATGACGCCGCCATCATCTTCAGGTGAAGTGCAGTCGAATTCAGGAATTGTACTTTAAATACCCACCTTCGGATTGCGGGGAATCAGGGGATTTCTGTCTATTCCTACCAAATATTGAATGTTTCCACTACTACTATTCACGATTTGTTTTTTAAAATGTGATCCTCGACACCAGGTGACGACGGCTCCTGGCGAGAAATTGTTTCCGAGTAAATAAAAATAAAATGTCAAAGTTCCTTAGTTTAAAATGGAAGATATTTCAGGGAAGATCAACCTTGACTATATCACGTGATGCTTATTGCACATCTAGGGTGGTTTTATAGGCGCAGGAGCTTCTACGACGAGAAGAACGAAGACAAACTATTGTGAGGGGAGAAGAATCTTCCTTTTTCTCGGCGCCGGCGTTTGGTTTCATCTATTTTCGCGGCGACTGCATGATTTATCGGTTCTTTCGCAATTTAGCGACGACGCTGGTAGAGGTTCCTAGAGGGCCCCAAGTGTCCGTCGTAAAGGATTTAATTGATTCCCTCGGGCGCGTGCGTTCCTCGAGCGTCAAGGCTGCGGACCTATTTCTGGTCCGAATGCAATTTGCCCGGACAGACCGACTCTCAGGGCAGCGCCACGTGCTCACCTCCACTCCACCTAACTCCTCAACGTCAAAGCTACAGGAAACACTAGAAAAAAAACAAATAGAAAACAGATTTTTCAAACACGATGTAAATAGAAATAATATGGGAACGTGGCTTAAAATTTATTTCATGATATACGAACGGATTAATGGTCAAGGAGCGAAAATTGCGGAAGAAAATGCTGCCATACACATTCAGCTGTTGAGCGGAATGTTGATGTTCACAAATTAACAGTCAACAGCTCCATTTCATTTAATGATAATTAAATTACAGTTTTAGGTAAGCGCGCCGTTGCCCAGTCACAATTTAAATACCTTTATAGATCAGTCATTTAACAGGAACTTTGGCTCTAGCACGTAGCAATAACCATCTGAAAAATATATTATTTTTCTCCTTCTTTGGCTCAACAGCCCATTGAAGGCCTGGGCCTACAGCAGCGACTGCACGACGCATTACGAATTTGGAGTGATACGTCGTCAGCGTATCGATTCTCCAGCAGTCTTAATCCCAGTCCCCATGATCATGACGACTCGAACATCCAAGCCCATGTCAGGATTTTTGCACGGGATCCCGGGGTTGTGAGGCCACAGGACTTCGGCGAAAAATATATTCCACAGGTTTTACATGTCACATATGTCGCAATAAGAGTGTTTATTTACTTATTGTGCCTCACTTTGGTGGTATCAAATCGTAATAATTATTATTTATTTATTTAATAAGTCATACAATTAATCAGCTAATTCTAAAACGATGATTTACTTTTACTTATTAATAATGAATTATTTAATTAAGCTATGCCCCACATTGAGCGCCAATTGTAATGAAAATCTTAATCTACCATTATCAATTAGACTCAAGAGTTGTAAACCATTTATATTATTTTATTCTACTTAAATTGAATTACTTTCATTGGACAAAAGGGTTACATAGAGTTCAAAAGAGAAAAGGAAGACGTAAAGTTAAAGATTTTGAATTTAATCACAAAAAATTTAGGTTTGATATTCAAACAACTAGAGAACTGAATAAAATGGAATTACAAAGCAAAACATTCATAAATTTATATTGAAGCTCTTTAATATCACGTAACCTGTGGGGGTGGATCAAAACTAAGCAAAGTTTATTTGGCTAATAAGACTTGTAATGTGACCTGTTGAAATGTTAAGACAACGATACCGACAGAATACTGCAGCCGTTTTCTCTTGTGCCGGCTGTGAAGGACATCTTCAGGTTGACTCTGCGTCGGAGTGGCCTGGCTGTATGTGTCATGCCTTGGGCCGAAATAGTCGAGACATCTACCAAAATGTTAACATCTCCTCGATCTCAACTCATAACTCAAGAGTTAATCTCAACTCTCGCTAGCGGCCCGCAATTTTATGAATGTATCACACAAAATTCTTTTACAGTCTCGCCTCGAATTCTCCCCATACCTTCTTATCTCCAGTATCCAATCAGCTTCTTCTTTAAATAGCATCATTTGATTGTAATTTACAAATTACAGCCAATAGGAAATGTTCAGCTACGTGTTGCTTATAACTTGACAGAAGCAACCTTTTCTTGAAAGTACCTGCCATTCATTTAAAATACGGACAGCTGCAACTATTCTTACATGTCTACACTTTTTGCAGCCAACTTTAACAGAATCTTCTATCGGTAACACTAAAACTGTTTTAAAATTTCTTTTTATTTTATTAACAGTATCCGATGTTCCTTTACACATGAATATATATTTTATTATTAATTTTGTTTACATTTTTATTTTTCTTATTAAAGCTATTTTAAGTGTAATATGTAATTAAATATAAAAGTTATAAGTTCGATCTACTTCTCATCTACTTAATTATATTTTCTGTTCTACGGGCATCTTATTTACTTCTGCTTTTATTTTCATCAACTACATTTTATTACAATCTATGCCAATAAATAAAATTGAAGTGTCTGTTTGTTTGTCTCGAATAAACTCGAAACGGCTCAACGGATTTCAATGAAAATTTGAGGTTTTAGAAACAGGAGATTTAACTTAAATGTTCGTGAATATTTCATTTCATTAATTGAAGAAGATATTAATAAAATATTAATATTAATTTTACGGGAAAGGTTCCTTGGCATAAGTGCATTCGAAGTCTCTAAAAATTTAATGGAGTTGCCTATACTCTTGATCTATGCTCCGATCCGGTTTAACGGTTTTCAATGGTAATTTGAGGGATTGAAACAGGCATTTTAAATTAAATTTTCGTGTATGTTCCATTTCGCTATCTTGCAAACTTCAGAAGATATTAATATAAATATTTATAAATCCATTGAATTGCCTCGCGATAGGCGGCGTGAAAATCGAGTGCGAGTTATAAGTCCTATTAGGCCTTCCTTTACCATTCATCTCACCTTATGTGTTATTTAAAAGGTAATTTTGGTAGCATGAGAGGGGGAGATAGAGGTAGGGTGATTATTCTCACTCCATCTATTGATGTAGCAGGATTAACGTACCCTCCTCTTCGTCTTTTGAAGATTCCACTTTTTGTCCCTCGTTAAAAAAAGATAGATAGATAGATAGATAGATAGAGAGAGAGAGAGAGAGAGAGAGAGAGAGAGAGAGAGAGAGAGAGATGGAGAGATAGAGTGAAAGATAGAGATTGATTGCTTGATTGATCTTTATTAGCCTATTGTCTATTTTTTACAAATGATAATACTTTGCTATTTCACATAACCACAATATTTACATTATTTTAAAACAAAGTATAAATTAGTACACCTAATAATAAAAATTATATTAAAAATAATTTTATCTACTAATTTGTTATTAACATTATTTAAGAATTATGGAATATAAGATAATGAAGAATTTAATTTATATGACAATTAACATTTTTTACACTTATATGATTTAATTAAATAATCTATTCACACGATTTACATTGGGTTAATATTTTTAATTGGCAAGTTATTGTACACTTTAAGTCCGTCGTAAAAAAAACAGTCTTTTGAGAATTTTTTGTTTTTCCTAGCATAATATCAATATTGTGGCCTTGTTTTATTCTACCTCCAACTTGTTGATAGAGACACAGAGGTAGTAGTGAAATATATGGAGGGATATAGTGAGATAGAGAGAGATTTGGAGAGAGATAGAGAGATATTGAGAAAAATAAAGAGAGATAGAGAGCGATATAGAGAAATATAGAGAGGTAGATATAGAGAGAGATAGCGAGAAATAGAGGGATATAGGGAGAAATAAATGGAGATATAGAGATAGATAGATACACCGTTGAGGAGTGCGGACCCTCCCTTCGTCTTTCGAAGATTTCCACAGTTTCCCTCGTAAAAAAAAGATAGATAGAGAGAGAGACTTTTAGAAACCTACAAACTCCTGAATTTTATTTTGGAATAGACTATATAGTGAACATATTAGAGGACAAAAATTAAAAAGTGTCTTATAGTTGTAATTTACCTCCCATAACGCAGTCTGACAGGTTGACTACTGGTTTCAAATTTAGATCCGTAAACATCCAGATGTTTCCTTTTTCACAGCGATTTATATTTGTGTGCGAGTGTGTGGGACGAAAAATGTTTTCTTAACAAGAGAAATGAACGAGCATGTTTTCTTCCCGTCTGCCGGGATGACCCGGTATCTCGTTTTGGAAACTGCCAAGGACGGCTTCCAAGGATGAAATTGAGGCGCGGAGTGGCCAAGGAAGCGATACTTGCTTCACAAGCAATCTTTTTAGAAACGGGAAGCATCAGACAGAAAGGAAAATGAAGTGATGAAGCTGCAAAGTTTGAGTGCAGTATAAAAGTTATTAGTTAGTAAACCTGCGGAGATGGAAGAAACAGCGCAGTAAATTGAGTGTGGTTGAGGAAAGTTAACATTACGACAACATGGAGATGATGATTATGATTAAACAACAATTACGACTTTGCGGATAAAAGTGAAAGTATCACATTAGAGATAATAAAGTGGAACACTTTTTAGGGTGGCCGGTTGATTGAGGTTAATGTACATGGTTGCAGCTCCCCGTTAATAGCATACAAAGGTAATTGAAAGTTGGACACAAAAAAGGAGAGCAAGGTAGTCAAAGGTTAACTTTTTGGTAGGGTGAGAGGCTCCACGATGGCGTTCATTGACACCTCCACTTTATTGCTATAGGACGGGATTTTCAAAGGGTGGGCGTTTTATTTTAGGGGTTTCCCATGTGTTTGCGAAAGACAAAGAGCAATTCCAGAGAATACACACAGCGAAATTATCCTACAGTCTTAATTTGTTGGAACGCTAACCAAAAGAGCTTTCACAGTTTTTTTTTAAATTATGAACTGTAAAATTAGTGTTAATGGTTTTTCAATTTAATTATCATTATTACTGTGTTCAAACACTTTATCAGAAACAATTATTACCCTGAAATAAAATAAAAACCTTAAATATTAACATTTTTATCATTGAATATTAATTAAATCTAAGCTTAATCTAAAATAGAAAAATATATGGAACAGAAAAATTTGTTAATAATTGACTCTTACATTAACTGTTTTTTTGGGGGTTAACAGGATACATGAGGGAGATCCTGAAACAGGCAACACCCCTGTAATGGTATAGGAAGGGAATTGAAATGGGGGATGTGGAGGGTAGAGCAAGGTAGATAAGGGTTAGCTAGGCTCCTCGGGCTGTGGTTTAAGGATCCTACCCGGTGTTTAACCCAAAGAGATGTAAGGAAAACCAAAACCTGCATCAGGTAGGTCGGGCATTAGTACTATTATCCTTATTATGTGATGTATTTAATTTTTATTTGCATTTTAAATCAGAAAACGTTGACTGCGTGAAATTACTAGCTCATCGTTACTCATATATATATATAGTAGAAGATCCGGCGTTCCTCCGTATTCGAGGATTTCTCAATTCCTTTAGGGCGCCAGGTATTTTTCACAAAAAATACCAAAAGATGATTTTAATAGTTTTAATTCCTTTCAGAGCATGAGAAAAAATTATATCTGCAGGGCGTGGTCATTCTCTCGTCGTCCCGCCGACACAACCTGCTCCTTCCACTACCCCATGACGACTCTCTAAAGTCTCGCCAGACTACATTGTTGGCCCAAGTTGCGTCAGTTCCTCAACAATTGCAACTCGCAAGCTGGCCTGCATTGTTAAGTGTTACTTTTCATGTTACAATATATATATATGAAGCGCAGATTGGCCAAGAAAACGATACTTGCTTCAGAATCAATCTTTTTAGAAACGGGAAGCATTAACAATAATTCCTTTCACACTTTGCCTCGAGGTTTCTCACCCCTAAGTCGACCATTTGCCTCCTAAAACGTGTGAAGACACGGAGAATGGAATGCTGCGACCCCCAAGCAATCTCCTCTCCTGCCACACTTAGGGCGTGAAAATAGTACCCATTAGCCTCATTTACCTGATGCAGGGTTTTCCCTGCATCACTTTTCGGTGAATCAGCAGGTAGGATCCTTAAACTACAGCCCAGGGGTCGCAGCCAACCAATCCTTTGCCACGTTGTTCTACCTTCCACATCCCTCGTTTTCAGTTCCCTTCTTATGGTATTACACAGAAGTTGTCTGTTTCAGGATCATCCTCATGTAGCCTGTTAACCCCTCAAAAAATTACTTACATTTACATTTTTATATAGATAATTATTATAAATATTGGGTAATTAATTATTACATTTTAGTGATTTTAATTGACCAACCATGTTGTTGTGGTATTCAGTCCTATGGCTGGTCTGATGCAACCCGCCGTGCAAGTCTTTTTATATCCTCATAACTAGCACAATCCACATCCTTTCTAATCTGCTTAGCTGATTTCATCCTTTGCCTCACTCTTCTGTTCTTAAAGCTAATTTTACAAGACCTTCATGTCTTAAAGTCCTCCAAATTGTTCTCTCTTCCCCTATTTTGCTTAGTACTTCCTCGTTTCTTACTCTATCCACCCATCTGTTTTCCACCACTACATGGGCATGGGAACAAAAAGGTAAAGCGACTAGGGTGGGATACGCTACAGACAAGAAGAGAAACAGCTAGGTTACACATTTTCTACAGAGCCTTTGCAGGTCAAAAACCTTGGCAGGGAATCCGAGATAGAATCAAAGAATCGACTCGGAACAAGCAAGGGAACCAAAAAACAGACGTTGGAAAATACTCATTCCTAAATGGAACAATTAATGACTGGAACAATCTGCCTGCAGGAGTGTTTGGGGAACTTCCTCTAACAGAAAGAAAATTTAGATTTAATTTAAGTTTAGTGTAGTGTAGTGCAGTGATCAGTGCTACGAAATCTCTAAAAATATACTACAGTTTTTTATTCTTTTTAAAAATTCATCTTCTAATAATATGATTCCACACTTATTTATTATATTGAATATAATTATACATTTAATTATAGGTTAAATATGGTCCTTACGGCCAGATTATTAATTATTGTTTAAGTTCTATGTATCTGCCACCGGGCATCTGCCCATTTGTAGATTTAATAAATACATATATACAAATACATTTCCAAAGCTTCTATTCTTTTCCTGCCTGCAAGTCCTACCGTCCACGTTTCACATCCATATAACGCCACGCTCCATACCATCATTTTAGCAACTATTTCCTAATATTTATCAGCCATATAAATATGTAATATCCATACATAAAGCCGACCTCCTGTGGTGTAGTGGCAGCGTCGCTGCTTCACAACCCAGAGGTCCCGGGTTCGAATCCTGGCATGGGCTTGGTTTGTTTGTGTCGTCATGGTCGAGAAGACCGGGATTAAGATTGTCGGAGGATCGATACGCTGACCACGTGTCATTTCAAATTCGGAATATGTCATGCAAGATGACAGTCCGCAGTCGACTCGGTAGGCCCAGGTCCTCAATGGGCTGTAGAGCCACGGAGAAAGAAATAATACATAAAATCACTAACGAGGAGTTTCAAAACATAATATGGGAGGACTTGAGGATCTTGTAAAATTAGCAATGGGGGGAAGTGTGTGGGGTAAGAACAGAAGAGGGAGACAAGGATGGAATACGCTAAGTAGTTTAGGGAGGTCGTGGTATTTATGCGGAAATGAAAAGGCTTGTGTAAGATTGGTTAGCGTCGAGGTTTGCATCAGACCAGTCTTAGGATTGAAAACCACAACAATATATCCAATATAAGAAAATCAGTTAACCATTCGTCCGAGGTATAAATTCCTCTCAGGTTTCCAAACCCCTATTCGTCCAATGCGTGGTCACAACTTTCGGTTGGTTCCATTGAAGAATGTGGAGGTGAGGGAGGAAACCACTGTGTTTATTTTCAGTGTTTAATAACGTCCCCCACCCTCCCTCAATTTACAGAAATAGCGTGAAATTAGATTCGGGGGGCTGCTTTATCGAATCCATATTGAGTATTATAGAGAGCTGGATTAGTGCGTCCTCCCTCAGATAACGGGGGTTGGCATTAGTGAATCAAATCTTCGCAACAGGGGAAAAAAGTGAGGGTGGAACCAAAAAAAATAATAATTACATAAGCTGAACTTCAAATTCTCTGATATGAATCAATAACCGATTTCGCGGTGTATAGGGAACTGCAACCATTTGCCGCAACCAGACGAGTCATAGAATTGAAATATAACTAGGGTCGTTATAAGGAAGCGGACAATGCGTAAGAGTACACACAACTTGATTTCTTTATTTCTATGGTTATTTTTCTTTTACTAGTTTTACGAGTAAAGACCGGAGTGCGGGTTTGCCAAGTTTCCTGCAGGTCTCAAGTCGACGTCCGTGAACACTTGCTAATATACGTTGTTGTTGCCTCCGCCCCCGCCCCCGCTCCAGCCTCCCCCACTTCCATCTTGGGGGAATGGAATCCAAAATGACCGCAAGGTACTGTGGGTGATGTCTATTGATGTTATTTTTACGATTATTGGAAGGGAATCGCTTCCTCTCACAATATGAACTTAATACACACCTATCTCGTCTATTTTTACATTCAGTCCTTCCCTGTATGTGATTATCACTGGACGACACGGGACGAAATCGTTTGGATGCTCTTTGAAAATTGTGTCAGAGAATTACAGTTATAGTAATGTCAATCACTTTATATTAAAAAATAGGTAAGGATTAGTAAGTAAACTTTAAAACTAATTAAACCGTAACTAATACATAACCTCTACAGAAGACAGGCAGAAGAACAACAAAATAAAGCCGTAATCAAGAAAGGAGTAAGGCCAGTCACTTCAAGTCTCTCATCAAGTGCGTCATGAATACTTTGAACTAATAAAACCATGTTGCGATGTGGAATAAAGTTTTAATTTTGTAAGGAAAACTGTAATTCTCATAAGTAATCATTTCTCAAGAATTTTTGAGAAAATTGGTAAGAGGGAAATAGAGCGATATTTGCAGACGTCTGTTGTAGAACCCTTCTTGTGTAACATTTCAACGTGCGAAGAAGCGATGTCATGGCTGTTCAGACTAGTTTGCGAAATCTACGAAAGAGGATTTTAGGTACGACGTAATTATACCCATATCCATGAAGACAGGGGCTGATAAATGCGAAGAGCACTGGTCAATTAGTTTAGTATCTCATGCGTGAAAAATGTTAATGAAAATAGTATACAGGAGGATGGAAGAACAAATAGGAATATAACTGTTTGGTTTTAGGAAGAATGTAGGGACAAGAGAAACAATATTGACTTTATGTATAATTTTAGAATACAGGATAAGAAAAAAGATGTTTACGTTCATGGCATTTGTATATTTCGAAAAAAAAATTGATAAAGTTCACTGGAACAGACTGGAACACAGGAATAAAATATAGAAAAAAAATGCTTATACATAACCTCTAAAGGAGGAAATCAGCAGTTTTACAATTGAAGATCAAGAATAGAAAGCAGAAATCAAGAAAGGAGTAAGACAGTATGTTAGCCATGCTGTTTAACTTATATATAGAACAGGCTATGAGGAAAGTTAAAATGGAATGTGGAAAATGAATCATACTGCAAGGAGAAGAAATAAAAACCTTTACTCTTTGCCGACGATATTGTAGTATTAGGAGAGCCAGAAGAAGAAAAATGACATGAACGTGGTCCTGGAGGAAGACTACAAACAACGTGAGGATTAATAGAGGGAAAACCAAGGTGATGGAGTGTACTTTGGGAAACAGTGGAATAACAACTGGCCTTATATTGGGAAGGGATATTTTAACGGAAGTTAAGGAATTCTGCTGCTTGGAAAGCATAATAACTAGGGATGGTAGAAGTATAGTAGACGTAAAGAGTAGGATAGCACAGGCAAGGAAGGCTTTCGCGAAAAAGAGGGATTTACTTAGGGGTAATATAAGTGTGAATATTAGGAAATCGTTCATAAAAATGTTCGTATAGAGCGTGGCGTTGTATCGGTGCGAAACGTGGACGATAGGAGTTGGGGAAAGGAAAAGAATAGGAACCTTTGAAATGTGGTGCTATAGGCGAATGCTGAAAATCAGATGGGTGGATAGAATCACAAACGAGGAAGTTATAAACATAATAGGGGAAAATGAAACAATATGGAGGACGTTGACTAAGAGAAGGGATAGATTAATAGTCCACGTTTTGAGACATAAGTGTTTTGGAAAATTAGCCTGAAAGATTCTTTTACAAACAACTTTGCCAAACTCAGGATTTCTGCTACCAAAAACCGTCTATGCCTCACATATATTAAGATATTGTCTTCATTCTTTTTGTACATAATCTACATACTAATACCTTTAAATACAAGTATTACTTTTTGAATTGTTCAAATAGTTTAGGTGAAAAAAAATTCAAAACGATGAAAACTTCCAATTTTTAAGTAACCGTATGAAGCTCTCAGTAAAAAATGTATTTTCTCCCCACACTTTTATTAAATTTCAAATATAATACTGATAATTGATAAGAATGGTCATTCCTACCTCATACTATAAAAGAGCTGAAATATATTCAAGTATGTAACGCAAGGAACATTTTCAAAACTGTCAAATTTTAAAAATATCTCGACAAAAAACAAGTTTACAGTAACAAATTTTTGTACCCTGTCACATGTGTGTGTGTTGTTAACACTGAGGCAACATTTTAGCTGAGTAGCAATTTATTTTTATGGAATTTTGAATTTCAGTCCCCGTGTCCCTTAATTACTTTTATTTTAAGGAGTACCGGTAGTCGTCTTTCCCCTCATGTGTTGTCCGTCGACCCTGGAGGGTGTTTGAGTCACTTCTCGGTGATGTTGACCTGTTAATGATTGCACCGCGGTTTTGATTGACTCGTGTGTGTCGGTGCCAAGGAAGGAAGGAAGGAAGGAAGGAGGGAGGGAGGGGGAGAGTGTTCTGCCTATAAATACGTGTGTGTGTGTGCTATCGCAGTGCAAGTTGTAGCCGCTAGTATTATTAGCATGGCGACTGGCCAGGACCAACTGCACAATACAAGCAAGCCTCGGCTCTGCTCTCCTCTCCTCGGCCTTGCCTCCTCCTCCTCCTCCTCGTCGTCGTCGTCTTGGTTGTTGGGCCCCGTGCCAGACAGGCAGCTCTTATTTGACATTCCTGGAGGAATCATAGCAGCAGCAGCAGCAGTCATTGATGTCGCGTCGCCGCCTTCGAGCCCTTGACTTGTCGGAAGGCCGCTGATGTGTGTCACGCTCCCATAACGACGGACGTTTCATTCGCGGTCACTGACTCTGTTTATGATTAACACTTGTGATGTGGCGATTTATGTCAGCGGCTGCGGCAGCCATCACAACCCACTTTAACACTCTCCTAGCACACAACAGCTATGAATAATACACAATAACTTATCTGACCGAGAATTTTACCTATTCCAAATTAATTAACAAGTATTTAACTATTCGTGATTATAAACCGGTGCATACAAATTTCCCTGTCCTACATGACTAAAAATACATTATACAGCCGTAATCAAGAAAGGAGTAAGCTAGGATGTAGTCTGTCGCCCATGCTGTTTAACTTATATATATTGTGGTGACGCATGACCCCTACATTGAAGCGGTAAAGCAAAAATAATTTAGTTTTAGGTATTTGCGTACAGCAGGACGAAAAGCGAGGGTGGTTTGGTCAAGGCCGAGTAGGCGGGAAACGTCGCCGTTCACAACATTATTTATTGCCTGGAGTGCATTGTATTTTGGACAGTAGGTCCCGGGAGCTGTCCTGAGAAAGACGGGGTTAGAGAGCAGTGGCTGAAGAAGCAACATGTGTAAAAGTTAAATTCTGCACGTTTTGAGAAAGAAGATTCATTTGATGGGAGTACAGAAAACAAAAAGATAACATGTGATGGGGATTTAATCTGAAGAAGAGGCGCTAGAGGAGACGTGTCCAGCAAAGAAACCTCCGGCAACGGCAAATGAAAAACGTCGTAACCAGGCGAACCACTGGTAACGGCATTTTTACCCGGCTTTTCCAATAAAACCATTCTCGTTGATTCGCGATTGTTTTTATTTCTCTTATATCGTTCGTCACCCGCGTTCCCGGGAGCAGCCGTTTAGAAGCTGCATAGATTCTTTTTGCTTTACCGACTGAGCCAATTTGATAATACATTTTACTCGTAAATTAATATTTTTACTAAAACTTAAATTGAGTTATATTTCTTTAGGAAATTTTATATTGTAATACCACGATTTCGAGTTATATTATCATCATAATGGAATGCAATATATTCAAATTAAATATACTCTTTTTATTATTTAACAATTCCTTGTTATAATATAATTTGTTGGTATAAACAAAGAGTAAACACCACACACACACACACACACACACATATATATATATATATATATATATATATATATATATATAAAACAAGCGATGTAGAAGATTAAAACGGAATATGGAAAAGGAATCATACTGAAAGGAGAGGAAATAAGAAACCTTACGCTTTGCCGACGATATTGCAGTATTAACGGAGTCGAAAAAAGACTTGGAAACTATAATAAATGGCATGAATGGAGTCCTGGAGAAACAGTTCAATATGAGGATCAATAGAGGGAAAACCAAGGTAATGGAGTGTAGTATAGGAAACAGTGGAATAACAACGGGTGTTAGATTGGGAAGGGATATTTTGAAGGAAGTTAAGGAATTCAGCTACTTGTGAAGCGTAATAACTAGGCATGGTAGAAGTATAGTAGACATAAAGAATAGGATAGCACAGGCAAGGAAGGCTTTCGTGAAAAATAGGAATTTACTTACAGGTAATATAAGTGTGAATATTAGGAAATCGTTGCTAAAAATGTTCGTATGGAGCGTGGCGTTATATGGGTGCGAAACGTGAACGATAGGAGTTGGGGAAAGGAAAAGAATAGAAACCTTTGAAATGTGATGCTATAGGGGAATGCTGAAAATCAGATGGGTGGATAGGATCAGAAACGAGAAAGTTCTAAGCAGAATAGAGGAAGACCGAACAATATGGAGGACGTTAAGCAAGAAAAGGGATAGATTAATAGGTCACGCTTTAAGGCACGGGGGTATTTTAAAATTAGCATTAGAGGTAAGTTTGTAAGGTAAGAACAGAAGGGAGAGACCAAGGATGGAATATGCTAAACAGATTAGGGACGATGTGGGTTGTGCTAGTTATAAGGAAATGAAAAGGCGTGCACAAGATAGATTAACATGGAGGGTTGCATCAGACCAGCCTTAGGTCTGAATACCGAAACACATTATACACGTGTATTCAGTAATGGCGGGTTGATGTGGAAATGGAATAAAAGAAGCTGTGTGTCAAATATTAACAAAATTCTTTTCTTATTCGAAAGGGCATACGCGGTCTTTTAAAAAACTAATATCGTTAATATATCACGCACAGCTTGCTTTATTATATTTCAACATCGACACACCCTTATTGAAAAAGTCGTATAATAAAAATCAAATAATAAAATAATTTATCAGAGAATTAAATATATAATAAATTATTTAATCAGCCTCTTTGTCAGCATTTAAGTATTACGACGTTTCGTCTCTCATTTGAGACTTCTTCAGGTATTAAAGTATGTAGAATTTGATTAAATTGGGTAATATGTTAGAAAAATTTTAAAAATAAATACAAGGTTTTACACTTACAAAATTAAGCTGTAAAAATAAAATATTTTATTTGGCAATTAAATATAGAATAAATGACTAAAATCAGCCTCTTTGTTATTAAAAAAATAAATAATAAATATTACAACGTTTCGTCTCTTATTTAAGAATTCTTCAGGTAAAAATTTAGCTGTACAGTGGAACCTCACTCCGTGACTCCAGCCTATCGATTCTCCAGAAGTCTTAATCTCGTGACGCCACGAAAATCAAAGACGAACCCAAAATAAATTATTTTCGTCCTTCTGGCCTCCGGGACCTCTTCAGTTCATTAATTTAAATGTCCTGTTGTTAGTGGAACATCTGGGACGAAACGTTTTTAAAATTCATCTATTTATAACTTTCTGGCCATTATTTAATTATAAGTAAATCAATTACATTATCTGGCTTAATACAATAAATTAAACACAAAGAGTGTCCAAAAGTCAGAAATGGAACATTTTAATTAGAGTTAGTTTCGTCCCCCAACTTTATAACCTCCTCAGTTATTTCCACAAAAAATTATATAGTTAAATATACATAGTTCCGTTAAAATTAATGAATAAATAAGTGATTAGAATATTTATTAATTTGTATTCAAATATATCTATTTAATTATTTAATGTCTTTAGTCGTAAAGTTTGGGGACAAAACGTTTTTTATTTAAAATTTTCATTTCTGAATTTCGGCCACTGTTTGGGTTTTATTTATAATTAATTTCTTGACTTCTACTTATTTTGTAGAAACCTTCGCCATTCAAAATTAAAAGTCTACAAGATTCCTGATAAGTTATTTTTAAATAAGGAGAAATGAAGACTCTGAAAGTGTTTTAATATTGGAACCAGGAAATATCAAAATGAAGGAACAGAAAGGAAGTGAGAAAAATACATGTAAATATGTTTGAGAAGTAAGCCCAACGAGATAAGGAGGAAGAGTGGAGGGGCAAACAAGTCTGATGTTAATGAAGACACTAGGAGAATTGGGTGAAGATGAAAGAGAACATGAAGTGACAGGCTTTGGGGAAACCAAATATCCAAAGACTGGAGAATTCAGAAATATGTGAATTTTAAATTGATTATTTTATTTTATTTAATGAGATGAAATGAGATTTTTTTTGAAGTGAAAGTAGTTTTCTTTGACACATCGAACCCAATGTGTCCTTGATTTCTTTACAGCTTACAGATTAAAGCACCTTGCATACTGGGGCATAATTTTAAAGGAGAGACAGAGAGACGCGCGCAGAGAGAGAGAGAGAGAGAGAGAGAGAGAGAGAGAGAGAGAGAGAGAGAGAGAGAGAGAGACAGACTGCGTTTCGGCGCCGACTAAACATTTTCAATGCCACAGCCGATTCTGGGAGGAAGCCAACTCGCCAGCCAGACTAAGAGTGCGTCCAATGCCAGGTTATAAAACAGTTGTAATCAGAAGGGGGAAAAAACAAGAAGGAGGAGGAGGAAACTCAGTCAAGTGTAATGAAAATTGTTACTGTTGGCGCGGATATTATTAAAATGCAGAAAAAGGAGACTAACAATTATTATAAGAAACGGTGCACCTCCTCCTTCAATAACAGTTAAATGTTTTTTTTATCTAATAAGTTCGTTAAGTGTTTCAGCTTCTGCACGCCTACTTTCTCTTTCTATGTGAGTAAACTGTACGCAATTATTCCTAAATTAAGACACTTGATGGCGCTGCAAGTTGTACCGGACTTTGTGATGACCCTTAGAGGAACTAATGACTCAAAAATTTTGTGACTTGTTAATACTTTTAAACGTCGAGCAACTTTTTCAACTTTCCCATCGTCTTCCTTTTTGAGAAAAAAAGGAACATCCGCTTAATCCTGAGTCTGGGCGACAGATGAAGGATTCTCCCTTCGTGAATATAAAAAATTTTAATCTCTTTGTAGTTTCAAAAGATGGGTTTGATACCGCCACCGGATGACGTCACGCTATTACGCAATGAATGGGAAACTAGCGCGCGGGACAGGAATATAAATATTTTTAATTTTTATCGTATGCAACTAAATTGATTATACTATAACTCGTTAACCACGAAGTGAACACGACTAATATATAAGACAGTAACTGAAATATTTATTATTCCTCATGATACACTTCAAATTTTACAAGCCAAAATTTTATGCTATTCCTGGCAACCGCCAGCGATACTCCTCCTCTCTTCTTCCAGCGATTATCAACATCTCTCTATCCCTGCACACCCATCTCCTCCTCCTCTTCTTCTTCTTACTATCAAACCAGTTTATATTTATTTTACGTAACAAACAACATTTACTAACCATTACAAATTTATTGGTCTGAGCTGACGTCAACATGAGTGGCCAAATTAATATGACCTGACAGTGTTGACGCTTGAGGGCGACACAGCTATTAAATGGCAATGCAAGTGAAGCGAATCATCAACTGTACTGTGTTTTTTGCGATGATATGAGCAAGAGACGCGATTTAACTGAATTTGATCGCGGGATGATCGTAGGAGATGGAAGCATCGTATCAGCAAAACAGGCGCAGTTGTCAAGTTTTTTACGAGCACCAGTTATTAATGTGAACTAAAAATGAAAAAACGGGCTCTCAACGTTAGGCTTGTGGTCGTCACAGACTAGTCATTGCTCGAGATGAAAGGAGACTTGGCCAGAGTTGTCCAGGTGAAACAGAAGAGCAAGCCAAGTAGTGAAGAATGTTAATCAAGGACAAACTGTGAACGTCTCTGAATCAACTGATTGACACACATTACACCATATGGGCTACGGAAGGCGGCCAAAGAGTCTACTGTCTGCCTTGAACAAGAGGAGGCGTCTTCAGTTCGCAGAGGCGCACAAGGATTGGACAGTAGGGAAAGGGTCATTAAGTCTGATGAACCGCGATTTGAAATGCAAGGTTTGAATTTGGAGATAACAACATGGAAAGCTTGGGTTGCAGCGCCACAACACTTAAGGCTGCTATGATTCCTCTGATTACTATGAAACAACGTCTGAATGTCCAAGGGTGTTTAAGTATTATTATAGCAACAGGACAATGCTCCTTGTCATAAAGCTAGCATTGTCCTCAGATGGTTCCAAGAGCGTGACAGTGGCCTTCATAATCATCAGATCTCAATCCCATTGAGAATTCGTAGAATGAGATCGAACGGCTCATCAGACAGACAGCTGGATCCAGGACCATCAAATCTCAAGGAATTGGAAAGTGGAGCCTCAAATTCCTCTTACTACCTACCAACATCTCATCGAACTCATGCTGAGAAGAATTCAAGCAGTATTAAGAGCAAAAGGTGACCCAACTTGTATCAGGTTGGTTGGTCACAGTAATTTGGCCACTCAGTGTATGTTGTGCAAATCAGGATGCACACGGTTACGCGGAGGGGGAAAGATTGGTAAGACGGATTGAACTAGTCTGTGGAAACCGGAATAGCATTTCTGACCAATAAATCGGTCAAAGTTTGGCGTGTGAGTCAGAGAAGGTAATGAAAAAGTTATATAATTTGATTTTATTTGAAATAGACATATTTGTGATCTGTTAACCAAGCTAGGAGATCCGTACCGATGTGATTTAGATGGTTTGTAATGTTGTGCAGCCTGGCCTTGAGAGGGGCCGTCGTCTGTCTTCCTCGTGGGCATTGTACCGCGGCTGTTGGGTTCGAACCTTGGCCTGTGGCACGTCAAGGCCTCGCGGAAACGCACAGTGCTTTGCATTTAGTGAGGTTGCGCAAGACGAGAGTTGAGTGCCTCTGCAGGTTTATCCCACGCACGCACACAAACACACACAAGCCACTCTGGCCGTAGCGGTTCTCATGTCGGAGGCCTCACCTTGACCGGACTCTTTCCTTTTCTCTCACGTTATCACGTTCCCATTACGGAATACATCCTCCTCTCTGCCGCTCGGATCTGATCATTCAGGACCTGGAAACGCTACTAGGTTACCGGGATAAATTAGGTTGGCACAACTGGTAAAAATTAAAAATATCTACCGAGTTTATTTTTCAGTGGTTATGATACCGACATGAAGAAGTTTAACGATATTCACATAACTGTCCCACGAATTAATAGACGTCTTCAAGTGTTATTAATCCAATGACAATTTAGTTCTTTTTCTCCTTAATCGGCGTTACACTCCTCTGTCAACATTACCTTTCGTATCTTAGTCCTGCTTTTATTTTCTATATTGTAACATCCCATTACATTTTACGGTAATCTTAACGTTTTTCACCTTCATTTTAAAATCATATTTTTTTAACAAAGTATCTTTCATGTATTAATTTTGGCTTAATATCCCGAAATTCAATATTATCTTCGTACAGCCGTGCCGTTACGATGCATATTGCGTGACGCAATAATATAAGCGTAACGGTCTCTCAGATATGCACAGAACGTCTATAAAAAGAGCGAAGTTGAATCTATGATATTAGGAAGATCATTTATATATATATATATATATATATATATATATATATATATATAAGGAATAATAATGGCTCTAATACTGATCCCTGTGGGACCCCAGTTTTAATAATTCCCCAATCTGATTTATGTATTTCACCTGTGCATGAGTCTTTTAATACTACTATTTGAAGGGAAAATATTAGAAAACCTGCGTCAGTTAGGTCGGACGTTTGGGTACTTGTCTCACGCCCTTCCGTTTTTCTTTAAATGTGAAACTTTACTGGTTAAGAAATATCTCTTGGGAATTTTTGTAATACATAACGTTAGTATAGTATTCAAGTAGATATAATATAATATTGATTTTCAATTTTCAATCTTCCGTTGTTCACAATACTTTCAAATATTTATTCATGGCTACATGAATAATCTGTTAATTATTTTTAGATTATTATTTTGGTTGTTTTGTATATATTATAATGTCTTTCTCTCGCTTTTACACCCTTATTCGTTCACTTTCCTACTTCGATTCGTCTCTCTCCTCCCTCCCATTCTTTGTCTACAACTTATCAATAATTCATAACATTTACATCACGCTGCTTGACTCTCTCATTAGCATAATTTGTTTAGTTTAGTCTAAAGTAGTCTTTTAACTACTTCGAAATTTAGAAAAACATTAATACTTCTCATTCTATATATACGAATTTCTAATGCAAATATATACTGAATGAGAACTAAAGAAAATATTATACAGTTATGTGATATTTTAAATATATTTATTGTAATTTCAATAAACAATTTTAAAAGTAATTTTATTAGTCTTTTTATAACATATTAATGTGTTTTCTGTTATACATGTGCAATTTAGAGGGTTCAGTGATATGATCAAAACGTTTTGCTATTTCTTGATTTTATTTAATTGTTTCTCACACATCGACTCATTTATTTACTGATTGATTAAATTTGCAAAAGCTGATCCGATTGTACCGATTTTAATATTCTTTTCATTTGAAGTAATTTTTTCCTCTCATACTGTTTTTCGGAATCAAATTAAAAAAAGGAGAAAGAGAGGATTACCTTTTGGAGCTTAGCTTTTGTAGACGTTTCTTCCCAGAGTGATGAAGAATCTCGTTCTCTCTCTGGTTTTAAGGTTTTCACATGCCGAGGAACTTTGGTCTCTTTTAGGAGGTGTAAGTTCCGGTTTAGCAGCCCTTGGGCATATGGTAAGAGGTGATCTCATTAGATCAGTCGGCCAGCTACCACCTAAAGTTTGTAAAGACACGAAGAGGGGAATGCTGCGATCCCACAGCAAAGTCTTCTCCCGTCATTCGGAAGTACGCAATGCCCGACCTACCTGTTGCAGGTTTTTTAGGGTTTTCCCTGCATCTCTTTAAGTGAAACACCGGGTAGGATCCTTAAGCCACAGCCCGGGGGCCCTAGTGAATCCTTTGCCATCTTGCTCTACCTTTCACATCCCCCTTTTAATACCCTTCCTGTGCTATTAAAGGCGAGTTACCGGTTTCAGAAACAGCTCCCCCCTCCACCCCCGAAAAAGGAAAAAGAGCACTGACTACCTGTGCGAGCTTGTTTCTCACATATGTTTCTCCCTAGAATGATAATGGGGCTTACATTCGTGGGATGCCTCGATTTCTCGGCGGTATTTCAACGTTCTCATATGCCGAGGTACCTTGATCTCATTTTTGAGGTGTATGTTCCGGTTTCGGAAACCTTGGGTATACGGCAAGAATTGTCCGCTGATCCCAATGGGACCTGTCGGCCAATTGTCTCCTAAACTTGTCAAGACACGGAGAAGGGAATGCTGCGTCCTCACAGTAAACTCCTCTCCCGTCATTCGGACGGGCGTCACAATTGTATTTAATAGCCCGATCTATCTGATGCAGGTTTTCTAGGGTTTCCATTGCACCTAATTCAGGTGTTGATTCAGCGGGTTAGATCATTTTAAACTACACTTCGGGGGCTCTAGTCAACTCTACCTTTCTTTTTATTCCCTTTTACTTACATTAAAGGGGATACAGTAAGCTACGTGTGTTCTATAAATTTTTTAAAGCATGTAATAAAATGGCCTGAATCTAATATGATACGTATTTGTGAAGCACAACGTATCCTCTACCAATTAGTAGACTTTGTAACGGACAAACACATCTGCTCGGGTTGTGGCGGCAAGGAATAAAAATAAAGGAGACAGCAGTTGACACAGGGGCAATAAATGTCAGACTTAATGTCGCGCCTTGAGAGTTCCCAATTTTAGTGAGGATTGGCGGTATCGTGTGGCGTATTTTCCCAAATAGATCCCTAAATATTATTGGTGGATATCCATCCATGCCACCTTGGTGATAGAAACTAAAGAAGTGGAGAGAAAGTTCTAAAAAGGTGTGCAGACACATTTTTGAGGAGCGATTGGTGGTGGAGACTTTACAGATTGGATACTGTTCCAGGGCGGTGAGAGGAGAGATGTTTGGAGAATTTTGGACAAGATTTTGAAATTCTTCCTGAAGCGGGTAGAATAGGTGGTTGGCAGCTTTGATCTGGAGGGAGGACGAACTAGGAAGAAGCTGAAATCTGCATTTAGTCGACGGAGTAATTACCTCCCGTGACTCTTTGCTAATTTTCTGTTTTCTACCATGGTCCGAGTAGATTTTTATGTTTAAAGTTCTGCTCTATGAGAAGGCCCATAAATGCGACCCTGAGTTAAAAGTTTTAGTTTTAATAATTTAATGTAAATCATTTTTTGTAAATATATATGTAGTTTTATTGACGAAAGAAGAGCTGGCATAAATATCGAAACATTAAAAATTGTAATTATTAATTTGAATATGGTTTTTTGTTGAAGTAAATTGTTTTTTATTGTTTTTATATCTTATCATTTATTTATTTATAAATTAATATCCACCCCCCTATATTCATTATAACCTTATCAAGTGCAAGATCGTGGAGGTAACAACGTTTGTTTGAGACAAGTATTATATGTTGTCTGATTCGATTAAGCCCATTTTATTTCATACTATTAAAGGGGAGTTTCCCGTTTCTGGCGCTCCCTAGTGTTATAGTTTGTTAGTCCCCTCCTACGCCCCGATTATGTAATTGAGATAATTTTATAGGCTCCCCTTGCTCTTCAAATTAGTCTCCAAATTTACAATTTCTTTTTTAAAATCATTGTATTGTCTTGACATATGTTACGCATTCTTTAATAATTAATGGTGCCATAAGGTTGAAACATTTGAAATATATTTAAAATAACGGTGGGGGTTGGGGGAGGGTGTTTAAAACTATTCTGTATTTTATTATGTACCGTAGTAATATTGTCATTAATTTGGCTACTTTTCTGACTGATTTGGCATGCTTTTAATGGAGACGTGGTATATTTTCAGTTTTACTAATATTCCATCTGTTATTTTTACACTCCATGTTAGTTTGTCTGACGGTTATCGGAACTCCACGTCCTCTTCCCTCCCCCCATTTTTTACGTGCGTGTGCGCGTGTTTTCTCTATTTTGAGACAGGGGACAAGTTTTGCGCGAGTTCGGTGAAGCGGAAAGGAAAATCCTCTGGGAACGGAGGCATTGTTCCGACAAATGTCCGACCGTCGCGTCTCGCCAAATGCGATTTACACTTTCCACGTATATATACAGTGAGAGAGAGTGTGTGTGTGTGTCCGTCGGTCGTCGTCGTCGTCGTTGTTGTTTCCCTTTCCGTCTTCGTCCTGAGAACACAAAGCGAGGCTTTAGCAGAGAGGAGGAGCGTCGGGTTTCGCACCTGCCATCGATCATGTCACCTACGCCCACGACCACGTCACAGCTATTACTTACGTGACTTTCAGCCGTTGCCAACTTACCCCACCTACACTACCTATCGCTAATTAATTATTTTCCATCATCTATTTATGTAATCGTTCAATATGTGCTAGTTTGAACGTTTTAGTTTACGTGTTTGTGTTTCCAGTTATTTTTTACAGCGTCTTTTTTTAATTAAGGTTGCATAAACTACAAGGTAATTAGTGACCGAACTGACTTAGGGGTTACAAAAAGTGAAAAACTGAACATGTTATATTACGTCATAACAATTACTCGTTTTGAAGAACCTCATCACTCTTTCTTGGTAGTCCGGTGAGTGGTTGATCTGGTCTGGGTTGTCCTATAAGAGAGATATTAACTGCAGGAGTTGATAAGGTGCTCCATGGTGATGATCGTGTTGCAGAGATATCGCAAATTAGGGAAGGGCTATTTGTACATATTGTATTATTATTACTACAGGTGGGCATTTTCCCGGTGGCAGTTATGATAAAATAAAGTACAAAGATAATTTGCTGATTAATTAAAGGAACAAAGATTAATTACAGAAAAAAATTAAAAATACAATTTTTAAATATTTTACGTCTCTTTTTTTTTACAAAATATGCTCCTAACTTTTCAGTGATTCTAACTTCTTTCGGAAAACATTTGTATTCCTAGGGAAAGCCTTTAGTACCCTTGCAGGCAGAGCATTCCAGTCTCTTATTGCCCTGTTTACGAAGGAATATTTGTCCACATCCGTTCTTTGTTCCCTTTCCTTTATTTTGTAATTATGTATATGTGAGGGGGTGTGTTAACTGGAGTGACTAGATCTTATTCTAGAAAGGATGTATTTTTGGGGAGGAGGATGGCGAGAAAGCTGTAAACTAATTTGTGGGTTGGGATGGATTTAAGAATCGACCAATTTTGCTTCTAGAGATGAACTAGTTTTGGAAGAATGTGTTTCCATTTATCCGAGGATGTGTTGACGTAATTAGGGAGAAGAGAGGAGGGAAGATGAGTTGACAGAGGAGTCCCTTTTATTCCCTGGTGCGCGTGATGTTGTTTGGTGCTTGTGTAGATCTTCAGTGATGATTTTGGATAGCTCTTGAGAATTAAGAGGTTCATTTTTGGGGGACGAAGAGCAGTGGTCCATAGCAAGCTTGATGGCGTAGGTTTGTGCAGTAAGGATCGAGGAATGGTGGTTAAAGGACACTGATCGGGCGGGTATTAGAGGGGATGATGGCACTGCTGACTCCATTTTTGTTCTTACCGTCGTCGGTGAAAATGTGGTCGGAGCTGTCGAACTTGAGGCCTAGATCTCTGAATTTTGTGTTCCATTCTTCATTGAGAGAGAATGTATTACTCTGTGAGAGATAGATCGATATGGGTTTGTGGGATGTTCCATGTTGGGAAAACAAGATATTTGTAGGTTTTAATTTCGGGGGGAGGGAGTAGTAAGGTGTATTTATTGGTAAAAGGACCTAAATCTTGTAGGAAAAATTTCTTTTTACACTCCCTTTCATACAAGGTTTATCTCCTTCTACCAACTGTGTCTTGTTCACTCTTCTTACGTATTTAAGGAATTTAACTAGCTACTTATTTAATTCTTCTCTAATAATTATTTGTTACTTCCTGTTTCTTAAACCAAGGACTGACAATAGATCTCAAACTGTATAGAATTTTCTCCTTTATTCTTTCATAGAAATTTTCATTCAACAGTCTTTAACTTTACCAAAATTATACATTTTTAAGTAAAACACAAAAAAATTAAGAAAAGTCAGATATGGAATAATTTAATTTAAATACGTTTCGTCCCCGCAACTTAAGGGACCTCCTCAGTTGTTTTAAATACATTTATTTGAATCCAAATCGTATAAATATTTTTGTATAAACAAATGAGGAGGTCCCCGCGTTGGAGGACGAAATGTATTGAATTTAAATTATTCCATTTCTGAAAAAATCAGGTTTTATTTGCAATGTTAAGTAAGATAATTTAATTATGTCTAACTAGCTATGCCCGTGACTTGGTTCGCGCGGAACTTGGGATATAGATCTTTTTATTTTTACCTAAAAAAAGCAAACATATAGTATTATAGATCAAGAATATGCATATATTCTTGATCTATAATACTATATGTTTGCTATATGTCACTATTAGAGATCTCGATGAACGTATGGGTCACGAAACCTATCTCGTAGAATGAATTTCACTTTTTATATGTTTATATATATATATATATATATATATATATATATAGAACCAACAGTCGTTGGTTATATGTACTATGCCAAAAACTACTTCTCAAAGTTTCATGGCGATTCAATGCATGGTGTAGTAATGTATAAAGGATAAACAGACAGACAGGAATACATTATTTTATGTATATATATATATATATATATATATATATATATATTGGCTCGCGCGGAACTTGGGCAAATAGATCTTTTTATTTTTCCGTAAAACACACACACACACACATATATATATATATATACAGAGAGAGAGAGATTATTCATTGCACTGTTTTTAGTAAATAGTGATATGATGAAGAATTAGAAGGGTGTAGAATGAAATTATTAATAAATAGATCCCTAAAAATAAGTAGTTAAATTAAATGAAAAAAGTTAAAGAAAGAATTTTATATTGGAATAAATATACTGTAGGTAGACTAATGTATCTAGTTTTTTTTCATTCAATACTTTTTTGTATCTATTCTTTGTTAATGCAGCTAATCTTTCATTCTTTAAAGCTCCTTTATTGATTGCTATTTATAATTAAAATTTTCTCTCAGCACGTTCAGTGACACTCCAGTATTTATTCCTGCATTGCACAGTTTTTAATTCTCTTTTAGTGAATTCCAACCGTATTTAATTTCAGTATAGTGTTCCCGTCTTATGATTTTATTTTTGGTGACAACTTCGCGTCCATCTACCCCGAAATCTCGACATAGAAAACATATTTTCTTTCTTTCCTCGTCCTCATCCCATCAACGATGGCGGAGTTCGTATCTAAGATTTATACCATGTCTCGTTCAACAGATACGACAGAATAAAGGATTCAATAGGTGATTTCTCATCCAGAGAGAGTTAATTTTTTTAACTCAGATCCTTTTCATACACGAACATATATATGCTTTTAATTATTTTTTTATAAAAGATCAGGATGGATTTAATTTACGTTCTACAGCCTACAAGGTTGACATTCCTTTGGAAAGTTCAAGTCTGTTTTCAAAGAATTCATTTGATGTAAACGTTAATTGGTGTTGCGTGCGGTAATTTGCTTTGCACTGGACGAAAGGAGTTATCAGGTATGAAAATCAGTGGTTAGTCAGGTGGAAGTGGGCCCCCAGGACGGGAAAGGAGATTAAACAGTCGTTGAGTAAAAGACAAAGGGACGTTGATACAGAGCAAAAGACACCTACTTGGAAAATATATAGACGTTTGTTTTTATAGGTTTCAAAAGAAAAGAGAGAGAGAGAGAGAGAGAGAGAGAGAGAGAGGGAGAGAGAGAGAGAGAGAGATGAATGGTATGGACTGAGAGGAGAAGAGTGGGGGAGGAACAGAGGGGTGAGAATAGGGAAGAGGGGGAAGTAGGTAAAATTTGAACTATTATAAAAATCATGTTTAAGGTTTCAGGAAAAGAGGAAGTTTTAAGACGTGGCACAAAGCAGACTAGGTTTTTAAAAAATATTTGGAAATTAAAATAAATTTTATAATTGTTCTTACTGTACCTCCACTAATGAGAGAAAAAAATTTGGCAAAAATTAATCATAATTAAAATTATTTATTTATTAAATTATATCACGACTTTTCGTTCCATTCTTTGGAACCTCCTCAGGTGTGAAAACAAGCCTCGGAGATAGTTCGTGCTTCAGTACAAATTTGTAAATAAATCTTTGTGCGATCTGAGATTAGACAACTTTTTGGATGTATTTTATATATAGGCATATCTAATTAATTAATTACTTGAATTATAATTATTTTTGTAGATTGTTTTCACACCTGAGGAGGTTGCAAACAATGAAACGAAACGTCGTGATATAATTTAATTAATAAATGATTTTAATTCTGACTTATTTTGGGCGAAATGTTTCGCCTTGAATACCTGGAAATAAAGAATGACAACAGGGCTTTGTGTGTAGAATGAATTGGATGAGTATATTAATTTTTATCCTACAATGGTACAGACGTAATAAGTCATGGATGCGGAGTTGAAATGTAGTTAGATAATGAAGGAAGACAGGAGATTTAGAATTTCACCTGTCCGGGAGACGTTCTGATCCATCCTGTAAGTTGTCTAGTGGTTTAGATTTAGATTTATTGTTGTTTCCATTGATCCTCGATTGAGGAAATAGGATACGTCATACATTAAAAATTAAAAATGAACAAAATAAAGTACATAATTAAAGACAAATAATCTTAAAATAAATTAATAAAAGAAAATGTATATAGATAAAAGTCAATATAAACACAACACGGACACACGATATCACACACACACTGGGAAACACAAACAAGCACACACTGAGGAACACGCAATGGAGTTTTAACTACTTGGACCAGGAAACTGTCCTTCCCTCTGTCGTAGCTCCAGGCAATACATGAAACAAACAAACAAAAGAGCAGAAAAAACTGAATAGAAATTTTAAGATATGTGATGTGCTATTTTACAAGTTGGCAGCAACTCATTCAACACTTTTTTGCAGGAACCTTGATTTAAATACTAGAAGGACGATTAAGAAAATCCTGTACCGAGTAAAACGCGCCATTTAAAAGAATAGTTTTACTCTGCTTCACGAAGCTTTTGTAGGTACTATTTTTAACCTCTGGCGGAAGGCTGTTGTATAAAATTATCCCGGTATTGTGAATACTTTTCTGGTGTAGAGCAAGGCGATGCTTGTCCGACCTTAGAGCTGAACGATTTCTAGTCGCGTATTCATGAAACTCGCCATTTGTTTGAAACAAATTAGTGTTCCGCTTTACAAACTTTAATATTTCATAAATATATACGCTTGGTAAAGTAAGTATTTGCAAACTTTTGAAGAAAGGTTTGCAACTCGATCTAGAATTCGTGCTAGAAAGTATTCTAATTGCACGCTTTTGCAACTTAAATATTTCATTACTCCTGGAGCAGTTTCCCCATCCTGTAAGTTGAGAAGGACACGACGCAAGTACTTCACAATCAATATTTTCAAATAAGGTCCTCTGCTCTACGGCTCAAAGACCTGATGAAGTCTACAAATGTGGACGAGACGTTAGCTGATTATTCATTTCGTATAACCGTTATGCTTGTGGAATGTTTGAGATTAGGATTTTTTAGTGTCTAATTTGATTAATATTTTCGAATCCCTTACAGTTTCTGTGTCCCCAGGCGGGAATTTCTGCTCACCCGTTGAAGGTTGCGTGGGCGGCGGTTTAAGGAATTATTCCGTCGCTCTTATTTCCAGAGGAACTGCGGTCGTCGCTAACTTTAGAGGGACGGAATGTTCGCTGCTGCTGCTGCTTCTTGTTGTTGTTGTTGCTGCTGTTGGTTTATCTTGTGTGCACTCCACATAACTTCATAACTACCAAACCTCGACTACTCACTTACCCCTTCCTCAACAGTGTTTCATTAAGCTGCAATAGTTTTGGAGACTTTTCGTGAAGAGTCTCTTCCTGCAGAATATCAGAGATAATAAAGTAAACAGCACGGCACCAGAGTGTGTGTGTGTGTGTGATCGTCCCAAAGAGCTGCTGTGGTAAAGATATCACCTGGGGTTGTTTAAGGTTTGTAGATAAGTGAAGAAACCACTGCAACGCTTAAATAAAAGGCTTGTCGTATTAAATATTTTTCCTGTGGCCCCTGAAACTTCGCCATCATCGTTCACGAGTTCCAAAGACGGGAAAACAAGAAGGGTTGACACACAAAATTATGGCCACGTTAGAGCATGACGTAGCAACATGGCGGTATTCTTAATCGTCGTAGAGAATAAAAAACGATCTATTAGAATACTGACCGGTAGGGATTGTCGATATACTTTGTAATACTTTATGTATCCTTCTGAGTTCGGGAGCCATATTTTGTAATAGTTTAACATTACTTTCACCTTCAACCGGCATATATTGTAATAATGAAAACTTCCTTCACCTCCACCTTCCCTCAGATTCATATTGATGAATGCTTTATATTTATGTCGGTCGCCAGTGGTGGTTAATTCGACGACCTACAGTCGCAGATTACGTCATGATGACGCAACACATGATGAATCTCTTTCTCAGAGGGGCGACTGATGAACTTCCTTCACTTAATGCCACTAGTGGTAGAATAATAATTAATTTAATTTAAGTTAGTGATTGGTTGCATAATCATTCCTTAAGTCATTCTCATTCATTTTCATGAGAACAGGAATAAAATAACTAGAATGAAGGCTTACTCGTAACCTCTAAAGAAGTCAGTCAGCAGTAATTAGAATTGAAGATGAAGAAGGGAAAGCAGAAATCGAGGAAGGAGGAAGACAAGATTGCGTCTGTCACAAATGATCTTTAACTTATACATAGATCAGGCGATGAAGAAAGTAAAACAGAATATGAAAAGGGAAACGTACTGCAAGGAGAAGAAATAAATATTGTAGTATTAGCAAAGGTAGGAGAAGACTTGGAAACCATAATTAATGGCATGAACGTGGTCCTGGAGGAAGAGTACAAGATGAGGATTAATAGAGGGAAAACCCAGTTACTGAAAAAATTGATTAATAAACGGTGTTAGATGGGGAAGGGATATTTTGAAGGAAATCTGCTACTTGGGCAGCATAATAACTAGAATAGGATTGCAAGGCTTTTGCAAAAAATAGAAAGGAAAAGGAAAGAAACTTTTCAAATGCGATGCTATGGGAGAATTCTGAAAATCAGATGGGAGGATAGAATCACTAACAAGAATATTTAAAACAGAATAGGGAAATAGAGAACAATATGAAGGACGTTGAGCAATAGAAGTATAGATTAATAGATCACGTTTTGAGACACGAAGGTCTTGAAAAATTAGCATTAGGAGAAAATGTGTGGGTTAGTGTGGTGAAGGAAGTTAAGTAATTCAGCTACTTGGGCAGCATAATAAGTAGAAGGTAGAAGTATAGTGGACATAAAGGGTAGGGTAGCACAGATAAGGAAAGCCTTCGCGAAAAAGAGGAATTTACTTACGGGTAATATAAGTATGAATATTAGGTAATCGTTTCAAAAATTTTCGTATGGAGTGTGGCTTTATATGGGTGCGAAACGTGGACGATAGGAGTTGGGGAAAGAAAAGAATAGAAGCCTTCGAAATGTGGTGCTGTAGGCGAATGCTGAACATCAGATGGGTGGATAGATTCAGTAACGAGGAAGTTCTAAACCCAATAGGGGAAAAGCGAACAATATGGAGGACGTTGATTAATAGGCCACATTTTGAGACATGAGCGTCTTGTAAAATTAGCATTAGGGGGAAGTGTGAGGGGTTAGAACAGAAGAGGGAGACCAAGGATAGAATGCGTAAAGCTGATTAGGGAGGATTTGAAATGTGGTAGTTATGCGGTAATGAAAAGGCCTGCACAAGACAGGTTAGCATGGAGGGTTGCATCAGACCAGTCTTAGGACTAAATACCACAACAACAACAAAAGACCAACTGTTTTGTCATACTTCCTTCATGTCATTTAGCATTATAACTGAGTCAAACTTGTTTTATCACTGCTAAACACAAAATACCAACAATAATACAAGTCCCCAAAGATAACCACCCTCTCCACAGATACTCTTCCTGCCAGACCACACAACCTTTTTCGTACAGTCCTTCAAATATAAAACTGACTTGTAAATGTAAAATTTTTCATGCTACAATTTATAAATTTTTATTTGAGAATTCCAATACATCCTTCATTAAAACAATGCATTGAGGAGCATAAAAATAGCAGAGGATGTTTAATATACGGTAATAGATGAAGAGTAGAAGGAGAGCTGGGGATCTAGTGGGGGACCAAACGGAAGCACACGTCGCGACAGCAACAAACTAGCTTCCGGAAACTGTAAATTTATTATGGGAAAGCTTCCGCTACATTCTGCTCTAAAATAAACGTTTAGAATAGTAAACGTGGCTAGCGAATATCCTGGGTGGGGTAAATATTTAATACTAAGTAAAGGGTGAATTTTTTATGTAGTAGAAATATAAATAATAAATTTAACTTACTGCATCAACAAGGACACGTCGATTACGGCATTCAAATATTTGGCGTCAGTCGGATTTGATTTGAAAATATGACGCAGGGGGAAGACCATTATGGAGTTTGTCACTCACGGAGGTGAATAACACGAGAAGAATATAGTTACGTGTATAAATTTTCATTACAATTGGAAGCTATTCGAGTGGGTTAGTAATAATTGGAAAAATAAATGAGTGGGTCACATATAGGAACTGCTTTCTTCACCGTTATTATAGCGCACTTCTCTCGTTTGATTCAATTATTATTTTAGTTTTTATTTCAATTAACATTTAACATAAATTACCACGTTAAATGTACCTGTGTTAAAAGCTTCGCAAGGCACAGGTAAGGAATTTCTTGGATAACCTCCCAGCTAAGAATAGTTCACAGGTAGACGATTTCCCATATGTAGCAAAACGTGGAAAACTTCTCCGACAACCAATCAGGAAATTAGTAGCAGATCTGGATAGTTCCACCAACCAGATGAACTGTACGAAAAAGGGAGAGGGGAGGATAGTGAGGCCAGAATTGGCAAAGGAGGCAGACAGACTTTTGGGTTACAATTGAAAGAAGAGCAGATAGGCGAGCACGTGGTCGATTGAACCGTACTTTGCTTCCAGCCCAGTTGCAGAAATTCTATTCTGATAAGCCATTGGAAGCTACTTTCCTGGAGGTAAATTAATTAAGTTAATTAATTTATAAATCAAAATTCCTTTCCGAGTTTCCTTGCCGAAACACGGTAACCTGGGATAGAATCTGATGTTGGAGCAGTCGGAAGTAATTTTAACTTACTTCATTTTCATTGGTAAGTATTTTCTTTGGCTTTTTTTTAATAAATGTAAAGTTTTTAAATTTTAGTTTTGATTTATTTATTTATTAATTTGTGGTAAAACTACCACGCGGCACCCATAAATTATTCTAAGGAAATAGTTTCCAATTTTTATTAGATTGTCTTCCCTTATATTAAATATACTCAACATTATTTAAAAAGGAAGACTAGAGTATATTAATTCATTTTCCTTAAATCCTCATGAGAAGGAAAACTTCAAAGATTGTAAGCTGTGGCCGTTTCAAGTTGTGGGAGTAAGATATTGTTTGTCCTCCTTATGGTAGAAGGAAGTTTGATATATAATTCTCCTGCGTGTGACATCCAAATTCTTGAGGCACTACTCTGCGGGATATTTCGTCATTGAAGTCGTTCTATTGACGACGTAACAAATTGACTCGAACTCTTTTTGTTTCGATTTCCAGACACGCGGGGTGAAGTGTCCGCTTTGCTCAACAGTTAACAATAACTGAGGATCCAGGACCAGATGTAATCTCTTGTTTACGCGGGCTGACAAGAAGATTCCTGGTAATCACTACCTGTCACCCGATGTCTTCAACAGCTCTGGACTTCTCCAGCCTCGACCAATGAGATGGTACCAAACCTTAATGTTTCCTCTCTGGTCAATGTGATTCGTCAGTTAAATAACCAATCGAGTCTTTCATGATCCCGACTCCGTATAGCTTAGATCTAACTCTTTAATTTTTATATACATACTTTATACACATTAATTATATTTAGTAGTAATACTGTATTACTTGCGCTGAGATACCAAATAGCGTATCACAAGCCCTTACCAGGAATCTAACCCAAAGAAGTTTACTTTTACTCGAAGATATTTTACCGCCAAAGTTATGCTAAAACAGGCGCCAAATATTTGTTCCTTTAAAAATATAAATTATGTGACTCACAGTTCACACGTTACATCAATAACTTCTTCACTAAATATCTCAACAGTAATGTCAACAAACTTGGTATCAGAAAACTGAAAGTAACGTTTCTCAATTTCCTTTCCCTTCCCCCCTTTTCCACAAATAATGGTTATCTTCCTCCGCCCAACTCTTTGATGTTTCCAAAGTCCCGAGTATTTGCCGTACCGCTGTTGCGATAATTAAGGACGATAAGAAACCTTCTCGCAGTCCAGAAAATTTGTTCCATTACAAATAACTTCTTGTCTCTTTCATCCGCATCCCCCCTTTTTCAATTCCCTTCCTATGCTATTAAAGGGGAGTTGCCTGTTTCAGGATCACCCTCATGTAGCCTGTTACCCCCCCAAAAAATTATAAATTACATATTTTGTAGCCTATTTTAAAACGTAAAACCGTCATTTGAAGGAGCCTGGCCCTGTGGCGCAACGGATAACGCGTCTGACTACGGATCAGAAGATTCCAGGTTCGAATCCTGGCAGGGTCGTTTACATTTTTTGAGTATAGAACGACAAAACCCTCAAAAAGTAAAACCAAAGTGAAAATAATATAACGAATTGAAGCATTTTTAATAGCAAACAAGTTTTAAGAACATCCCGATTATTTATTGAATTAACTCTGTTCACAAATGATGTTGATACATTTGTCAGATGACATCAATCTGTCTGTATATCATAAATAAGTACAATAAATGGACAAAACTAAGAAATAGAATAATTTTTATTAAAAGTAAGACGTTTCGTAACCGACTTTCGGTAATTTTTTCCTACAAAAACATTTTAGTAATAGAAGTTTTTAAAATAGATGGCTTATTTCTAAATTAATGTGAAATTTTAGCCTTAATTTTAAAAATATGAATTTTACTTTTCTTAATTTAATGGTAAAATATTGTCAGATTATGGTTTTAGAAATAAATGATTCATATTTTCTCATTAATAAATACTCTCCTTTGTAAAATTTTCGTCTTAATTAATTTAACTGTACATTTTATTTTTTTAATTTTTGATGGTAAAATTATCATCAGATAATTAGTAATAAAAGGCAGACATTTTAAATAAGCAATTACGGCCTATATTTTTATCGTATAAATCAAATATTTTGATAGTGTGTCCACCGATACTGCTAGTGTATAATTTAAACTCCATCCATAACCCAAGGTGACTGTTCTTAGGAGTGGAGGGTCAAAACATAAAAAAACAGAAAATAATCGAGATTGGGCTCTATGCCGGTGTAATGTGAGTCGCTGAGTTTAATTCTTTGATTATAATGCAATTTAAGTTGCAGTTCATGTCCTAAGAGGGGTTGCAAGGGGGGTAAAAAAGACTCCCACATACTATTTTTAACGAATGGAATAATTTCGACTAAATTGAGCAGGCGTGTCCTGCGGGTCCCGGAAATCAACTTTGCTGGAGTAATATACTTGGGGAAATGAGTGGTAATTTTTAAAAACACATTAACTGCCGTTATTTTCTTCTAACCAATATACTTTTAGGTCAATTAATTTGATAGCGTTTTCACTGAAATTGTTTGCGTTTAATTTCAACCCAATTCATCGTCTAACGGGAGTATTCATAGCGGTGTGGATGTAATGGGCGGTATATGATAAAAATCAAAAGATATTCAGGATGTGAATTTAATTTCAGTTCACTCACTAACAAGGGAATGGGATGGGGCAAAAGACACTTCTGAGAAATACATTTAAACGGCAGAACGATTTTGTTAAAATTTTGTTCCCATATTCCGATCGACAGAAAACCAAAAACTTTGGAGATAAGACACGGCTACAACCCCTAGGAGGAGAGAGTGGAATTAGCCTAATTTTTATATGTAATAAAACCTCATATTTGAGTGAAAAAAATTCTTGAGGTAAATTTCGACTATATTTGTATATAATTTCAACCTCTTCCAGCATGTGAGGGGTGGGGATGGAAATGAGTCATATGAAAATAACAAAGAAACTGTGGGGTTTGGTGTTAAAACCGGTGTAATAGGAGTCGATGTGTTACATTATTATATTGAATAAGCGGTTTGAGTATAAATTCATGCCTTAAGTGGGGGAGTATTTTTATTCTGTTCCTTCCTTCCTGCACGGGCCTTGGCCTCCTTCACAATACGCCTCCATGCCTCTAAATCCCTGATCATTTCTCTCCATTCTCTCACTTTCATAATCTTCAGATCCTCTATCACATCCTACATCAATCTCGTTCTTGGTCTTCCTTTTTTCCTTGCCGAATATAGTCCAGCTTTGAATACTTTTGACGCTGTTCTACTTATGTCCATTCTATTTAGATGGGCCATCCATTGTAGCCTTAAAGATTTTACGTATCGTATTATACATTTTCCCTTTAAAATTTGGTTAATCTCTTCATTATTCAGAATTCTCCATGAAGGGTCCGCATATTCTTCTTATTTTCCGTTCAAATTTCCTTTTAGCATATTGATTTTTTTGTCATTGTCCAGGATTCTGCCCCATATGTTACCACTGCTCTTATTAGTGTTATATACTTTTGTATTTTATCTTTCCTGAGTAATATTTTGCTTTTTAACCGTTTTGAATTTGGAAAGTATGCTTTATTTTCTGCTTGGATTCCGTCATTTATTGTGATACTTATCATAAACTCAACAATTTTTCCCTGGTTTCTAAATTTCGTTAATCTCTCAATTTTTCTCTCTCCAATTTGCAGATCCTGTAACGTTCGTTTTGCTTTTGAAGCCGATATACCCTATAATTTGTTTTCCTTATATTCACTTTAAGCCCAATTATTTCTACATTTTCCTCTAATTCTTCATAGACTTCTAATATTTAGATCCAGCTATAATGGCGATATCGTCCGCATATTATCGTCCGCCTCTTTGGTCCAAGTCTATTATTACATGGTGTAGAATCGAAAAAAAAAGTGTGGTAGCCCGTCTCCTTGTTTGACCTCTTTATTAAAGCTATCACTAAATCTGTTATCAATTTTAATTTCGTGAAAGTGTTTGTCATAGTCATCATTATCAAACGGACTAACTTCTGTGGGATTCCCATTATATGCATGGCTTTATATAGTTACCTCCGATTAATACTGCCAAACGCCTGTTGACAATCTATAAACAGTATATGTATATCTAGTCCAAATTCATAATGCCTTTCCAGTATTTGTCTTATAGTGAACAGCTGATTATTAGTTCCCTTATTCGGCCTGAATCCACACTGATATTCGCCTCTTATTGTCTCTGTTATCTTTTTTTAACATTTCATTAATTCCCGTTGATAGTATTTTATAGACTACGTTCAAAAGGGTTATGTCTCTATAGTTGCTAGATTCTATTTTGTTCCTTTTTTAAAAAGATGGAGCAGATTATTCCGGTATTCCATTTTCCGGCATTTCCTCCTTTTCCCAGAATAACATTTATTCTGTTAGAGTACCGTAATTATTTTTAGACCTGCTATTATACCGAGAGTATTTTTGACTCTCCAGAGATACTGGGAGTATATTTGAGGTTCATATTGTGACGTTTTTCCGATGCCGGTGTCCGATGTCTTGACTAAGAATTAATAATGTATCGAGATAATATAAATAAATACCCGAGCAACGCCGGGTCTCCAGCTAGTAGAAAATAAACAAACTTTTTTGCCAATCGCTGTGTTAGCGTAATGTTTGGATAGTTTAAAGATGTAAGAGGAGAGGTTGGATGAAGCCATCAATACCTTGCGTGACTCTTGAAGCACAGGAGGAATGCAACAAGTCGAATCTGTGTTTTTATTTTCCTACGACGATGAATAGGAAATGGAAGAGGCTGATTTGGAGCAGCAAGGAAAGTTTAAAAGCAACGAGTCAAGCGGAATGAGAAAGAGTAATCAAACTGACTACTACACATTTACAGTGGCAAAGAGACGTGAAAGGATTCATTTTGCGAGAAATCGGATTGCAATGTCACTTACAAACACGAAACAGATGTTGAGTGACGTATGAAATATGCCCGTCGGCTTTTCTGTGTTTTGTTGTTGTTTTTTGCCTTTCCCCTCCCACCCTTTTGTATCCCGTGTCGTAAAATCGCATGAGAGTGACGCGGGGAGAAATGTGAAACCTTAACTTCAACAGCACACGCCATCGTAAATTTTTGGGCACGTTTGTCGTTTCATGCTTCGGGTCAGCAAACCTCCAAGCTTCGTCGTATTTTTCCTCCTTCCCACCATTTCTTGCTTCGTTTTCTCTGTCACCGTTGCTAGGCTTTTTCTTGGCCTAAATCTAGATCGTGATCTGTGACAAAGGTCAATGTGCTAAGTATTGACCCGCTGAGCGTGACCATTTGGCTCAATAAAAGGTCTCCGTCACTCTCTCCCTCTCTCTCTCTCCTTCCCCCCCTCTCTTTCATGCTATTTCTCCCTTGACTGGGCCTCCATAATATTATCCAGTTTTGTACGAAAATTCCTTCAGCGTCCTAATGAGGAAATCAGGATGTCCCATCTCCGACCCTGATTGGTCACCAGTTCTCATAAATCAAAGGTAGTTACTTATACTGTTAAGCGACGTCATCTTTTATGACGTATTATTAATGGTTTAATTTTACGTCTGGCTTAAATGTAGAAATTAACTAAAATTTTAAGATCAATTTGTATTGTATTGTATTTATAGTTAGTCTAGAGTTGGACGCAAACCGCGTGTCAGTTACAAAATGAAATTTCTTAAACATAAATACTCCTAATCTAAAGAAAAATAATTACAGTCCTTTAAAATTTCTATAGCCCTGAAAGAAAAAAATGGAAACACTACAAAAATTATATTTTCTTAACACTTCACTTAAATTTTTAAGTTCTAATATACATTTATATTATTCAAAAACCCACTTCACTTCACACGTTTTTTTTTAGGTTTGTCCTGAATTTATTTTCCTGAAGAGGATTTCCTCCAAACACTCCCAAAGGAAAGTTATTCCAGTCGTTGATGGTCCCATTTAGGAATGAGAATTTGCCAACATCTGTTTTTTGCTTTCTACATTTCACTTTGAATTGATGATCCCATCTACCTACATGACTGAGCTTTTGCATTTTGGAGCTAATTCCAATCCAAGGTTTTTACCCCGTATAAGCTTTGAATAGCAAATTCAGCCTTGGTCTTTCTCCCTCCTTTCTGACAATAACTCCCAACCTAGCTGTTCTACTTTTTCATTCCTATGACCCCTGTGGTCCTACTCGCACAAATTTCAAACTTTATTTGTTACACTTTTACCACGACACGACGGTCCTAGTGTTACATTTGTGGAGGAGCCTTGGGAGAACTTAAAGTTTTGTGTCATGTCTACAAATATATGGTATTTGATAGTGAAACTAATTATTAGGATCAAAAACCTGAAGAAGATTCTAATACGTAGCGAAACTTTGTTCTTTTTAAATTGTATTAAAAATAAAGTCTGTAGAAGTCGAAAATTGAATATACTATTAATACCTGAGCGCGTAATGATGTTACATTTTATTTCTACAGCAGTTTTCAAGGTGCATTTCCAGCCACGTGCGTAAATTGAATTGAATTTGTTAATACTGCAATTGAGTAGCACAAAAAATAAACTTAAAAATAAAAAATGTTACGAATAATAATTACACTAATATAATATAAATTAAATCCTAACAAAAAAAGATAAAAAGTACCCATTATTCATATATTGTTTCGTCGCACTACACTTCACTACATTTGCACTTCACTACATTCCTAATTCTTCTTTGAAACACGTTACTATTGGCAGGGAATGTTTCGAAAACTTCTGCAGGTAAATTGTTCCAATCCCTTACAGTCCGATTAAAAAATGAAAATTTCCCAACGTCACTTTTAAAGCTACACTGCCCAATTTTTACAACGATGATCCCCTCTACTGAAATAATTTACTTCTAGAAACTTTGATGCAATATCTTCCCAGGATTGTTGGCCTGTGTACGCTTTAAAAACAGCCCCGAGACGTATGTTTTGTCGTCGTTTTTCTAACATATCCCACCCTTATTGACGAACCTTCTCGTTTCCGTGGCCAGGACACCGCTTAACAAGAACAAAGAAACTGCAATGACTCGAATCATGGAAAAGGGAAATGATGACCGAAGGTTCAAGTGATGACGTCAGTGATCTTAGGAACGACAATTTTCCAGGTAAAAATAATTAGGAGACATTTTGAGTCTGACCAGTAATATCACACATTAATTAAGGAGTTGTCTATGGTGTCAGAGAAGTGTACTGTCTGAGTCGACGATTCGACGGGCAGGAACATCTGTGGTGGTTGTCCTGGCAACGAGACTTGTTTATAACGTTGGTTCACTCAGTCATTATATTTTTTTGCGCCGAGTTCAATAAAACATTTCCCATTCACCTTATAGTAACGCGGTTCATGTTTAACATTGTATTAATTAAAATTAGGCATATTTGTCCAAAGCCATTCTAATAATAAAATAAAATTAGCGTATTTGGGGTGAGTTCACCTTAATGAGAACCAAAATCAAAGAAATCAGTTACCTTTTTCAGAATACTTTATTTCTATTTCCATCAACAGGAACATTCGGGGCTCGCCGTATTAATCTGCTCCAATACATAATGTATGATGGAACGAATATGGATGTTAGATTATTGGTGTAAGTAATAAATACAGGGGAGTCAAAAGAAGACTTGGAAACCATAATAAATGTCATAAACGTGGGCCTGGAGAAAGAGTGCAATTTGAGATGTAATAAAGAGAAAACAGTGGAAAAATACAGAGTCTTAGATTGGGAAGGGATATTTTGACGGAAATTAAGGATTTATGGTACTTGGGAAACGTAATACCTAGGGATGCTAGAAGTATAGTAGACATAAAGAGTAGGATAGCACAGGCAAGGAAGGCTTACGCGAAAAAGAGGAATTAACTTACGGGTAATATAAATGTGAATATTAGGAAGTCCTTCCTAAAAATGTTCGTATAAAGCGTGGCGTTATATGGGTGCGAAACGTGGACGATAGGAGTTGGGAAAAGGAAAAGAATAGATGCCTTTGAAATGTATTGCTATAAGAGAATGCTGAAAATCAGATGGGTGGATAGAATCACAAACGAGGAAGTTCTAAACAGAATAGGGGAAAAGGGAACAATATGGAAGATGTTGACGAAGAGAAGGGATAGATTAATAGGCCACGTTTTAAGGCATGAGGGTCTTGTAAAATTAGCATTAGAGGGAAGTGTGTGGGGTAATAACAGGAGAGCGAGGCCAAGGTTGGAATAGGCTAAGCAGATTAGAGAGGATAAGGGATATGCTAGTTATGCAGAAATTTAAAAAAGCTTGCACTCGGTAGGTTAGCATAGAGGGTTGCATGAGACTAGTCTTAAGAACGGATACCAGAAAACACACAAATACAGATTTTTCTATGCGTGTACGAAAATGACTCAGTACTTTAATCTCCTGGTACCTAAAATAATCACACACAAACAGAAAAATAGACAGTCAATAATATTTCTACCATCGCTTCATTTTAATTAATTAAAAACTATAATTTTTTAAATAAAATATTGGTTAAATGAAAGCATTATTCTAGCTTAACAGCAGTTTAGTCATTTAGTTTGACAGGCTACGTGAGGTCATAATCTATTCTGTTACCATTTATTGTTGTCTTTAGGTTGGGACCAAATTTGACCGAATTAGGTAGAAATCAAACTATTCCAAAATTACATGGTGAACGTTAGAATTGAAAATGCAATTGTTGAACAGGCCCAGAACGTAAAGCCTGCACTCCGCAGTTTATATTAACTTTTATTTTGATATTTTTTATATCAAAGAAAGAATGAGAAGCAAGTTAAATCTTATTATGTACATTTTTGTCGACAACGAAATTCTTGCACCGCAACGTTGACAATCATCAACAGACCGTTGACAGATTATCCCAATGCTTTAGAAGTTCACGCTAATATGTGGTCCTTCTATCATTCTATTGTTATTAAGGGAATCTCCATTTATTCCAATCTTCAAATAATTATTTGCTTTTTTAGAAAATCCACTATATCTCTCATTCGCTTCAAATCGTAGGCTTTAGATAGTTACAAGGTATGCAGTATTCATGAACAGCAGCAGCTACCCTTGATCTTACCTAGGTCTTGAGCCGTCCATGATCTCCAACTTTATCCTACGCTGGTGACCTGAGCTGAGCAACCTTGCATTGTTCCACACCTCGAGGATTTGCATCGAGTCCCGCAGCCAGGTGAGGAAATGTAAAACACCTACAGACCTCATCGAGACTGCGGGGCTCACCTGATTATGCCGGGAATGCCTCGTACTCAGTTTTTTATCTCACAAAGATCTCAGATTCTGAGACACCTTCACCTATTTTGGGAGGTTTATGTACTGCGGCATAAGGCAAGAGTTATCATCTGATCCCACTCGATCAGTCGGCCAGCAGCCTCCTAAAACTGGTGGCGACACGGAAAAAGGGAATGCTGCGACCCCACAGCAAACTCGTCTCCCGTCATTCGGAAGGGCGTGAGAATAGTACCCAATGCCCGACCTATCTGATGCAGGTTTCTTAGGGTTTCCGCTGCATCTCTTTAGGTAAAACACTGGATAGGATCCTTAATATATACCCCGTGAGCCCTAGTCAACCCTTGGCTACCTTGCTCTACCTTCCGCTTCCCCCTTTTCAATTCCCTTCTTATGCTATTAAAGGGGAGTTGCCTGTTTCAGGATCACCCTCATGTAGCCTATTAACCAAAAAAAATACAGGAACTGAATGAGCACTGACTCTTCTCCGATTCCAAAAAATAGCCGGTCTTCAGTCTCCTCATATCTTATTGGTCATGATTGTGGAAGGAGGGGATACATTCCACCATGATGTTCGATACAGTGTTCTATTATTCTGTCATCTGTCAAACAGGGTTTTTACTACGTTTTCGAGTCCATTTCAATCCCGTAGTTCTGTATCAATTCATTCTGCTATACATTATTAAAAGTTGTGAGAATAAGTTAAAACATTCCGAGTTCTCCATTTTCCAAAGTCTGTTTTGCTAACATTCAATGGGGTCGTTACAGAATTTACTTATAATTACTCTAGAGTTCCTAATAGGTCACAGTTTCTTGCAGCTGAATTCGTTCCTGGAATTTTCACATTCCTAATGGTCCATTTATATTTCCGTTTCTTGTTTAATAGTACCAAGAATCTTCAATAAAGATGTCATTCTATCTTTTAAAAAAATTATTTATAGATTCTTCCTGTAAGTATTGATGATTATGGACTCTCATCAACTGTTCCCACGAGTTATTTTTGCGTGAAAACATTCACACTGCACTTTTTAACGTTATTCTATTTCAAATCCACTTCAATCGTTTCTATAACGTAATGTCACTGTGTTGGAATTCGTGGTGTTCTTTTTAGGTTCATCCTACCGCTGGCCGACCTTCTTTGAGCTTCTTATCGTGGTCGGGAATAGCGAGTCTCGTTCATCTACTAGTTCTCCGTGGCTTAAAAGCAATGTGGTTCGTTACGTTTATTTACTTCTAAATGCGTAATGGTGAAATTTGAACTCTCACTCACATTACTATCGCTCTTATTTTCATATTTTGGTGGCAATAGAACCATTCGGACAAGACAACCTAGGATGCACACGCGACGGGAAAGTATTCTTTGTAATTTGGATACTATATCCCGAGAAACTTAAACTTTGGTGAGAAGCGTGTTCATAGGACGATGATCGATCGCCATTGTTCTTAATTAGCGCCCCGAGATATGGTCCTTTTACTGGTATAAAGCGTGATAGAGGATATTTCATCATTTGTAAAATTATCAAGGGTTGGAAAGTTGGATCCGGCGTCGGAATGGTGGGACTGTAATCCCCTGGAATTGCTTCATGTCACGTACAAATATGACCTGCGTTATATTCGCAAATAGCCGGCGTGGGAAAGAAAGAGATCCACGAAAATAACAAAATTTTAAATACCTTGTGGTTACCCCTGCCAATGGGGTTTCATGGATTAAGACAATTCAATTGTAAAAAATTGATTTAGAGGTTTTTGGACACGGCAAGGAGGCTGTGTTGAGGGGCATTCGGCTGTCAGAACTTGAAGGAGACGAACCGGACGGGAAACGATACTTGGTACTGGACGCGTATGGAAAAGGTCAACAGTCGACGCTGGAGAAGACGCCATATAAGAGATTAGGTACTCTGTCAGGTTTCCAATCCTTGACGTTTAGGGAGGGTATCGCTCACGGTTTTGACCCTGAGATAATCTTAGATCTGATTGCTTCGCCGAACGGTAAATTCTTTTGTACATACTTCCCTCATTAATGTTTTCGCAGTTAAATATTCTTGTGTGAATAAATTTCCTTGTATCTTTTAATTAACCTTTTGATTTAATCCCAATCCATCCTACAGGTAAGACAGAGCCTCGGTAGACTCACTTGGGCTAGTCACCAAAGTTATTATTACTATACCTGTGTTAATTAACCTTCAACTGTTTTTCGTTCATTTGCCCCTGAACAATTGAATCTCGATCAGTGACCCACCTTGCTGAAAGCTCTATTTCAATTCCTTGCTACCTACATTTTCCTACCTACCTACTTTACACTTTTAACGACGCCACTCCTGAAATCACTGTGTTATGAATTGGCTGATTGAAATATTATTTCCTTAATCTCGTACTCTTCATACCTCAATTTCTTTTTTGTAAATAATAAATAAATATCCTTAAAGACTTGGGGCAACAGTCTAGTCTTCCATTTTCTCCTTTCCCATTTATTCGAAACCTAAATGACCCAGTTGAATGTTGTGAAACGACCAGAGTAGTGTGCGTTTTCTTTTAAAAGACGCAAAAGAAAGACGTTGTCAGAAGAAATGTGTGAAACGACGAGACGTGCAGCCAATTAAAATAGGGTTTCAATATTCCCTACTTCCGAGCCTCATTACCTCACTCGTCGTCTAGGGACTTCAATAGTCTAGACATCACAAGGCAATTTCTGCATTTCCGCAACCTCTGAAACCTTTCGGAGCTGCTGATTAAATATTTGCGTAATTGAGCAAATCAACGTTGCAGTTTACTTTCTTTAACGACTAGACTAAGTATTGCTTTCAAGGCTTCTCCTGACTCGAGTCTAATATAAAATGAAACATATCCGAGGTCAAGGACCAGAGTCAGGGTTCTCTCTCTCTCTCTCTCACTCACCATCAAAGGTAATAAAGACGAAGTTCTTTTCAACTTGATGGTCTTTTCATGACAAGCCAATAATCGTTAATTTAACCATAATTTATCGTAAGTATGTCTAAACAAATCATCCTGACCTGAATTTACCAGTCACTTTATAGGAGGGCAATGGATCAAAGGTCGAATAATTTTTAGACTTGAATTCACCCTGAAGCAAGAAATGGAACGTTAATTAAAACGAAGCCACGAAACTTTTCAGTATTATTCTATACTATCTGGGTGCCCGGCGATGACTAATAATTAATTTACATTTGCCCGATACGCTATTTGATGTGACAGTAATCTCTGTGTCAAAACACGTGATTAAACCATCAGCAAGAGCGTCAAATTTATAAATACACACACACCCTGCTTCATGAGAGCTAAATTTCATCACAACCACTCGCAATTACTTAGTGCTTAAATCCCCTGGTACCTTAAATAAGCACATACGTACACAAAAATACACTAACAGTCAATTATATTTATAAGGAGAAGATACTGGAACGGTCTGATTAGCATCAGATAATGTGAGACGTTATTTTGTTAACAGGCTACATGAGGGTGAACCTGAAACAGGCAACTCCCCTTTAATAACATAGGAAAGAGAATTGTAAAAGAGGGATGTGGAAGGTAGAGCAAGGTAGCCAAGGATTCACTAGGGCCGCCGGGCTATACTTTAAGGATCCTACTCGGTGTTTCACCTAAAGAGATGCAGGGAAAACCCTAGCATGAGCCAGGTCGGGTTATTGGGCACTACGCTCACGATATTCTGAATTACGAGAGATGAGTGTTCTGTGGGACCGCAGCATTCCCTTCTCCGTATCTGCACCACTTTCAAAAGACAGTTGGGTGACTGATCCAATGGAATCAGCTGACAACTCTTACGGTATATCCAAGGTCTTCGACCAGTACATACACCCTTGAAAATCCAGAGAGATTACGAGGCATTCGCAACGCAGTCAATCTCGGGAGATATACCTGCGAGAGAAAACTTCCACTGGAGTCTCATATATCAGCCCGTTTGTTTCGGGTAACAGGCTACATGAGGGTAATCGTTAAACAGGCTTCTCCCCTTTAATAGAATAGAAAGAGAACGGAAAAATGGGCAATGTAGAGGGTAGAGCACATTTGGAATATTTATTAACTAAATAAAAAGACTATTTGCTTAAATGAAATGTTAGTTAAATAGCTGGAGCATAATAACAACGTTTGACATTCTATGCGATGTTCTATATTTCTTTAGCGTAGGAACAGTTGTGGACTAAAAGGAAAGGGAGGAAACATTCTACTTCGGCAAATGGCCTGCAGAAGCCTTTTCTGAGCTGAACATTGCTGTACACCAAAATTTCATGGCAATCAAATGAATAGTATAGGAACGTATAAAGTACAAACCTTGTAAAGTACAGTGTGTAAGGACAGCGCCCCGTGTATAAGCCCAGAGAGACAAAGATAAAGTACACTATTCTATGATTTCCAGATTTACATGGTTAGGAAAATTAATAGATTTTTAATATCGTCAAAAACGAAAATTACAAAATATAATTGAATAATTTAATATAACAACGACATGTTTTAGTACGGATATAGACCGCCAATAAATATGGAAACTTAGATATACTTGCACAAAGGCCTAACAGTATAGTCAAGTATTATAGAAAGACGAAATAGCAAGGATTAAAGGCATATTAGGAACACTACAAATATTTCGGCCGTAACCGTCGCTGGAAATGTTCCACGAAATTCTTCACATGTAAATTCAATAATCTTTTCGGCTGTGGGAGTCAAGGTATTTATAAATATTACGCCTGAAGAAGTCTCAAAATGAAGACGAAACGTCGCTTTTGAAGAAAAAGTGATAAATTTATATGCTGACGGTTTGGCCGTCTTTTATTTATTGTAAATTTGGCACTTACAGCACGACATACGACATCCTCTGGTATTGGCTCTGCCTAACCAGAAAGTGTATATAAATACTGTAACATTTCCGTCCATTATGACAGTCAACCCGCTAGACTGTATTGTTGTCGGGTGCGTTTGACTCGCCGACACAGGAAGCCGACCTTTCTTGAAGGCGCGTCTACATGCGCCCAAAGAAGATATTAGTTTGTAGTCGGCTGACGATGATGACGTAAAGATGGAATTGAGGTTGGCGGGGAATACGTGACCGGGATTTTGAGTAAGGGTCTCGAAAACGCTACAGAAGTATAGTAGTGAGACGCCAACATGAATTTCGGTTTGAATATAGATTCTAATTAAGTTCGCGGCGAGGTGCCGTGGTGAACAGATGATTAAGTATTGTATTAACCACCACGCCCTGAGGACTGATTATGTCCTCATTGCTAGAGAAAATAAAATGTTGGTTAAATTACAACTCTTTTGGTAGTTTTCATTTGGCAAAATTACCTTATGTAAGGAATAAGAGATGGAAGGTGGTATAGTCGAAACGTCATGTCTTAATCGCTGTGTTACCCGAGTGGAAACTCCAGAACTATTTCTTCAACAACTGCACTGGGAAAGTCGACGTTCTTTAATTAAAAAACAAACAGTTTTGAATTAGTACATGGAGTAACTATTGGACAACTAACATCAAATGTCGTATGTTTCCTCAGCGAATAACTGAGTGACAAAAAGAAACTTTTAGCAAAAATCGCTCGCGATTTGAAAAACGTCTTTTTATTTTAAAAACTTAAAATAAAGGAAATTTAAACCCATCCCAATCTGTTTGAGCTGTTCCCTCGCATCATTTAAATCCTTCCTGTCTCATCGTCCAGATCTCCGTATGTGATAATTTCTACTTGAAGGCCGAGGAAGATTGGCCATTTTACTGTAATAAACAAGTACGACGCAAGTCAGTAACAGTAATTTTTCAATGTTAATTACCACCGAGTAAAAGAAACTCGAAAAACCAAACTGGTCTCGGGGTAGAACTCTTTTTCTGATATGCCATAAAAATAAATCGAGATCATATTTTTTATTTCATACATACAATAATTAAATTAATCTGGCCAAATGTCAAACATAAGACATTTTTATCTTAAAATGAAACGTTTCGTCCTCAAACTTTCCCTGTTCATTCTACAAAGAAAACTGAATATAATGTCATGTTCGTACTTGAATATAAGTAAATAAATTGAAATATTTAGCGAATAATTGTGAATAAAAGCGCCGTAATTAATTATAATATTACATTAAATAACTAAATTTCAAATAAATCTGTAGTATAAAACCTCCAAAATTTACACAATATAAATGACGAAACATTAGATGCGAAAATATGTCAAACATAAAAGAATTGTAAATAAAATAATGAAATCACATCAAAGTTATTTTTAATTAAATTTTTCTGTTCCTGACTTTTGGCCTGTCATTATATTATTACTTAGTTTTCTTTTCCCTTCATATTAGAGTTCCCGCTCTTTCTTCCCTTCCATATTCATCCAGCTGTGATCTAACAGCATTCTCCCTTCAACCTCCTCCCCTCTTTTCATATCTGTAGTTTTTAGTTAATTGGTTGGTATTACTGTAAAAAAATAATAGTAGAAAGATTTTTTATAAGTTTGTGAAGTTAAGGCCTGTTATAGATGTACCAGAAAACAGACTAATTATGTTATAAATAATTAATTTAAAAATGTCATTACATTATTAATATTATTGTGTTTATTTATGTAACAATTTCGTGAACTTAATATTCTCGCGTCCGAGCTGTTCAGACCACTGGACTGGACACAGGTAAGGAGCAAGGACGGTTTTCCTTTAAGAGGATTAGAGATTATCAAGAAGGATCGGTAAAACATATCTTTGGTTGCTAATCGTTATTCGGAAATCTGACCCCATAAGAAAATGAGTTCCGATGGAGCAGAAAATCGCCATTTCAAGCCGTAAGGGAAGTTGCTAACGAGAATATTAATATTTGTTGGGGGCACGATATCGATTGTCATTGACAAATGTCATTTGGAGTACAAAATTTGGTGGACGAAACACTGAGTCACAGAGATGTCACGATCAGAAACGAGGCAAGTTGCTGATAAGTGGTCTACATAAGATACCGGATAGTAATGTACAAGGATTATGATAGTTGAGCTTTTGAAGAAGGAGCAAAGTAGTTCAGTAATTAGTGAGAGAGTTGTGAAAGACTAGGCGGAAGTAGATTGTAGTTGAAAGTATCAGAAGGAATTAGTAGTTGAATTTGAAACTTTATAAATGCATGCTTCTGTGATTATAATAAAATTGCAAAGTTGCTTAAAACACCATTTTGAGGTTAGAAGTTATTTTTTAGACCGAGTGCACGTCATGTAAACGGCTGCAGATTGTAGCGGAGTAATAATAATAATAATCATATTCCGTAGATCCTGTAAAGAAGCTAAGCTTCAAGGATGTGGAATGAGTCAGGGTGTACATTTATTACATTATTTTATTGTATAAAAGATAAATATACTTATAACAAATTTTTGTATTATAAACTATTATAAACTAATTAATTAATTACTCTTCTCCGATTCTTCTATAAATTCCTTTATTGAATAGAAGGAGTGGCTAAGCAAAAATGAGCATAATTCAGTCTTAAATTTACCTTGATTATCGGACAACTGTTTAATTCTGTGCGGCAGTCTGTTGAAGATGGATATCCCTGAATAATGCACACCTTTCTGTGCAATTGACAATGTTTTACATTTTTTATACAGATTATTTTTGTTCCTTGTATTGAAGGGATGAATATCAGTATTATTCAAAAATAAGTGCCTATTTGTGATTACAAATAACATCAATGAATAAATGTATTGGCACGTTAAAGTGAAAATGCCTAACTTTTTGAACAGAGTTCTGCAAGAAGTTCGTGAGGAAACCTGACATATTGCTCTAATAACACGTTTTTGACTAATAAAAATCTTATCCATGCCTGCTGAGTTGCCCCAAAATATAATACCATATGATAAAACAGAATTGAAATATGCAAAGTATACTAATTTTCTTTTTTTTTTAAAATCACTGAAGGTGGACATTGCTCTTACAGCATCACATGTAGCTGAGCTGAGTTTCTTAAGTAATTGATTAATCTGATCAGTCCAATTTAATTTATTATTTACTAAGAGACCTAAGAATTTAACAGAGGAAGTTTCATTTAAATTTTTGCTGTCGTATTTAAGTGTTATAGATTGTAAAGTTGTGTTGTGTGTGTGAAATTGCATGAAATGTGTTTTGTCACAGTTATTTGTTAGTCCGTTCGCATTAAACCATGTTAGCAGGTTAGTTAAATTATTGTTACTTGCCTCTTCTAGTGTGTCTTTGTTACTTTTTACTATTACACTAGTATCATCTGCAAAGAGGATAGCTTTAGAAGTTGAATCTATGGTATTAGGAAGATCATTTATATATATTAGGAATAATAATGGCCCTAATACTGATCCCTGTGGGACCCCAGTTTTAATAATTCCCCAATCTGATTTATGTATTTCACCTGTGCACGAGTCTTTTAATACTACTCTTTGCATTCTATTTTGTAAGTATGAATTAAACCAAGAAAATGAAGTTCCTGTTATTCCATAGTACCTCAGTTTTTCTAGCAATATACTATGGTCTACACAATCAAAAGCTTTACTTAAGTCACAGAATATACCTAATGGGTGATTTTTTTATTTAATTCTTCTACTATGTCGTCTAAAAGAGTAAAGATCGCTTTCTCGGTTGAATATCCTTTTCTAAACCCAAACTGTGAATCGGTGAGTAAATTATGTTTGTTCAGATGTTTTATAACTCTGTTGTATACTACTCTTTCAAAAAATTTTGATAATACTGGCAACAGTGATATGGGGCGATAATTTGATACATCTTCTTTATTCCCTTGTTTGTACAGTGGAGTGGTGACGTCATAGTGACGAGTATCTACAAATGGCAAATCAGAAGAGATTAGCATAGTTCCATTACATATATATCCTTCTGTGTGATAATAAATCGTTCATAGAAGCAGAGGATAGAGAGACCAGACAACGCGCTCTATACCGCTTAAATTACCGTATAAACACTGTACCGGGGTAACACAAATAAGTACCCGGGAATGGTCGGGCACCAGGCTTGTTGATTATTTACCTCTTTTGTAAATACACGTGAAAGAACTACGTTTAAAGTATCTGACGAAGGACTTTCAAGCGTGTGGTGCTGTAAGACTCTGTTACCAGATGACCAAATGATGTTGGTTGATTGGGTTTGTGACGAGGTTTTTTTATTATTTATAAATATATTAAATATTACTTATGTTTAGATGGGTGGGCGCCAATAAATATCTACTTTGAAATTTTAACAGTTTTTATTCTTAATAAAACTAAAAAACAAAATTACAATATTTAAATTTAATGAATTTAATTTTCCTAGCTCAGCCTTAATTATAAATTATATTGCAAGAGACTTAGTAAATACAATTTACTTTCCCTCAGGGCTGTATCACGTGTTTATACACATAGCAGAGCGAGATTATTGCCTTGGTTCTTTACTGTACATGCGTCTTTCCCAGTTTCTTTGTTGACCGGCAGTCCTGGGTTGTACACAAAGGCAACTTCCGGGTCAGCAAGCCGAATTTTGGTGTAGTTTCCTTGTTGTCCTTGCAGCCAGGCCGCTTCTCCTCTTAGCTCTGAATCGAAACCAGTCAGTCGTGCCATCCTCTCACCTCCGACTCTACTTTCTGAATCCCTGGCGAGGTCCTTTCTACCTCAAAACTAACCTCTCCTCAAACGTGGTTCATCTCCCTGCTCTTTCTATTTTTCCCAGGTCCTCCAATGGGGTTGGCGTTCCTACCCTTCCTCTCCAAAAATTCAAATTTTGGGAGGGGCCACCCTAGCAATCCTGGGGGAACTGAGTTTTTTCGGTGAGACGCAAATACCTTTGAGACAAAGACTGCACCCGTCAGGCTACAAGTTATTGTTTTGCTTGTCTTGTCTGGTTTTTCCACGGAATGGTGCCTGCCTTGCGAATACCTCAGGACTGTTCTCTACAGAATTTTACACAAAATGTTAACTTAATTTATCTGAAATTTTATACGCGTTACAGGTTCCCCCTAATGGGAAGGCAATGGTGAAATATTTTAAAGTAACTTAGGTGTATTTTCGATCAGTAATTTCCCACAACTCTTGTATCGTACCTCATAATTGTTCAGGTTCCTGCTGGTGAGTTTCATTCCTCAGCGAACGGTTCTTTTGTGATCAAAGGGTGATCCTTGGTTCTAGTCAGCGGAGCGTTAACCTTTCGGTGGAAAAGGAAATCAAAAGGAGGTTATGCGTTAATGAAAACGTGATTAAGTGTATGTGGAACGTGCGACTGAGACGCAGCCAGGGTTGTTTACCTCTCGTCGTCGTCGCTGTAAATTGATACCGAAGCTTGAGCCGCCTCTGCTGCTGCTGCTGCTGCAGTACCACCTTACTTTAATTAAGATCTTACTTACATCACCTCTCTCCCTTCCCTCTCCATCCTCCGTTTTCCCCGACCGTTTGCAATCTGCTGGCTCTCCCCTCCCCCGCCACCAGTCTTACTAGACAAGCAAGCGAGACTGCTGTAATTGAGTAATGAGGTCTCCAGACAGTAGTGTCAAAGACGCCCATTTCATTATAGGGGGAGGGGGGGAGAGGGAGAGACTATCGCCGCCTCGCTATTCTACTAACTAATATTACGTTTCTTCTCGATATTAGTTCGACACCTCTCGCCTTACAGTGACACCTTTAGAGTTCACGAACCTCTGTAAAAGTCGCGAACGGGATTGACTCTCAATTCACTTCCAATTACTCCACGAACAGAAAAATATTTATACCCGAAGAAGTATCAAATGAGAGACGAAACGTAGTATATTTCAATATTTAATAAAATGATTTACAACGCTAAATTTCTGGAACATTAGCAAAAGATCATTTAACAACGGACCATACCACCGAAATCTCAACAGTTATCAAGATTCAACCTTTCCCAAGCATCTAACAAGAAAGGAGCAAATAGTAATTTCCAGGGTAAGGGCCAAACACACCAAGTTTTCTCATTGCTTTTTTTTTGAGAACCTCCACCACAATGTAGCTCCTGCTTGATGAACATAACCATGGACCACATGTAAAGATTTCTTTTTTATTATTCTACTATTAATTCGGTTTATAAATATTTGAGTTTATTTTACTACTAAAAAAGTTTACAGAATTACAAACAAATTTTAATTTAATATAGTGAGACCTTTCTCCCTGGGTAATATTTCGTGGGGAGATACAGGCAAATTTTTGGTGGCTTTTTGTTATAAAGATTCTGTGGTCAAAAGTTTATTTTGACTTATCTACAGTCCAGAATGTTATCCAATTTCTTCCTCTCGTTCGCCATCCGGAGATCACTTTCACGGACACACACAATAAATCGCTACCTTAAATTTAAATTTCTCTTCACTTAAATTTCCTCACTTATAAATACTCGTTTCGTCGTATAAACATCCCAAGTAGGTCCGCAGTAAACTTTGAAATTATCTTACAATTTCCTCCTTTCTCGGTCATTATCTCACAGCTACTGTCTCTCCCCCAACAACGTTCTCCTCAATTATTACTCACTAGAATTTTAATTCGCCCTTTCTACTGGAACAGCATACCGCGCCTTTCGAAATCTTAAATACATACTGCGTACTTTGGTGTCCGCTCTGTTACTGTCCACTCCTCAAAAAGGGTCGGCTGCCATAAATTATGCCAACCTCCGCCTTTTCACAGGCCGCAAGACATGGCAAATAACCACTCTGCACAGACTTAATACTACAATTTTATATTGAAAATTTGCCTCACTACACACATCACAATCAGAGGACAGATATTATCGGATTGTATGGACCTAAAGACATCACATATTCGGGAGAAGCAATTTAAAGAACCTTACAATTTTTAAAAGATATCAATATTCATGAAAAAAATATAATTTAACTTTTCACCCTACAAACTTATTCATCACGATTCTATGTTCTATTCATACGCCCTGATGTAATTTCTGTTTATATATGCTAATAGAATTTGTGTTGGTCTCTAATAACTTTATTGTTGACGCGACCTAAAAAAATTAAATTAAAAAGTAGAGAAATAAAAATCAGACAAAGTGCCTGTTTTAACTAATTTAATATAATAAATTGCAAAAAGTATTTCGGTACCGTAAAAGAATCGAAAATATACCAGACAGAGAGATAAAATAAGACACAAACCATGCATAGGATTGACACGAAAAATTTTCTTTTTATTATAGTATCCACCTGAGAATATTCCCTTTTAAGATATAAGGTTATTTTCTTCCCTCTTTACAAGACAAGCATCTTTGTACGTCAACCAACTGCTCTGCGATTATATGTTTGTTCTTTACGCGTTCCTAAACCATTCATCCTCTTGCCATGAATTTTTGGTGTGTTGTAGTGCTGAGCCCAAAGAAGGTTTCTGTCAATCTTTTGATGATCTAGATACCTTCCTTCCTCCAATCAAGGCCGAAAAGGTCCTACCCTACAGACATAGAGAATTTAAACGGGATGTCAGAGCCAGAATGACGACGTGTCAAGCCTGTCAAACAAGATGATTAAACTGCTGTTAAACGTAAAATAGTGCTTAAATTTAACAAATATATTATTTAAACAAACAAAAATTATTTCACACTAATCAGGACCGAAGAGGTGGTTCAAGTATCTTCTATTTATGAATATAATTGATTGTTTCTGTGTGATTTTAGTGTATATATGTGGCTGGATTAAGATGCCGAGTCCCACAGCGGTGGTTATGATGTCATAAAGTAGGGGACACGAAGAGGCAAATTTTCAAAACTGACGCTCTTGCAGAGGATTGAAAGAACCTTACAATTTTCAAAAGATATCAATATTTATGAAAAAATATAATTTAAATTTTCACCTTATGTAACTTATCACAAGTCTATATTCTGTTCATATTCCCTGAAGTAATTCCCGTTTATATATGCTTGTGAAAATTATGTTGGTCTCTAATGACTATTGTTGACGCGACCTAAAATAAATTAAATTAAAAAATAAATAAATAAAAATCTGACAAAGTATCCGTTTTAGTTAATTTAATATAATAAATTGCAATAAATATTTCGGTACCTTAAAAGAATCGAAAATATATCACGCGTTGACCAAGAGGTTATTGTCGAATTAAATACTGCAGTAGGCTGATGTAAATGAATTCCCTGGCCACACCGGTCACCCAGCTAGTAATTAATGAAAGAATTATCAACGATCGTAAGCTTTCCCTGGTGTCATTGTTGAAGTAAATATTCTCAGGTTTCCACCCAGGTCAAACTGCAATAATATCGCAACGTTTCGACTACGTATATAGCTTTTAGGGTATATATAATACAGAATTTGGATTCCTCGACACTTCGCTGGAAGATGACGACAGTCAGTACCTTACGTCCTCGAAACGTTCCGTTAATATTGCAGCTTGACCCGGGTGAAAACCGGAGAATGTTTTCTTCAATAGAAGAATGTACGTATACAGGAATAAATACTTTATGGAGGGTTTTATAATAGTTCAAAATTATAACGGTATTTAATAGAGGAATGCCTAAATATTGAGCTTTTCTGAGGCTTAGCCTTGGAGTGGAAAGTGGATGCCGCCAAAGGAGCTGAAACGCCAGAAGGATAATCTGAGTACAATAGCGACAGCAAGCGGCGTCGGCCGAAAAATATATTTTTCGCACCGGGGAAATGCCAAGGCAAGTTAATATTTTCCATGAGAAGTGCCATGTGATTGGTAAATTACGGTTCTGGAAGGGAGAATCCGAGGTGACGAAATGACAGACGGGAGCAGAATTTGGCATTCAGGTCCCAACAGTAAAGAGAAAGTTTTCGGCCTTAGCAGCTAACAAGTGCTTCTTTTGGTCAACGGCATGTGACTTATGACCCAGAAGACTTGGGTGTGACTCAGCCGTTGTGGATCGGAGTGGATGTCTCCTTCAGTATAGACACACACACACAGAAAGAGAGAGAGAGAGAGAGAGAGAGAGAGAGAGAGAGAGAGAGAGAGAGTTGACACACTTCCGCCAACGTTAATCCGAGATATTGTAAACTCCTGGGACGAGCGGGTTTATTTAACATTTTGCCAATATGTTAGTGATTTATTCTCCCAAGCAACGAATACTCTTTAGAAATAGAGCTCAGTAAGGGAGAAAATGTATATCAAATTAAAAATGTATGTGAAATGAATATGTAATATTTAGCAGTATAATCTTTCCATTATAATTATTAAAACCCACCCAAGTACAGCGTTATAAAATTTGCAATGTCGACGTAGATATTAGACAAGAAGTGAAGAGGGAGCGGTATAGTTTATTATACGCCTCAAATAATAAAACAGACACTGATTCTCTTCAACCGATGGAACGCCCTCTGTAACAATTTTAACCACCGGTTCCTCTTCCAGCTATGTTATGGCTGCATTAAACGTATGGTGGTGGTACTTAAATAAGACCTTGAACTTATTAACGGTATCGGAATATTGAATGAACGAGTTGTAATTTTCAAGGATATTTAAGTAAATCCAACTTTCCGTTCACGTCAGGTCCACGGAGTGACTGGACATGTTGTCAGGTCAAAGAATCTCTAACTACAACCTTGAAGACAAACACGTATAAGATATCTTTGACGTCAGAGCCAGAGAGAGTGAGGAGATTGTGACTTACAACCTGGACGGTGCGCATCCGTGAGGACGATATATTTAAGGGGAGAGGAGGAGAGGCAGAAACTCTCTGGATTTCTTTGACGTCAGAGCTAGAAAAAATGAGGAGATTGTGACTTACAACCTCGACGTTACACGGCCGTGAGAACGATGTATTTAAGGGGAGAGGAGGAGAATCAGAAAGTCTCTCGACGCGGAGACGGCGGAAAATGTCTTCTGGAAAAGTTATGACTCGGCCACCTCAAGGACATTCATCCATCCATCCACCCGTCGTCTCGTCTGTCCAGAGCGGCTCACCAAAGGTCACAGTGCCGAAAGAGAACCCGTCTCCTCCTCTCCTGAGAGAGAGGGTAATGATCCTCGTCATCAGATGTTTTGTCCATTAAACAGGTGGTTGGATGGAAAGAAGTAATGCAGACGTCTGTTCTGGAACGTGACACTATCTGATAGGCAAAGTTGTCACTGACCAAGAATCACATCTGGAGCTTCAAGACAGTCTTACTATGCCTATTTTATTTCTGTACTAAAGGGATAATACTTCTATGCCGTATTGAAATCCATACCAAAAGTCTCCCTTTTTTCTGGAAAAGTCTGTGACATCATAAGAACATGTAAACTTTATTAAAGGTGTACAAGTACGTGGGGACGTGATAATCTATCCAAGTCTTGTTGATGAAATGGTGATCATGGATCATGGCAGTAAGATGCAGGTGCACAAAGAAGGATTATCAAATTAAATTAAAAGTTGGAAAAAGTATGAAAATAAATAAAAATGAGGGGAAGGAAAAATATATTAAGTAAAGCAGTAGGTACATGGTTGACTGAAGGTTGGAAGAGCTCAACAGAGGTAAATAGTAGGATGTCAAAATCATACATCAATAAATAACAATTATTTTGTTACAGATACCTGGATATGGCATTGATAAAATGATTAGATAAGTTCCATGTTTGGAGTGTTATTAATGGATGTACAACACGGGCAATGGGAAAGAGATAGGACGGAGGCATAACGTATCGATGTGGAGAAAAGTGGAGAAGGTAAGACGTCTATTCATAAATGAACAATCAAGAGAATAATAACAATTTTTTGTAAGATTGCAAAAAGGTTGGGAACATGTTATGAATGTAGTTCGTACTTCTTCTTCAGAAGGATCAGTGGAAGACGTGTATAAGAAAGGAAGAAGAAGATACAACGAAAAATACAGGTATGATAGCACGAGACGGAAGCACAATTTGGAGGTGGTTTTGGCACCAAGGAACTTCCATTCGGCGGAACACCCAATGATGATGACGAAGAAAACACATATCGCCACGCTTCATACGAACACTTTTAGCAACGATTTTCTAATATTCACACTTATATTACACGCAAGTAAATTCCTCTTTTTCGCGAAAGCCTTCCTTGCCTGTGCTATGCTACTCTTTAAGTCTACTATACTTCTACCATCCCAAGTTATTACGCTTCCCAAGTAGCAGAATTCATTAACTTCCTTCAAAATATCGCTTCCCAATCTAACACCCTGTGTTTTTCCACTTTATCCCATACAACACTCCATTACCTTGGTTTTCTATCTGTTAATTCGCATAATGAGCTCTTTCTCCAGGACCCCGTTAATGCCATTTATTATGGTTTCCAAGTCTTCTACCGTCTTCTACAAAATCATCGGAAAAGCTTTAAGTTTTATTTCTTCTCATTGCAGCGTGATTCTTTTTCCATATTCCGTTTAATTTTCTTCATCGCCTGCTCTATATATAAGTTAAACAGCATGGGCGACAGACTGCGTCCTTGACTTACTCCTTTTTTGATTACGGCATTCATCTCTTGATCTTCTATTCTACTTTCTGCTGCCTGTCTTCTGTAGAGGTTATGTATAAGCCTCCTTTCTTCATATTTCATTCCAGTGCTCTTCCAAATCCTTAATAGTGTGGTCCAGTTCACATAATCAAATGCTTTTGCCAAATCTGAAAGACCCTCAACGTAGACATGTTTTTTCTTATCCTGTTATCTCAAATTAGTCTCAAAGTCAATATTGCTTCTGTTGTCCCTACTTTCTTCCTAAAAACAAACTGATCTTCTCCTAACTCTCATTATATTCGACGTACCATCATCCTATATACTATTTCCGTTAATATTTTGGGTGTATGGGATACTAAACTAATTCTCCTGTGCTGTTCACATCATTTCATTTCATTCTACGTATTATTATTTTTTGTAAAATCTCCGCTTACTACAGAGATTATACCCCCAATGAACAATCGGCTCACTCTCTCTCTCTTTCTGACTCTCTGCCGCGAGTCTCTTCTTATTCTTCACTGGCAGACACCCCAAAATTTTACACAAAATTAATAGGAGTTATTACGAAGGGATGCAAGGGAATAAACAGTGTCCTAGAATGAAGAATAACGCAGTCGTCTTTGGACTATGAACTTCTGGAGGTATAAGTAACTTCTAAAATAAATTGTAGGCATAGTCGATACTGTCAAACATAACATTTGGATGAAACCAATCAGGCCACATTTCTAATGAGGTACAATCAGCTACTACTGGACGGTTAATGAAGTGACACAATAATACATATTCAGTAAAAGCATAAGAAATGCTTTGATGATTAATTCTGTGCCCCAGGACGTGTCTACCCTAATGAAGGTTTCCGGGTAACAATAAGGTTTCTTGTAAATCCGTTGACCCGCTGCACACACTATGTCAGGCTTTATCCAATTTGTGCACGCGGTCGCTGTGGTAAAACGCCTCTCAATCTAATTCAAGTAGTAGGACTTTAATTTCCAGGAAAATCAACCCCCGGCTCTTCCTGGCACCACACAACGCATTCACCGCGACGCCTAGAAAAGCTAAGTAAGGCCTCGGTCAAAGGCCGACCTCAAAATAAAAGTAAATATCGATCAAAGGGAACTAACTACGGACAAGTTGAGCCGCGCGCCGCCAGGGAGACGCAGACCACAAAGGAAATTAGTCACGACATTATTGACATAATAATAATTAATTTCTAAGGAATGCAATTAATTTAATCTTAAGTTTATGATTTTCCACATAATTAATTAAATACAATAAAATTCTATTAATCAATATTATAGAAAAAATAACAGTTGGATGTATGTGTATTTGTTTGTATGTATGTTTGTATATAATACGGTAAATGATTATGGGGTTTTCTTTAAATTATTTAATTGAATTACTTGCGATTTAGGATATAATAGAATAATTTTATTTATATAATACAGTTACTTAATGGGTTCCTGCGCGCTATTACAAATTCAAGGGGACAATTTTTAATCATCAGGGTTAATTGCTGCTTGGGGTAACCACGTTCAGTAGAGATTTCGTTCACTTGACGAAACTCTTTTGCCTCCATTCGAGTCTGCTTGCAGGTTACTTGCGACCTGAACTTCCTTCCCCCATCAGGTTCATTTTACCCCTGCCGGTGGTAAGTGAGATGGACCTGGTACTGCCGGAGAACACAGTTTTTTCTCCTGCTTCCTTCTTCCCAATAACTTCCCGCTAAAGAGCAACAATTCACACCACACTTTCAACTTTTGTTACATTCACTCTCCTGCTTCCTCCGTACGAAACATTTATATTCAACTAAAGAACACTGATATTTACAACAAGTATTTCAAATACTGAAAATTTAATAATAAATAAATTATCTAAAAAACGTTTTGTAGTTGTGGATGTAAGGTGTTGGAAGCTGGAAGTGAGGAGGCCACGTGGTACTAGAACAGATTTTATTACAGAACCGCGGTCATGTGAACATGTGCTAGAGTCTTTGCCTGCCCTCGCTGCAGGAGAGGATGCTGCATTTCCAGTGATGTCACTGCGTCTGTGTTGGGCAGCATCTCTGGCCCCACAGTATCTAATAGCAAAATTCTACTTCTGTGTATTTTAAGTCTATAATGAGGACAAAATGGGTAGTTAAATAATAATTTAATAAATTTAACCATAGGTTTGGGTTCTGATGTTGTATAAATAAAATATTTATTAGCTAATATGGATAAAAAGCTAACCCGTGATAATCTTTAATAATCCTTCGTCTTATTTTGTGTTATTTCATCCAGTTTTTATAACCTTGATGATAAAATATTACGTTTATAGTGTAAATGAATGGAAGGATTTTATTTAATTATATTAGTTTAAGTTTAGGATTTAATATATACATTTAATAAAAGAAAATTACAATAATTTTAAATGGGGTACTGCGCGAAGATTAAAAGTAAATAATTAAAGGGGACGATTTTAAAGTTCTCAGGGTTAAATTATTAGTTGGGTAACCACGTGCAGTATTTTTCGTTCACAGAATGAACCTTTTTTGTTCGCCTGTGCGTATTAGTGAGGATTAACGGGCGACTTGACTTCCTTCTCTCATTGTTCCGGATGATCCTTGAGCTGCTGGTAAATTGAGGAAAACTCGAGCATGTTCCTCCTTCTTCCTTTGTTCTTTTCCTCGGATAATAACACTTCAATCATTCGCTGCTATCTGGAAGTCTCACATCATGCTGCTGCTTCCTCCAATGATCAATCCACGCATCATACTCTCCTCTACCTGTCAATCCTTACTCTTATTATACTCATTTTATGCTCTTCACCTTCGCAGGTCACCTCCGTATATTCCCCCTCCAACAGATAAATTATTTCACGTGAGGATTGTCTGCCAATCGGCGTGAGTTCTCCGTCAAACGCGGGAGTTTTTTGTTAATATAGGTATATGTCCCTAGGAAATCCCGAAAGGTGAACGCTCTCTCAGCCAAAAACAAGCCTACCGTTATAAGCACGCAGACGGCCGCTTTCTCGGCGCCGGGAAAAGACATTTTACCTGGCCAGTGACATGTTCTCACAGAAATTTTTACATAATTTAAAATTCCATAAAAGAGGAATGAAAATTGGACAGGGTTGTGCTGCGCTACAATAGATGTATATTGTAATAACTTGTCCGTGTGTAGTGGTTGCGCCGAATACTTAACCAGGGACTTAGAACTAGCGTTAAATAATTCTCTGGATTTATTCATACCACGAGTGACCTTTGTCTGTGGATTAGAAATGGGCGATCCGATCGAGATCTGATTCAAAGGACTAGCTCCTTCTGCGGAGTGAGTGATCATTGAATCCTAAAAAAATCGGCAGATCTTTTGATTCACTAGTTCCTGTTTGAATCGCTCATTCACGAATCAGATCACCGACACAGCGATCCCAGTATTTGAATCACTCACTCAGGAATCAAATCGCGGAAATCAGAAGCTTTTCTTTCTTGATACGTTAACATGAGGTAAAATTAATTTAAGTGGCATATGTACAAAATATTGTAACCGAACGTTAATATTAAATTCTCTTATCTGATTGTGCAAATAAAATGCCTATTCTGGCTAAATCTTATCCTACACTTTTCACTTTAGCCTCTAAAGATCGCTTCACACTATATTATGGTTTTAGTAACGTTATTAATTATTAGATCAATTTCTTATAATATCGAAGTGGAATTTTGATCCAGTCCTTAATTCATCTTAATATTAATACAAAGGACGTGTGTACAAGATTAGTATAAAAAAACAAAAATTCAGCTGAATACACCAAATAGAAATTTATAAATTGCGAAACTATAGGACTGATGACGCTGTCAATGACGGTGCTGTATATACCTTTTAAAACACTTTCTCATTACATAACTTTTTAATAAGTGAATAATTTTTATTCAGTGGCATAAAAATTACATTATAAGCATATGTATATGAATATTGCCAGTAATTTTATTCCTCTTAAAATGAAAAATACAAATCCATGTGTGGCCATCCAATATCCTCAATTATTAAAAGAAATTTCCAATAGGCACTTATTTAATTTAATAACAATTTCTTTCTTTATTAATAAATAACGAAAAGTGTATGTAATTTTTGTCAAAAAATTATTAACTCATATATTTACTAGAAAATGATGTGTACATTCATGGAAAAATGTTAAATGGAGTGCGCTGAATAATTCGAATATGTAAATATATATAAGGATTATATTTGATGATTCACCGATCACTAAAAAGAACGGTTTTGTCCAACTCTACTGCGGATACATAGTCGTATTTCATAGATATAGATTACGTCATCGTGACGTAGTCCACGACTAAGGATCACTGACGCCCTACAAATTTCAACTTAAAAATTGTCTTCAAACTGAGAGGGGGATAAGATAAAGTTTTACAGAAATTTGACGCCAACAGTGAGGCATAATAATTAATTTAACCATTACAAAACGGACGCTGAGCGTGGGACTGTGGGTTTTATATGGGCGCAAAACTTGCGATGGTAGTAGTTGCAGAAAGAAAAATAATGTGGTGCTATAGGAGAATGCTGTAAATTATGTGGGTGGATAGAATCACTAAAGAGGAAGTTATAATCAGAATAGGGAAGAGAGAAGAATTTGAAGGACTTTGACCAAGGGAAGGGACAGATTAATAGACCACGCTTTGAGACATGAGTGTCTCGTACAATTAGCACTAGAGGGAAGTTTGTGGGGTAAGAACAGAAAAGTCAGACCGAGGATAGAATACGTTAAGGGGATTAGGGTGGATTGGGATGTGCTAGTTATGAGGAAAGTCTTCCGCAAGATAGATCAGTCTTAGGACTGAATACCGCAACATGACACAATATATTGAGGAAAATAAATTTTATTTACATCACAATACGCTAATGTAAGAATCAAAAGTTTTTTGCCACTGTTTTACTACCTAATCATCTCCATTCAAAATATTTCTATCTTAATGTCTCTTTTTAATGCATCATGCCCTTTTTAATATTTTCAAGTAAATTCCAGCGAATAATAATATTTCTCAGATAGGGCGGTCGCCAGCGATGATATCTCTCTGCCGCCAAAGATGATAATCTCTTCCTACTAGTGCTATGCTTTTTTTCTTTGTAGTCGCACTAAATACAAATAGTTTCTGTGCCGCCGCGTAGTTTCCTCTCTGCGGTCATCTAGAGGTGAATAACCAACAACTATCGTCAAACTGTTTTCACTTGTACCATCAACTGTGTGGAATATTTTTTCAATTGACATTAAATTTTAAACTGAAAAAAAATAAAAATTATATATTATTGTAACATAATTTCCAGCGCTTATATCAAATCATTATATTTTTATGTTTATATTGTTTATATTGACACTATAGAAAATAAAATAATTGTCCATATGAGAAACTGCGTCTTCACTTCCATTGCTCGTGTCACCAACTCTCATCACTCCCTCAATGATAAGCCAAGGAACTGTCCCCGTAATCTAATTTGAACCTCCAACGAATATTAATAAGTCCCAGGACGACCATTCCATAAATCCTCGTTTCAGCGTCGTTTCGTTCACAGTGGGGTAAATATTGAATCCAAAGATAAACCAACAAGACGAGAAAAGCAGATCACGCAAAGGAGAAAGTCACAACCTAAATGTGTGACAACATGATAATATAATTCCTTTCCGTCGCAAAGCTTCAGAGTAAGACGAATTGAAAAAGAGGTCACTGTATTTATTGGCATACACAAACAACAGGGAGTCCCGAAAGTAGATACATAATGCTTTTTATCGAACGAAATAGACAGAAAATAATATTTTTGATTTCACTGAACATACCAAAATTAAATTTGGTGCATTTTTAGAAGGATTTTAAAGATAAACTTAAATAGAATTGAGTTATTTACTCGTTTATTCAAATTACCTTGAAGTTAATTACATATTCTCAATTCTATTTTGACACACAAGATCAAACTCACTCTTTACATTTAATCAGTCTTTTTAAAACTCTAACATGAAACTATTTTTAAATACATTTGTACTTTTGGTGTCCTTAACAGCTACTGGTAACTCATTGTATAATACTAAACCTTCATTAAAAAAAAGAATTTTTTGTACTTTAACAAAATTAAAGTAGCCCGTGTAAAAAGTTTTAATTTTACTGAAAAATTAGTTTTGGAAGTAGAACCACCTTTTATACGACTGATAATTATCTGATATGAAGTAAATATAAAATAACAACTTTGATTATTTATTAGAATAATATACATTTATAGCTTAATGTAAAATAGTAAAAAATAGAATAAGGAAATAAACGTTTCGTCTCAACAAAACTTAAATTAATATGGAAGAAAATTATATGAAACTTATAAACAAAAAACTTCTTAAATGAATGGCAATATAGTTATGTTAATATAATGCGCGATTTTAATCATAGTTTACTAAAAAACAAAATATTCTCAGAATAACATACATAAAAACATTTTCTTAAATTTTTATCCGCTTATAATATTTTTTCATTGCTTACTAATAATTGCTAATTATAATAATATCTAAATCAATTAATATCAGGTATTCAAATAGTTAAATGAAATAAATTAACGACCAGTTTTTACAGGTACTATTTTATTTAAATTTTATTAAATGACGTATCGTCACCACATTTCGGACTTATTCAGACTTAACAATATTTGGCAATTTTTCATCAAACTTTAACACATGAAAAAGTCCCAAAATGGGGTCACGAAAGCGTCAGTAAAAGTTGACGTTAATTTATTACATTCAGTGAATTCATCTCTATTTAAATACGAATTCTCATACAAGACGTTTTGATTTTACATTATTCATGTTAAGTCCCAAATGACGTAACCAATTTTATTCTGAATTTATTTATCTTCTCTTTCAAAACAGACTCTGCGACTTAGAATATTATACTTCCGCTAAGCGTCTTCATTATTTTTTGTTGCTGTTGTTTCCGTCGTCGTGTGTTTTTTAAATTTATTTTATTCATATAAAACGTTTTATCATAAAGGCTATCAGCTTGTACAATAAATGATACAGTGTATACAAGATTAAAATAATGAATACAAAATTAAAATCGTGTACATAATTAATATGAAGGTAGGTTAATGCATTTAATTAACCCACTTTAGTATATGGGTTAGGCCGTTCTGTGTATCTGTACAAGTGCTAAATTTTCCCAGTTTTGGGGCTAATATTTTCTTTCGGAAAGAGAGAAAATGAATTTCCGTTCATATATTCGTATAAGACCTAAGACATTGTCACAGCGGATACATATGACGCATTCTACATGACACGTAAGCTAGAAGAATTTTTCCGAAAGTGGGGAATAGACATAAATTTTGGTGAGACAGAATGTCTTGTTCTTGCCTCTGAAGGGGAAAAAATTGGATATAAATGAAAGAAATGTATGAATTAATAAAATTGGAATCAGTTGTCAGTAAAATACCAAATTCAAAAAGTAATAATAAACAGTAGAATAAATCAAGGGCGGAATACGATCGACAAAAACAATGATATTTGGTGGGAATTCAACGTGAGACGAAAAGAAAAGAATATATTCATCCATCATAGGTTTCACTTTGAATAACTCAGAAACTAAATAATATAAGAAATACAAACCCTATGGTTTGCCGATGAAAAAGATTTGGAAATTGTAAGAGTTCAACATTAATCCTCATACTGAACATATTGAATTATATTTACTCCCTCAGCCAAAAAGATTATTTAATTGCCAATTTTGTAAGTTTTGAACATTGTTTTTTAAATATAATTTTAAAATTGTAACATAGAACTCATATTTAATTTCTTGTAATATTATGTTTTTAGTACACCTGAGGAAGTCTCTAAAAGGAGGCGAAACGTCATTTTTTAATGAATAGTGATAAATTTATATGCTTACAAATATTTTTTTCTATCCTTTCAACTTTTTATTTTCATACAAAACACATGGTCTAATGCTGATAATGGCTAATACTTAGGATAAATAACAGTACCTGAGAACAGGTAACACAAGAATAAAAATTGAGCTAAATAAGAGAAACAAAATGAATTCTCATTTGGAATGATTTTTCACCAGTCTTTGCAATTGGCAACAAATTTATTCAACAGTAATTTTTTAAAAAGTTTACTTATTATTTTATCACCGTAAGAGTTATCCCTAAGTTAGTATTGCAGGATATAATCGGACAAAAGTCAAAATTGAAAAAATAATCATGAGCCCAGAATCACTGAAATATGTCATATACATGCTTACACGTATAAAAATATATTTTCTATTGATTATCAACGTCCTTTATGAGTTCCTGAAGTTTATATTGCACGATATGAATGAGCTACCAGAATCTCTCCCGCCATATTGGGCGCAATTAAACATGGCCGCTTTCCTTGTATTTTCCATCTCTGACGACACAACGCTGATACATTCTCATGTTTACTAAACTGAAATTCCTCCCACGTTTGTGCTAGGGATTTCTCAGCCCGCCAGTGTTTCTCTCCGGTTATTTTAGAGCATGTGTGCCAACTTTTGTTGTGAATGGCCACGTTTTAATTTTTTTATAAATAATATACACGCATACAACGAAGATACTTCCATGTTATATAAATTTGATAAAATAGCTCAACACAATAAATCAATATTATGAAATAAATACCGTCCATAACCGTCGAAGGAAGCAAAGTTATCCGTTCAAAATGTACCTGATGAAGTCGTTAAATATGGACGAAACATCGTAGACGTATTAAATAATTATTTTAAAACGTTTTGCCCTTAAACATTCGGTACCTTTTCAGTTCTTTAATGAAAATATAACAATGATTTTGTATTGCTTCTGCATCTTTCGATGGTGGAAATTGTTTCATTTCTAACTTTTGACTATTCTTTGTATTTTATTTATAATAATAAGTCTTTAATTCAATTAAATATAAAATAGTTTTTTGACAAATTGGCTGTATTATTTATTCATGTGTTGTGGTATTCAGTCCTAAGACTGGTCTTATGCTACTCACCATGCTAACCTCTATATCGCAATCCTTTCCATTTTCTCATAACTTCTACATTCTCTCTAATCTGCTTACGTATTCTATCGTTGGCCTCCCTCTTCTGTTCTTAGCCCACACACTTCCCTCTAATGCCTCATGTCTCAAAACGTGGCCTATTAATATATCCCTTCTTTTGGTCAATGTCCTCCATATTGTTCGCTTTTCCCGTATTCTGTTTAGACCTTCCTCGTTACTTACTCTTTCCACCCATCTGATTTTCAGCATTCGCCTATTGCACCACATTTCAAAGACTTCTATTCTTTTCCTTTCCCCAACTCCTATCATCCACGTTTCGCACCCATATAAAGTCACGCTCCATGCCAACATTTTTAGCAACGTTTTCTTAATATTCACGCTTATGTTACCCTATGAAAATTACTCTTTTTCGCGTAAGCCTTCATTGCCTGTGCTACCCTACTCTTCATATCTACTATACTTCTACCATCCCTAGTTATTATGCTGCCCATTAGGTGAATTCCCCTTCAAAATATCCTTTCCCAATATAACAGCCTTTGTTTACCATACGATAGTCCATCACCTTGGTTTTACCTCCATTAATCTTCATATTGAACTCTTCCTCTAGGACCCCGTTCATTCCATTTATTATGGTTTCTAAGTCTTCTTCTGACTCGCCTAATACTACAATATCGTCGGTAAAGCGTAAGGTTTTTATTTCTTCTCCTTGCAGTATGATTCCTTCTCCATATTACGTTTTAACTTTCTTCTATATATAAGTTAAACAGTATGGGCGACAGACTGCACCCTTGTCTTACTCTTTTCTTGATTACGGCTTTCTTTTCTTGGCCTTCTATTATAATTACTGCTGCCTGTCTTCTGTAGAGGTTACCTATAAGCCTCCTTTCTCTATATTTTATTCCAGTGATCTTCAAAATCCTTAATAGTGTTCCAGTTCACATTATGAAACGCTTTTTCTAAATCTACAAGTGACACAAACGTAGTCCGGTTTTTTCTTATCCCAATTTCTAAAATTAGTCAATTAGTCAAATTAGTCAAGTTAATATTGCTTCTCTTGTCACTACATTCTTCCTAGAACCAAATTGATCTTCTCCTAACTCACATTCTATTTGTCGTTGATTTCTCCTATTTACGGGATACTAAACTAATTGTCCTTGTTTATTTATTAAAAAAATAAACCTTACATTACCTTTCGCCATTATTTTCGTCCTCTTGATGAGCTCGATTGATCTTCCAACCTCTCGCGTCATAGCAAAGTTGTTCAGTAAAAGATTATTTTTCACTTTTCGTAATGGAATAATAATATTAATTAGCACCATGTGATGTTAATGGCTGTTCAACCCTTCTTAAAATGCGCTCACTGGAATAATTGTGCACGTAGCAGCAGCAGAGTCGTTATTCCTACTCAATTAAGGCAAGTCAATAAACTGTTCTGCATAGTTATGTTGACGTCATTCCTCCTTTCCACCTCTTATGTTATTATTATTTTTTTGTTGCAAGTGTCTGCTGTGACCCGTAACGGTATTTGATTCCCCACTGGGTGGGAGAGGGCGAGGATTTAAGACTGTTGCGAGGCTGCTGCTAAATTTTATGTGGGATATTATTAAGGACCTCCTCAAGGCTAAAATTTAGCGCCTCTCGAGGTTCTTTTCGCTCTTTCTTTCTTCCCTCCCTTCTCTTTTTTTTATTTTCCTCCGTGACCTTTATAACACCGAGAGCGATCAACGTCTTCTATTAATTAACTTTATCCTCTTACACTACAGCGAAAAAAAAGGAGCGTGTACTTGCGTCTGCAAGTTATGATTCTGCAAATCACTTCCCCTCCTCCCCCCTTCTTCTGCTTTTCGCGTCACCGAAACAAAGTTGCGAAACAAGATTTCAAGGAGCAAAGGAGATCGGATTTATGAATTTTCTTTTCTTCCATTTTTAGTCTTCAAGTGAGCAAATATTCTCGTTAAAGACGTCTCCATGACGTAATTACTGACGGCAAGAGGAGTTCATTTCCTTAACATCACCAAACACTATTATTAAAAAATTGTTTCTTGAAAATATATAAATTTTTCAAAATTATTTCAGAAAAAAGGAAAACTACTTGGAGTCAAGTAGTCAGTCGTACTAAATAAATACGATAAAATAGCCACATGTCGAAACACCTTCACCTATTTTGGGAGGTGTATGTACTGAGGTCGAAGACCTTGAGTATAAGGCAAGTGTTGTCCGCTGATCCCATTGGATCAGTCGGCCAACTGCCACCTAAAACTGGTGAAGACACGGAGAAGGGAATGCTGCGACCCCACAGCAAACTCGTCTCCCGTCAATCGAAACGGCATGAGAATAATACCCGATGCCCGACCTACCTGATACAGCTTTCCTAGGGTTTACCCTGCATAGGTGAGATGGGTAGGATCCAACCCTTGGGTACCTTCCGCATCTTCATTTTTCAATTCCGTTCCTATGTAATTAAAAGGGAGTTGCCTGTTTTAGGATCACCTCATATAGCCTGTTTACCCCCTCCCCCTCCTATAAAAAAAACAGAATAAGTGAAGAGAGAACAATATGGATTACTTTGACCAAGACAAGGGATAGATTAATAGGCCACGTTTTGAGTCATGAGGGTCTTGAAACATTAGCATTAGAGGGAGGTGAATAAATGCATGGTGACGTCGTAAACTTTCGCCAAACCTTACAACAGAAAAATTTTAAGTGCTTACACAACATCCAATGGCCGAAAATAATAAGTCAATTTTTTCTGATGAAAAAATTTAGTTAATTCCTTTTAAAAATTATATACAACTGAACTCTTTCTAAACGTAGGGATGAAACGTTTTATTTTAATGTTTCAATTTAAATCTGTAGAAAATTTCCGACATTTGGCCAGTATAATGTAACTTAATTAAATAATTTATTTATATTAATGAATTTTGGAGCAGAAGAATGCTGGAAATCAGATGCGTGGATTGAGTAACCAATCAGGAATTTGTAAGCAGAGAGAACAATATGGAGGGACTTCGACCAAGAGAAGGGTTTTGTATAATTAGCATTAGAGGGAAGTGTTTGGGATCAGAACAGAAGAGGGAGGCCAAGGATGGATTACTCTGAGCAGATTAGGAAGGATATTAGATGTGGTAGTTATGTGTAAATGAAAAGGCTTGCACAGAATAGGTTAGCATGGAGGGTTGTATCAGACTAAATGACTAGTAGACTTCTGGAAACAGTGAGAAAAACAGCAAACGGAGACCATAGAAAAAATTATATAAATGGTAAATGGAAATTTCTGGAACGAATTAAAGAAACCCAAAATTCAGGAAAATTTCTCTGGTGAACGGTTGGAAACAAAGAAAAAAACATCAATTGGAGATAATACGAAAAATTATGTAAATTGTAAAGGGAAACAGTGAGAAAGGCAGTAAATGGGAACCATAGCAAAAAATGATAAAAAAAATAGTAAAGGGAAACTTCTGGAACGTATTGAAAATCATCGAAATGAGAATAATGTCACTGGTAAACTGCTGGAAACATCGAGAAAAACAATCGTAGAAAGAGCGGTTTAAAAAAGGCACAAAAATGAGGAAAATGTCACTGATAAAACCTCTGGTAATAACGAGAAAACAATAAATGGCGTCTGCTTGAGAAAGACGGATAATTTCACTTGGGAAGCATCAGAAAATATTGAGAAAATAATTAGAAAAGTGAATTTTGAAAACTTCTGGTAATAACGAGGAAGCAGTAAAAAGAGTAATTGCGAAATAAAGTGGAAATTATAATGAGCAAATGAGGACCGTTGAAGAAATTAGGTAAACGGCAATGCGAACTTAAGTAGATAATGAGAGAAACTGCAGAAGGTGATAGTTTCGAACATAAGAAAATGGCAAAAGTGAACTTCTGGAGAAAGTTAGAAAATAGCATAAGGATAAAATTGAAAAATAAGAGCGACAGTATAATAATAAGTGGGGAACTTCTATGGACAATATTAAATAGGAAATGTGAACCGTTCATGAATTTTTTTTAGTTCAGTCCGAACATTAATAACAGCATTGAAGAAGACAGAAGAAGGTCAGTTTGTGAATGTGGTTAATGGCAAAGTAGACCCAACTCATAAATCAATGTAATTTTTATCGTGTTAAATGTGCATTTGTTAGCTGAAGCAGGGTTTCCCTTGCCGCCTTCCGCGCACCTTACCACCTCGTGTGCGTGTGTGTGTGTGTTGTGTGGAACACGCCCAGCGACCAGGACCGGGTTACTGCGGCCACGATTACGTAACCGCGTTCGGAATGCTCGCTTTCTCGCAGGCGATTCTCGAAAACCTGTTCCACTCGATCATAAAAGCCAGGGCCTGGCTCTTGTTTAACTATTAAACTCCTTTCGCACTGACAACACTACAACGAAAAAAAAATAGAGAGAGAGAGAGAGAGAGAGAGATGGAGAGAAGGCTTTTGGCGCGGCTGAAACCTGCTGCAGACTTGCCTGTTTCTGCGAATATATTACACTCCTTAATTCCTCCTGTTTGTTTCTCCTGCTTTCCCCTCCGTCCTGCTGTCTTATTCGTTCCTTCCCGCAGCTCTATTCTTTTCAGACAGCAATATCATTATGAAAATATTTGCGATGATAATCCACAGGTACGTAAACCAACCGTGGAGTAATCCGCGGCCACTTAGTCCTGTCAGAAGTCGCGGAATATTCCGCACTCGACCGAAAATGGCGTCAGAGCTGCAATAGTGAAAACGAATCACTTTAATTATCTGAAGTTCCATTGAATCATTTGTCTAAGAAGTAGTAAATTTATATGTGATAGAAACTATGAGGTCACACAACAGGCCTGGAATTTACCACACGGCACACATCTCAGCTTATTTGATTTAATTTAATTTGTCATTTCATTGTACCTGAGCCACTAAAATGCGTTCTTACACCCAGAAGGAAAATACCAGGTTCCCGGAAACCACCCTTGCCTTACAGAACAAAGCAGCATTTTCACCAACCAACCAGGAACTATTTAATAGATTTGGCTGGTGGTACTTGATACTGAGGCCGGTTTCCACCAATTAGGGGAGCTGTAAGAAAGAGAGGGTGGGGATTACAGCTATGCAGGAATTTTGTACAACGTGAGAAATACACTTTTTTGATGGAGAATTGGTGAAGGAGGTTCGTTGAAGAACGGAGAGAGAAGCAGATGACAACGTGGCTGAATGAACCGGGCGTTGCTTCAAGGCTTATGGCAGGAATTCTATTCTGATAAGGCATCGGAATTATTTTTTCTTAAGAGTGTCAAGAAGATAAGTTGAACATTTTCTTTATCAAAATTCTTTGTTTCTAGTTCCCACACCAAAACGCAGTAAACCGGTGAAAAGCGTATCATGTTGAGCAGCCGGCATTATTTTCGTTACATTAAACCATCTCGTTGGTATATAATTTTTTGTTCTTTATTTTCAGTGAATTCAATGAATAAATGTTAAAAATTTTAATTAGGAGTAACAAGTGGCGTGCCACAACCAAACAGGCCCTTTGTTATAAGAGCAATTACTAAAATAAAAAAAGACCTAGCAACGCGCATTGCGGACAACACAAAATAAATTTTGAACAATAATTTAGAAATTAGAAGGCGTTACAAGCAACCATTGTGGATCTCGTCAATATTTGCCACAGACTGAAGTAATTTATATAAACAAAACAGAGAAGAACCCGAAAGATGTGACTAACAAAGGCGATTTAACAAAGAATCAGAGATACAATTTATATGCTCTGACGTGTACTGTTTTATTTTAACAGAAAATTTATGGGATTTAATATGAAGAAGCAGTTTAGAAGTTAACCTTTTCTTGAATTGCATTTCTTTATCTAAAGTAACAGTATTATGAAAATTGTACGAGTGTTTTTATAAGCCAAAACTGACAATTAAGTACATAAAATTTAAAAAATACAGCCCGTTAGTCAGCGAAAATTTCTACTTAATATAATTACGACGCTCCGTCAATGTTTGAGGACTTCATGAGGTAACCAGACCAATTTTTTTTAGTCAATATCAATTTTGAATACGTAATATTTAGGTAAAATGTAAAGTATACTATTGATATTGAATAAATAACAGTCTTACATTTATAAATGTATAAAACTATTACACATATAATAATTTCGCGTAGTGCTAACTTATACATTGTATTTTAACGAAATATTATGTGTTCAAAATTTATATTGATTTTTTAATTACTTTTTGTTTATTTACCTCATGCAACCCACAAATATGGAGGAAACGTCGTAATTATATTAATTAAAAATAATTTAACTCATTGGAAATATATTTATTAATCGAGTGATTACGTTTCAGACAACGTTTCGTGATAGGAGAACGTTTAGTAGAATTGAAAATTTATATTTGATTTGTGTTCCTTAATTCTAGTTGACAGGGATCGTTTAGTCTGACCAATGTAACAACATAATATTAATCTCTCGTTAAATTTTTTCAATTGCATTGTCTGTTATATAGGCCCATACTAGTTGGAGAATCCGGGTGGCGTAGCAATTACATTTATTCTGTCTGGAAATCTTCATAAAATCGCCGGTTATTCTCTCAGTCACGTCACATCGTCTGAATTTTTAATTTTTTAGGGGAAGCAGGCGCACCTGATTATGCCAGGAATGCCTCGTACTCGCTCTCTGGGATTTTTTATCAAAGTTCTCACATGCCGAGACACCTTCACCTATTTTAGGAGGTATATGTACTGGGGTCGAAGACCTTGGGCATATGGCAAGAGTTGTCCGCTGATCCAATTGGATCAGTCGGCCAACTGCCTCCTGAAATCGTGGAGATACGGAGAAGGGAATGCTGCGACCCCACAGAAAACTCGTCTACCGTCATTCGGAAGGGCGTGAGAATAGTACCCAATGCCCGACCTACCTGATGCAGGTTTTCTGGAGTTTTCCCTGCATCTCTTTAGGTGAAACACAGAATAGTATCCGTAAACCATAGCCCGGTGGCCCTACTTAACCCTTGGCTACCTTGATCTACCTTCCGCATCCCCCCATTTCAGTCTTAGGAGACAGTTGTCTGACTGATCCAATGACATCAGCGGACAACTCTTACCCAAGGTCTGCGACCGCAGTAAAGGAGATAAGGGTGCCTCCGCATGTGAGAACCTTGAAATAAACAGACAGAGGACGAGGTAACCCCAAAGATAATCTTGGGAGACATACCTGGTCGTGAAAACTCTCCTAGGTAACCTAAATAATGGTTTTCTCCATTTTCCCATTAAAGCCCCTTATATGCCCGCATCCTCGCAGTACAGCTACTGCTTTGGAATTGGAAAGTTGTTTGGCGACAAGAAATAAATTTTTACAATAAATTACTGCTAGTTTTCTTCAATTACCTATATCGACTTACGTTAGGAATTTTAAGATCAAACAAAAATTGAAAAGGCGAGGGAGAAAATGTGGTCAGGTAGAGAAACGGTTCAGATGTAAGAAACAGATCAAAGACAAAAATACAGGGAAAACCATGGGAAATCAATAGCCTCCTATTTTGTAAATAATAAAAATGTTGAACAAAAAGTTCTCGGGATTTCACCCGGGTTATGACAATCATAAGACACGACGTTTCGAAGGCTATCTCCGCCGTCGTCTTCAGGTTCGAAACGTCGTATCTTATGATTGACATAACCCGGGTGAAATCCCGAGAACTTCTTGTTCAGTCTATCCACCGGGAAAGCCTACATTCTCTAATAAAACCTTTTTGAAGTTAAAACAGAGAAAAGTTAGTCTTTCCATTTACTGTACTAAACGCTAACGACTATGAGCACAAACTAAATGTCCCAGTTAAATCAACCGGAGGGTTTAGAATCATATTTAATTATTCTTACAAAAGGAAAATATAACCGAACATTATGCAACACTTGTTTTTTATCTCTCTTTTATAAGGTGTTTTCTTCTAGTGAGGTACTCACGTTCCATATCCTTCAACATCTCGTAAGCCTTCCGCCTTACAGACATCGATCCATCATATAAATGGCCCATGTCACTCACGAGTTTTCCTCTGGATCAATTGGTCCGTACAAAAACACTTCCTTCAGCCATAATTCAAACCCATCTCGCATTTTGGTTCATTTCGTAATTAATTACAGATTGTTTTTCGCAATTTTTAATTACGTAATGAATATATATATAACTTAAATTTATTACAATAAATTAAAAAAATTAAAAATTGACAACTATCAATAATATATGGATAAGCTTATTGTTGATTGTGATAAATTGTATATAAATCAAATTAAAAAAGGAAAACAAATTTGTTTTATATTGTCACAATTTTCAACAAACTCCATTATAAATATAAAAATTATGCAATGTTTAAAAATTTTGTATTTGTTTTATAGATAACTATGGCAATGCCGAAAGCTCCTGCTAAATAAATTCTAAATAAAATTTAAGTAATAGTTTCAGTTATTCATATGACTGATTAGCGTAAGGAAAAATTATTATCATACTAAATAAAAATCTGTATTTAACGAAATTTAATAAATTCCTTGAAGAGATTAAAATTAACTTCAACTAAATATAAAAGTCAAGTTAATCTGCCCGCAATTAAATAAATAAAAGAAGCCATGGAAATCACATATCAATTTTTTTTATGAATCTAAATATATTTGGCACGTTATACCTGTACAAATTATCAACACCTAATTCATGAGCTCTGTAGGAGTTAACTTTTTATATACACAAATTTCTGTATTTAATACTGTTTTATTTGTTTGTTGTTGTTTTTCTTGTGGGGTTCTAAGACTGGTCTGATGCAACCTTCTTTGCTAACTTATATTGCTCAAGACCTTTCATTTCAGCATAACTACCACAGTCCACATCCTACCTAATCTGCTTAGCGGATTCCATCTTAGGCCTACCTATTCTGTTCTCACCCCACACACTTCCCTCCAATGCTAATTTTACAAGACCCTCATGTCTCAAAACGTGGCCTAATAATCTTTCCCTTCTCTTTGTTAGCGTCCTCCATATTGTTCGCTCTTCCCCTCTTCTGCTTAGAACTTCCTCGTTAGTGATTCTGTACGCCCATCTGATTTTCAGCATTCTCCTATAGCATCACACTTCAAAAGCTTCTATACTTTTCCTTCCTGCAACTCCTACCGTCCACATTTCGCACCCACATTACGCCACACTCCATACTAACATTTTCAGCAATGATTTCCTAATATTCACACTTTTATTACCCGTAATTAAATCCCTCTTTTTCTCGGAAACATTCCTTGTCTGTGCTATCCCACTCTTTATATCTACTGCACTTCATCGCTAGTTATTATGCTGCCCAAGTAGGAGAGTTTCTTGACTTCCTTCAAAATATCCCTTCCTAACGTCTTTGGTAATCCATTGTTTTCCATATAACAATCCATCACCTTGGTTTTCCGTCTATTAATCCACGTTCATGCTATTTTTTGCCTTATTGATGCATTTTTCACTTTCTATCATTTCAGTACCTTACTTCTGTAGTAGATAATTTTAATAGCAAATTTCACCATAGTACACCTTTAAATTGAAAGTCTGAAGGACCAGAATTTGTAGCGCCTGATACAGTAAAAAAAATAACACTTATAATCTTCCCACTGATAATTAATTAAATAAATTTAAAGTGAATATTCTAGAAAAAATTTTAAACCAATTATTTAGTACAGGGTTTGCAATGAAATTAATAGAAAGGAAGTAAATAATACGTTCTGAATCTAATTTGGAACCTCATCCGTAGAACACAATAATAGTTGATGAAAGATGAGATATTATAAATTTGATGAAAATTTCTTAAATTATGTTCTATTTTTGTATTAATTTTTATGCAGGAAGATTTTCAATTAGTAGGTTCCATAAAATTTTAAATGGCAGAAACGAGTTTTTAATCATATTTAAGTTGCATCGTTTGTATTCTGTAACGATTATAACCGCAACTTAATAAGGTTTCAATATTGCCCTGTGTAATCAGTCAAGTCTGCGTCAAGTAACATTTACTGCTAACGAGTGACGTCACAGCCGCGTCACAACATGGCCGCCCTAGGCTACTTAAGGGATATAGAATTATGATGTCGCGACCAACCACCGCATCGCAAGCCAGACTAAATTAATTTGGCACGTCAGGGATGAATCGGATCGTGACGTCTTACATATCCGCCTTATTTTAGCTAGACGTGACACAGTGTAAGTGAAAATTGATTCTTCTGGAGGACGCGTCAAACTGTTTAAAGAGCTCATAAATGTGGTATTAGATAGATGCTAACAGCACAGAACAATTAATTTAGTATCCCATGTATGCAAAATTTTAACGAAAATAATATGTAGGAGAATGTAACGTCAAATAGAATGCAAGATAGGACAATATCAGTTTGGTATTAGAAAGAATGTAGGGACAAGAGAAGCAATACTGAAATTGCGATTAATTTAAAAAGATAGGATACGAAAAAACCGGCCTACGTTCATGGCATTTGTAGATTTAAAAAAGCGTTTCATAATGTGAACTGGAACACACTATTAAGGATTTTGAACTGCACTGGAATAAAATATCGGGAAAAGAGACTAATACATAACCTCTACAGAAGACAGGCAGCAGTAATTGGAATAGAAGACCAAGGGAAGAAAGCCGTAATCGAGAAAGGAGTAAAACAAAGATGCTGTCTGTCGCCTATGCTGTTTAACTTATACATAGAACAGGCGATGAAGAAAAGTAAAAGGAATATGTAAAACGAATCATTCTGCAGGAAGAAGAAATAAAAACCTTTCGCTTTGCCGATGATATTTTAGTATTAGGGGAGTCAGAAAAGACTTGGAAACCATAATAAATGGCATGAAGGGAGTCCTGAAGAAAGAGTTCAATATGAGGATTAATAAAAGGAATACCAAGGTAATGGTGTACAGTAAACGAAACAGTGGAATAACAAAGGGTATTAGATTGGGAAGGGATATTTTGACGGAAGTTAAGGAATTCTGCTACTTGGGAAGCGTAATAACTAGTGATGGTAGAAGTATAGTAGACATAAAGACTAGGATAGCACAGGCAAGGAAGGCTTTCGAGAAAAATTTAATTTATTTGCGGGTAATATAAGTGTGAATATTAGGAAATCGTTGCTAAAAATGTACGTATGGAGCGTGGCGTTATATGGGTACGAAACGTGGACGATAGAAGTTCGGGAAAGGAAAAGAATAGAAGCCTTTGAAATGTGGTGCTATAGGCGAATGCTGAAAATCAGATGGGTGGATATAATCACAAACGAGGAAGTTTTAAACAGAATAGGGTAAAAGCGAACAATATGGAGTACGTTGACTAAGAGAAGGGATAGATTAATAAGCCACGTTGTAAGACATGAGGGTCTTGTAAAATTAACAATAGAGGGAAGTGTGTGGGGTAAGAACAGAATAGGGAGACAAAGATTGGAATACGCTAAGCAGATTATGGAGGATGTGGGTTGTGTTCGTTATAAGGACTGAATACCACAACAACAACAAATGTCGTATAAAAGTAAATGAGCCGTAGTGACAACCGTAAAAATTGTCTTTCTCGGTGGAAGAGGTGATCAGTGGTGTGGAATAATTGCAATCACTGGGATAGTTTACGGAGAACAGTTCTAAGAGCAGTAATGTACTGTTACTGGCAAATAAAGTTGTGGTTTAAGTAATACGTTTCCCTAATTTTTCAAACTCCTCTATAAATATTTAAAATTTTACAAATAAGCCTCTCTTTATTCTAAAAAAAACCGAGGGATGTGAAGGCATCGCCGAGATAACTCGTGAAGACAGAATCTCAGTTGGACAGTGACTTCCATCACAGCCATTGTCCGTCATTATTCCTTACTAGTTTTGTAATTACCGCAGAGTCAGAGATAATAACCACTGATTCATTCATTCATTGGGAGTTCTCCTTATCCTCGACCCGTAGCGCGGGTCAGGCACTCAGTGGTGAAGGTAGCCAGGTTCAAGGAGAAAGAAACAGTCTGAGGATAGGCCAAGGACGTGCTTATTTTTCAATCATCTTTCACTCTCTTTATGTATCGAGGAGAATGGAGGGTCGGGGAATTCTCTGAAAGGAGGGAGAGAGAGAGAGAAGGGAATGTGGGATGAATTGACGAGTCAACAACGCTATAAAATAATTAGAAAGGGAACGGCTTTACTGCTGCGCCGTTGCAAGAAACGACCTCGTGTTGGGATAGAATGGAAGTTCGTGAACGGAATTTAATCGAAAACTGTTCGATTGAATCTGTGGTGAAAAAGGATCCATACAGAGACGTGGCCCTAGTACGAAACGTGAAAAAACACCTGCTGATACTTTCAATATTTTGATGTATCAATTTTTTTTCCTGACAGCTGTAACCCACCTTATTGGGAGGGCAGAATGTTGGTGGTAAAACATTATGTGATGGAAATTTTAAACTCACGTGACGGGTCAGAGAGTCAAAAATTGTTATAGGTTGACTCGGACCAAATCAAGTGCTCACCGAATTAATGGTTTATGTCCGGGTTTCCCCAACTGTGTTCCGTGGGCCGTGAATAGATGTTCCGCAAAAAATTTGGAGTGATTCTGTCAATACTGTGGATTATAATATCCTGTTACAGTACTGCTTAATAATATCATAAGACGAAAACTCTGTTTGTATCTAGCGGACGAAAGTGGAATCATTTCTCAAAGCTTTCTTCGTTTCCAGCGAGTTTCGGAACCGATTCAACAACGTTGGGAAACAAAGAAACCCGATTCCTTGAAGGAAACACGGGTAACAATGAACAAGTGTTGAGGTATTCAGTAAACTAGAATTCTGAGATACAGTATTAAACAGATAATTTTTTATTTAAAATAAATCAAAACGACATATTAAAGTTAAGTGACACTGGGACTAAAATTTTGGCCAAAATCTGCAAATAAATTAATTTTCTAATTTTTTTCATCTTAATATGCCTGTAAGTCTTACGGGTCATAAAGCAAAAGTTTTAATTCAAGCCCGTTATTTTTAAAGGCTCAGGATGAATTTAAATGGATTTGATTCTAAATAAATAAATTATTACTTTTTTTTTCAGAAAAATGTTTTTCTCAGCTTCATGATTTCTGCTACCAAAAACCTTCTACACGTCACAAATATTAAGATATTGTCTTTATTCTTCTTGTACATAATCTACATTAAAATTTAGGTATCAGTTATATAACTTTTCAAGTAGTCTAAGTGAAAAAAATGATGAAAAGTGCCAATTTTTAAGTAACCGTATAAAGCTCACAGTAAAATATTATTTTCTCTCCACAGTTTTATTCAATCACATCAAAAATACGAAACTCAAAGATAATAGTCGGATTGATGATGCCGATGAACGAACTATGCAAGGACAACGAAAAGGAAAATGCAAACGAAAAAATGATGATATGTATGTTGAGGATGATCTACGAAAGATGGGTGTTAGAAGATGGAGGAAGCGAGCAGAGGATCGGCAAGATTGGGCTACGATCCTCAGATCCTACATGGACTGTAGCGCCGAGTGTTAGTTATCAAAAATTCTGACATTGGATAACATAAGAATACAAAAACGATTAAATTTTTTCAAGAATGAAACGCAAGGAACATTTTCAAAACTGCCAAATTTTGAAAATAATTTTTAAAATATTTCAACAAAAAAAAAACAAGTTTACAGAAACAAATTTTCCTACATTGCTACACACGAGTCTTGGAGACAGATCAAATTTCAGCTCAGTAGCTTTTCATTTACAAGAATTTCCAATTTGAGTCCCCGTGTCCCTTGAAGTCAGAATATTATTTTTGAATATTTTATTTAACTCGACAATGAGCAGTTTTGGCCAGCAAATAAACCAACATTATACACCTTTTTGTTTGTGGAATGTAATTCAACGGCGCAGTCCCTCAGCACCATTTAGAGCAGCGGTTCTTAACCGGCGAATTTAGTGACCCGCGAAAGATAAGTAATTTTTTTGCTAAAAAAAAGCAGATGGTCTCAAAAGTATGAATTTACGTATTTCGAAAGCTTTCGATTTATTGTCAAAATGATCCATATTTAAGGTGTTAAATTTCGCTGTTATTAGAACACATTAATTATGTCTTGTTAGGTAAACCCACAAATCAGCAAAACAAAGCAAGTGGACGAATGAGGATATGAAATTGTTTTTCGAAAAAATACTGGTGACAAAAAAATTTCCACAAATTTAAAAAATGTTCTGAATGAAGCAGTGGAAGTGATAAACTATGTAAAATCAAAACCACTTCATTCAAGATTTTAAAAAAAGTTTTGCGGTGAAATGGAAACTGAACACAATGCAGTATTAAGACTTTTTGGTCTTTTTGAAGGCAAAAAATAATTAAGGACAATATTTTGTTTTGTTTTACCAAATCCTTCGTTGTTGATACCTGGCAGATATTTTTACAAAGTGCAATTAATTTATCATCTCAAGGAACAAGAATTACAATTTTTAATACAAGAGATAAAAAATTGCATCTTTTTTTAAAAAATAACAATTTTGGATTTCATCAGTTTAATCTAATGATTTTCATTGTTTTCCTATCTTACGTGAATGTTTAAATGAATAAAAATTTTTAAGTAGATGATGAAATTTCAACTTTTTTTAGAAAATCTACATATCTTGAAATCAACTCTTTTTGCAATATTTTCCAAAAATTATCCAAAAAAATTATAAAATGTTGTGAATGAAGTCGCAGAAAGTGATAAAGTATATGAAAGCAAAATAGTAAAGACGATTCCTGGGTTCAGAATCCATTTTCCGTGACAGCTGAACCAGTCACTTTAATACAAGAGACTATGAAAATCTAATTGATTTAATCAGTTACTCTCATTTGAAACAAATATACAAATATTTCTAGGCGAGATTGTCAAAAGAGTTCCCCAATATTTCAAAACGAGCTATTACCGTTTTACTTCAGTTTTCTTATGTTATTTATCCGAAGCAAGATTTTCTTATTGTGCTGCAATTAAGTCAAAGTGCAAAAACTGGCCCGACGCCACATCTGATTTTAGAATTCAACTTTCAAATATTTTGCCTCAGATCAACAAGATATGAAATTCAAGGACCCAAAATCATCAGTCATTAAGTGCTATATTTATATCTATATTATATTACACATTTATATTTAAAAATAATTACAAAATAATAATTTTTTAACGTTTACAAGTAGGAATTATCGAGCCTTAAAAATAAGACAAGGGTTCCGTTAAAATATCTAATTTTCGGAAGCGTTCCATTGCAGAAAAAGTTTGGCTAACGCTGATTTATGTATATGTAAAATGTTGGTGATTTTCTACCGTAGGGGATTTTGTGCTTTAATAGTTGCTTGCCTTGCTTCAGTGAGGTTCATATCTATGATTGTAAATATTACGATTGGCGTCGCGCAGGGCACAGTTTGTGGTGACAGGCTGATTAATTATTAATGAAGAAATTGAAGTTATATATATATATATAAATGAACAATTTTATAAAATTAAAATTTAATCAATTTGAATTATAAATGAAGGAAAACATTAATTTATACACATCGTTTACACTTTTGGGCCGGCTGTTTACTAACCTTACCGGAGAGCGAGACACTATCTATAATGGGCATAGGTGGGTTTAAACAAAGCTTGGCATCAAAAATTTAAAATTACTCAAACAAGCCAAGGGCGGGAAACATAATTCGTGTACATGTCAGCAGGATCTGGTGATGATACTGCATCTCTTCCTCAGGTTTGATCTCGTTGCCCTATCGGCGTCGAAGTTCGTACATTCAGCTATTGAAGCTAAATATTCTCCGCTAATACTGATATTTGAATGACCTGCCCTGTAATGGCATTTCTTATGAAATTGTTGTCCTACTCTTGCGTCCAATACTCATAATAATGTTGAAAGAAATGTCCTTTTTCTTTTGGTTAGCAGACTACATGAGGGTGATCCTGAAGCAGGCAACTTCCCTTTAATAGCATAGGAAGGGACTTGAAAAGGGGGGATGTGGAAGGTGGTGACAGGTAACCAAGGGTTGACTAGGGCGCCCAGGCTGTAGTGTAAGGATCCTACCCGGTGTTTCACCTAAAGTGATGCAGGGAAACTCGCGCTAGTGGGTACTACTCCTGCACCCTTCTGATGAAGGGAGACTGGATTGTTGTGGGAACGCAACAAACCCGCCTCCGAGCCTCGATTAGTATTGAGAGGCAGTTAGCCGACTGGTCCAATGGGATCAGAGAACAACTCTCACCGTATGCCGAAGGTCTTTGACCCCGTACATACACCTCAAGGTCGTCTCAGCCTGCAGGAGTCCTAAATTAGTTACCTTTGCCATGGACCAAGGGGAAGGGAAAAGAGGAAAACCAGGAAGGGAGGAAGTCAGCTCCGACGGACTCTCACTCAATTCCTCTAGGAGTTTCAGAAGAAATGTCCTCTAATTCTACTGTCCTATACCTTATACCCCGCCCTTTTCTGTCTGGCTTGGTTTGTTTTCGATTTCCACGAGGCTTTACCTGGTTCGTCCCTTATTCTTCCGGTGATGACCTGGTCTTTATTGTCACAACGGGATGTTTGCGTTCGCTACCTCAGTCGTTTGCCCCAAGGACTGACTTGCCATTATTGAAGTGGTACAGATTTGTGTTTCTCTTTCCTGGGTATCGATATAGTCAATTCGACATTAATTTAATTTTAAGTAAACGCGATCGTTACTTGCTTGCCGTTGGCCTGACAATCAACCTAGTCCGCTTCATAATAATTACCTGCACACGCACACACATATATATTGTAGCAGATCCGTCGTTCCTCCGTATTCGAGGATTTCTAAATTCCTTTAGGGCGCCAGGTATTTTTCATAAAAACACCAAAAATAGATTTTAATAGTTTTAATTCCAATCAGAGCATGAGAAAAAATTATATCTGTAGGGCGTGGCCATTCTCTCGTCGTCCTGCCGACACAACCTGCTTCTCCCATCACTCCCTGACGACTCCCAGACTACATTGTTGGCCCGGGTTGCGTCAATGCCTCAAAAATTGCAACTCGCAAGCTGGCCTGCATTGTTAAGTGTAACTTTTCATGTTACAATATATATATACAAAATTAATAAAATATTGGGAAATTGTTTTCTTCAATATAAATACGTGTGTGGGGAGCAAACAAGTTTATTAGCAGAAACCTCCAATGTCGATCCACTTCTTGTCCTCGGCGGCCTCGATCGCCGAGCAAGAGTTTTCCCATCCGTATGTGACCTGTGGCAGAGGTCATATCCCACCCACTCTGGCCCATGTTGTTGTGCCTTGTCCTTCCTGGAATTGACTTGTTCGCCAAGCTTCATGATAATCCGCAGCTGCTATCCCCGCTGAAGTTGTTGGACCACTTCTGGATTTTCCGGGTCCGACACGTCTTTTCCTTGGTCCCTCAGCGCAGATGTTTTTTTTTTCAGTCACAGCTGTGATATTAATTCATGGCGAATTCGGCGACGCTGAACGAAATGAACTGGCGTAGTTGATTGTACCTGTTACGTTGGTTTAATCTGGTGCGAACAAAGCGGCCGGTCTCACCATTATACCCCATTTCACATTTTCATGGACCATATCACACCGTAGGATCATGAGGAGAATCGTGAGGAACTAGTCCTTCACTGATCGGATTTATTCACTTAGTTTATTTCCGCTTTAAATACTAGTTAATTATAAACAGAAAACAACTCCCGGTATCAACACATGTAAAATATCTCGAAATCCACCTGGACTCTAATTTAACCTGCAAATTTTATAATTGTTCGGACTGTACCTCGAAAAATAAAGGTGAAAAATTTCGGTCAAAATTAGTCAGAATTGAAATTATTCCGTTTTATTGTTTGGAACCTCCTCAGGTGTGAAAACAATAAAAAAATAATCCAAACGTTGTATAATATCAGGTTGCACAAAGATTTATTTACAAATTTGTACTGAAGCACGAAATATCTACGAGGTTTGTTGTTGAACGACAATGGACCAAAACGTCGTGATATAATTTAATAAACAAATAATTTTAATTCTGACTAACTTTTTCCGAAATTTTTCACATTCATTAACCTGCAATGTTCATATACAAAAAAAATGGATTTGCGTATTCGAGAACAAGTATACTAGCTACGTCGGTAGGAGGTCAAAACTCTCATTAGAGAACAACATCGCTGTAAATAAAGCCATTATTAAGACTAACAGGTTCAACATTGACATAATACAAAAGGCACAGTGAAATATCCTCAGACCCATGGTTGATGCTCCATGGTATGTGAGCAATCAAACTCTACACCACGACACCTTTTATTGAAGATGTTATACAAGAGACAGCCAATAAACACCAAAAGAAACTGGAAATCAATTCCAACCCACTTATACAACTACTGCTGCATTAGAGAAACCACAGAAGACTAAAACGATGCTGACCAATTAACCTCCAAGTGGGGGTAACAGGGGTCTGATCACTGGAGAAGACATCAACATGACACTACGAAGACATCAAAATTAGCTTGTTGTTGTTTTGTTATTCAGTCCTAAGACTAGTCTGATGTAAACCTCCATGCTAACCTATTTTCCGCAAGCCTTTCCATTTCTTCATAACTAACACAACTCAAATACTTCCTAAACTGACTAGCGTATTCCATCCTTGGCCTCCCTCTTCTGTCCTTAGCCTCACACACTTCCCTCTAATGTTAATTTTACAAGACTCTCGTGACTTTAAACATGGTCTATTAAACTATCCCTTCTCTTAGTCAACGTCCTCAATTTTGTTCGCTTTTCCCCTATTCTGTTTAGAACTTCCTCGTTTGTGATTCTATCCACCCATTATATTTTCAGCATTCGCCTATAGTATCACATTTTCCATAACTCCTATCGTCCAGGTTGCGCACGCATATAACGCCACGCTCCATACGAACATTTTTAGCAACTATTTCCTAATATTCACACTTATATTACCTGTAAATAAATCCCTATTTTTTGTGAAAGACTTCCTTGCCTGTGCTATCCTACTCTTTATGTCTACTATACTCCTAACATCCCTACTTATTACACTTCCCAAGTAGCAGTTTTCCTTAACTTCCTCCAAAATATCCGTTCCCAATCTAACACCCTTTGTTATTCAACTGTTTCCCATACTACACTCCATTACCTTGGTTTTCCCTCTATTAATCATTATATTGAACTCTATCTTCAGGACTTCGTTCATTCCATTTATTATGGTTTCCAAATCTTCTTCTGACTCCCATAATACTGCAATATCGCTAGAAAAGCGTAAGGTTTTTATTTCTTGTCCTTGCAGTATGATTCCTTTTCCATATTCCGTTTTAAGTTTATTCATCGCCCGTTCTATATATAAATTAAACAGTATGAGCTTCTAGCACCTGTTATTCTCATTTCTAATGTTAATTAATGAATTTAATAAAATCTGAGACACTCTCACAGAGCCACAAACGGATCAGTGAAGGACAGCAGTTAACAATTCATTTCGTCCTCTTGGAGTTATTAGTTTTAAGAAAATAAAGAAACCATTACTAGTGTTTCCTTGATTCTAAAACTTCACAGTAACCTGTTTTCTCTTTTCCCCTTTCCCAGTTGCAGAATTCCGCTGCTCCTCGTCAGCGATTCATGCCCATACTATTTGGTCCGCGCCACAATTTTCTCCCAGAGTTAAAACCATAACAACAGTATACTTCGGTGAAATGAAAAGTAAAAATAGAAACCTCGCGTCGCTGATGCGTTTTTTAACGCAATGCCTTCAACGACGTTTATTCCTCTTCAGTTTATTTCCCTCTTCCTCTTCCTCCATCCCGCTACACGAAGAAATAACTACTGATGTAGGGAAGTGGGGAGAGTGAGGCTGCTCTTCAACACAGCCGGGAAAGCAACGCAATCTCGCCAAGAAAAGGTTTTATTTTCACTAAAAAGAAGTAAGCCTTATTCAATAGTTGCATTTCCAGTCCCAAGGATTCAATTACAACGATGATGCAATACTAAGCCTCTGAAATGAAGATGTCTGGTCATATTTTACAGTTATTTATTTTTAGACGTATAAATTATTCCTTCAGAATGATTATAATAATTACATAGTGGAACAGCTTCAGGATTATTTGTATCCAGTAAAGTTGTAAAATAATTTGATATTGATCTTCTCAGCATAGACATGAAACGTGTTTAGTAAAATACGGACTAAAGGACTGCGTCACTTTAAGACTAATACTTTCCCAGGTTTATAATTACTTATCAGTTGTTGTTGTGGTATTCAGTCCTAAGACAGGTCTGATGAAACCCTATTTCAGAACCTTAAATCTGCTTAGCGTATTCCATCATTAGCCTCCCTATAATGTTCTTACCCCACACACTTCCCTCCAATGCTAATTTTACAAGACCCTCGTGTCTTAAAACGTGGCCTATTAATCCATCCCTTCTCTTAGTCAACGTCCTCCATATTGTCCGCTTTTCCCCTATTCTGTTTACAACTTCCTCGATACTTACACTATTCACTTATCTGATTTTCAGCATTCGCTGTTGCACCACATTTCAAAAGCTTCTATTCTTTTCCTTTCCCCAACTCCTATCTTCCACGTTTCGCACCCATGTAACGCCACGTTACATACGAAAATTTTTGGCAACGATTTCCTAATATTCACACTTATATTACCCCTAAGTAAATCCCTCTTTTTCGCGAAAGCCTTCCTTGCCTCTGCTATCCTACTCTTTATGTCTACTCTACTTCTACCATTCCTAATTATTACGCTTCCCAAGCAGCAGAATTCCTTAACTTCCGTCAAAATATCCCTTCCAAATCTCACACCCTTTGTTTTCCCACTGTTTCCCATACTACACTCCATTACCTTGTTTTTGTCTCTATTAATCCTCACATGGAACTCTTTCTCCAGGATTACGTTCATGTTATTTCTTATGGTTTCCATGTCTTGTTCTGACTCCCCTAATACTACAATATCGTCGGCGAAGCGTAAGGTTTTTATTTCTTATCTGTTAGTTGCAGGAATGAAGAAAGGATTATGACAAGGATGCAGTCTGTGGCCCATGCTCTTTAACATATATTTAGAACTATTTATTTTTAACTTTAGTTATTTAAATTAAGATTAATTGCATGTATGTCAGTAGTTTATAAAAATAAATATTGAAGAATTTTAAAATTAAAACGGCTTGACCATCAATCGTGGTCCTTGTTTAGTATTTGACGATATAAAATCAAATATCATACAATTAAAGAACAGCCAAAACAGATAAAATTAACAAAGACAATCATATTGTTTGGAACAAAATCATTCAATTAATTTTATTAAATTTAGATAGGAAAATAAATTCCAAAAGGACGTTAGTTTCTTAAATGTTGTATACTAAAAGCATTAAATTTACCGTTATTACAAACCATAATACTTCCGAACTAAATAAATTATATGATGCTTTTATTAAATTGTCTTTGTTACATTTTATCTTTTAGCTATTCTTTGTTTGAACGATCGTTGCTTTTTTACCTTCATTTTGTTACACATATTGACGAGGACAACAACAAACGTAGAATTTAAATTTTTAATTAATCAATTTAATTTAATAAATTAATTACAAGTCATATTAGTTTTAATTTTTGAAAGCAAATGTAAATTTACTACCAAATACAGACAAAGCGGTTGTTTAATTTAGCCGACGTTTCGTCAGCACATTTGGGACTTCCTCGGGCATTGTTAAATTTTCAAACTATTATGAAAGTAAAAAAAACCAAATGTATAGAAACCTAAATTTGACTTTCCATAGGGAAAGCTTCAAGCATTCTTTTATTATTTTTATATAATATTACACGAGGAAGTCCTTAAATATGGAGACGAAACGTAGGTGCAACTAAATAAATATTTTGTCTGTATTTGGTAGTAAAGTTATTCGATTTAATTTTTTTCGTAATTTGTTCCGTTTGTCTTTGAATCTTGTATTCTTCAGCTCTTTGTAATTTTTCTGGACGACATCTTTCTCCATGTCCGTCTGGTCCTACGGGGTTTGCCAACATAAAAATGATGTAAGTCCAAAATCCTTAGAATAAAAACAAGGACTATAATCATCCATGTACTGTACAAATTACTTAGAATTAAGCTAATAAATTCAGAAGAACTAATCACGTCTAAAATGGTCTCCCAGTGTAGCAATCCTTTGAAAATTGAGTTAACCGCACCATCAGGTCGTTTGAAGACTCAACGACGTTGGATCAGTGACCTGCATTAAAGAAAAGTTCCTATCATAAATGGAGCTTCCCGCATAACGCCATTTACCAGACCTGTCATAGAGAAATTATTTTGTTTTATGATTCTCCTAAATAAATAAAAGAAAACTGTAAACGTTTCAATAACGATTCGTTGTCTTCATAATATCGGAAACATTTACGTGATTTAGAATTTTCCCCGTTCATCGTCATTATCCTATCTCAAATAACATTCTGGGATCTTTCCATTAACCAGCGACTATCGGGAGAAAGAAGACCGGGGGAAAAAAAGAACATTCTAAAAGTCGAGGTAATTCTTATAATGATGTCACTTCCTTCCATCAAGGTCGGGATTTTGCGACCGACTTCCTGTCATTTAACCTCCCACCACCACCAGGCGGTCAAGTAAACTAAACAGCAGGATTTTCCCTGTAGAAACGGAAAAGTGTTCTCTCCCCCTCCTTCCCCCTCCCTTCTCCCTCTTTTCTCTCTCTCTCTCACACACACACACACACGAGGTGTTCTTAACTATTCTCAATCACCCGGCGAATCAAATAAGGATTTCAGAAACTTAGTGTGATATCTATTTTTAATCACTAAATTTCGCCCTATTTATTGACCTTTTATGTACGTAAAATTATAAATTCATAACCAACGTAAATTTCATAACTGTTCTGACAGTACCTCGAATAATGTAGATTGATTCCACACCTGACGGGGATCCAAACAAAGAAACGAAACTACGTGTTATAATTTAATAAATAGATCATATTTAATTCTGAGCAATTTTGGGTCGTAATTTTTCGCCTACATTATCAATATAAATAAAAACAGGTACTAACTGAACTGCATAATGGTGAGACAGAGGAATAGGAATCAGGAACTGCACTACAAAACCTACTCAGACCATAATCTGTTCATTATCAAATGCAGTCTTAAAATGAAGACACTCAGGAAAGGAATTCAAACAAAGATACGGGAATCAGAAAAACTGAAATAAAAGAAGGTGCTTCAGATTTTCAAAGAAGAATAGATTAATGTAGAAGGGAGAAAGAAACATAATAGAAGACAAACAGACACACTTGAAGGAATAAATGGCTAGAGCAGCGGAAGAAAAAGTAGAAAGAATAGCTAAAACCAATAGGAAAGTATGAATAACACAAAAAATGATTGATGGAAGGCGTAAATATAAAAACGCAATAGATGAAAATGGTACAGGCGCGAGAAGAATGAGATAGATATGAAGTGCAAATGAAACACAGGGGCCTTAGCTCTAACAGAAATCCAAAGCGATTGAAGATATCATGATGAAAGAGAAAATAGACGCTGCTTATAGGAAAATAAAAGAAGCATTCAGAGAGGAAAGCTATTAGGAAGAACATTAGAAAAGCGGATGGGAAGCCAGTTCTAGAAAAATAAGAAAAGGTAGAAAGATGAAAGTAATATCTAAAAAAAATGTATCATGGTGGAAATCTAGATCAGTCAGTATTAGAAGAAGATGAGGAGTTGTATGATGAAGAGCTGAGGGAAAATATTTTAAGGTCGCAGTTCGACAGGGCGCTGGCAGAACTGAGCAACGGTAAAGCGCCAGGAATTGATAACATTCCAGTGGAGTTGATAAGATCATCCGGCGAGGAAGAAATATTATGACGTTTGGACCAGCAGATTGTAGTAAAAAAATAATTAATAATACCCATACCGAGGAGACTGGGGCTGATACATACGAACAGCACAGGACAATTAGTTTAGTATCTCAGGCATGTAAAATATTAACGAAAATAGTATGTAGGAGGATAGAAGGCGAGTTAGGAGAAGATCAGTTTGGTTTTAGGAGTAATGTAGGGACAAGAGAAGCAATATTGACTCTGGGTCTAATTATAGAAGACAGGATAAGAAGAAACAGGCCTACGTTCATGGCATTTGTAGATTTAGAAAAAGCCCAAACAAGGATGTCGTTGATCTTTTGAAGATTAGGTTCATTCCTTCCACTTATAGATACCAAGAATGGCCCTAGTCTATAGACATATAGGCATTGCCAATGGACAGATTAACACCAAGTAATCTATTAAACGAGATAAGAAAATTACAGTTTAGCGTGAAATAATGCTAAACTTTAACAAACATATTAATTCAGGCACCAACACTTTTATTTAATTAATAAAATAATGAAAATTATTTAGAATTACGACTCTGGAGCCCGAGACGGATTCCTCTGTAACTAAAAGTCGAATCGCTTATCCGACAATCGGGAAAAAAAATTTGAAAAGTATAATTACTTAAATATTATGTTATTCTAGTCTTAGAAAGTGGAAATACTTTAAATGAAGCTCGGTATAGCTTAAAGTCAATTTTAGGAGACAGACAAGAATGTAATAATGCCGATCGCTATATAATCATATATAATGAAACTTGACAGACAACGTCACGGTCGGGCTAATCAGACTGAAGACATGGCTGAAGTGTGTTCCATTTATAAATATAATTGACTACGTATTTTTCTTTACGTATGTGCTTATTGAAGGTATTGGAAGATTTCTTGATTCAGATATGGATATGACGTCATAAAGTAAGGGACGTGAAAAGGTAAATTTAAAAAAGATGTGACGCTATTGCACATGGTTGAATCGCGTGTTGAAAAAATATTAATAACAATAGCGGGCTACTATAAATCTATTCCCAAAAAATTTAAAATAAGGACAACGAAACCATTTTTTATCTCTGTTAAATGCCCTTTTTCCAGAACCAGTTCGGTTAGAAAACAGGCGCTTTCCGTGGTTATAATTATGTATCTCCTAATTGCAAGGTTCCCTGAATCTGCGCAAATAACCTGTATCACCCCCCTCACCAATTAAGGTGGAATGTTTATCCTTTCTCTTCCTTTTCTTTGCGTTTTCTTATTCGTGGAGACCGCCCGCGGTTTCTTTTCGATACTGACCGAAGAAGGGAACAGGGGAAGGGAAAAGGGAAGGGGGTGACCTCTGAACTACATAAGCACCTTTATCGTCCTTCCCCTCTCAACGGAAAGGTCAAGACGGCACCTGTTATCCATAAACTTGACTTGAAATCTTTGTTTTCCCCCTTCCACAAGGTTATCCACGCACAGGACGAACCTTGCGATTCACTTAATAAACAGAGGCCTAATTGTTATACAAACATTGTTATTGTTGTGGTAATGAAGACTTAAGACACCCAATGTTAACCTATCTTGGGCGAGACTTTTCATTTCCGCATAACTACCACATCCCACATCGTCCATATTCGTATTCCATCGTTGTCCTCCCTCACCTGTTCATACCCAACACATTTCCCTCTAATGCTAATTGTACAAGACCCTCGTGTCTTAAAACGTGGACTATTAATTTATCTTTCTCTTAGTCAAAGTCCTCCATATTGTTCGCTTTTCCCCTATTCTGTTCAGAACTTTGTCGTTAGTGATTCTATTCACCCATCTGATTTTCAGCATTCGCCTATAGCACCACATGACAAAGGCTCATATTCTTTTCCTTTCCCCAACTTCTATCGTCCACGTTTCGCACCAACATATCGCCACACTCCATACAATCATTTTCAGCAATGATTTCATAATATTACCCGTTAGTCAATTCCTGTTTTTCGCGAAAGCCTGAGCTATCCTACTCTTTATGTCTACTATACTTCTACCATCCATAGTTATTATGCTGCCCAAATAGCAGAATTCCTTAACTTCTTTCAAAATATCCCTTCTTAATCTATCGCCATTTTGTTATTCCACTGTTTCCTGTACTGCACTCCATCACCTTGATTTTCCCTCTATTAATCCTCATGTTGTACTCTTCCTCCAGGACCACGTTCATGCAATTTATCACGGTTTCCATGTCTTTTTCTGATTCATCTAATACTACAATATCACCCCCAAACCGCAGGGTTTTTATTTCTTCTCCTAACAGTATAATTCCTTTTCCATATTCCGTATTCCATTAAACTTTCTTCAACGCTTGTTCTATATATAAGTTAAGGACCATGGCTGAGTAGCGACTGCATCCCTGTCTTACTCCTTTCTTGATTTCTGCTTCATTCAATTCTAATTACTGCCTTCTGTAGAGGTAATGTACAAACCTTCTTTATCTATATAATATCCTGTCCTCTTCAAAATCCTTAAAAAATATTATGTTCCCTAGTTTTCCACAATGGGCGGAATAATTGGGCTGAAAAATATACAATAAGCAGTAGTTGTTACATAGAAGGAAGATAACGGCCATTAAGAGCTCGCCTTAGAAGTTATTAATTTCGCTTCTATTTTTAAGAACACATAAGGAGGTTGGTTGACATTCAGAGAGAAAGAGGAGTTAAGGGAAAATAAATAAGGGGACAAAGCGTATTGTGAGATGCAAAGCAGAGTAATGGTAAGAGGAGGAATCGTATTTGCCATGCATCATATGCGGCGACGCGGCCTGATTTGTATGCTCCACATAAAACACTGTGCAACGTCTCAACTCTCTCAGGTTCTGTCGGTACAAGGACTTTGTCCACATACCTGAATGGCCAGCTCAAAAATAAATTCAAGACCGCACACGTGACAGACAGACAGAAAAGGAATAAAGACGGAGACAAGTCAAATACGAAATACTCGCATAATCCTCCAACCTGCTCGGTCAAACTTTGACTCGTGTTTGCATTATAATTATTTATGCAGGGACCAACACCCCTAAGGGCACTTTTCCAACAAGAAAATTAAAATTTTAATTATTCATATATTCTGCCCGGAGTTGTATTTTAATAAACCAATTACAAAATAATAATGAAAACGTAAAATGACTACGAACTTTGCCTAATACGACTCGCATGCAATTATTTATTTCCCTCAAGTGCATTTTATCAAATTTCTTTTTCGCTTTAAACTTATCCTAATGTTCTCATTCATATTTCCATCCATTTGTCTTCGTTATTTTTGTTTGCTTCTTTTTTATATTCTGCCTTCAATGCACTTTCTGAGTTGAGAAAAGAGTTTTCACCTTTTGCTTCAGTATTTTACTTCCTATATTTGTATATTCTCCAAATTTGTTTAGTTTTCTCACTATACTCCGTACGTATGTCCTTGATTTTGTATTATCTCAGTCTTGGAATTTCTTGTATTTCTTATCAGCTCGTTTAGAAATTTATGTATTTTCAGGCTTCTAAATACCGTATGTCTCGTATCTACTTATTTTACTGATATGTATATTTTCTACTGTGTGAACGTCCTCATATTCGCTTGACCTATTTTCTCATGAAAGAATATATTTTCCATAGTACATTTTACCTATGCTATTAACATTTTCCGAATAATGATTCTTTTCATTCGTGTGTTTCCTCATTTCTTCCTGTTAAGTCTAGTAATTTGCGCACTTGTACTACTTCATTTTTTGTATATATTTATTTCTCTCGTCTGTGTATACTTTGTAATTTATGAACTTTCTACTTTACCTTATTCATAAATTTTCGTCGACTACTCCCCATTTTTACAATTACTGTATTTTCTATACAACATTTAGTCCCCTCATTTATGTTCAGTAGATAATGTCCTACTTATTTATTCTGCACATTTATTACCATTATATTTATACTCATCTTTTATGTAACTAATTTCTGTATTCTTCCGTCAGTATATACTTTATGATTTCAGAAAGTTTTCCATTTATTAAATTACCTTCACTTCAGTATATTCTTTCCTACCTCTTTATTTTCTCCCATTCCTCATTTACATATTTTACACTGTGTAAGTACTTCCTTGATTTTCCATAGCCTCATTTATGTATTCTCCTCGTATTTCATATGCACATATTTTGAAAATTATTATTTTCCCCTTCTACGTATTTTTAATTTTCTAAAGTATCTCTTTTATAAAATTTTCTTTTTAATTCATTTTTGTTACTATTCATATTTATTTATTTTCCAATTTGCTTTTTCAGTTGTGAATGTCTCGTTTATATTCGAGTTTAATGTAAATAGTTACTTTATTTTCCGTCAAATATGTTTTCTGATTTGAGAGAAAAAAATATTGTTTGTAAATTATCTTCCCTTCTTGGTTATGTTTCTATGTTCTCCAAATTTATTCATTTTCCCCCATTTACGTTCTTCTGACACTGTGTTCTTCGTCGTATTTTACATGATCTTATTTTACTCATCACCTTTCCATTATTCATTGAAGCATTCCGTCATTTTTATAATTTTTTCTGTAAATTCATTTTGCTCACTTATTTGTTTCCCATTTCGTCCATTTTTTATTTATTTGTTTTCCCCGTCTAGGTATAGTTTCAAATTCATATTATCAGTTTTTAATTTTCGTCTTTCTATTTATGCCTATTTTATATTTTCTAAAGTTTTTTCCAAATTTATTGTGATTTGTCAACCATTAATATTTCAACATAATTTTCTGAGTTTTGATTTACCAATAATATTTCAATTCATTTTATATATTGACGCCTTTTCTCACTTGTATAATTGCCTGTTATTTTTTCCGTACATTGTTTCCCGTATATTTATTCAATTTTAGTGTTTATTTGTTTTCCTCATCTATGTACATTTTCAAACGCATGTTTACTTCAGCTTTTAATGTACTTCCTAAACTTTTTTTGCCGAAACGTACGTAATTTGTTATCCACGAGTTCTCCTATTCGTTTTACAGCTACACGTATTTTTGCAGTTATTTCCTGGCGTGTGTATGTTTATGTCGTGTTTAATTATACTTATTTACTTTTGTATTTTATATATATATGTTTATAACTTGGTATATTTCTTATTAGTAAAACAATGGTTTGTACTCTTATTTGTCATGCACGGGAGAAAGGTCTTTTAATCAAGCTCATGAATCTAAATCCTTTTTTATAACCTTCAGTCTAAGGAAACCCCATAATATTCTAATATATTTTATAACAACATAGCCATTCTTGCAACTGAATATGTAAGGTATTTAGGAATTCACATCTACGAAAAGGTATCTTGGAGAAAAGGAGAGAAATTGATCTATAATTTCAAAATCTTTAGTGGCTCCTAGGAAGATATAGAACAAGCTGCTAATATACAATACTGTCATCAGACTCATTTGTTCATATGGGACTGAATCATGGGGATTGAACAGCCAAGTCCACTACAACATAGTCAATCAAATAACCTAAGAGGAATTTAAGATGCTCCGTGGTATGTTTCTAATGACACGTTTCAGAGGATCTTAAGAGTCCACCCGTCAAAGATATTATACCTAAAAGCATCTGTCAGCATTATGAAAAAGATATGAAAGTCATTTCAATCCTGTGATCCAGTCACACCAATAACAAGACCAAAAAGGGTTGACCTCTGCCAGATCTCAGAACTGTCCTCACTGCAGGACCAAACTGTCAGTGGAACTTTATAGAAGGTCCGAAGTCTGGATAATAGACTAACAGATGAATTTTAGAAATTAAGACAAAATAATCTAGAGATGATGGGGGATTGAACCCAGGAAGATCGCCTATTTCACGGTCTCCCTAACCCATACATCCCCGATAAATGAACGGTAATTCTTATCTTTTTTATTCATCTAATTTCTTTATTGGAGAATTAATTAACTGACTAAACAGCAACAAATATTCTTATTTTGGTCTTCATATTTCCCTTACTAACTTCTCTCATCACGTCTCAACTTTCTCTGGATCAGGAGCAACTTCAACCCAATAATCTGACATAGAATTAAAGTAATACAAATATTGTAATTCCTAGATCTTTCTTGTGGATAGGATGAAGGCGCGTGCGTGTGGTGGAGAAGTCGCTGAGCCGCTGTTTCGCTGAAACTCTGGCAGATACCGATAAGACTCTTGTTCCTGTGACCTTGTGTGAATGTCAACTGCCAAATTCAAGCGCCAAGGACGAGCCCTACAGCCAGAGAGAGAGAGACAGAACCCGATATATTTGTATTCGGCAAACACCTCGTCTCCGATAACGACAACGTCTGCATGAGAAAATCTCTCAGGTTCTGGAAGAAGAAACTGCCTCATCAGGTGAGGTCCATCGATAAACCCTCGTCCAGAACGAGAGAGAGAGAGAGAGAGAGAGAGAGAACCCATTCGGATTTATTTATTTTGTCAACTGTGTCCCAATCATAAAACGCTTCCTATTCTTAATTAGGATAACTGAAAAGGATGAAGTCAAGGGCAATGCAGAACAACAGATTTATAATTATTTCTGATTATATAAAAACTATGCTGATGAAAAATGACAAGTCGAAAAACTATATAACACATGGAAATCGCAAATAAAGGAAAATAATAGATACCGATGCCAAGAAATGTTTTAAATAATTTTTAATGATAGTTAATATTATTAATAAAATATATTTGTTTTTCTGAGACTGACTCTGGACTGAGATAATAACCCTGGGTGAACCTTTATTAATTTATATCTTTGACTTCTCGAAAGGTATTCGTAGCGAAGTTCTCGATGTAAGTCCCTTGACTTTCCTCCATGGCTCTATAGCCCAATTGAGGGCCTGGGCCTACCGAGTCGACTGCGGACTGTCATCTTGCATGACACATTCCGAATTTTGAGTGACACGTGGTCAGCGTATCGATCCTCCAACAGTCTTAATCCCGGTCTTCGCGACAGTCTCGATGTAAGGGTAATCTGGAAACTAATAAGTCGTATGGACTTTTATTAAATATTAGCTGGGTACTTATTTGTACTAGTCCCTAGTTCTTAAGTCTTATCAACAGAGGGAGACGCAAGTAACTATTTGCATCTCTTCTCATTTGCTATTTGTAGATACTCATCATGATTCCAATACTTATTTTATGTATATATGTCCAATTTTTTTATTTGATATCGGTGGGGTTATTTTTCATTTATGTAACATTGTTTCTTCTACTTTAGGTGAGGCTACTTTTTCATTGACGTATTTCCTTCTCTATATATTTCTTCTTTTCATGGACAGTAGATCAGTGTTGCTTCCTGGTAACGAATATTCTCTTTTCGGCCTCTGTTTATTATTTTGCCGTAAACATGACAGAATTTTCACCTTAGTAGGTGCGGAAGTTTTTCAGTCCTTCGATAATTTTCGCCTACTTTTATGTTTTTGTGACCATTCTGATCTTCAGAATTCACATCACCCATTTCGTCCTCATCGCCCTAATGTTCTTCTTTTCCCTGTCGTTTGAATTCTTACACGTAATTACTATGATGTGTCACCATGACGTCACCCCCCACTCCACTACAACCTCTAAGCCGTTTACGTGATGCGCACTTAAACCCCCCTAGGGTAAATTGAGTGTTAAATAACTTTGCGATTTTATTATGATGTCAAAAGAATAGAATAAAAACACATAAAAATTAAAACGCTCACAAAACAAAGTTTATAGGAAACATTCACCTACGCAACTGACAAAATTTCTATTAAAATGGAGTGATTAAGAAATCTTAGATTTGGTTTGTCTTAGGCAAATGTAGTTTTAATTCTATCGTGGTAACTTGGAATGTTGGGAAATTTTTTTAAGGATTTAAGAATATGTTACATATTTATTATCATCATCCTTCCATGTGTTTCGTATTTTGGTTTCAGTTCATAAAAATGGATAATAATCTATTGAATAAAAACTGCTACGTTTAACGGATGCAAAAGTTTATTCTTCATATTTATTTCGAATTTTATATTAAGTTTCGGTTCATAAACATAATGTTTAACTACTTTGAACTGAAGTGTAGGCTCTGTACAGCAGTTTCTTTGACGAAGCTAAAGCCGAGCGTGCCCGATGTGGCCCGATCGTTTCTCAGGGCAATTCACATAAATATAGATCAGGGAAAATTTGTAACTTAAGAACTTGAAAGGTTAATATATTGTTTACTTTGTTACTTAAATGTGGCGTTTCTTTAAAGCCTGGCAGGAGGTTTGTGGTCATTATCAACTCTTATATTTTTTTCGTTACACAGATAATATTTAATATCGAACGGATGTCTATAATTATTTAAGGAGCTTTAGGACGGTAATGAAATTATATTGCAAGGTATTGTGGTATTCAGTCCTAAGACCGCTCTCACCATGCTAACCTATCTTGCGCAAGTCTTTTCATTTCCGCATAACTAGCACATACCACTTTCTCCATAATCTGCTTCGTGTATTCCATCCTCGTCCACCTTCTTCTGTACTTACCTCTAATGCTAATTTTACAAGACCCTCATGCATCGAAGCAGGGCCTAATAAACCAACCCTTCTCTTAGTCAACGTCCTCCATATTGTTCGCTCTTCACCTATTCTTTTAGAACTTCCTCGTTAATGATTCTATCCACCCATCTTATTATCAGAGTTTTCCTATAGCACCACAATTGAAAGGCTTCTATTATTTTACTTTCTTTAACTCCTACCGTCCACGTTTCGCTTCCATATAACGCAACACTACAAAGAAGCATTTTTAGCAACGATTTCCTAATATTCACTTATATTACTTATATTCCTTGCCTGTACTATCCTACTCTAGTCATTATGCTACCAAAGTAGAAGAATTCCTTAACTTCCTTCAAAATATCCTGTCCCAATCTAACACCTTTTGTTATTCCACTGTTTCCCATACTACACACCCATTACCTTGGTTGTGCCTCTATTAATCCTCACATTGAACTCTTTCTCCAAAACAACGTTAATGCCATTTATTATGGTTTCCAAGTCTTATTGTGACTCCCCTAATACTACAATATCGTCGTCAAAGCGTAGGGATTTTATTTCTTCTCCTTATAGTATAATTCCTTTTCCATATTCCGTTTTAACTTTCTTCATCACCTGTTGTATATATAAGTTAAACAGCATAGACGACAGACTGCACCTTGTCTTACTGCTTTCTTGATTTCTGTTTTCTTTTCTTGATCTTCAATTATAATTACTGCTATTTATGTATTATTCTTTACTTACAGGGTTTTATTAATGTCACGTCAACCGACGTGGTTGTTAGTGACCACGTTCACTTTACAGTTACTCCTATATTTATAATAATAATATATAGAATGTAATAATTTATTATAATAAAGGGGTGGGGAAAACAAACTAGTATAGTTACATATTGTTGAATAGGTTTAAATCTGTTCAATAATTTATTATGGGGTTTATAAATCGTCGTTCATTGAGGCATTCCTTGTGCGGGATTCCCAATTCTCTTCTTTTTTTGCGGCATGTCGCACATTCATTTATCAGCTGTTGAGTGGTGTATGAAGAATTACAATTGTCTCAGGTCAGTGGGTTGGATTTGGTCATTTTTTATAGTTTATTGGTGTATATTTCAATACTTTTGTTAGCGAAGGGAGTAGAAGTACAACTGTAAACAAAAACATGTTTCCTTCCAGTATGGGGATGGAAACTTTTTAACCGGGCTACGATTTAATTTCCCTCCCAAAAAGTATGAACAGCAAATCTTTTTCTACCTAATGAAAACCATTCTGATGTAAAAACTTTGTATTGAAACCTCGTGACGAAAGCGATTACGTCACCAACTCTGATGAAAGCTTTTCGTAAAATATTCAAGTGATGATATTTATATAGAGCTTTCTCTCTCTCTGTCTTTCTTTAAAAGATCTCAAATAGACATTTTAATTGAGAAAGCCAAAGAGAGAGAGAGAGAGACCACATATCAAGTCTAGACCAGATAAGAGGCAGGCAGACTTCAAACAGAGGCTCACTTACTTGGCTGATATTAAAAGTATTCGGCCGATACGGAGCGCTTTAACAAACACGGGATATCGGAGACGAGCTTAAACACTGCCTTAAACGTTTTATTGCATTTTAGGGAAGGAGGGGGATAAGAATAAATTTTGTTCTAATGGGAGAATTAACGTCCATTGGAATGTAAATGGCGATGGGGAACAAGTAGACAAAGTTTAAGAAATAAAAACCTTACGCTCTGCCGACAATATTATAGTATTAATATAATATAGGGGAATCAGAAGAAGACCTGGAAACCATAATAAATGGCATGAACGGAGTCGTGGAGAAGGAGCTCAGTATGAGGATTAATAGAGGGAAAACCAAGGTAATGGAGTGTAGTATGGGAAACAGTGGAAAAACCAAAGGTGTTAGATAGGGACAGGATATTTTGACGGAAGTTAAAGAATTATGCTACTCGGTAAGCGTAATAACTAGGGATGGTAGAAGTATAGTAGACATAAAGAGTAGGATAGCACAGGCAAGGAAGACTTTTGCAAAAAATAGTAATTTACTTACGGGTAATATAAGTGTGAATATTAGGAAATCATTGCTAAAATATATAAAATAGGAAAATAATTGGAGCCTTTGAAATGTGGTGCTGTAGGGGAATACTGAAAATCAGATGGGTGGATAGAGTCACTAACGAGAAAGTTCTAAGCAGAACAGGAAAAGAGAGAACAATATGGATGAAATTGACAAAGAGAAGAAATAGAGTAATAGGCCAGGTTTTAAGACATGAGAGGTTTGTAAAATTAGCATTAGATGGAAGTCTGTGGGGTAAGAACGGGAAAGGGAGGAGGTCGAAGACAAAACACGTAAAGCAGATTAGGGGAGGATTTGGGATGTGGTAGTTATGATTAATGATGTAACGCTCCCCTCTCCCCTGGATCGGTTCACGTCTAAAGCCACAGCATACGCACAAATAATATATCTATCATCAAAGAGAACGGCGATCACGTACCGCGTGATCCAGAGGAAGATGGCCAGCTGCGAGACAATACAGATGAGTTTTTGAGCTGAGCATGAGACTCTCAGGGGTAATAAGTAAACAACGATTAAAATTCAAACAATTTAATTTATCAGTTAAATACCAGCGAAAACTTACTCCTACGGCTCACAATCATTAAATGTTGCTTTTAACCATTCACAATCACTTTCATACTCACTTAAACTGTAATGCCTAACCTATAAAATAATTACAAAGGTTTTAGAATTTTCTTAATATTAAACTGTTCAACGGCACGTCTGAAATTACCGAAATGTAATTACCCGTCATTGTAGCCACAACCACACCAAGTTAGATAAATGGTTAAGGGGGAGGGTTTACTGTATGAAGATCTCGTTGCAACCTCAACGATGTCCACTGGTTTGGCTGGTACAATCTCTCCACTGGTCATTCGCGCGCGGACCCGCGCTCCAAATCGCAACAGCTATGCGATCTCATTGGACTTCACTCTACTCCACTGCAACACTTCTCCACTAAAACGGCACTGTTCTCTCTCTCTCTCTTTTCCTAGCCGCTCACAACATCTCCTCCGACAACCAAATCTGTACTATTTTCTCAACTCTGTCTCCCAAAACACTCACCTCTCTCGCCGCTCTCAGCAAGAATCTTATTTCACCGGTTACAGTCATCTCCTTTTCTTTCTGAAAGTGCACTACATTTCTTTCCAAAAGCTCACTTTCCTCACTCGCCGCTCACAGCAATCATCCCTCTCCCATGCAAATCTGTTCTATTTATTACTTCACTGAGGGTTTTAAAATAAAAATTTACGGTCCGCCATGACCGCGGATCGCTTCCAGGTCATTAACCGTCCAACAATGAACTATTCGACCTGATATTAGGGATCCGCCGACACAATAAGTTCTTACCTGCCACAATGACCGCCCGCTGACACACTTAAGTGAGGAAAATTCAATCACTTATTACAATGAAAAGGCTTTCACAATATATGCTAGCATGGAGAGTTGCATATTCGAGTGATAAAAATGAATTATTGAGGACCAAACCAGGACGTTTCTTCGAGAAACGTTAAAATTATTATTTTAAGCGGTGCAGTTGATTACTTTTCCTTGACAAATTTAACTTATAAGCAAGCCTTAACCACTACTGTCAATCTGATAAGGAATCTGATAATTTGTAGACCAGTAAGAATGATATTATTTATTACGTTAGATTATTGAAACGTAAATAGTTAACTTGCAAAGCTTTCCTTATTAGAGATGGGCGATCCAACGAGATCTCATTCAAAGAATTTGCTCCTTCTCTGGAATTAGTGATCATTGAATAGTTAAAAAAGAGCGGTAGCTCCGCTCCTGCGATCTGAGAGCAACCAGCTGTTTGAATCACTCACTCAGGAATCAGATCACCGAACCAGCGATCACTCACACAAGAATCAAATTGCGGAAATCAGAATCTTTTTCTTTCTGGATACGCTATCGTGGGGTTAAATTTAATTAGGTGGCATAAGCACACAATACTGTAACTTAACGTTAATATTAAATTCTCTTATCTTATTGTGAAAATATAATACATATTCTGTCTTAAACTTATCCTACACTTTTCACTTTAGCCTCTTGAGATCGCTTTACACTTTATTATGCTTTTACGAACATTTATTATAATACCGAAGTAGAATTTGGATCAAGTCCTTAATTACGTTAAACTCATCTTAATACTAATAGAAAAGACGTTTGTTCAAGATTACTATAAAAAATTTAAAAATTCAACTTTTTTCAGTAAAAGAATACTTTTGTTTTATTTGCCTGGCTGCTGTACAGGTGTGTAAAAAATTTTATTCAGTGGCATAACAATTACAATTTAACAATATGTATAGGAATATTGCCAGTAAATTTGTTCCTCTCTAAAAGAAAAATCCTAATCCATTAGTGACCATCCAAATACCTAATTATTAAAATAAATTTCCTAGAGGCACTTATTCAATTTTATAAAAATTTATTTCTTTATTAATAAATAACGAAAAGTGTATATAATTTTCAGAAAATTACATTATATTTTCAGAAAATTATATTATATTTTCAGAAAATTATATTATATTTTCAGAAAATTATATTATATTTTCAGAAAATTATAAACTATAAAATCCGTTTGTACATTCATGGGAACAAAGTAAGAGTCATATTGGTAAATTGGTTGCGGTGAATAATCCGAATAATTGGCTAACCGACGACTGAGCAGCTAAGTCGTCTGCTAGCCGATCACTGGAAATGTCTTCCTAACTCTATGATGAAGGGGGCGGTGCCTCCGAAAATTTAAAGAACTCCAAACCTCACAAGGTGTCTACCATTTATGAACCTCAGATAAGTCACCTACTTTCCATCTCTTTCCTTTCCTTATTAATTGTTTTAATTAACATGACAATGTCATTTTCTGACACACACACACACACACATATATATATATATATATATATATATATATAATGCTGAGCCAGTGGTTCCGATCTGATCACTGAAATGAACGGTTTTGCTCATCTCTAATCCCTATTAATTGACGTAGAGATCAGCGTCACCGACTCCCATCACAATGATCCCTGGATTCGAACCCCGACGAGGGCGCGGATATTTGTACTAGTTAATGCTGGATGACAGTCGCTGTACTGACACCAAAACAAAACCAAATGTGTGATGGGTAGAAGGCAGTCAGGCAAGGACAAGAGCCTCAGTGGGCTATAAGCGTCATTCCAAATTCCGGAAAACATGGCTTCATTCTAGAATGATAATGTTATGTTATAGGTGCGTTATTCTTCCTTAACGAGTCCTTTTGGAGAGAAAAAGGGCCAACTTAATTTGTTTATAGAGGAGGGTTTTCCTCGCTGGCTGCTCCGACGACGGGACGCGACGGTAATTTTCTTTGTCCTTACGAGGGGAGAGAGAACCTTCTATCAGTACAATGGCCCCCACTATTGATAGCGCCTATCTCGTGGCGAATGGAAACGGCCCTGAAACCACGTAAATGTGCCACTGTGTGTGTGTGTGAGTGAGTGATAAGGAAGGGTGGTCCTTGAACTCGGAGACGACCGAAAGTGTGTCGTCGGACTTGTCGTCGCTGATAAGCTCCTCCTAGCGACTCGATTCTTTCCTCAAGACGTCCAGGAACAACGGTTCAACAGCTTGTCCTCCTGCCTGTCCTCATCCTGATGCGTCGTTAACTCGCTGAGCCTGATTTTTCCTCTTTCCTCAATTAATGTTTCTTTTTATTTTTTCTCCTTGCCTGTAAAATTGCGTGTTTTTTTCACTGACAATCACTACTATCATTACGTCATTCCGTATTTCCGAAGGCATGGTTTCATTGTAGGTTGATATTTTTATCTTTTAGGTCAACACTTGTGTGCTGTTAATTTGGATAAAGGGAAAGAGAGTCTAATAAGTAACATGAAATTTTGCTGTAATTGAATTTATGGACTTCCCGTGGTATAATTACCACAAATGTAAAGACAATTAAAATTTTAAAATATAAAATGTGTATAGAAAAAATTAATTCATTAATAAATTTTACTTACTATAATAATTATTAACGTCTGTAAGTTTAAATAATGCCAAAAACAGACAAAAATTATTGAAACATAACAGACAATAATTTCAAAAGAACTACTAAATGTTTCGGTCCTGACATGGACCCTCTTCAGGTTGAACTGAAGTTACCACTGTTTAGGTACAGAAACTTTAAACCACCAAGAATTTAGATAGACAAAAAAAATTTCAAGCTAATAATACAGGATAGAAAACCCCCGACAGCTTACCTGTGAAAGGATCAGGTGCTTTCCGGACTCCTCAGACTGAGGCTTCAGCAACCCTCCTTACAAAAGGAATTTTTCTCCCTCGTCCACAAACCAATAGTCTCTCTCGCTCTCTGTCTTCCTGACCTGGTTAACCTTACAGTCTTCTTCACTGCTGGAAATTCATCTTAGAACCATCAGAAAAATCTGTTAAAAACTTCCTTATCCAGGAGAAACAGCAAAATTCTCTCTCCTAATTCGGAAAGGTGTGGAAATAGTATCCAATATCACGACCTACAGGATGCAGGTTTTCTAGGGTTTTCCTTGCATCTCTTTCAGGTGAAAAACAGGGTAGGATCCTTAAACTAAAGCCCGGAAAACCCAGTCAACCCTTGGATACCTTGATCTACTTTCCGCATCCTCCTTTATTCAAATCCCTTCCTTTTCTATTAAAAAGGAGTTGCCTGTTTCGTAATTACCTTCATGTAGCCAATAACCAAAAAAAATCCCCCGTGCTGTCAGAATCCTGTTATTTAACACATCTGATTCGTTACCTGAAGGCTATATTTAGCAGGACACCTTCATCGGGGATTTCCTACCTGGGCTGTTGCTACGCTTAGAATAGGCAAAATTTAATATAAATTTTACAGCCGCTCGTCACCAATTGGGTCTATAGATAATAGTGCACTATAATTAATCTCACTTCACTTTCACACTTGTTATTAAAACAACTAATTTGTCCATATTACATCCCCTATAGAAAATAGCTGTAATAATTGATTTAATCATTTTTACGAACCTTACCTTATGTCTGTTGTTATAAGCATTGATTGGGTATTCCATGAAAGAAATCCCGTTGTAGATGGTGTTGACTCTAGTAGGTGGAACTTTACTGCAGGATGGAGGGAATACCTTCAGAGAAATCTTCTTTCTATGGCCGTAAACTAAGATTCCCATGAGCGTTGATGAATTTTTTATTTTGAGAAGTGTATGTTCCGGGGACGCAGAAGTTTGTTCACTGTTCCCATTGCTCCAGTCGCTAAAATTCTTATTATTCTGTTTGCAACATGGAGAACGGAATGCTGCGTCCGCAGAAAAAAAAATCATTCCCGTCCTTCTGTGGTCTTGAATAACGGTTCCCACAAACCGAGTTCAGTTTTGAGAGGTTTATTTCGCTGGATCAGTAACGGTGGACATACGACATTAGAATATTCGGTCAGCTGTCCACTAAACTGGTCGAGACATGGAGAAGGAAATGCTGCACTCTCGCGTCCAGTCATCTGAACGGCGTGGGACAAACACATAGAGACCGACGAATCCTACGCAGGTTTATCTAACACTTTTATCCCTGTAACAAATCTAAATTCTTATCTGAGAAATAAGTTTTTTTTTCATTGTGTATTCTAACTCATTTTTTATTCTACGACAATATGTTTCTTAAAATATTATTGTTCAATTCCGTACCTGTAATTACTACAATAATAGCTGATCACCCGGCTATTCACGTGAATTCATTTACATTAGCCCGCTACAGTATTTCATTGGACGGTACTCTCTTGATGAATTGTTTAAGGGAAACCCTAGAACACATTATAACTCGCAATGTGTTTGCGTGATCCCGGGTATATAACTCAGAAACTGACTGTCTTAACCATATATGTCAGAAGGATATCCTGTTAAGAAATGAGTGAGAGCCAGGTGGAGATTGACTTCCTTCTTCCTGGTTTTCCTCTTTCCCTCCCCCCTTGGTCCATGATCAAGGTAACTAATTTAAGACTCCTGCAGGCTGAGACGACCTTGCACCGTTTGAGAAGTGTATGTACGGGGGTCGAAGACCTTTGAGATACGGTAAGAGTTGTCCGATGATCCCATTGGACCAGTCGGCTAACTGCCTCTCAATATTGATCTAGGCATGGAGGCGGGTTTGTTGCGTTCCCACAGCAATCCAGTCTCCCGTTATCAGAAGGGCGCAGGAGTAGTACCCATTAGCCCAACCTACCTGATGCAAGTTTTCTAGGTTTTTTCCCTGCATCACCTTTAGGTGAAACACCGGGTAGAATCCTTACACTATAGCCTGGGGGCCCTAGTCAACCCTGGGCTACCTTGCTCTACCTTCCACATTCCCCCTTCTCAAGTCCCTTCCCAAGCTATTAAAGGGGAGTTGCCTGCTTCAGGATCCCCCTCATGTAGCCTGTTACCCCCAAAAAAATGTCTTAACCATGTGTCTTTTTCTTTCGTCCGAATCCTCCATTTAAAATAGGTTTCGAATCTAACGAATACAAACTGCTAGGTTTAATGGAAACAAACGATTGATATTTATTTCGACGGCTCAAAAAGTATTTCATGTGTCTTCTAGAAGTATTAAGTAACACTAACGTTCAACCACATTAAACTAAACAATAAATATTTTGTAGTTATATTATTATAATTTATGGAAATCTTTAACTTACCATATGCAAGTGTAATGTAATCACTTCGAAGCACTTCAATGACCTTAAAGTAAATAGTAAACATTAAGTAATATGACGCAATATTTATTATGGTAAAGTGGTTTTGAAATTTTCTCTCTGCAATGCAGTTTCTTTGACGAAGCTAAGGCTGAGAGTTCCTGTGGTTTGCCGAGCGTTTCACGAAAAGCCTTACCCAGGGTTATTATATATACTGATATGTTCTTATTAATAAGTTAACACCAAAAAATGCAACTTATGGATCGTAATTAAGTCTTGGCTACCTTTTTACCCTTTCAACCATTCCTACGCTACTAAAGCAGATCCCAGACCACGTGATTTAGTCTCTTATAGAATAACACAAACATGTCAGGTATTTTTATTGGTTTTACAAGGTTTTCTGTTTTCTTTTTGTGAATAGGCATCATGTGTCCATTAGCGATTATTTTTAAAGTGTCAAAAATTCTAACTGCCTTAATACTTTTATTATATATTATTTTAAATAATACATTTATAAGAGAGTTCGTCTCCAAGATTGTCTACTAAGTAAAGAGAATGGCGATTTTTATTGACTGTAAGAGAAGGAGTTATCCAGTGATAAAGGAACCTTCTCGGCCCTCGTGGAAGATTCTCTTGGGCAACGTCAGTTGAGTGCGAACTCGTGGCAAGTCCTCCAACACTGCGTGGCTGACTTCTTCTGCCCGTCGGCGGGACACAGGCAGTTGGAGCAGATCTTGTGGAAGATCTTGTTGGGAGTGCAGTGATCCTCCAGGTCAACAGAGGCTGAAACAACGGGAAAAACTCAGTCCAGCATCATTTTACAATCTCCACTGTGCGACTGACTGCCAGACTACCGTGGTACGTTGTGGGTTTGGGGAATTACTTGGCAAATAGGGTCATCAATTCACCGTAGCCAGCATTTAAGTGACCATGAGGAACCCAAATAATGCTAAGAGAAGGTAAGTAACTACAGCATCTGAACAATTCCCTAATTTACCCTAGACTCTTTACTATTGGTATACTTAAATATTCCCTGCTTCCTTTATATACTTTCCTAAGTTTTAACTAGTACTTTCCATTTTCGCTCGATTTCGACTGTTATTATTGAGATTCGTTGGATCTTGAGAGAGGTTGACATTCAATTACTTTAGTTTTCGATGAAAAATAAAATTAAAATTTGTTAAGTCACCAAGTAAACTCTACATATAAAATCATTTTGTCACAATACCGTCAACACTAGTCTAAGTGTCCTATCTGAAAACTTACTTTGATAGAATATATTTCATTTAATGTACAATTAGGCATTTTCCAGGTAACAGAACTTAAAAATTAATCTTCTATTTAGATAAAAGAGAATGTATGTGTCCTGCACCTTTTCTATACCATTTATCCGATTTCCATGAAAATTTTAAGTGTCTAGGATTTAAAGGGATTTAGGTTTTTTTAAAAAATTAAGTGAGCATACAGAATAAATGATAAGAAAATTTACAACATTAAAATTATATTTTAAACAATAAATAAAATAAAACACATTTATCTGCATTTTGGAAAAGAATTATACATTTTGAAAATGAATTACCAATATAAATTGAAATAGAAAGCAATTTATTCTGTCTCTCACGGGATGGTGGGGCTTAAATACCTTGGTCTTGATGTTCTGAACAATGGTAACAAATACTACAGTGGCCTTGAGGGTTTTATGGTTCGTTACCGACATCAGAACTCGTAGGTACTTCGGCTGAAACCTGTAGAACCCTTGAAGAGGTAGGTTCTGGAATTCTGTGGGCTGCCACCGCTGGCTGGCTGAACACCTCCTCCAAACTTCTCAACAAACCTCGAACCACTCTCTCTCTACCTCCCTTCACGCCTCTCCACATCCAACTCCTCAGTCCTCCGTCTCCACGACAACTCATCAACTAACCTCTCCTCAATCTATCACGAAATTGTGAAGCCTATGATTTTCCCTTCCCCATTCATATATTGGTCAATAGTAAACATTCTTACATTTTCAAGTTCGCGAATTCGGGGTTCACATGCCTGCCCAAAAAGTCGCAAAATGACACGCGCTTGAGGTTACAGAACCTCCTGTTGGGAACGTCTGAACGTGACCAAATATTGAAACATCAGATTATTACTGTCAGACACATTCATGAGTTTTTCTGGCCAACGTCTGAAAGGCACATCAAACCCTCTCGAAATTCTCCGCTCGAAAAAAAATTAATAACAACATTTTATTCAATTAAAATAAGCAATAACCCCTTTAAAAATTTAGAATGTCGGTGTACATTACAAGTGTTTTGTAGTTCTTGCCCAATGAAGGCGCCTTCCGAAGATTTAGGTTAATTCCTTCCCCACTTTCAGGCCTAAAAACCTGTCACCCACCCTCAAGACATTTTCAGAAATTGCCCAAGAGATGTCTCGCGATTCGCACGACGTTTTGAAATTACTTTTTTTTCTCCTTGAGGGAGATTGCAAGTACATTCAACGCCACGAGCTGTTTAGAACTTGAAAAATAATTAAGCATAACCGTAACGTAAACAAGATTATTGCATATTTAATAAACGTAAAATAATGATTAAATTTAACTAGCATTTTATTTCTTAATTAATTATTTACTAGCTAGTAATTATATTAATCAATAATGAAATATTGTAAACTCACGTATCGATTCGATGCAATAATTCGAACAAAATACGCGGGTGTTAGACTCTTTGAAGTTTTTTTCTATATATGACGACACGGGTTTGAGAACTGTTTTCAGATAATTAAATAAATAATTATAAGAATAGGGGTAGGGCGTAAACCAGAATGAGCTGATAAAATTAAAATCGGTTATTATATATTATTAATGTATCACTAAATTTAAAAAATTCATAATGTTATGTCGATTAAATAAAGGAAATTACAGGTAAGTCAATGAACATGATCTGACGTTGACCGAAAGCTCTGGTTGGAACGCGACTGAAAATAATTTTCTTTTGTGTTGTAATCAGGAATAATAACTACAGTCAATCGGACGAATGGAGAAATTATTACGTGTGGATAAATGTGGGTCGTGGAGACATTTCTTCTTCTGCTTCTTCAGCTGTACAGCCCATTTAGGGCCTGGGCCTACCGGGGCGACTGCAAGCTGTCATCTTGCGTGACACATTCCTAATTTTGAGTGACACGTGGTCAGCGTATGGATTCTCCAGCAGTCTTGACCATGACGGCACAAATCCCAAGTCTATGCCAGGGAATTCGAACCCGGGACCCCTGGGATGTGAGGTAGGAATGCTAGCCACTACACCACAGGAGGTCGATGATTTATTTGATGTATCGAAATAATTTCGGTATTTGATGATTGCCATGGTTGCCTGGAGATAGGGAGCGGGGGGAGACGGAAAGTTGACTGCTCGTTAAAAATCTTCTAGCCGTGCAAGTGCAGAAAGTTTGATGTTCTTCATTTTCCTATATAAAACAGAAATGATTACCTTCCATTAACGCTGACGGAATCCTCCGTTGCCCCAATTATTTTGCACCTCGCTGAGAGCTGACCCTTTTCGGATAGAATCTTGATGAGCGCATTCTGACGGCGGAAGGGCCCGACAGAGATTGCTGAATGCGGCGGAAATTCACTACAATCTCTGATTCAAGCCCTTAATTTTACGTCGAGGCGGACAAAAGTCCTAGCTAACAGGAATTACCATTAATCCAACCCTACTAATCTGGAGGACTGTGTTCAATTTTCTTCTTTGCCCGTCGCCCACTCTCAACCCTCCTACCCACCCTCAACCACCCACGGATGATGTAACTTTACCCATTCTCAATTTCCCGTCACACGAAGTGAAAATAAAGAAAAAAATTAATAAATCAATAATTACAAATAACTTGAATAGGTTTATACAAAACCTCAACAAAATGCAGTCAGCAGCAATCAGAATTGAAAATCAAGACAAGAAAGCAGTAATCTAGTAAGCAGTAAGACTGGGATGTAGTCTATAGCCCATGCTGTTTAACTTATGTGAAGAAAGTTAAAATGGAAAAGGTATCATACTATAAGGAGAAGAAATAAAAACCCTAAACTTTTCTGGAGAATACTTGGAAACCATAATAAATGGCATCAACGTGGACGTGGAGAAAGAGCTCAATATGTGGATTAATAGACGAAATACCAAGATAATCGAGTGTAGGGCGGGAAACAGTGGAATAACAAAAGGTGTTAGATTGGGAAAGAATAAATTGCTACTTGGGAAGCATAATGGGGATTGTAGAAGTATAGTAGACATAAAAAATAGGATAGCATAGGCAATGAAGGCTTTCGCAAAAAAAACAATTAAGTAACAGGTAATACAAGTGTGAACATTAGGAAATAATTTCGAAAAACGTTCGTATGGAGTGTGGCGTTATATGGGAGCGAAACGTAGACGGTAGGAGTTGCTGGGTGCTATAGGAGAAGTCAGATGGGTGGATAGAATCACTAACGACGAATTTCTAAACAGAATAAGAGAAGAGAGAAGAATATGGAGGACGTTAACCAAGAGAAGGTTTATAGAACACGTTTTGACGTTTTGTAAAATACGCATTAGAGGGAAGTGTGTGGCGAAAGAGCAGAAGAGAGGCCAGGGACGGAATGCGCTAAGCAGATTAGAGAGGATGTGGTAGTTATGCGATATTGAAAAGGCTTGCGCGAAATAAGTTAGAATGGAGGGTTGCATCAGATCAGTCTTACGACTGAATACTACAACAACAAAAATAAACAACCAATCTTAAATAACCAAATTTTTGTCTTTGGAAGTTGTTTAAAAATTTCAAAATAATACAGTAAGTGCAAATCCTTCAAACGTTTATCTGTTTAATGCATTTTGATTAAAGTTTTATTAAATTTTGTCCATCGAGTTGGCCGTTTTATTTACGGTTATAAATATATAATTATATTTCAGGCCAGAAAAATGTTATTCTTTGTTTAATTTTAATATTCATAAATTCTGTAACTTAAAATTGTGCGCAGCCCAATATATTTAAAATAACTTTATATAATCATTGTAATTCAATTTATTGTAAACTAGCCGGATACCCGGATTGGTCCGGAAATTTATTATTACTTACGTTGAAAGAGACAATCGGTTATATGGAATCACAAAATCAGAAATTTCTGGATATATAAGTGAGGTCATGGAGGTCACTAGACTATATTTTCAGTCGCAAAGAGCTACTTAAGTTTGTATTAGAAGGAAGCATTTGGGGTGGCAGGAAGACAGGAACTAGACTATGTTAGGGAAATGAAGGATGAGATCCACCTTAATAGTTATTCTTCTTCTTTGGGTCTGCAGCCCATTCAGCGCTTTGGCCTGCCGGGTCGACTGCGGACTGTCACCTTACACGAGACATCCCGCATTAGGGTCAGCGTATCGATTCTCCAGCAGTCTTAATCCCGGTCTCCGTGGGCATGACGTCACAAAATCCAGGATTCGAACCCGGGACACCTGTGGTTTGAGTCAGCGCCGCTAACCAGAGTGTGAGAACCTTAATAGTTATGAGGACATGAAAACATTACCTCAGGAGAAATTTGTCATTAACCAATGCTATAGCAACGTTGCAGCAAACATTAGGAATTTTTTTCAGTGTTTTAATATTCTGAACTTTATAGGTGCCCGGCGCTCCCCAGGAACTGATTTACTGATTACCCGCTACAGTATTTAATACGGCAGTAATCTCTTTTTGCAACACGTGATTAAACCATCAGCGAGAACATCACATTCTTGAAAATTAACCTTTTCACCCTCTCTATTATGTGACGTCATAACAACCGCCATGATGACACATCTTAAACGAGTCGTCAAATCTACTTACTTGCCTTAATATTTTAATATTATCTTTCGGTCCCCCTCCCCCCCAATTACATCCCCAGCCCTCCCTGGGGTGGTAGCAGTTTCTTACACAGACACCAAGGAAAATTTCTCCACGCGTTAGAACCACAGAAAAATTCAATTTTACTTTCATAGGAACAAATTAACGTTTGTCAAGATGATAATAAATGAGAATTACAGAACCGTATAACAGACAATTAACAAGAACTTAACATTTAAAAAAAGCATACGATTTTTTTCAGTTATTCTGGACTGTGTCAATATTTATAACAGACCCAATAAATAAGAACAAAGACAGTGCAAATCGAAGAATAACCAAAAGATGAAACTATTAAATTCAATTTAATAAACTATCTTATAAATTATTTAGTAGAAAAGTGTCGTGTTTTACTTTAAAAAAGAATGCGTTGGATTTAATATGTAACATTTCAGTAATTAATCTTTCCATAAAATTCGTTTTCAGCAATATTATAATTTAACGAATTATTTTGTTACAGACAATGATTATCGTCTCTCTGTCAGCGCACTGTCATGCTCCGACATTAAAATTTTGTCCCACAACTCTTCGTCAGCCACCTCCTTTTCTATTTCTATTACTGACTGATCTAGACTACCACCATGATACAGCTTTTCTAGATATTCCTTCCATCTTTCTGCTTTTTCTTTTTTATGTATAATTGTCTTCCTGCCCGCTCTCCTGACGTTCTTGCTAATATTTTTCCTTTCTACGAATACATTTTTAATTTTCCTATAAGTTGTGTTTATTTCCCCTTTCACCATGAAATTTTCAACCGTTTTGTATTTCTCTTGTAGCTAAGATTCATAAGCTGCTCATTTATTTTATTCATCATGTTTCACGTTTTTTATATTTACGCTTTTCATTTATCATTTTAATTATTTCTTATGTTGTCCATGCTTTCCTATTGGTCTCAGCTATTTTTCCTATTTTTTCGTCGGCTGATATAGCCATTTCTTTCTTCGAGATTGCGCATTTCGCTTCTTTATTGTTTCTTTCTCCTTTCTCTTTTTTTCAGTTTTCTAATACCCACTTTTTGTTTTATTGCCTTTCTTGAGTTACATTATTTTCAACCTGCATTTCATAATAAACAGATTATGGTCGGAATTTACATCTGCTCCTGGGCACGTTTTGCAGTTCAGCAGCTGATTCCTATATCTTGGCCTCTCCATTATGTAGTCTAATTGGTATCTGTCCGTGTCCCCCGGCTTCTTCCATGACTCTTGAACCTGGTATTAGTCACAACTAATTTGTGCTCAGTGTAAATTCTACTATCCTGTCCCCCCTTTGATTCCTTACCCCACGTCCATAGTCCGTAACTATATCACTTTCTATTTTCTTTCCTGTTACTGCGTTCCAATCAGCCATTATTATCAAATTCTCGTTTCCCTTGACATACTTCATTAGCTTTTCAATTTCTTCTTAGATTTTCTCAGTAACTTATTCGTCTGTGACACTTGTGAGCATATAAACTTGAGTGATAGTCGTTGGCTGCGGTTTTTTGTCCAACTAACCTTTCAATATATTGCTTATAATAACGTATTCATTGCCCCAGATTTTTATTCATTTTAAGTCCCACCCCTTTCATTCCATCTATTCACTTTTGGGCTTGTGACCCTATAATCATCCAACCAAAAATCTTGCACTTCCTGACATCTAATTTTACTAATTTTACTACATCTAACATTAACTTTTCAATTTATCTTTTTAAATTCTCTAAATTATCAGCCCGGTTTAAACTTCTAACATTCCACGCTCCGATTCGTCACTCTTCACCTTTTTGATGATATCCTCCCTAGTAGTCTCCACCCGGAGATCCGAATGGGGAACTATTTTACCTCCGAAATATTTTACCCGAGAGGCTGCCATCGTTGTATGTACTCGGTAAATTAAAGGCACGGCTGTAGTTTCCCCTTGCTTTCAGCCATGCAACAGTGAAACAACCATTAAAGTTTGTGATTGTCCAACATTGAGCCATTCCTGGATCACTATTCTCGTACCTCAAGTAGTTTTTGTCCGCACCGAAAAAACTGTACGACCCATATATGAGTAACCGTGCCCACTTCGCAACCACGGAAGACGTCCGGCGGAATATTAGCTACGCCACTCGTTTATCTTTTATACACAATTTTAAATCAACACTTTTACTAATATACTATTTAGAATTTTTAATATTTGTTTCGCGAGTCCGTACATGCCTTACTTTAACTCAGAGATTCGCTCTAATTCTGCCATTTCCTAAAGTATTCAAAAAACTTTACGCTGAATCAGTTCTTTTAGATGACTTACTATTAGAGGCTTCATAACTGTAGCAATTTCATTAATCTGACTTTCTTACACATGTAAGAGTTTCAAAAGTCTAATTAAATTATCTTTAACTGATATAGATAAGTACACTCACCTTCATGAAACGAGTCCACGCTGTTGACCGGCAAAAGACACAGCGTAACCATCATCAAGTAGGTTACGACTATCCTGTTTAATACACCGGACCCCATGTTGGTATTTACTTTTTTGAGCCGAAGCGTTAAGACGAGGAGAGAGGCACAAACTAAAATAATTATGTTTAAATCCTTCCAACGATTTTCTGGTAGAGAGGTAACTGACAGTTATACAAACTTTATGATCACTAAATAAAATACTCGTAAATGGTAGTTACTGTGAAGCTGAAATGTCAGGGAGGCAAATACCGTCGCAAGAGAAATCAAACGCAGAAAATATAGGAGGAAATATGTGGAAAACGCAGTTTTCTCTTTAGAAAAAAATAACTCTAGCCTCCAAACTTTTTTATGTATAATAACTGTTTTAAAATATTTTCTATATATTTTCAATGAGAAATTTACAGTTTTCATTTTTTAAACAATATAAGGAGACTATCACGAGACATTCCACCCTTTCGTTTTTATAAATTTTATTATTTTAACAAAATTGATACTTAACGTGGGCAACGTGCAGAAGGGAGCCAATTAAACACTCCAAGAAATGATCACGAGGTATTCGGAAACTAGTTTCTACCAACCCATTTTTGGCCTAAAATACTTAATAACCGTTACTGTAATCTCAAAATGAACAACCCTTGTTTCATTATATTTTAAACTACAATCTACAATAGGAAGCACAAGTAGGGTTTGGGGAAGGAGCGACAATTAAAAGAAATAACTCTCAGACAACCGATAATTGTGTCGATTCCGGGATTATGGGTATCACTGAATTTCATTTTTGACGTTCAACGTTCTAGAAAAGGTGTTTCAGCCCCTATATTAGTGGAGTGAGCCAAATATCCCCTTAGAAAATTAAACACCGAGAAAAAAATTAATACTTCAATTAAGTTTTTGGGGACTTAAAACAATCCTGGCTCCTTAAGGAAGATAAAATACATCCGGCACATTAACGGCGTAAAATTGCTGCCGATATCTTCCTTAAGAATAATCGTTTTACCTCAAGAGAAGAAAAACTTTTCTCCTTTTCCACGTTAAAGTATGGAATGTTTCATTTAAATTAATGTTTCATTCACCACCGTTATCTACAGAATTTTAGATCCATCCCAATTATATTTCTGTCATTCTAGTTTTGATTGCCAGAAGCTTATTTCGCGTTAGAAAACACTTCTAGTTGTTGCTGTGGTATTCAGTACTAAGACTGGTCTGATGCAACCCTCCATGCTAACCTATCTTGCGCAAGCCTTTTCATTTCCTCATAACTACCACAAACCACATCCTCCCTAATCTGCTTAGCGTATATTATCGTTGGCCTCCCCCTTCTGTTCTTACCCCACACACTTCACTCTATTTATAATTTTACAAGACCCTCATGTCTTAGAACGTGGTCTATTAATCTATCCCTTTTCTTAGTCAACGTCCTCAATATTGTTCGCTTTTCCCCTATTCTGTTTAGAACTTCCGGGTTAGCTACTCCGTCCACCCATCTTATTTTCAGCATTCGCCTATAGCACCACATTCCAATGGTTTCTAATCATTTCTTTGCAGGAGCTCCTATCGTCAAACTTCTAGTTTAGGTAGTAATTCACATTTTAGAAAACGATTAATTTCTCAAATTTTACTAAGAATCGATTTATGTTTTTTTCCTACAGAGAGCCTCTACCATTCTTCTGTGAAATTCTTGTAAGTTGCAGTTGCTCACTTAACCGGAGGGATAAGTGAATCTTTCAAAGATCTATGTCCCTTTTTCCCTCCTACATCACCCACAGTTTTGGGCTCGATTAGGTTATATTTAACTGTGTCCCGAAAGTTGGTGGACGAAAATAAATTTCTTCCGAAATTATTTCCCAACTGATTGTTTTCTCCTTCCAAGATTCTTTTGGAACTGCTCTCTCTCTCTCGTCTCCTCTCCATCTTCCTACTAACCAGATTTTTGCCTTTCTTCAGGTAAAACTAGGTTATTCTTAAAACAATTGCGAAAAGTACCAAGAGATGAAGCAGGTGTCTTAGCGACGGTTTATATATTTGTTGAAGCAGTTTGTCCAAGACAGGGACCTACTAGGTTCGGTCTTGCCCACAAACATTAGAGTCTATCGGTGGTTTTCCTGTATATTAACGTTTCTTTTACAGATATTTCGTGTGTATTTTAATGGAAGCTGGTACGTAATTGTAACCTGATCTCAACCGCCTTGCAAAGTTTCTGAAATGCGACTCACGATCCACGGCAAAGTCGAATCTGATTTCCCACTAATGGCGTTAACGTCGGAATTTAGTTTTGATTGAGAACTCGAATCAGGAAACGAGGTCGTAGATGCAGAGTTCCGGTCGCACACTGGACAGGCTGATAGTTGGCAGAATGCAGTTTACTGTGGTGAGAAGTGTTGCAAGTCGAGAAAACGGTTTTCATTTCGTAAAGTTCGCGAGCCTTTAACTGAGGCGCTGAGAGCGAAAACGGACTAACCCACAATTTTTGTGAATTTGAGTTATTTGCTTTAACTGATACCAACATACGATATTGATGCGATGAACACGAGTTTCAGTTCGTATATTTTCAGTTGTTCCGAATTTAGCAGTCTTTAACGTTGTTGCTCTCAAAAACTGATGGAGATGAGTGAGACCAATAGTGGACTATGGGGCTTAGTCCCTTTGTGCTCTTCGCCATTTTGCGTGACACCGACGAACGGAAGAAACAGTGTTCCTGCAGTGACCACCAGCAAGAGGAAATCAGTGCAAAGAAGTTCTTCAACGTGGAAACGAATTGGAAAAATTAGTTGCTTTTGCGGAGAACCATTTTGTATGTAGAACAACATATTTGAGGGACTTCCAGAGGTACCTTCAACTGTAAATTTTATTCCGGGATTTTAGATAAACATGCATAGGTTTTCATACGGAAACACAATGAAATATAAATGATAAAAAATTTAATAATGTGTAATCAACGAGAACGACAATTTCAATTTTATATTGCAAAACAAATTTTAGAGCCACCGAACCTTGTCCTGCAACAAATTGCTTCGCCTCCGGATACCATTGCCTAAAATTATCCTTATTTCATTGATGGACGATTATTCATCACGGATTTGAATTTATCAAATATGTGCTCACTGTACTGCAACGAGGACCAGATGATAGTTTCTCATTTCATTTTCTGCAATTTTTCATGAACAGTTCAATTTGTCATTTCATCCAACAATGTCCTAAAATGCGATGGCATTGCAGGTAAAAATAACTGCGTCCGACAATGATAACGAAAACCGTGTTTTGATTGCGGAAATAGAATTATATCAGCAAAAAGACAAAAAGGCAGGGGAAGGTCTGAAGAGTGATTCTTTGCTTAGCAAATCAGATAGCAATGATACTGTCATAACTTATGATTTAAGGTGACATGGACTTGAAAATCTTGAAGATATCGAATATTTTTTACTTTGCCATTGTAAAGTAAAACTATTCCTTATTCGAATAATATATAATACACATTTTAAAAGCAAATAAGCTTTTAATACTCGTTTTTTAATTAAGTTGCCTCTTCCGCCCCCACCTCCTTCAAATGTCACTGTCATAAAGTATTGGAATAATTGTTAAATTTAATGTTAACACGCACTTTTACAGCAAGATAGATATTCTAAAGTCGATAATATGCATCTACAAATGTCTTTTTATGTAGTAATATCTTTGTTTGTAGTTATGGTAACTTAAATATTCTTTTTAATTTTACCAAAAACTTCATTTTTCAATATTTAGGACCGTTTATCTCAAGAACCACATACGATACAGATCTAATTTATTGTCAGCTCTTTCACCATTCCACGCTAGGCCTGTGTAGCCTATTTACAACATATTTGTCCAAAAAAAAACATTTTGACTATCAGTAGTTTTTCTGATCGGAGTACATCATCAGTTTTTCGGTTCTATCAAATTTGCGTATAAATTACAATAAACAGGGACCAATTTCTTGCGGCCGTCTGGACGTTCCAAGTGAACAAATACGCAACATAATTTTGCATATTGTGCATGATACGTGGCGCTGCGGGAGTTTTCTCGCAGACGCTTCACTCCAGTGTGACTGCGGGGATCACCTCATTATGTCGGGAATGCCTCGCACTCTCTCTGGGTACTTTTTATCAAAGTTCTCACATGCCGAGACACCTTCACCTATTTTAGGACGTATATGTACTGGGATCGAAGACCTTGGGCAAATGGCAAGAGTTGTCCACTGATCCCATTGGATCAGTCGGCCAACTGCCTCCTGAAACGGGTGGAGACATGGAGAAGGGAATGCTGCGACCCCACAGCAAACTCGTCTCCCGTCATTCTGATTGGCGTTAGAATAGTACCCAACCTATAGGGTTTTCCCTGCATCTCTTTAGGTGAACACAGGGTAGGATCCTTAAACTATATCCCAGGGGGCCCTAGTCAACCCTACCCTTGCTCTACCTTCCGCATCCCCCCATTTTCAATTCCCTTCCTATGGTATTAAAGGGAAGTTACCCGTTTCAGGATCACCCTCATGTAGCCTATTAATCCCCAAAAAAATATCAAGGGAAGAAATTAGAATCTAATAAATAAAATTAATTTTAAACACAGTGTGCGAGTAATGACTCCGGAACTTTATACACATACTCTTAAAAACCAGTAGGAAATATTTGGGGATAGGATGAGAACGCTCTGGCACCAAAGTGAAACGGAATATTGTTTTAAAAAAAATATGGGAATGTTTCAGAGGAGTAGAATAAAGGAAAATTCGCCATGTTTAATTTGACGCAGTATGGCCTGATTTGTTTAGATTTTGATAACCTCACATTTAATTAATTATTCATGCGTAAACAAGCGCTGTGGGGGTAGGACAGGTGAGGGTGAAGTAGCTGGTTATTAAAAGTGTTAACAAATAATTAAAAGAGACAGAAAACACTTGACAAAATCTGAAGTCTAATCCGAGACTATTTGTTACTATTTCATCAATTCGTAATCTTACTTATCTATGGCTAACGTAGAAGATAATAAATAATCAAGCCCAGTTTAGATTTGCAGCATTGATCCTTGTTCTTGTGAGGCCAATTAACGTAGGAAGACAGACTCGGTGTCTCGCTGCGATCGAACTTGCGTAACCTGCTTTATTATATATATTTCTCTTCCGTTTTCTGCACTATTACTGACGTCGTTTGTCTGCAAGTTGATATCACAGACAGTCGCTTGTAACAACCCTCCTCTCCTTCCTCCTGCCCCTCCACATCCCTCGCATGTCTCGGTTCTCTTCCGAAACAAAACTGACGAGAAGGTAAAAGAAATCCAGACTGAATGCGAGCAATTGCGACGAGACGCTCAATTACGGCGAGCAGACGAGGAGAATAGTCCAGTGGTGCATCCTCCTATGCACATTTAGCTTGCATTCAGGGTGCATTACTCCATCCCCCCCTCCCCCACTCCTCCACAAGGTCTCCTCAGTCGGCATCGACTACAGAAATTTATAGTCCCTTCCACCGCTTTTCTTGTGTTTTCCTTTCTTTTTGCCCTGTTGTTGTTTGTGTTTGATAAGACCCCCACATGACAGAGAGGTTTTGCTCTTGTCTCTGTATCTCGCCCAAACCCCTTTACATCTTACCTTTGATGGGGGAACGGAATGTAGGTGAAACTTTTTCTCGAATGCTCCGGCCATCACTCGAAAAATAAACTTGTTATCTTCACTTTCATAAATATACAGGGTGGCCAATTTTTTTCTGAAATGTCTCGGAAACTAAGCACTGTATCAAAAAACAAGTGGGTCCCGACTTTTATTTGTCACGAAGGAAGGCATCCGATGATATCCAAGTGGACGCCGCGACGCATCCTCCTGTGGATGGAGGAGAGGACGTAAAAATACTTTAATGGCTCAAGAAATTTTTTACAAATTATTTTCTTAAAGACTGATAGTTAATTAAATAATGATGATAATTTGTCCCTTGTTTATATCAGTCTCGTAATAAAATCTATTTCAATTTTGATTTCCAAATTTTATTAGGAGCTTTCGGCAATTGCCATAATCATCTATAAAATACAAAATTTGAAACATTACAATTTTTAAATTTTTTTTGAATACATAAATATGGAACATTGTTTTAGTTGCGTTCTACAAGATTCTTTAAGTTGATTCAAAAATTACGATTACGATCGACTTTCGACAATCTATTTGGACGTGCCCAAATTTTTAAAAGGCTCTTTGAAAGTTTTTCAATGTAAATTTTCGACATTTCATGGAAGTAAGATAGCGGGTTGTGCTCGGTGAGCACATGAGCATCAACTTCTGGAACTCCGAAGTTCAAAAAAATGCTCTGTGTAAGCCAGGACAGCCTGGAATCGCATACTTTTCCATGAAGAAATTTAGAAATTTTTGCTTTCAAATTATAGGTAGGTTTGTACAATATTTTAAAACATTATATCAATGAACGCAACTAAACAATGTACCATATTTATGTATTTTTAAAAAATTTAAAACATGGAATGTTTCAAATTTTGTATTTTATAGATGATTATGGCAATTGCCGAAAGCTCCTAATAAAATTTGGAAATCAACATTAAAATAGACTTTATTACGTGACTGATAAAAACAAAAGACAAATTATCATCATTATACTTTTATGGTTTGGATCCTGCAGAATCAGTTACATTGATTTGACCGACTATTCGTTCACAGATAAAGAACTAAATTGGTGGACAAAACTGAAGAAGGCTCATGAAATAAATAAAATATTAATGAAATCAGAATCCAGAACTGGATTCAAAGTCAAGCACCCCTATATGAACAAAAAAGTCGTCCTTACTGGATAAAGCTAAAATAACATGTTGGCATAGTCATCAAGTAATACCTTCTTCAGATGTCAGCACCATCAGCGCAAGGATTTACACCAGTAACATTGTCATTGAGATGATTGTTTCCTGGAATATAAATGTGAAACAAAATGGGAATACCCGTTTAAGTATTTCACACCCCAAGGGGAAGGGGGAGACGGTAAGTTTAGACGTCACCATTCCAGACTAAAAATATATGGCCTTCACACTAAATGTCTTCCGATAAATAGGGCATATTTAAATAATTAATAATAATAATATATATTTTTGGGTTAACAGGCTACATGAGGATGATCCTGATACAGGCAACTCCCCTTTAATAGCATAGGAAGGGAATTGAAAAGACGGGGTGTGGAAAGTAGAGCAAGGTAGCTAAGGATTGACTAGGGCCCACGGGCTATAGTTTAAGGATCCTACCCGGTGTTTCACTTATAGAGATTCAGGGAAAACCCTAGAAAACCTGAATTAGATAGGTCAGAAATTGGGCATTATTCTCACGCCCTTCCGAATGACGGGAGACGAGTTTTCTGTGGGGTCGCAGCATTCCCTTCTCCGTGCCTCCACGAGTTTCAGGAGGCAGTTGGCCGACTGATCCAATGGGATCAGCGGACTACTCTTGTCATATTCCCAAAGTCTTCGACCCCAGTACATAAACCTCCCAAAATAAGGTGTCTCGGCATGTCAAAACTTTGATAAAAAAACAGAGTACGAGGCATTCCCGACAAAATCAGGTGAGCCCCGCAGTCACTCTGGAGACACTCTCACAGGCACCTATTATATTAATTTGGGGGGGTGGGGTTAACAGGCTACATGACGATGATCCTGAAGTAGACAACTCCCCTTTAGTATCATAGGAAGGGAATTGAAAAGGGGGGCTGCGGAAGGTAGAGCAAGGTAGCCAAGGGTTAACTAGGGCCCCCGGGCTATGGTTTAAATATCACCTAAAGAGATACAGGGAAAACCCTAGAAAACCTGCATCATGTAGGTCGGGCATTATATAAATTCCCGGGATATAGTTTAAGCATTCTACCCAGTGATTCACCTACAAGAGGTGCATAGAAAACTGTAGAAAATCTGCATCAGGTTCACCCTTCCGAATGACAGGAGATGAATTTGCTGTTGGGTAGCAGCATTCCTTTCTCCATGTCTCCACGAGTTTTAGGAGGCCATTTACAGACTGATGCAGTGGGATCAGCGGACAGCTCTTGTCGTATACCTCCTAAATTAGATTAAGGTGTCTCGGCATGTGAGAACCTTTAAATTAGAGAGAGAACGAGGCATCCCCGAAGCTAAGACCCATTGTCACTCAGTGGACCAATACCTGCGGGATCAGCTTCCATATATACATATTTTGGTAGCAGGCTACGTGAAACAGGCAACTTCCCTTTAATAACATAGGAAGGGAATTAATTAGAGGGGATGTGGAAGGTAGAGCAAAATAGCCAATGGTTTACTATGGCCCTCGGGCTAAGACGTTTCCTATACTGACCGTCTTAAAAAAATAAAATAGATATAGCGACCCAACGCCTTGTCATTATATGGCGCAGCGTGTGTGCCGTATATATATATACGTTTTATTTGAGTGACAATTTAGTGTAAGTAATATGTATATATATATATATATATATATATATATATAAATTACTTACACTAAATTGTCACTCAAATAAAACGTCCATTAAATTTACAAGTTATTTCGCGCTAAACATCTAAATAGATAGAAAAGGGAGAATGTGGAAGATAGAGCAAGGTAGGCAAGAGTTAAACTTACGCACGCAGAGTAAAAGATAAAGTGCGATAAAATCACAGCGTAAAATGAAGGAGAAACATAAAACAGGCTTAAAAATAAAGATAAATATGTTGTGAAAATAAGTCCTTATATTAAGAAAAATTCCAAGCCGTCTTGATGAACCTAAGTAATGACTTACCACTCACACATCTCACAGAAGGGCAATTTTTCAGGTATTGTATCAACCATCAAAGATAAATGATTTTTGATTGAAACGGAACAACTTCCCCCACAAACGTAAACAGTCTGCAGTTCCAGACTTGTCACTTTCTCGCCTACATTAATATTATTATATATTTTTTGTTTATTTCACATCAACTGACGTGGTTATTAGTGACGTCGTTCACTTTACTATTATCCCTCATTTTTTTGTAACATTATGATTAGGAAAAGATATAAACCTTACGGCAAGCTGATGATATTGTGGTATTAGGGGAGTCAGAAGAAGATTTAGAAAGCATGGCATGAACTTGGTCCTTGAAAAAGAGTACAACATGAGGATTAATAGAGTGAAACCAAGGTGGTAGAATGTAGTATGTGAAATAGCGGAATAACAAAGGATGTTAGCTTGCTAAGGGATATTTTGAAGAAAGTTAAGGCATTCTGCTACTTGGGCAGCGCATTAACTGGAGTAGGACAGTACAGGCGAGAAACAATTTTACTTACGGCTAATAGGAATATTACTAAAAATAGCTAATTTGTATCCACAAAGTTTCATCAATAAGTTTCTTCAAAAAAGATTACTTAAACAGAGAGGCCAAATATCCAACACCAATCCCACGAAACCTTTAACAAATTATATTACTATGCCATTCCACCAACCTTTATACAATTCTCTGAAAAACATTTTAAACTCCTACAACATCCAGCTCATAAGTAAATCATCTAATAATTTATCTTTCATTGTAAAATATTAGAAAGAACCAATTGATAAATACAAAAATTCATAATGTTGTTTATAAATTAAATTGTAATTACTGTCCTAGAGTATACAGAGGCCAAACTAAACAAGCCATCAGCCTCAGAATATTAAGCTGTCACAAGACAAATTATCCGTTATTTCAAAACACATTTTAAATTCGAACCACACTATTGATGGAGAATTTCCAAATTTTAGGCCAAGACGGTAACTAGTTTCAGAAATGCTTCACATAAAGCACAACTTTAATACTGTTAATGTAAAAGCTGAACTTGATATACTGAGTGGTATATATTATATCATAATTTATGAAATGTAATTTTCTGATTTATAATTATTAACTTTATATTTTAAATATTTTTGTCTTGAGATTCTTTATTTACTGTATTCTTTGTCTCTACTGATATATCTTTGGAGTGTTATAATTTATTGCTTAGTAATTCAGTTCAAAATGTTGGTATGGAGTGTGGCGTTATATGGGTGCGAATCGGGGAAGGGTAGAAGTTGCAGGAAGGAAAAGACTGGAAGATTTAGAAATGTAGTGCTATATAAGATAGCTGAAAATCAAATGGGTGGATAGGGTAACTAACCAGGAGGTCCTATGCAGAATAGGGGAAGAGAGAACAATAAGGAGATATTTGACTAAGAGAAGGGATAGATTAATAGGCCACGTTTTGAGACAAGAGGGTTTGTAATGGAAGTGTGTGGGTTAAGAAGAGAAGAGGAAGGCCAAGGAACTCCAAGACGTTTTCAGTTACAACATAACTCTCTCACTCGTTGACACGTTGACAAAAAGTACGTCAAAATGATTTACTTTGCGCATTTTCATTCAATTAAGAGCTATGGCATCTCTAATTGGGGAAACTGCTCCAGGAGAATTGAAATATTTAAGTTGCAAAAGCGTGCAATTAGAATACTTTCTAGCACGAATTCTAGATCGAGTTGCAAACCTTTCTTCAAAAGTTTGCAAATACTTCCTTTACCAAGCGTATATATTTATGAAATATTAAAGTTTGTAAAGCGAAACACTAATTTGTTTCAAACAAATGGCGAGTTTCATGAATACGCGACTAGAAATCGTTCAGCTCTAAGGTCGGACAAGCATCGCCTTGCTCTACACCAGAAAAGTATTCACAATACCGGGATAATTTTATACAACAGCCTTCCGCCAGAGGTTAAAAATAGTACCTACAAAAGCTTCGTGAAGCAGAGTAAAACTATTCTTTTAAATGGCGCGTTTTACTCGGTACAGGATTTTCTTAATCGTCCTTCTAGTATTTAAATCAAGGTTCCTGCAAAAAGTGTTGAATGAGCTGCCTTATAAAATAGCACATCACATATCTTAAAATTTCTATTCAGTTTTTTCTGCTCTTTTGTTTGTTTGTTTCATGTATTGCCTGGAGCTACGACAGAGGGAAGGACAGTTTCCTGGTCCAAGTAGTTAAAACTCCATTGCGTGTTCCTCAGTGTGTGCTTGTTTGTGTTTCCCAGTGTGTGTCCGTGTTGTGTTTATATTGACTTTTGTCTATATACACTTTCTTTTACTAATTTATTTTAAGTTTATTTGTCTTTAATTATGTACTTTATTTTGTTCATTTTTAATTTTTAATGTATGACGTAACCTATTTCCTCAATCGAGGATTAATGGAAACAACAATAAATCTAAATCTCCACCTGCTGTATGGATATGTACCGACATGAACTGCCATTGTGACAAGACGAAGCTACACAGCCACTTACAACTTCCAAGACGATAAGTGAGGAAGGAAAATGGAAAAAGCACCTAACAGTAAACGTACCCAAAAGAAAATATCTCGGCACGGTCCGACCTAGACAGGAGAACCTGGAAAACTCCCAACAGATTTCGCTACCAAATGGGGAGGTGTGAGAGCAACGTACTAAAGTGGGGTTACGTCCAAGGGGAAACATATGGTGCGGTGAATCTCTGACAGTGAAACATCTCCTGGTGTGCCAATCCTCACCAGAGACTCAAGACGAGAAACAAAAATCCTGTGACGTGTGCCAGACACTGGAGTGGTATATGAGCAATTATGTTTATTGATGATGTAGATCACACACGATTCAATAAACAAAATTTCATATGCTTTCTCCATGACAAGGCAAGTGAGAAAATGATGTTGATTAGTGACTAGATAAGTGGTTAGGTGTCCTCTGACGTTCTTGAAAACCTCTTTGAGGACGTGTTTTAGATACCACTGGAGACTATTTTAAAATAATTTATAACAACAGTGTGGACGTTACAGCTGTTGCTCTACAGTTTACTGCGGTCTTTCCCAGTTTGTCGGATAGGGATTAAAAATTTCCATTTTTGCGCCTCCGTCGCAAAAAAATTCCAATTCTGATATGGTGATGGGAAACCAATTCCGACTTCAGGGAGTTGTTTCAGACAGATGTACGTTCATAATTGTAGTCACTTTATTTTTCATGCTTTGGTGGACATGATTGAAAATTGGGTCCCAAGAATATTCAATATTTACCTTCTCCGCTTCTTTCCTTTCGCTTATTAAAGATTCTTTTCCGTCGACTCAAACGGGAAAAATTACAAGCCTAGTAGGAGAGTTGGAGGAGGGACAGGCCGCTTTACCACCAATTTTGTGTGGGTCTCTCTACTCCACTGCCAATGTTGGGCTCATTCAGTCGATACTAGAGCACTTGGAGGGCAAGAGGTTCCTGCTTTCGTTGCGCAACGTATTATTATAAAGATTTTGACAAGAGAAAGAGGAAGACGTTCAGAAATTTTAACTGGATGACATTCGGGGATAAAACTCTCTCCAAAACCACCGTGTACGAGTGGCTCAACAGGTCTTTCTTTCTTTCTTTTAAAGGGCGGAAAATCAGAGTCACGATCAGCGTCCTCGAACTTCCATCACAGAAAAAAACATCCGTGCAAGTAAGGGAAAAATTTTGTTTCTTTCAGGGACCCTCCTTCCTCGCTTGGCAGCCTCTCCTCTCTCACGGTGGTACCTTCTTCCTCTCCTTTCTTTCAGAACCTTCATAAATAATAACAGCTCCTTCTTGTTAATCATTAACAAAATTTTATGTTTTCAGAAGTACTACATTTGGCCTAGTTGCCCTCGCTGTCGCACGTGCTGTAGCAGAGCGTCGCCGAGGATATCTTTCCGTCCGGAGGACACCAACAAATTTCGCACTGCTTCAAGATAGCCTGGTCGGCTTTGCACACGTCGTCGGAAATCGAAGTTCCTGAGAAATAACACACGCAGTTAGTTGCTGACGGTCGTAATTTTTTAAAACTAAATTTGATAACTTGCTAACCGGGCGAGTGTCCCCGTGATAATTCTATAGTAGTTTTGTTAGGAAGTTCGGAAAGAGGACTGGGACCAAATTGAAGGGACAGGACGAAAGAATCCTTAACCTCCCTTTACACTTGACGCGTATTTTTCTTGTACAAGAACACAACTAATTTTCTAATTTGAAACATCCATCCTCCATCCAGATGGTTATTTTTAGCTTGTGACTTTTAACAAAATATATACAGAAATAACCTGGAGTCATGTTATTAAAAACAATTGATAAGTTACGTGTGAAAACTGTAATGATTCACTTGGCAAAATAAAGCAGTCAAATTTTAAAAAATTATGAATTAACATTATAAAATAACTGATACGTATTAAATGGAAATAACATACGAAAATAGGATTTCTATTTACTAGTGACGTTTCACCCACAAAATTAGGACATAATCCGGTACCAAAAAAATTCTTCAGGATTTTAAAATTTACAGCTACGTAATTAAACATTCATCACGAAAAGGAGTAAGGTCCAACTATAAAATTTTATAACAACTATTTTTAAAAAAAAGCTTAATGTTATATGAATTTATTTACGATGAGAAGAAATAAAAACCCTTCAGTTTTCCTATGATATTGTAGTGCTATGGGAGTCAGAAGAAAACTTGAAAGCCATAATAGATGGCATGAACCTAGAGGATTAATAGAGGAAAAAGAAAGGTGATGGGGTGTAGTATGGGAAGCAGTGGAATAACAAACGCTGTTAGATTTGGAAGGGATATTTTGAAAGAAGGTAAGGAATTATGTTCCTCGGAAAGCATAAATTCCAGGGCTGGTAGAAGTAGACATAGCTCAGGCAAGGAAGGCTTTCGCAATATAAGTGTGAATATTACGAAATCATTGCTAAAAATGTTGGTATGGAGTATGGTGTTTTATTGGTGCGATACATGGACAGTACGAGTTGCAGAAAGGAAGAGAATAGAAGGCTTTGAAATGCGGTGCTATAGGAAAATGCTGAAAATCAGATGGATAGATATAATCACTAACGAGGAAGTTCTAAACAGAATAGTGGAAAAGCGAACAATATGGAGAATTTTAATGAAGAGAAGGGAGAGATTAATAAGCTGCGTTTAGAGACACGAGGGTCGTGTAAAATTAGCATTAGAGGGAAATTTGTGGGGTAAGCACAGAGGAGTGAGAGAAAGGATGGAATATTTTAAGCAAATTATGAAGGATATTTGATTTGGTATTTAAGGGGGAAATGAAAAGACTTGCGCAAGAAAGGATAGCTTGAAGGGTTGCATCAGATTAGGACTGAATATCACGACAAAAACAACGACAATTACGTTAATTATAATATAAATAAGTAATTATTTTAATCAGACTTATTATTATAAATAATACACAAATAATGGTCAAAAGTCAGAAATGGAACAATTTAATTTGAAAACTTTCGGGCTCTTTACGGTGCAGCAGCAAGACGAATTTTTTCTTAGATTTTAACTAAGGAATGGAATAGATTTCGAAAGATTGGGGGACGAAACGTTTTCAAATTAAATTTGATCATTTCTGACTTTTGGCCATACCTTTGTGTTTTATTTTTATAAAACTATAAATAATACGGCCGAGGACATTTATTCCAATTCAACAAAGTAGTTTTCAACAGCTTTTATGTCACATTCGTCTTTCGATATTTTAAAGGAAAAGTTTTCTTTGCACTCGTGTGAAATAATTACAAAGAAACATCTTAAAATCCCATCTTCAAATTTTTATGTTTAAATAAATTGTTTCGCGATAAAAACCTGCTCCATGATCGTACCTAGTTTATTATTTCAAACTTTCACAACACTCTTGGGCAACTTGTGGGGGAAAATGGATGTTGGAGTTCCACAGGGTTCTATTTTAGGTAAATTATTTTTATTAAATATATATAGAAGGACATTATCAAAATAATTAATTTAAACTAAAATTATGATTCAAGTATATTAACGTATTTTGAGGTTAGAAATGAGCTTCCTTCCCTTCTCCGCTGACCGTGTCTACTCACTTTTGACAGATTCGACCACGTCGTCGGCCACTAAGAGGTGCAGCACCAACAAGAAGAAAATGAAGCGAATCGCCGACATGTCTCAAAAAGATTTCGCACGTGTTTCCTTCTCCGCTGCTGACCTATTACGATTGCTGTGAAAACTAAGATGCTGTAAAAAGTGAAGAAAAATAACTGTGGCCCGACAAGCTATTATGATTTCAGTATCGGCGCAATTTCATTCTTTGTCAATTGTAAAATGAGTCGTTAAAGGCGAATCGCGAAAATGTCACCAGTCGTATAAATTCACGGTTGTAAAAGGCTTAAATTTCGACTTCTAAGAACATGGAAATTAAATTGACCGTCCAAGTTGTGCGCTCCAATTACTAAACGTGAATAACATAGCGTTACGGACTCCAGTTCCCTGAATTGGTAGGGCGGTAACTCATGATTTTATTCCATCAGAATTTTTTTTTGGTAGGAGAGAAAAGGAGGGGGCAGATTTACAGGAGGGAAGTACTGAGTTCAGTCCGGATGGCGTAGTTCCCAGTAGTGTTGGATGAAGTCCCGACGGAACATGAGACATGGAACTCTGCAGCTACGACCAAAGACTATTCATCCGGTTTCCTCTTCTTAGTTAAGTGCATATTAGCTGGTTGGCAGCACTGCACTTCTCCGCTCAGCTTTTCTGTTGAGTTTGAGTTTAAAGTCTAAATCAGAATTGACATCAGCAGATAATTGGTGTACGTGTTGGTCGGACGAAACCCTCCATGCCAATCTATTCTGCGCAATCCTTTCCACTTTTACATAGTTACCACATCCTCCCTAATCTGCTCACCGTATTCTATCCTTGACCTCCCTCTTCTGTTCTTACCCCACACACTTCCCTCTAATGCACAAGACCCTCACACCTCAAAACGTGGCCTAATAATCTATACCTTCTGTTGGTCAAAGTTTCTCGACATTGTTCTCTCTGTCAAACTATCTCTTCTGTCAAACTTTGCTTTCCTGTCGTCGCTCCCTTCAATTAATGTCTTCAGTGGCTTATCGTGTCAAATTACCTGTCTTCTTCGTTTGAGCTTCAGTTTGATCTTCTCAATACTCTGCCCAGCTCATATTGAACATTCAATGGCACCATGTTCAAAAGCCTAATAGTCCTTTTTTAACTCCTTAATCTTTCTTCTCCAAAACAATTAAATATTCGCAATATTTTCTTCACACTGACACTTAAATTGTTTCATAATAATTGAAATAGAGACAAATTTGCCAGCGAAACATTAAATAACTATTTAGTTAATGTAATTACTATTACGACGTTTCGTCCATCTTTGTGAACTTCATCAGGTAACTAGATATAATTATCTTTTTTAAGAAAAGCATTATTAATGTTGCATACATAATATTTAGTTGAAATTTATTTTTCAATTTAATAAGATTAATAAATAATAGACGTACATTTTTAAATAGAAAGGAAAGACATTACATAATGTGGATAATTTAATGGTTGCCAAAGAAATTATTTATGACAGTGAACCAGAACTGTAGGCCGTTAAATTTGAAGAATGGCAGGATACAAAAATTAAATTATCGTATCAAAAGGAATTTAAGACTTCACTTATCTGATGTAGTTGAAAATTATATTTTAACTGAACATTATTTACCCAATATTAATACTGTGTTTTTAAAAATTATAATTATACTAACTAAAGAGTAATTAAATGTAGTGGTATTTCAATTATTATACTTAACGTCAGATAATTTATTTTTGAATTGTTTCAACTGAACAGTTTTTCTTTTAAGAAAATCACGAATAATGGGCCCCACAATTTTCGGGAACGCCTCTCAGTTCTTTCTACGAAAAAATATATAATTGACTATACATAGTTGAATATAAATAAATAAAGTTGGTACTTGATAGTTTTATATAATACTCAGGGCTTCATTTGGCGAAATTATTTCAGACTAAATTATTGTATCTTTCGTGTGCAATGCAAACAGTGAATCTTGAGATAACGAAATTCTTATAATATATTTCAATTTATTTTTACACAAATACATACATCCCATTATTTTGGACTTCGTAGAAGGGAGAAGGAATTTAGGAAAATATAGATCATTATTTAGAGAAAGGAAAACTCCTGGGATATTACGGACGTTAAGAGAAGCTTTCCAAAAAGATCGAGGACTGTAACAGTTAACATAGAGCGATGGACAGAATAAGAGGACGAGAGGAGAAACCTATCGTGTTGAAGTGATAATTCCATTTAAAGGATACTAACCTGATGACAAATGGGGGAGGGGGCAATAGAATAACGTGTCTATTAGACGTCGCCTAGGGGTTGAGACCGCAAGTACCCAACGCATTACTGTATCGGGCGATCTGGTGCTTTTCCTTTCCTTTTGTAAGAGTTGTCCGTTGCGAGTTGTCGAGGACGCGGACTTGATGGTGTTGTGTCCTCTCGGGACCGCTTAGGGGAGCCTCTGGGGGTGTTTATGGAAGCTCTCAGGCCTCAAGAGGGCAGAGTGCGTTAAAGTGCTTGCTCTCAGGGGACCCGACCAGGTCCACCTACCCAAAAACCGACCGAAAGGTCACCAACATTCTTCATCACCACGCGGAGGAAACTAATATTCTCCAACTCAATCTAACTCCTTCTACGTCATCTTAAAGATGAGACAGATACAAATTACTGTAGCCATATCCTTCTGAGAACCTCTTCCTTTGTACTATTTCTTAAAATATTTTACAGCTTTCACTCTTACATCCTTTTTAATATTAGCAAAATATTGAATATTCTAAGGCTTTGCCGACGATATTACGGGGGTCAGAAGAAGACTTAGAAGCCATAATAAATGGCATAAACAGACTCCAGGATAAAAAAGAGTTCAATATGACTAATTGAGGGAAAACAAAAGTAATGTAGTGTAGTTTGGGAAACAGTGGAATTACAAAGGGAGTTAGATTGGGAAGAGATATTTTGACCGAAGTTAAGGAATTCTGCTGCTTGGGCAACATAATAACTAGGGATGGTAGAAGTATAGTAGACATAAAGAATAGGATAGCACAGGCAAGGAAGGCCTTCGTGAAAAAGAGGAATTTACTTATGGGTTATATAAGTGTGAATAGTAAGAAATCGTTGCTAAAAATGTTCGTATGCAGCGTGGCGCTAAATGAGTGCGAAACGTCTACGATAGGAGTTGGAGAAAGGAAAAGAATACAAACCTTTGAAATGTGGTGCTATAGGCGAATGCTAGCAATCAGATGGGCGGATAGAATCACAAACGAGGAAGTTCTTAACATAATAGGGGAAAAGCGAACAATATGTAGGACGTTGACTAAGAGAAGGGACTGATTAATAAGCCACGCTTTAAGACACGAGAGGCTTGTAAAATTAGCGTTAGAGGGACGTTTGTTGGGCAAGAACAGAAGAGGGAGACCAAGGATGTAATATGCTAAGCTGATTAGGGAGGATGTGGGTTGTGCTAGTTATAAGAAAATGGAAAGGCTTGCGCAAGATAACTTACCATATTTTATATAGTTTTTGGCCCTTAGTTTTGCGACGTGCGTAAAATTAAACAATTTACAGAAAAAGAGAAAATTTGCTTGCTACGGGCAATATTTTTAAGTACGTATGAATTAATTTGAAATATAGTCAAACAATTATCCAGTCCAATCGAATTATATTCTCATGAACACTGTAAGTAGATTTTGACATTTATTTATTTAATTAATATATTTACAATCAAAGACGGATATAATTTCTTCACATTTTTTTTTAATTTCATCGATATTTATTAGCTGGATACCCGGTGATGCCCGGGAATTCATTTTCATTAGACGCTACAAGTATTTAATTCGACAGTGATCTCTTTCTCAATATGTGATTAAACAATCAGTGAGAGCGTCACGATTTACTGTTTTTAAAATTCTATCTTTCCACGACCCCTATTATAAGACCACCGCTGCGATTTTGACAGATATTTTCTCTCCGGTCTGATTAGTTAGAAATAATCTGTTTATCTTGGCGTAGCCCGTCGAGTTGTATTATTTATGAATGTATTGCGTAAAATAACGTTTTACTCAAGTAATGACACTTTTAGTTGTTTTCCGCGATTGTAGAACAAGCGATTTGACTTTTAGCTACAGAAAGCCCCACTTCGGGTGCCAGAGTATGAATTATTTTCATTGCGACTTATAAAACACTCGGCCGTTATTTTTAACCTTTTAAAAAGTGTCAGTACTTGGTACAAAATGTTTAACTCTTGGCATTAAATCTCGCTTAACAGTAGATTATTTATCTCGTTTGACAAGCTACGTGAGATCATAATCTATCTAGGTGCAATGTTAATATGTCCTAATAGCGGCAAGAAAATATCAGAAGGTCGACAGAAACCTTCTCTGGGCTGAGCACCACAGTTTCATGGCAATAGAATTAATGGTATAGGAAATCATAAGGAACAAAGATGAAATATCATAGAATATGATTGTCGTGGGACGTTTTTGGGCTTGAGGAAGCTTCCAAAATCTTCCAAATTTGGACGGAATCCGTTTTCTGGATAAACTGCGCTAAATTCAAAATTTCTTATGGGAATCAGATGAACAGTCTAGTGTGTTTGTGAAATTCCGGGTATGTAACTCAGAAGATGGCTGCTTTACATAGACAAATGAAATTTACATGTCAGGTCTAAGGACGTTGAAGGAGCTACGCCCATCAATTAAACTGGTAGTTGAATTACATTAATGAATTTTTACATTCTCCTAAATATTTGCGTCCAAGGTTTTATCTGTATTTTATAAAAAAATTCTCCAGCCCCCTTTAAAGTCAGAACACATATTATCAGTCACTAACTCGACCTGTTTATTCCCTGGATTTAAGTTGTGGGTGAAACTGGAACACAATTTTCCGAAGCCGCCGCCTCCTGACATCAGCGCCGCCATAAACACCAATAGCAACGAAGACGCAATACAACAAGGATATATTTCACCACGAACCCGTTTCAATTTCATTATTTTTGCCATAATATACCGCAGATAAAATTCAGCTAAACGGAAGTAAGGAAAAAATATGGGAAGCATAATAAAATACTAGGACAATAAATATGTTACACATCTAAAGTAAAGGATAAAATCAATAAAATACAAATTATTGGACAAATATAGTGTATCTTTTAAATTTGTTTTGGAACTGCCATTTGTTATTTTGCTTACGTATCGTTTTACTTTCTTCTATACCTCCTACAATGAAATGTTTTTTCCTCCAGTCAAAAACTTAACGTGAGTTGAGTATCTAGGGTTCTCCATTTTTATTTTCAATAATTTCAAAAAAATTATATCTATTTTTTTAACTTTGTTATCAACGCTACATTACCTTAAATCTTCCACAATGCTCTATTTGTACAGAACCATTTAAAATTCTGTACCACAAGTTTTCATGTATACAATTCCTGATCTCCACTTTGAAATGGTATTTTTTATTTGAAGTTTATTAAATTGTTACGCCAAATTCCATCCATATTCCAATAATAAACGTATGTTTATCCTATATTTCTGTGATCCTCCGCCTTATATTCCATCTCGGGGCCTTCCAAGTAGGCAGAAGAATATAAAATGTATTTAGTAAATAATTTCAGAGTAGATTAGTTCACCAAGTTAATAAATAATTTACTTATTTATTGCATCCGCATACAGTCATCAAAAAGTAAAAATTAAAGATCTTCTTCCTGCCAAAAATAAACTTTTTCCTTTTTCCTCAAATCAATATTTTTCCTAACCTAATATCTGGAATAAATCATGATACATTTTACAGCATATTCCTTTTCCTTCCCCATACTAATAATAAATATCTATGAATTTTCTTGTACGTGATATTCTTATTAAATAAATTTAAAATATTAATATGATTTAATGTAGTCTGTTTTAGAATTGAGTCCTTAGACTGGTCTGATGCAATCCTCCATGCTAACCTATCCTGTGCAACCTTTTTCATTTCTACATAACATCCCACATCCTCCCTAATCTGCTTAGCGTATTCAACCCTTGCCTCTATGCTAATTTTACAAAACCCTCGTGTCTCAAAACGAGGACTATTAATCAATCTCTTCTCTTGGTCAAAGTCCTCCATATTGTTTTCTCTCTTCTCTTATCTACCTGGTTGATTACCCTTTCTCATTTCTATAGCACCACCATTCCTTTCTACATCACCTACTGTCCACGTTACGCGCCATATAACGCCACCCTTCATACCAGCATTTTTATTAAAGACTTCGTTTGTAAATATTCTTTTCTTGTCTGTGCTATCCTGCTCTAGTTATCATGCCCGTGAAGTGATAGAATTCCTTAACTTCCTTCAAAATATCCCTTCCAAATCTAACACGCTTTTTTCTTCTGTGAATTCCCATACTACATTCCATAACCTTGGTCTTGTCTCTATTAATTCTCATATATTATTCTTTATTCATAACCAATGAAATGCAATAAATTGCCAAAAATCAGGAATAGAAGAAATTAAAATGTGACGTTTCGTGTCAACCTTTCGGGACTTCTTCAGCTCTTCAATTGAAACAAATTTGCAGTTAGTACCGCAATATTCAGTGACGTCTTTTTTTGAATAAAAATTCGTCTCTTCCTCACCTTTCTCGCATTTTACTGTATCTTTTTTACTTTTCATCTTTTTTTAATTAATAAGATAAATTTAATGACCATTAGTAGGGACATTAAAATTGAAATAAAAATATTTTATAAATTATTTATTATCAAGAACAGCCTTTCCGTTTATTTTGTACTCCCGTCGGGTTGTGTTCAGTTTTTTACGGCAACCATACAGTACAAATTTCACCTTCATTGCAAAAAAAAACAATGTCATTTAACTTATAAACAACACAAAATTTTATATTACGAAGTTATACAAGAACTTAAAAATGTAATATGTCGAAAGGAGAAACAGCAGCGCTCTCTAACCGGCCTCTGTGGTGTAGTGGCTAGCGTCCCTGTCTCGTATCACAGAGGTCCCTGGTTCCAAACCTGCCAGGGGCTTGAGTGTTTGGTAGCGTTTTGGTTTTTCCCAAAATGAAGATAAGATCCTCAATGTGGTCGACATTTTTTTCCATTCTTGTCATATTCTTACATTTAGGTATAATTAAATAAAGATACAGCCAATGTTCAGCAAACAAAATTAATATTTATATTTACGACCTTCCGTGTACGTTATGATTTATATTCTTTATCAATTTTTAGCGGCAAAAATTTATTTTTCATTCTGTAAGTTAAAATAAGGCCAAAAAAAGACAAAAATAAATTAAACATAAAATACAATTGAAGAACAACTACATGTTTCGGTTCTGATATGGATTCTCTTCAGGTTGAACTGAATTGACAAAGCAATAAATTATAACACTCGAAAGATATAGCAGTAGAGACAAAGAATGCAGTAAATAAAGAAACCAAAGACTAAAATATTTAAAAACAATGATAATTATAAATTAGAAAATTACATTTCATAAATTAAGATATATATACCACTGAGAAAATCAGTGTCAGTTTTTACATTAACTATTTTATTTTTCATTCTGTTTATTATCTTTTTGTTTCCATCACCTTTCCTTCCTCAAAGTTTATTATTATTCATTATTTATTATTGGATGACTCGTCCTGTATTTCTTTTGTATTTGGTCCTTTATGAAAATGAGCGAACAGACAGAAATAATATGCCTCATTGTACTGGTGGTTAATTTTGTTTGTCGTTGAAATTGGGACGGGGAAGTGAGTCAGTCACAAAGGCAAAGCACAACCCTTTCATTTATTTATTTAGTTTTTGTACGCCGCCGACGAGGATTTTCACAGTTACTGCGACTAAGGTGATAAGGAAAGGAAAGGAAACGACACGTGTGTGGTGTTTAGACTTCAGGGTCGTCCAGTGACTGCCTGGTGAGAGTGACTGTGGACAAGGAGATGGACGGTTGCGTCCTATTTCCTGCAAAAATTTATCTTATTTTTTTCAATGAACAGTTACTGACAACAAAAAAATTACCTCGTCTGTCTGAGGCAGTGCATGGTTATTTTCAACGTCTGTCGTTGTAATTAAGATCTGAGCCGAATGCCCCCTCTATACGTTTTACGCGTTGTTGCAGTCTCCCAATCGTCAGGTCCAGGCTGCGATGACGTATTTGAGGTGACATTACAGTATCCGGTTTAGCTTGGAAACAGATGGCACGTCAAGGGAAATCATCATGAACGTGAATATTCTTTGCGGCTTCAGATGAAAAAAAAAACTAAAATAGTTCTGTTACCTTTTGGTTAGTTGCAGTGTAATTATTCCACCGTTTTTGAGTTTTAAAAATATACCGATGGTCTTGTGTGAATGTCTTTGAAAAGCACTATGTATATAATCTGTGGCGGGGAGAGAGAGAAAAATCGATGGACAATGGCGATAATGGTGGCTAGTGAAAAGTGTTTATAAATTAAGGTGAAACAGGATGTATAACGGAATATATCAATGAAGAGTATTATATAAATGTTATAATTGAATGTATTTGTGATCTGTTGCATGTAGAAAATGGTCAAGAAGGCTGTAATTAATATTCATTTAAATTCTCGAGATGAGCGCCCACCAAGATATTTTTTACGTATACACGTTTAGAAATGGGTATAAAATCGACCAGAGGATAAGGGAGTAACTCATGACGTCATCACAATACATATTCAGCACGTGATATTAAAAGCGTCCCACAACTGGACGAGGAGTAATAATCTATGGTTGAATTATTCAAGTTTTCACTGAAGTTTTCTTCCTTTCGTGTGGCGCCCTGACCGCGGTGGACGGATATTGCATTGTAAAGGCGAGAGGAACCGAATAGAATTACGGGTACGAACCTACACACTGAATAAGAGTATCAATTAAGTCATAGCGAGCTGATGGTTAGAAATTTGTTTAGGGTGTAACAGTAGGAAGTTGAAACGTAATTAAGAAAAAATATATATCGTAGACGTCGGTTACCCTATCAATGCCTACTGACGTATAGAAGAGTTGAATTAACGTCGACGTTACATCAGTATCACACTCAAAAACGAGGACGTCTAAGGTAAGGTTCAAATACGAGTCACTTATCATCGGAGAAGAAGGACAAAGGTTGCAACAAGATTGAATTTACAAATAAAATTAGCGGATTAATGATATTTTTTAAATTTTGTGGACGCATTCACAACAATAATTTATAAAACTTGGTTCTTGATTGTTCATTATCTGGTTATCGTGGCGTTGTTGTGGCGTCTGCTTGCTTGGCGGCGAGGAAGACGCACGGGAGAGTTCAGATCAGCTGGACGATGTTGTAGACTCTGTATTGTAGCTCTATCTGTATAACACCACATTCAATCTCCCTCTCTAGGCTCGGCCATTACGGATCTCTTCGCATGAATTTCTCCGATGCTTACTTTTAAACAAGACGACATTTATAAAATTTTTGGACTGTCCACATTCGGTTTCTTTTTTAGCTAATGAGAGGCAACCAAATGACCCAACATCAGCCAATCTTCCAAACCTCAGATTCCTTTCCCACGAAAACTTCACACAACCAATTTCTTACCAAAATTTTAAAAAATCCCTTGCAATAATCATGAACTTTGTTCTAAAAGAAACAAATATTCTTTTCCTTTCATAAAATGAAACTACGTCATTATATCTCAAGCAGCAGAAACAAAATAAATGGTAGCTAGACTATGGATGTCATATCTATTCATCGACAAAAGATGGAATATTAGGAAAGTTAAACACTCTGCAGAATGAAGCCATGAGACTAATAACTAGATGACTCAGATCTATACCCATAGGCTTACTCCCATTGGAAGCCAACGAAACACCGCTGCTGCTCAGAAGGAAATTCCTTTTGATATGCCACTCGATGAAATTAATGGAGGTGGAGAACCCGGTTGTTAGGAGCTTGCTAGAAAAATCACAGTGGGCAGCCAGGGATCCGCCAAAAGGCTCAACCCCACTTCACACAGCTCTGGACCGATTAAAATTCTTCACAACACGTCCCAGAAATGTCCAGCATGGAAATTGAAAGGCTTGAGCATTTATGAAGAGTTTTATCAACTGAACAGGGACGCTCGCAAAGATATCGACTGGAACAATAAAATAAACACGCTTGCGATAAATCTAGGACATCCCAAAATTATATTCAGGGGTGCGTCAAAAACTCAGGAGGGCGTTGCTAGCGCAGGGGATGGAAACGGCAAAGAGTTTGGACCCGGAAACTAATATTAACATGGCAGAATTCTACGCGCTTCAGCTTGCCATAGAATTATTCAGGAACGCAGAGGAGATTAACTATCTCATTTTTACTCCAGGAAGGCGTTTAATCTGCTAAAAAACAAAGTATCGCGATCAAGTATCACCAATGATAAATGAGATAATATCCTATATTGCAAGGGGAAGAACTATAACGTTACCATTGCATGGTTCCCGGGACAAGTGGGTATCAAGGGACATGATAGGGCAGACCATGCAGCAGAGGTCGAGGCGAGACGGAGAAATAATCCCAGTGATGGTCCAACAGCTAGCTATATGCAGGGACCTAAGAGCGAGGTATAAACATATTCTAATAAGTAACTGGAGGCAAGCCAATCCTGTGAGTGGAGAGACTTCAACACGTGACAATCAAATCTTCAGAAGTTTTCACCCCAAGGAACTAAATAGAAGAAAACAGGTGGGCAATATCAAGAGTAAGAACCCTACACACGCAGTTGACTCACTCATATCTTTTTTACTCAACTTAAAACAAAGTGGGGGACATGCAAAGTATCCTATACTTTACAGATCATCTTATTGTAATTTCCAGTCCATGCGAACGAGAGGAGGGAGACTATACAGGCTTTCGAGAGAAAAAAAAAAGGTTTCTACGAGTCAACAGAGGCGATAAAGAGTCCTTTCTTGAAAAAAACAGTTCTGTTAGATCAAATTTAAAGTAAAATAATTAAAATTATCTTGTGCCTCTGTGTTTGTGTTCACCTTTTTTTGTTTTTGTTGCCAGGCTAGTGGATTTTTATTTTTTTATTCATATAAAAACTTTTATAGTATTTATTTTCAGTTGGTACAATAATGATACAGTATATGAATTAAATAGTCAAATCAAGATTAACATAATGGATATAATTAAAATGTCAGCATGTGGGGTAGCTTAATCCAGCAGAATGTGTTTGGAGTCTAGTGGATGAACTTTTTATGTAAACAATTGTGTTTATTTATTATCTGGTTATAACTTTGTAACTGTGTATAGTCTCCAACGACTCCAGGGTTGACGCGACTCTAAACTTTCAAATAAAATAATATTGCAATGTCGTCAACAGAACTAAAGGATGATAAACATCGATGAGCAAGTAGTCAGCCATCCGCTTGTGATACGGACCACTGAAGAAGCAATTCCGACTTTTGATAAAAATCAGGATGCAGTGGATGACTAATAACCATGACAGCTACGTACACACACACACACTTGTTAAGTTCCTTTTCTTTTGTGTGACATGCGTGAATAATCTGGGGCCATAACCTGATAAAAGTCACGGCTCAGTGGATGACTAATAACCGTTACAGTTATGTAGCAAGACTAATTACACGCACTTTTACAATAACAGTATGACACGGCGACGTGCGGGAAGTTAAGTCAAAGACTATGAGAAAATAAGGCGCTCGGAGGAATGACACATTATTATATGGATTTATCACCCAGTCTTGTCACATCATCACCTTTTCATTTTTAGGAACCTTCTTTTTTCCTCAACTGAATTGCGGAGTGCAGTGACACGACTATTAGAACTAATTTTAGCGTGAAGTATAAACCATACATTTCATTTACATCATTTACCCAATATTACACATTCTGAAAAAGAGATAAACTAAACGTAAATGTTTCTTCAACCAATCACCCGAGAGCATACTCTGAATCTTGATGAACATGAAGAGGATGTTATACCGCGAGTTCAGTTTATCTGAAGACAATGAAATATCGCGAGAAAAAGGGTGAATGAAAACTATCCCCAACCTCGGGGATGGAGGAGGGATTAGTTAAATAACTTAAAGGGAACCCCATTTGGATTTGGATTCTCCAGAAAAAAGTACTCCTATTTGACCTATGATTAGGGTCATTTCAGTCACAGATGGCGTTGTAATCGACAAAAATCAAAATGGGTAAAACATCGTTGGAAAATGGGGGATATCTCAAGCAATAGGCACCACATCAGCAAAATAAAATTAAATTTGTTTGATATTCTTACAAATACTACTTAATATCAGCATAACCGTGGGTGGACAGTTATGGTGTCATTAATTAGGATTTGTAAGAATATCAAACACATTTTATTTTATTTTACTGATCTGGTGCCTATTCTTGAGATATCCCCAATTTTTCAGCGATGTTTTACCCGTTTTGATTTTTGTGGAGTGACCGAAATGGCTCGAATAGTAAGTCAAATTGGAGCAATATTTTTTGGAGAATCCGAATTTAAGTGGGGGGGCGAGTTTCGTATAATTGGATGTCTCTCTTCGAGACGAACATTTTTCATTATCCGATGTGTGATTCTCCAGATATTTGAATGTCTTCAGATAAACTGAGCACCCTGTATATTACTCCAAAAATAAATAATCGGAGATGTCAAGTGTCAAGCAGAGGATCGTAGATCTTACCAAGTGAGTCAGTATCACTTTCAACACTAACAATTTTGGAATGACATCAGGTGTGACAATTGCCTTCGGCTTTTCAGAGTAAAACTACAGGATCCTTCAGCAGGTAATGGAAAATTTCTTAGAACTTGCATTGACGACTTCCCCGGTATTGAAGTCATCTACTTTCAAGTACGCACATACGGAGAATTCATTCCAATATTGGCTATTTGCGTTTCTTATCTGCGTCGTGTTATTTGCGGAGGTTTTATTTTTCCCAGTAACCTAGAGAGTTTGACCAGGTTCACGGTCGTTCGGATCGACTGCGCTATCTCGTGCGTGTTTGTCCTTCCTGCCGTGTGTGCTCAGTCAATAGCAGGAGGACATCCGGATCAATAGTAAGGATAACATTCAGCTCATTCACACTCACCATTCAGTTCAATTCCCCTCGGCGTCGCGTCTCGATCGAACACCATCAATTACGTGTGCATTAAACTTCCAACTCAAAAATACGCACGTATTGGATATCAGCGTCGTTCTGCAGTCAGTAGACAAACTACCGAATAGGAGAAAATTGGAAAATGGAGAAGGTAAAAAGTAAGGAAATACGTTAGGAAAAACAAAAGAAACCATAGTTAAATTTAAAAAAAATTATAGATGTAAAAATAAATCGAGGAAAATTATAAAGAGAAAAAAGAAAACAAACAAAGATCGAGAACAGGAGGACAACAAAAAATAATAATTACACAGACTGAGTGAATAACTATGGTGTAATAAAAGAAATAATAGAAACACGTGGGATTAATAAGGGATGACTATTTTATGAATTATAGAAAGAAAGAAGACAGGATGGAATAAGGGAAAGGAGAGGAAAATGTGAACAAAAGTACGAAAAATGAATGTAAGAAAGTTGTAGTAAATGAAAGAAAAGACAACGAAGGGATATGTAAATGCCGATATATATATATAAGATTGAAAACAAAAAATGAGGGATGGAATAGAAAAGAGGAAGACAACTGAAAAAGAAGCAACAAACTAAATAAATATATTAGAAGAGGAAAAAATAATTAATGAAAGAAGACGGAAATAGAGTAATGATCCCGAGTGGAATTTGTTTTTCAAAACAATCCTAGAAAGAATTTGGAGATTATTGGGATGATAAATGTAAAAGTAAATTTAAAAAAAGTATATAAAAAAGAAAAAGGAATATAACAGACCGAAGTAGTAAATCAATTAACATCTGAGATCCAATAATTAAATTTAAAAAATCAACGAGTTTTACAGACTTTTTTTCTCAAAATATTTAGATTAAACGATGTTTCGTCAAAACATTTGGTGATATTTCGGTTGAAGCTGCACTTGGGGGTGATCGTTAGGATTTTTACACATTTGGCCTCTTTTCATCAATATTTAAAAATTTAACACTTGAAGAAGTCACAAACGTGGTAACGGAACGTCGATTATTCTAAGTTTTAAAAAAAAGTATCTGTAAAATTGGTCGTTAATTTATTTCATTTATAGGATCAAAGTATTGGAAATAAAAATAGAATAAGAGATTGGAGAAAATGAATTATATGTTTAATAGCTAAATCACCCCATAAGAATTATACAGGCACAAATACTGAAACGTAAGAAAGGAGATCATAATCTATGTATATAAAGTAACATGATCGAGAAGACCGGGATTAAGACTGTTGGAGGATCGATACGCTGACCACGTGTCACTCCAAATTCTGAATGTGTCATGCAAGATGACAGTCCGCAGTCGACTCGGTAGGCCCAGGCCCTCAAGAGGGCTGTTGAGCCATTGGAATAATAATAATAATTTATAATGATAAAAAGGTGAAAAAACAAACTATTAGAGATAAATGACATATTATTGAATAGGTTCAAGTCTTTTAAATAATTTAGTATGGGGTTTATAAATCTTGGGGCATTGAGGCATTCCTCGTAGTCGTCTAGAGACAATGGGCTGTAGTGCCATAGAGAAAAAAATAAGTAACGTGTTAAAATCATGTATAGCTATAATAGGCTAAATAATACATTACATAATAAAATAGACATAGAATTGAAAACCTTTCCGACTGCTGTATGGAAGGAAAAATAAAAATTAAATGGCATGTAGAAAAGCAAGAAAAAATGGAGTATGGAAGAGATGGTGATCTGTGGGTGCGTCATAGATAATACTGCAATAGATCACACACGCGTCTAGGAAGAATTATACCTTTGAGTAATAAATCGAAAGTTATTATGAGGGATCAAAAATGCTAGAAAGATGCAGCAATGACAGAGAGATATTTCGATTAAAGATATTAGTTGTATAAATGTTTGTATTATATCTTTCATCATCATAGTTAAACTATTTTTTTACTACTGGCCAATATAAAACGGAAATTATTATGTAATAAATAGCTGTTTCCACTACAATCGAATTGTAATATCAAAATTTTCTTAATTATTAATTATTCATAAAATAAACAACTGAAGATAATAGTCGTATGACGTCAGCAAAACAAAAACGTTTCTAGAAACGTAGAGACTATAGCTGGTGTAACATGTAAAACAACTGATTTTACTAAGAGACAAGGACCGTTTTTGTAATGTGACATTCCCCCCTCCCTTCCCCCCCAAGACCACTCGACGTCAATTTTGGGAAAATATAAAAGCGCTAAACATGAAACGATTGTGGTCCCGACGAGACAGGCCTGTAAATATTAGCAAAAGGAACGGGTGTACGTAAGTGAGGAGAGGTTGTTCTAGATAAGGCAAGAGATACAAGTATTTGGTAAAACGAAAAAGATTGGGGAACACTTTTATCAAAAGATGGGCGAGGTTAGTGGGACACTTACACGAAGAAACAGAGCTTGTGGAATCTGGAGGGGGAAAGGGGGCGAGAAATATGTGCCTAGGAAATTCCTGAAAGTAAAAGTAAATAAAGGCGGAGGAGAACAGTTGACCAAAAGTCACAGCTGGTACTTTTATACAAGATGATAAAGAAGGTTAGCAGTTAAGTCGTAGATTTAAAATTATGATACAAATTATATCTGAGGTTGAAATTTTCTGCTAATAACTTTCTACATCCAAAGTAAGTAATTATAATATAAGGAATATTAAATTAATATTGACAGTATAAAAAATGATCATCAAAATCACAATCAATTTTTTGTTAATATTTCATAAGCAATGGAGCATTATTTTAATTACAACGTTTCTTAAATGAAATATAAAATTTCCCTTTCTACACCATAACGACAAAATGCTAATAATTTAATATTTGTTTTAATATTCTCCTATTTATTTAACGGTTTTCACCTGAAGAGGACAAACAATGTTCACAATAATTAAATTTTTCACGAAAAATATTTTTTTTCAGTAAACGTTATATTTCTGACTCGTATGATATAATGCTTTTGTTTCTCCAAATTCGTCAACTCTGCGACGAAAATATCGATGTTTGACTTCGATGTTTTGGCTGTATGACTTGCATTGAATTTATCCAAACATATTATGTATCAATATCAGTTTATCATGACTTAATCTCATGTCCTCATTAAAGTAATTAAATGCTTTCCTCTAATTTATTCATATTAAAAATTGGAAGCTCGTCAATCCCCAATTTAAAATTTACTAATTTAAAAGATTTACTAGTTTAGAAATTAATAAACACGTCTCAAATACTTCTTTTGTAACTTCTTCAACAGTAATTGATTTATTGTTATTGTGCAGTAAATTATCTTTTTTTAACAAAGTGCGTTTTAGAAGTGACTAAGACTCTATTGCAATATTTTTATTTTAATATTTAAAATCTATCTTTGGGATATTTAAAAATAAATTTATCTTGTGTTCCAGTTCTTTTAGTGATTAAATAGGATTCTTTAAACAATGCTTATATATAAACCTTTTGTGACGTTTTTCTGGATTACTTACTTGCTTAAGAGTATGAAAAATATTATTCCTGTAAGTAGTATAATGAAATCAAAACTAGAGTCTTGAAATTATTGTCATTTAAAAATGGAGACACTTAAATTACAAAATGAAAATCGCATATTTATTAGTCACATAAACTTCAAATTAAAATAGTAATCACTTATAATTCAGAATAAATTTAATATAATTATTTTTGGGACTCATGCTGATTTAGTATTTATTTATTCAAACAATCAGATAATGTAACAAAATAAAAGAAGAATTGTAGATGTTGATGAAACAACAATACAAATCAGTACATTGTTACATTAACAGTTTCGAAAGTATGTTTGAACCTTAATTAGTGTAATATTTATCAATCTCTAAAATAAAGTTATATTTAAGACTTTATTCGTTAATTAGAAGATGACAAACCCAGTTTTTATAAACACAATCATGATAAAAAAAATTCTGTAATTAAACATGCTTTGCAATTTTAAATACTTTGTTTGGAACTATATCATATACAGACTGGGTATTTAATAATTATTATTCTCAAATTAGTTTATTATATCTCGACTCCAAAGCCAAACAGGATTAAGTAGGATGATTCCGTCTCATTTAAACTTTCCATTTCCACGAAAATTAATTTTACTTTATTTTCATAATTATGTGACCTCGTTAATTAACCATTGACCAAAAATTCTGCTCTCCCCTCCCCCAGGTTTTTGTCCTTTAGCCGTAATTACCTTCACAGAGGATAATTCGTTACATCGAACAACATTGTGAAGGGTGAAAGGACTTGGGACCTTGAATGTGTGGGCATATATTATTTATTATAATTCTGTATACGTCGAATAATTAATTAAATTCGTTACGACAGTAATAGTGTTAATTAGGCGGTGAAGGACATCAATTGATTCCGGCGTAATTTATCTAACTTGAAAAGGTTGTTTTTATTAATACTTTTCTAGACCCCACCCTTTTATTTTTGTGTCACCTTGGTAATTTGCAAACGTGAGAAAACTAAATAAACGTTTTTACACAGGGTCGCACATGATTAAATTAAAGCAAAAGGGCTGTAATAATTCAGCCTTTATAATTAATTTAATAACCACTCTCGATCAAACAACTGGCATATATATTTGGGCTCGATGTTATTCCAAACAAACATTCGTGACGTCATAACATCACGTTTCTGAAATCAAATAATTTTATAGATCTACAATGGAATAAAGTTCACATACCTTTAACATAATATATTGACCAAAATCAGTTTTTTTTCACACCAATGTATCAATCAAAAGTTCTTTGCCAATTTATGAAAACAGTAATAAGTTATCTTATTACACAATCATTTCCATTGTGCAGATCTTTAATTCTTAATACATCATGTCCTTTTAATATTTTCCAAGTAAGTTTCAGCAAATAATAATATTTCCTAACTGCAACCTAAAACAGGACGGGGCTGAAATTCAGATGGGTGGATAGAATCACAAACATGGAAATTGTAAACAGGATAGAGGAAAAGCGAAAAATATGGAGGACTTTGACCAAGAGAAAGTGTAGATTAATAGTCCACATTTTAAGACTCAATAGTGTTGTAAATTTTGCATTAGAGGGAAATGCGTGGGGTAAAAACAGAACATGGAGACCAAGGATGAAATGCGCAGGTTAGGGAGGTTATGGTAGTTAGTAGAAATTCAAAATGCTTGCGCATGGAGGGTTGCATCAGACTAGGGATAGTAGAAGTAAAGATGATAGACACAAAGAGCCCAGGTAGGAAGGCTTCCACGAAAAATAGGAATTTACTAACAGGTATTGTAAGAGAGAATATTAGGAAATCATTATTAAAAATTTCCGTATGGAGTGTGGCGTTATATGGGTGAGAAACGTGGACGATAAGAGTTGCAGAAAGGAATAGAACTTGTAATCAGAATAGGGGAATAGCGAACAATATAGAGGACGTTGACCAAGAGAAGGGATAGATTATTAGGCCATGTTTTAAGGCATTTGGGTCTTGAAAAATGAGCATTAAAGAAAACTGTGTGGGGTAAGAACAGAAGAGGGAGGCCAAATAATATGCTAAGTAGATTAGGGAGGATGTAGAATGTGCTAGTTTTGCATAAAATGAAAAGGCTTGCGCAAAATTGGTTAGCATGGAGGTTTACGTAAGACCAGTCTGAGGACTGAATACCACAACAACACACTTTTCTTTGAAATTCATGCTTTGTTAATTCAATGTCTTCCTAATAACATTTTTTAAATTTTTTTACTCTGCTGTAGGATTTTTGTGAATCAGGTAAAATCTTAGGTTTTTTTTGACTTGGCAACCAACGAAATTCCAATATCCATATACAGAAGAGAACTGTAATGAACTGGTTTCAGAAATCTAATTTTCCTTTAGTAACAACCTCAGCACACAGTGATGAAAACATCGAAATTGACCCTAACTACTTTGGTATTGTATGTATGTATTGTTATGCCGCCTTCTAACAAGCGGACAAAATCCCTGTCCGCTCATGGGTAGTGCGACTGTAAATACCCGGGCAAGGCCGGGCACCTAACTAGTTAACAAGAAAAAAAAATACGTGAAAGATTTTTGTTTCCAGGTGACTCTCTTTCGTCGTCTCGGAAAGCGAAACTGGTTCTCTATTGTTGAGGAGGATGTCATTGTTGTTGCCTCGAGTGTCACCCGCCCACGCAGCAGACGGAGGCAGGAAGAAGCCCGAGGCATAATGGCGAACCACCCACGGAGATTCTGCACCTCGGAAAGAAAAAAGGAATAATAGGCACAACCGCAAAGGCACGGCGCTATATATTTTGAGCGAGGACAATGTCATCCGTCCGTCTGGTAATGACGACTTACAAGTGTTTGGTGGTGCGGCGACGGAGACAGAGAGAGAGACAGAGACAGAGGCGAAACAAAGTAGGCAGGGACTTTTAGTGATGCGCCGCTCGCACGAGTCATCCAAGCGTCGGCAAAATAATTGTTTTGCCTGCGACAAAAGGAGGTTAAACATGCATGCGCGGTGCTCTTGGCCTTGGAGACAATTCTTCCATCACGTGCTTCAACCCAACATTTCAAGGTTCAATCATCCACACTTCCTACCACTGTTAAAGAACTCTCCAGAACATTTTTAAATTCCCTACACGAACTAGCAGAAGTCTGCCAAGTTCCTGCAATTCTAAGAGGTTGAAAAGGTAAAGATGTTGTTGTTGTGGTTTTCAGTCCTAAGACTGGTCTGATGCAACTCTCCATGCTAACATATATTGCACAACTAGCACCTCCTACATCATCCCTAGTCTGCTTGCCATATTCCATCCTTGGCCTCGCTCTTGTCTTCTTATCCCACACGCTTCACTTTAATGCTAATTTTACAAGAGCTTTGTGTCTTAAAACGTGGTCTATTAATCTATGCCTTCTCTTAGACAACGTTCTCAATATTATTCGCTTTTCCTGTATTCTGTTTAAAACTTCCTCGTTTGTAATTCTATCCAAACATCGAATTTTTAGAATTCGCCTATAGCACCACATTTCAAAGGTTTCTATTCTTTTCCTGTGCTCAACTCCTATCGTCCAGGTTTCGCCACAATCCATACGAACATTTTCAGCCAAGATTTCCTAATATTCACACACTACCCTGTAATAAATTCCTGTTTTTCGCAAAAGCCTTCCTTGCCTGTGCTATCCTACTTGGAGACAAGAAACTTTAGAGAAGCACCAGGGCCATACATACCATTTTTTTTTAAGATTATCTACACGCTTTATAAGAATAAACAAATATCTTCTCCATACCTCTGTAATAACACAGCCCGTATGTGTGTATGTTCCACATATAAATCTAAGCAAGTGGACCAATTTCGATCAAATTTGCTACACTTATTCTTTGCGATCTAGAAATCAGCACTGTAGGGGTGAGACACGGCTGCCACCCTTAGGGGTGGGAGTTTTGAGGGTGGAAAATTTTAAATATGAAAAACGGCCGATATTTTTATCATATACTAATATTCTTGGACTAATTATTTTGATACTGTCTTCCGATACTGCTAGAGTATTATTTCAACCCCATCCAAACCAAAGGGGTATATTCTTAGTGAAGCGGTAAAACATAAAAATAACTGAAAAACAATCGAGATTGGCCTCTTAATCCGGTGTAATGTTTACCAGTTCATTGCTGACATGAAAAATACAATTTAAATTACAGTTAATCCCCTAAGAGAGGTTGGAAGTGCGTAAAGCAGTCTTCCGCATACTGTCTTTAATGCATGGAACACTAAACCAAATATGTGTTCTTGGCGAACCTAACCCAACACAATTAGGGTAATACACTGCACGGCAACCACCACTAGGGGCGTGATGGACGGGCGATTGTTTTTAAAAATCCGTAAACTGCCGGTATTTACTTCTAATATATATTCTTTCGGTCAGTTAATTTGATACCGTTTTCGCTGAAATTTTTATCGTATATCAACCCCCATTCATCGTCTAAGAGGGGTGGGGTGTAGGGGGCGTCATCTGAAAATAAAGACAAAACCGTCAAGTTTGGTATCGAAATCGGTGCTATGGGAGTCTTTGAGTTTGATCCTGACATTTAAAATGCGAATTAAGTTGTACTGCATCCCCTAGCAAGAGGATGGGACGGGGTAAAACACACTTCTACGTAATACATTGAAAGGACAGAACATTTTTGATAAAATTTTGTTTCCATACTCCTCGCGACCCAAAACCAAACACCATTAAGAGGAGGGGGTGGAATTTTTAGTGTAATGAAGGCTCATATTTGAGTCAAAAAATAATTCTTGAGGTCAATTACTTTTATAGTGTTTTCCCCGACAATATTTGTGTATATTTTCAACGACTTGCAGCATGTGAGGGGTGGGCAGTGGAAATAAGTCATATGAAAATAACGAGGAAACTATCAAATATTGAAGTCAAAAACTGTGTAATACGAGTCGCTGTGTTACAATATGACCTTTAGTATGCGATTTAAGGGACACGGGGACTGAAATTTTTAACTCCGTAAAAATTGATTGCTACTGAGTTGAAAATTTAATTGCGTGTTAACAACGCACATGTGTATTAATGTACAAAATTTTGTTTTTATAAACTAGTTACCTTTTTAGATATGTGAAAATTTTTTTCAAAATTTAGCAGTTTTGAAAATGTTCCTTACGATACATATTTGAGTATATTTTAACTTTTTTACGTTTATATGTAGGGCTGACCATTTTTATAAATTGTCAGTATTATTGTTGAAAATTCAATAAAACTGTGGGGAGCTTCATAGGGTTACTTAAAAATTAGCACTTTTCAGCACTTTAAATTTTCTTATCACCTAAACTACTTAAAGAATTAAAAAACCTATTTGAATGTATTACCATGTAGATTATGTACAAAAAGAATGAAGACAATATATTAAGATTTGTGACCCATAAAAGGTTTTTGGTATCAGAAATCATGGAGCTGAGAAAAACATATTTTTCTGAAAATCAGTAATAATTTATTAAATTAGAATCAAACATATTAATTAAAATTGTCCTGCAGCATATGCTACATATTCCTTCTTTTCTTTGGCGACTTCCTTTCTCAGTTTACTGAATTTATAGGCATATTAAAATAAAAAAATAGAAAATCGATTTTTGTTTCAGATTTTGGCTCAAATTTCAGTCCCTGTATCGCATTCTAAACATACATTCCTTTAGTGGGAAAGAAATTTTATTCTGTTAGAGTACTGAGAATATTTTTAGTCCTGCTATTGTACCGGGAGGATTTTTGACTTTCCCGAGATACTGGGAGTATTTTTCATATTGTGACGATTTTCGATGCCGGTTTTATCAGGGGTCGACCAAGTATTAAAAGATTGTACCGGGATGATAAAAGTAAATACCCGGGCAACGCCGGATCCTCGGCTAGTTAATACAAATATGATCGTCTGTTTTTGTGTATTTTTGTATATTTGTGCTTATTTAATTCATCAGTCGATTTCTCCACTCGAATTGGCTACTGTGGTTTTGACAAAATTCATCTCTCATAGAGTAAATTTTCAAAAATGTAACTTTCTCGCTGATGGTTTATTGTTAGTCTACAATTGGCGCAAAATGAAATTTCTTAAGCATTAATACTCCTAATCTAAAAAAATATCAGTCTTTTAAAATTTATAAAGCCCTGAACGAAAGAAGAGAAACACTTCAAGAATTAACTTAAAACTTCACTTCACTTTGGCTTAAACATGTAAATTCGAATATGCATTTATATTATTAAAAATAACCTCTTCACTTTACAACTTTTTTGAGATTTGTCCTGAATTTATCATTCTGAAGAGGATTTCCTCCAAACATTGCCACAGGTAAATTATTCCAGTCGCTGATGGTCCTATTTAGGAATGAGAATTTGTTGAAATCTAGTATTTACTTTGAATTGATGATCCCATATACCTATATAACTAGGTTTTTTCCATTTTGGAGCTAATTCCATTCCATGTTTTCTGCCCGAGTATAAGCTTATGAAGCCTTGCTTTCTCCCTCCTTTGTGACAATATCTCCCTGTAGTTGTTCTACTTTTTAATTCCTATGACCCGGGCCTACTTGCACAAAATTAGCAGCCTTTTTCTGAACTTTCTCTAACGATTTTGATTTTATTCTATAGGGATCCATCAAATCGCCCCGAATTCCAAAATTGGTGTAACTAAGGATAAATATGCCACCTCCTTTGATTTTGAACTTCCCTTTTTTAAGTTCCTCGTGAAATTTAAGGAATTTCACGCTTTTCGTGCCGTGAAATTCACCTGTTCCTCCCACCTAAGTCTGTTGTTGAAATATATCCCCCGATATTTGTAGCTCGTTACCCGTAGCATTAGTTCCCCACCTATTCTATATTCTGTCTCATTTAACAAAGTTCGTTTTGCAAATTAGATTGAGTTGCTTTTATTTCCATTAATTTTCATTTTATTCTCCTGAGCCCAGTTGTTGACTTTATCTAGATCTTCTTGTAGTAAAATTGCGATTTCGTTATCTTTCTGTAGATGATGCAGTTGTCAATCAAAAGCCTTAGCCCTGACTTTAAATAAATTGGTAAGTCATTAACAAATATTAAAAATAGTAATGGCCCGATTACAGAGCCTTGGGGAACTCCCGACGTTACAATGCCTGAATCCGAAAATTGTTCCCCGATTTTGGCAAAGAGATTTCCGTCGAATTAAATAGTGTTCTGGGATAATATAAATGAATTCACTGACATCAGTGGGCACCCAGCTGGTAACGCAAATAAATGTGCGAGTACATTAGAATTCACCTACGTCTAAACTCTAATAGAACCTCTGCCTCAGTCATGCAGCTTCTCTGGAATGTAATTTTTACCTCTGAAGGTCATGTCGGGGCGAGGAATTATTGCAACAACCCAGAGGGGGAATGTTTGTAAACGAAAACGCGGGCTCGAATGTGGGTCGTGAAGGTTTTGCTGTTTATTGGTGGCTGCCCTTTGAAAGTGTTTTCTTTTTATATTTGCGAGCTTTGGAAAGTATCGTTAAATAAAAAAGTTTACGATAAGTTTGGTTGACCTTGGAGAGCGGAAGTCGTGTTTTCTGCAGCAGCAGCAGCAGATGTGATCGGCGTTTCCATGGGCTCGGCCACAACAGACAACACAAAACTGTATATGTTGTCGTTGTGGTAGTCTCACAGGTTTCTTGCAACCCTCCTTGATAACCAATTTTGCACTCATTTCTTTATCACCACATAACTTCTGAAGCCCACAACCAGCCTGATTTCAATAACAGTCCCCGGTAACCTCATTAGTCAAAACAGCCAAATACCAGCAGAAAACAGGTAAAATTTTAGTCCGAGAACCAGTTTTTAAAACTTAAGTTCCGAGGGTTGTTCCAATATTTATTTAAAAAACAACAGAAAATTATTTTCCAGACTTTTAATATAAATCATTATTTTACAGCTCACACTACTTCCGCAAAGCATCGTCACTTCGTGATTTCCTTTCTTAGAGCGTTTTGGAATATTCAATATAATGGATATTAGTTATTTGCTCACCACTTAACAAGCTCCATAAATTTTGTTGCTGACTCCGATTGGAATTACAAGATCGTCCGAAAACCTTAGTGTCTTAACTTTTTCTCCTTGAAAAATATCCAAAATTCTCTTTGTTTTCCTTAAGTTCTTGTTCAATGTATAGATTAATAACATAAGGCAACCATGTGATAGCCCATTTTTGTTCATTGCCTTCTTTTCGTGTCCATCAAGTCTAATTCCTGCCATGTCTAACTTCTGATAAGGTTATCGATAACACTTTGCAGCACGATTTTTTTATTATTATTTGAAATGTAAAATTAGCAAAGGATTGGAAAGTTGAGTGGCGCAGATAAATCGGCTGTAAACCTCAGGAATGTCGTCACATCACGTACAAATCTGACCTGCGTTATTTCCGTAAACATCCAGCGTGAGAAGAAAGATCAACGAAAAAAAAACAATATTTGAAATACCACATGGCTGCTTCGGCCAATTGGGTTTCATTGTTACAGATTTGCAAAAGATCTATTTCGAGGTTTTGGACACAGCAGTGAGGTTGTGTAGCATCTGGAGCAAACGAACGGGAAGCGGTCCTTGGTCCTGGACGGCAACTTGTCCTGAAGAAGACGACGCCATGTAACAGAAGCTGGCGGACAATCGACGCCGCCCTGCAACGAGGTACGCTGCCAATTTTCCAATTCATGACGTTCAAAGGGTATCGCCCACGGTATTCAACTTGTGATAAAGTAGATCTGATTGCTTCGCCGAACCTTAAATTTCTAGTAAATATATCCCTAATTAATGTTTTTCCTGTTAAATTTTCATATCAAAATAAATTTCCCAATATTCCTTAATTAACCATTTTAATTTTAATCCCTCACCTCTCCTACCACTTCATTTTCTTACTTTACTCCCAATGTTTTCATAACCCTTAAGATTTGATTACAATATTTTCCAGAACTATAAATGCCAAGCAAAGCGGGCCTGTCTCCAGATCTATTCTTGTGAAAAATATTTTCGTCAAGATATCTGTTTTGTAACCATTAACTAATAAACTAATCACTAGAGTAACGCTCTTCGTGAAACACTTCAAACCTGTTTTCCTTAATAACAATTACGTTAGCGTTGCTTTACGATACTTCTAAATAATTTTTAATACTTCTCTTGCTTAAAGTAAGTTATAGATATCCGAAAATGGTAATAACAACAAATTTAATATTTATTGTTTCGTTTACGTTATTTGATGGTTAGTGTTACTTAATACTTATATAAGCGTAGCATATTCAGGAAGACGCATGGCTACTACATAAAGTACCTATTAGGGCCATTGAAATAAATATGAACCGTTGCTTCCATTAAACTTAGCAGTTTTAATTCAATAGATTCTAAAACTATTTTAAATTGAGAATCCGGTAGATGAAAGATGACGCATTTCTAATGAGCCATTGGCTAGAAAACTCCTGAATAGGATTAGGAATAACCAAGCGAATTTAATGGAGGATTAGGTTGAAAGAAGAAGACGCACGGTTAAGATGTTTGTTTGTTCTTTAATAGCAAAGGTAAGGACTTGAGAAGGGAGGGATGTGGAAGGTAGAGCAAGGCAGCCAAGGGTTGACCAGCACCCCGGGCTATGATGAGATTGCTGTGGGGTCTCAGCATTCCCTTATCCCTGTGTCCACGAGTTTTGTGAGGCAGTTGGCCGACTGATACAATGGGATCAGCAGACAACTCATACCGTACACCCAAGGTCTTATACCCCAGTACAAACACTTCCTAAAATGGATGAAATGCCTTGGCAAGTGAAGAACCGTGAAAAAAAACAGAGAGAGTTATAGCATTCGCAAAGGAGAGTTCCGCAGTCAATCTGAAGAGAAATACCCGCAAGACAAAGTAGCACAGGCACTTCTGGGATCCGAGTTTAAGCCTTTTTCTTTTGGAAATTGGTTACATGCTGGTGATCTATATATTTTTTGGCGGGTAACAGGCTGCATGAGGGTGATCATGAAAGCAGGAAACTTCCCTTTAATAACAGAAAGAGAATTGACATGGAGTGGGGGTATGTGGAAGGTAGAGAAAGGTAGCCAAGGGTTGACTAGGGCCCCCCATGCTATAGTTTAAGGATCCTACTCGGTGTTTCACCTAAAGATATGCAGGGAAAACCCTAGAAAACCTGGATCAAGTAGGTCGGGCTAGTGTGTACTACTCCTACGCCCTTCTGATGACGGAATACTGGTTTGTTGTGGGAACGCAACAAACCCGTCTACGTGGCTCGATCAGTATTGAGATGCAGTTGGTCGACTGTTCTTATGGGATCAGCGAACAACTCTCACCGAGTGCCGAAGGTCTTTGACCCCCGTACATACACCTCTCAAACTGTCTCAGCCTGTAGAAGTCTTAATTTAATTACTTTGGTCATTGAACCAAGGGGAGTAGAGAAAGAGGAAAACCAGGAAGGAGGAAGTCAACCCAGACTGACTTACCAGAACTCCACATGGTTCACTCATTTTCTCTTCATTCATCCAGTTGATCCGGAAACGATTCGGTTTCGGATATAATATATATACCCGAAATTGAACAAATACAGCACAAGTTATAAGGTATAAGGTTTGCCCAAACTATTCTTCAATACATTACTGTCGAATAAAATACTGTAGCGGGCTAATGTGAATGTATTCCCGGGCACCAGCAATCAGCACCTTTCTTTCTTCAGTATTGGTATAGTAACGTAATTCTTAAATTCTCAAGGAACGTCTCCAGTCTCAATATTTTGTTGTGGGAATCATTCCTGAGACTGGTTAGATGCAAGCCTCCATGCTAACCTATCCTACTGAACCCTTTGTATCTTTACATAGCTACCACATCCCACAGTACCCCTAATCCCTTTAGCGTATTCCATCCCTCTTCTTTTCTCACCCCACACACTTCCCTATTTTTCTAATTTTACAAGACCCTCATGACCTATTAATCTATCCCTTCTGTTGGTCAACGTCCTTAATATTGTTCTCATAACATATTCATAATCAAGGCCACGTGTTTTAAACCAGTGACGTCATGACATGCGCAGTACTCCTGTGCACTCTCGTATCATCAGTGATTATCATCTTCAGTCGCGAATACCATTTGTAAAAATGAAATAAAATGGCGATTACAAGCAGTACGGTCCGGATCCTGTTTCCGCGTCCGGTCAACACATACCAGTACAGAGAGAAATAGCAACATAAACAACAACAGCAGCAGCAGCAAACTGAGCCTCCACCCGCGCTTCAATGTCGAGTGCAGCGGTATGGAAGGGGGAGTGGGTGGTCGGGGTGGTGGGGGTGTTGCTGCTATACACATGTGACATGGTTTACCACGCAGCTGCGATCCACGGATTTTCGATTCCACCCACGCAGAGAAAAGTTTTATTTCAGGGGAAACAGGGTGAATGTCCCGTCGTTACGTGGGCCTTTTTTACGCGGTTTGTAAAGTATTAATCCCATCCCTGATTTCACTGTACCCGAAAATAATAAAGGATAGCAAAGGAAAAAAATTCCAGCCACTTAGCTCAATCAAATATAATTCAATAACAGATTTCTGATACTTTTCTCCAAAAACAACCCCACAACATCTTTCAGAGACATCTGAAGTCGGTTAAAAATATGTTATCACTATTGTTGTGGTATTCAGACCTTAGACTGGTCTGATGTAACCCTCCATACTAACCTATCTTGCACATCCTTTTCATTTCCGCATAACTGGCACATCCCTCATATCCCTAATATGCTTGGCGTATTCCAGTCTTTTCCTCCCTCATCTGTTCTTACCGCACACACTTCCCTCTAATGCTAATTTTAAAAGACCCTCATGTCTCAAAACGTGGCCTATTAAACTATCCCTTCTCTTGGTCAACGACCTTCATATTGTTCGCTCTTCCCCTTTTCTGCTTAGAACTTCCTCATTAGTGATTCTATCCACCCATCTAATTTTCAGCATTTTCCTAATGAACAAAATTTCAAAAGCTTCTATTCTTTTAGTTTTCCGCAACTTCTACCGTCCACGTTTGGCTCCCATATAACGCCACGCTCCATACAAGCATTTTTAGCAACGATTTCCTAGTATTCACACCAGAAAGTAAATTCCTCTTCCTTGCCTGTGCTATCCTTCTCTAGTTATGACGCTTCCCAAGTAGCAAAATTCCTTAACTTCCGTCAAAATATCCCTACCCATTCTAACAGCCTTTTTTATTCCAATTTTTCCCATACTACACTCCATTACCTTGGTTTTCCCTCTATTACTCCTCATACACGATTCTTTCTTCCGGACCACGTTCCTGCAATTAATTATAAACCTACAATATCATCGGAAAATCGTGGGGTTCTTATTTTATTTTCCTTGCAGTTTGATTCCTTTTCCATGTTCCGTTTCAACTTTCTTCATCGCCTGATCTATATATAAAATAAACAGCGTAGGTGACATACTGCATCCTTGTCTCACTCCTTTCTTGATTCCTTTCTGTTCTTCATTTTCATTTATAATTAATGCTGACGTTTTCATTAGAGATTATGTATAAGCCTTCTTTCTCGATATTTTATTCGTCTCGTCTCCAAATCCTTAATAGTGTGTTCCAGTTCACATTATTAAACGATTTTTCTAAATCTACTAATGCAATAAAAAGCATGTTTAGCGAAGGAATGGAATAGTTAACCTTGTAATACGCCCGGAGATAAAAAAAACTGCTTTGGGGTAGTGAATTGTTTCAAACAAATAAGTAATTCAAATTAAATTCAACATCGTATAATTAATGACAAATTTGTTTTAGTTCATAATGTTATTCCTGTCAGTGGAATTGGGTTTCAAGCGTTCTGTTATTTCCTTATGCTTCGTTGTTTATTTTCTCTGGCGACGCATTCGCCGACTCTTTGGTTCCGAGGTGGAATTAGAAGATTTAGGTTTCTGAGGGCAGAGGGACAGGTTGTGGTGAGTGCGCAGTGCTTTTGGCTGAGTCGTTGCAGAGCGAAAGGTTCAGTGAACCCGGACCTGACACAAGCTGCCTGATAAAGCTTTTCTGATTGATTGGGCGACTCTTAAAATCAGAGAGCCGAAGCAGAGCAGAGTAGAGGAGGCGGCGGAAGCTGATAACGCTCTCGTGCGTGGGCGGCTCTCGTAAATACTCTTTTAACACGTCACGTAACGCAACGGTTCAATCCTCAGACTGGTGGGAACTCACTCATCTGCTCACAGGTTTAAGTCCAGAGGGAAGTTGCGGCTGCTGTGAAGATCCTCCGAGGCTCGCTCACCTCTTTCCACGTCCACTTCAATCAACACATTTATCGCCACAAATATTAAAGTAATTGTAAATTCAATTATAATACAGTCAAATACACTATAGGTAATGGAGTGTAGTATGGGAAACAGAGAAATAACAAAGGGTGTTAGATTGGGAACTGATATTTTGACGGAAGCTAAGGGATTCTGCTACTTGGGAAGCGTAATAACTGGGGATGGTAGAAGTATAGTAGACATAAAGAGTAGGATAGCACAGGCAAGGAAGACTTTCGCGAAAAAGAGGAATTTAATAAATTCCTTGAAGAAGGATTTACTTACGGGTAATATGAGTGTGAATATTAGGATATCGTTGGTAAATATGTTTGTATGGAGCGTGGCGTTATATGGGTGCGAAACGTGGACGGTAGGAGTTGGGGAATGGAAAAGAATAGAAGCCTTTGAAGTGTGGTGCTATAGGAGAATGCTGAAAATCAGATGGGTGGATAGAATCACAAGCGACGAAGTTCTAAACAGATTAGGGGAAAAAGCGAACAATATGGAGGACGTTGACTAAGAGGAGGGATAGATTCATAGGCCACGTTTTAAGACACGAGGGTCTTGTAAAACATTATTAAAATTGGGTAAATAATGTTCAGTTAAAATATAATTTTCAATTACATAAGATAAGTGAAGTTTGAAATAGGCCATAAATTTCTTTTGATACGATAATTCAATTTTTGTACCATGCCGTTCTTAAAATTTAACGGTCTACAGTTCTGGTTCACTGTCATAAATAATTTATTTGGAAACCATTAAATTGTCCAAATTGTGTAATGTCTTTTCTTTCTATTTAAAAATGTACATCTGTTATTTATTAATCTTATTAAATTGAAAAAATTTCAACTAAATATTACATATGCAACATTAATAATATATTTTTTTTTAAAAAAAAAGTTATATCTAGTTGCCTGATGAAGTCCACAAAGATGGACGAAACGTCGTAATAGTAATATAATTAGCTAAATAGTAATTTAATGTTTTGCTGACAAATTTGACTCTTTCAATTATTATGAAACAATTTAAGTGGCAGTGTGAAGAAAATATTGCGAAATTGGGATTATTTAATTGTATTGGAGAAGAAAGATTAAGAAGTTAAAAAAAGGCTAGTAGGCTTTGGAACATTGTGCCATTGAATGTTCAATATGAGCTGGGCAGAGTATTGAGAAGATCAAAGTGCAGCTCAAACTAATAAGACAGGTAATTTGTCACGATAAGCCACTGAAGATGGTAATTGAAGGGAGCGACGACAGGAAAAACAAAATTTGACGGAAGAGACAGTTTGACAGAGAGAACAATATCGAGACACTTTGACCAACAAAAGGTATAGATTATTAGGCCACGTTTTGAGGTGTGAGGTGCATTAGAGAGACGTGTGTGGGGAAATATAGAACAGCGAGGACAGGTTGGAATGCGCTAAGTAGATTAGAGTGGATGTGGGTATGTGATGGTTATTAGGAAATTAAAAGGCTTGCGCAAGATAGGTTAGCATGGATTGTTGCATCAGACCAGTCTTAGGACTGAATACCACAACAACACTATAGGTTATTATTAAATACTAGCTGGACGCCCGGCGATGCCCGGGAATTCCTTTATGTCTACCGACTGGAGTAACGTCGTATCTTACCCTCGGTGTTTCTCTGTTCACGTCGGGGGTCACCACTTATTATTGCTTGGTGGTTGATAACGTGTAATAATATAATTTAACATCTACAACATTTTATTTAACTATATAGTCTGTCTGTAAAATTGTACAATTTTTAACTCAGAGACTAACACCAAAAATCTTAAAATTCATTGTTCCGTCAAAGACCTCTCACTCTGCGCGTCATGCACTGAAGTTCTTTGCTCGGATACTTTTTGAACCTCAATGCATGTCGGTACACATACATACAGAAAAGATAAGCAGAAAGGGTTAATTACATTTATAAAAAGATATGACCCGTCTTCATTCGCGCGGAAATGGTTCGTTTTATTTTGCCCTAAAAACAAAATTATACCATTTATTTATGATCGCTTCGTGGCAAACCTCATAGCTCGCAGCTGGTTTTCAACAGGTCCCGCTTCCACACATTTACAACAATAGATGGAGTGAGAATGCTCACCTTACCTCCAAAATTAACTCCTAATACGATCTATAAGTCGCAGTTGATTTTCACGCCACTTTCCGCGCAGCAATTCAATGTATTTATAAATATTATCATTGATATCTGTTTAACTCTAAGTGATATCGAAATGAAAATTTAAGTTAAAATTCCTGTTTCGTTCCCTGAAATATTCATTTAAAACCGTTGAGTCGTTTCGGAGCATAAACAGATCAAGATAGTAGGCAACCCGCATTCCTTTGGGAGATTCAAAGCCGCGTATGCCAAGAAACCTTACTTTAGAATTAATATTTTTATTCATATTATATTAATATCAATATCGAAATAAAAATGCCCGAATATTTAACTTCAACTTCTCAAATTTCATTTAAATTCGTTTAGCCGTTTCGGAGCCTATTCGAGACATACGGACAGAGATAGACACTTCAATGTTATTTATTGGTATAGATCAGTAAAATATACTTGAACTACGCATATTATTTCTCTTAAGAGTCTCGATGATCTGCCTTGTGACATATTTTTGCATATTTATTAACTAATAAAAGTATCAATATTTAAATATTTTTTATTAAATTTACGTATTATATGAAACTCTTTGACCTGACGTAGCCTGTGAAACGTTAAATAATGCTTGAAAATAACGAACCTTTAAGTTGTGACATTTATAATTGATAAATAATAAATCGGCCTATATGTCAGAACATTTTTCAAATTTATTATCAGTTCATTACACTACACGACGTTTCGTCCCTTTGCTTGAGACCTCGTCTATATTGGTACAACACCAGACTAGGGCCCAAACATAGCGAAATTGTTAATAAACTTGATAAGTGCTCTGACATAGAGGCTGTTTTATTGTTTAATAATTACAAACACTCAGATGACTGAAATTTTTAATTGTTTTTCGCGAACGTCGTCGTCGCCGCCGCTTCACGTACGGGCGCAGCGTCTTCATTGTCTTGTTTGAAAGACTTCGAGGGATCATAATCTATAAGGTTTTGGAGTTGCAATTGTTTTGGACTGGAAGAAGGGAAGGAGGAACCTAAATGTTCGAAGGATCGACATGAACATTCTCCCTGTGCGTTATCGCTACATTGCACCAAAATTTCGAGGCAATCGGATGATTGGTTAGGAGCGCATAAGGGACAGGGAGCCGATGATTGACGTGGCTGCTGATCAAATCAGAAGATCAATGTTTAAATTGACAGTTTGTTCTTCTCGATGTCAGTCACCGTGATCCCTTACCGTTCAGGTAAGAGTATGTATTGGAGGTTTCGGTGTATCAGGTGTGATCGAGGTAAGCAGCCGCAGATAAATAAGTTCATTCAAGTTTTGGTAGGAGAAATCAGACGTTACGTCGAGACGAATTTATAAAGTCAACAACACGAAGTGTAGAGAGAGAGAGAAAGAAAGGTAGGAGGAACTTGTGAATAATCGGGGCATGACGTTTGCGCGTTTTACCCGGAGTCACGACTACCTTGGGAGAATTTTTCAAAGGATCGACTCCACCGTGAGACTTTTCTAAAGGAAAATTGCTGAGGTTCGCTCTTCTTCTAATGTCCGAAACACGCCGTAACTCTTTTTCTTTTTCAGCTCGGTTGAAGCGGATATTTTTTTTCCTCCATTTCTCTCTTCCTTCTTAGTGTGTGAAACTCTAATTCAGCCAAACTCGTGGCCGACGGAGATAAAATATATATATTAACTCTTGCTGACTTAGATAAATTGGCCTGACATCAGAATCGCGCCCTAATTAGCCTTCAAGTCAAAGTAATTAACATACTTTGCGTTTTTGCATTGTTAAGGTGAACCATAACTTCCATACATAGTTCGCGGACAATGTTCGGCATGTTCTCTATTGTCTTTCTTTGGCATAACACTTTTAAGACTTGGAAACCGTAATAAATGCCACGAACGTGCTCCTGGAGAAACAGTTCAATATGAGGATTAATGGAGTGAAGTATGGGAAACTGTGGAATAGAAAAGGGCGCTAGAACGGAAATTTTGAAGGAATCTGCCACTTAAGCAGCATAATAACTAGGGATGGTAGAAGTAAAGATAATGGACATAAAAAGCACAGGTAGGAAGGCTTCCACGAAAAATAGGAATTTATTTCCGGCTAATATAAGTGTGAATATTTGGAAATCATTATTAAAAATGTCCGTATGGAGTGTGGCGTTATATGAGTGAGAAACGTGGACGATAAGAGTTGCAGAAAGGAATAGAAGTTGTAATCAGAATAGGGGAAGAGCGAACAATATAGAGGACGTTGACCAAGAGAAGGGATAGATTATTAGGCCATGTTTTAAGGCATTTGGGTCTTGAAAAATAAGCATTAGAGAAAACTGTGTGCGGAAAAAATAGGCCAAAGAATACACGAAGAAGATTAGGGAGGATGTGGGATATGTTAGCTATGCGGAAATGAAAAGGCTTGCATCGGACCAATCTAAGGACTGAATACCACAACAACACACTTTTCTTTGAAATTCATGCTTTCTTAATTCAACGACTTCCTAATAACTATTTTTAAATTATTTTACTCTGTTGTAGAATTTTTGTGAATTATGTAAAATCTTTTTTTTTGACTTGGCTACCAACGGAATTTCAGTATCCATATTTCCAGAAGAAATAATCTTCTCTGAGATAAAAATATTACAAGGGTTAACATCTGTATACGAATGGAAACTCCGTCTCTTTTCCATTTCTATTAAAGTCTGGGCCACTTTCACGTAGTCACAAATTTTAGATTTCGGTTTCTAATATATTTGCCCTTCTTTCATTCTATCCCTACATCTTGTCTTCCATCTGTTCTTTTCTCTACCCTCCATTCCAAATTGCAGTCTTTTTCCGGTCTTTTCTTTATATCTCAATTAATTTTATCATATTTTTTGATATTCTTTTCTCTGTTCCAGCTTAATATTTATGTATTATATTATATTTTTTCTTATTTTAATGCGTGTATTTCGAAGAGTTTTTAAAGTTTCATACTACGATATTTCAATTTAATTCATGAATAATTTGTTACTGTTCCATTTTTAATTTTTATTTCGCTTACTAGTCTGATACAAAGTTAGTAGTAGAGTTAGATGCAAATAGGCCTAGGTTATATTTGAAACAAAACAATGTAGTTACTAAAGGTATTCAAAAAATTCTTATAAGGTTGCAGTCATATTAGTAAACACTTCTTTAATTTTATAAATGATCATGTAGCCTGTTAACGGCCAAAAAAAGTATTATTGTGAAATAACAATTCTACAAATGTTGCTTATTAAAAACTATGAACATACCATCAAAATTAAAGTGCACACCAAAGAGTCTCAACAAATAATACGATGATGTTTTAATATTTTAAGTTATTTTGCATTTTACTTCGGTTTTGGATCTTTGCTTCCATGTTTAAGGGCTGTTAGAGAAAGACGATTGCTTTCTCTTGAGTTGGATTCTTATCGAGTAATTCCCTTGCTGACATTTTACAGACTCGATTATTTGTATTCATTTGTTCCGTCTTGCGAAATTATTCTTCGCATTTGCAACACCGCAAAGAGGTTTGGTCGGTTGTTTTACTCCTCTTTCCGTGAACAAGGAAAACCCACAAAACCGCAACAGTGGACAGAATGCTAACAATTTTCGTCAAATATTCTGGAAGAAATGATCCGTCTCATTGGAGGAGGAGGTTGCCAATACCCCGAGATACTCAATTAAAATCCTATTTTTCTTTCAGGTTAAAATATTATTTATACCGGTACTTCTATCCATAATGCGTCTGAATACCAAAGCGGTATGAACTATGAAAAGAAAAGTTTAAATTTAAAAAATTTGGATTTAATAAAATATAATATATTTATAAGGGCAATTTATAGACGGTACAAAGTATTAAAGCACACGCTACCATTGACAATAAATTTACATTGAGACTGTTTAAATCAGTGGCCTCTGTGGGGATGGACTGAGAGAAGCAAATTACTTATCTAATGGCAATATGTCTGGCAACTGTGAACTCTATTTTTATCAAAATTTACGATACCCACGAAGCTCTGCTGCTGCATTTTCTGGTGTGCTTTTGCGTTGATGTGTGATGATGGGTGGATGTATCCACCTCTGTTGCCTGCATCGGGGTTGATCTCGTTGTCTGGAGGACGCGGCGGGGCAAATTTGGCGGAGACTCCTTTTTCTCCTTTCGGCGGCTAGTAGTTTAGTTTTAAATCAGCACTTGCCGACCTCTCAACATGATCTGGCTCTTTGTCTCAAAATCAGTTCCCACCTAAACTCGGTAGGAAATGGTTAGCCCTCCCACCTAATTCCGTCAACAAATATGCTGCAATTCCCAACAGAATCTATTGCCTTGCACTTTAACAATTGCAGCCAATAGGAAATTTCATCTTCAGGGCGTAAATGTCGCATGTGTTTCAAATCACTCCTTCGCCAGTTAAGATTCCAGATTATGCACGCAGCTTCCTAATTTTGGAAACAAAACCCTTCCAAATTAGCAACGGGGGACCCGTATAAAAGGTTTCTTTCTCTTATTCGGCCCTAAAATGGAGGGTCGTCACCATTGTCCGAAAGAGAAAGCGAGGCCACACGCAGCCAGAAATGTGTCACAGAACTCAATTATTATTCGCATACTTTAACACACAACACGTCGAAGATGTTCAATGCCGTGCCCCCATTTTTGCACCACAGATCGTGTGTGAACTCCAACACGTTCTTCCCTAAACTCAGACTATTTTTTCTAATGCACCAAAAAACTTTCTCCTCGGCCAGTATTCTGCCCTTAATTCTTCTCCCCTAGCAGGCCCATCTGTCCCTTTTATTGAAACCTCTGCTTTAAGACTTCCCGCCCTTTTCATCTATTATTCCGGATTTTATCCTTGCAAGCATAAAAACTATTTAATCAACTGAATTCATGAAAACTAAATACACTCGCTGCCTAAGAAAAAAAATGTAAAGGAGAGACAAATAATAAAGTAAATGATGGAAAGAAGGACAACTGGAAGAACACTAGAAAAGGTAGAGAAAGCCAGAAGATAAGGAACAAAAAATGTTAAAAAAGACGACGGAAGTATGAAAAGAAAACTACATAAGAAAGATGGAGAACCTATAATAAGAAAAAAGCGAAAAATTAATGACAAAATACAAAGATAATAAAGGAAACTTAGAGTTTTAAATTTAGGGAAGTCAGAAAGAATAAAAGCGGAAAGAGAAAATAATAAAACAGTCAGAAAAAGTTAATATGAGCTTTATTAGCAGTGCCTATAGTACTACGTTTCGTTCGCGATTTAAAAACACTTCTAGTGTAAAAGAAACAAAGAAATTATGGATTAAAATTGAGAAGTTCATGTTGCACAATGGAAAATAAATTACATCAAATGAGAAAATAAGAAGTGAAAGACAGCCCGAAAAATAATAAATTATAGAAAAAAGAAGAGAAGGCAAGAAAATGATAAGGAATAACAACAAATTTATTTGGCAGAGAAATGCTACTCATTACTACAGATTTCAAATTTTCATTGTTAACATTTCATGAACTTAGGTATTTAAATAAGTAAAACTACGGCCAAATATATCAGTAAAATAATTTAATTAACAGTATTACTATAAATACAACGTTTCTTCCGTCTTTTTTAGGTATTATTCTTTATAACTTTACAAACTCCGAAGTAAAGTTAAGAGGATAGTCACTGCGGCGTTTCACGGTACAAGTTGCTACATTGCAGACATGGAGGCTATTTTGTAGTCTTTACTGCACTCTCGAGTTTTGCATTCTGTTCTGGCGCGAGGTTGGCTGCACTGCGACAGAGAGAAAGTGCTTGGGAACATGTACCAGAGAGTTCACCTTGAACTTCAGCGATGGCGTCATCCGGTAGTTAGGTACCTCGCCACAGCTAGGAATTACTTCCTCCGGTTCGTACCCCGGAGAGAGACAGAGAGAGATTGAGACCAATAATTCCTGACGGGGGAAACTGCAGCAGCAGGGTCTAATTTAAGATGGTCTTGCACTCACGACGCCTTCCATTGCGGCAGCCTGCATATAGAATCAGTTTGACCTTCACCAACTTTTTTTATTATTTTAGGTGTTTATGTTTCGTTTTGTCACGACTATCGTTGCTATTGCCTGCGGCTTTTGGAGCCCATCGTTCTGTTGATCATAATTCTTTCTTTAATTTCATTTCATAGCAGAAGTATTTGCCACATTCCATGCGCTCCTTCATTAACTCTTCAAAGCACGAAAGGACGCGCTTCTTGCCTGACATCTGCCGCTGGACTTGATCTTTATCCAGTACTTAATTATTTCCCCTCCTGTAGCCTCAGAATTTTTATTAATCTCATTGTGTCAGTCGTTAGCTGGAATCGTTTCTTTCACCAACACACACATAAATATATACTATTTATCTATTAAATATTATTTAGATTTGACCGCTACACGATTTAATTCTGCAGTAATTTCATGATCAACAAGCGACTAAACCAACAGCGAGAGCGACACATTTCTTAAAGTTTACATTTTGACGTTGAATTTCATCCAAGCCACCCCCATGATGACTCATTATTACATATAAACAAAAAATACCCTGAAATGGTCAATTATATTTGTAAGGAGAATATACTTAAACCATCTCTTCACTCTGATTAAAGAGAATTAAAATGTCTAGATAGATACTGTATATATAAAAAGCAACTACATGCGAACTTTGGCGGTACGGAATCAAAGACAAGCGGCGTGAGGGAAGTTACAGGCTCCGACACGACGGCGCGACTGGGGTTTTTCTCAAATATCGTGAGTTTGGCGGCATCGGGTAGTGAAAAACGTCGACAGAGTGGGGCAAACGAATTCCCCCTGATTATGGGTGGACGTAAGGAGTGGATATTAACATTGAACTTTAAGTGTAGATGAATATTGAGTTCTAAGAGGAAGCACTAAGAAGTTGGAGATTGTCCTGGCCGTGGAGATTTAAATAACTGGAGGAAGACGTGCTCCAGCCCGGGGCTCCAAATTGCTTATCATTGATCAACGCAGAAGTTTGCTTGTGTCCAGCAACAAGTCCTGGCCAAGCTGAGAGCAAAAGGTCAATCTGTGACCTTTTACCGATTTCCTGGTACTGCCAATTCCTCCATCAGTACTTCTCCACATGATAAAAAACCTGAAGGAGGGACAAATAAGCACCGATACGTTGGATTAAAAATAGTTTGTGTCAGGTCATGAATTTTAATTAATTCAATCATTAAAGATTATTAATATACTTGAGACAGAATAGTACACTTCGCCTTCATTCGTTAAATTTAATGACGAATTTACCAAGGCCTTTCGGCTATATCGACTAAGTATAACATATAATTGAAAAAAATCTGAGTGTTTCATTCTGTAGCTGCTTAAAACCTGGGGTTTTGAATTATTAACTGTATATATAATTTTTGATAAAACTTGAAAGAGGGAATTTCAGAGTGAAAATGGAAACAATATAATTTATACCAATAAATAAAATTGAAGTGTCGGTCTGACTGCCTGTCTGTTTTGTTCGAATAGTCCCCGAAACGGATCAAAGCATTTCAATGAAAATGTGATGATTTAAAACAGGAGATTTTAATATTTAGTAATTGCTCATGTTTAAAAGCAAATAAAATAAATATTTTTTATCCCAATAAATATAATTGAAGTTTCTGTCTGCCTGGAATTTAGTTTTGACTTGGCTCCGAAACGTGTTCAAAACCAACTGCGAGTTATAAGGTTTGGCCTGAAGCGATCATAAATAATACTTTACTTTATATATATTCAATTAATTGAACTATATCAAAATTCTGTGCCTGTTGTTTCGTTTTTAAGGCAAAAAATATAGAGCGATTTCCGTGTGTACGAAGTCACTGTCACAGCTAGTTTCTAATATAAGTTGGCAATGATTCTCAGAGTTCTTAAAGAATAAAAAGAGATTAACGGTTAATTTTCGCAAGGAAAACGAATGTAGTAATTTGAATCCTTATTACGTAAATGGATTCCTGTATAGATATTAGTTACGTGAATTAATTCTTACAACCAGGAGAAATGTTTGTTAACGATTTCAGGTTCATTTCAGAGATTAAATTGCCTCGTACCCCGTTGCAGAGGAAAGGGAGTGTAATTCGAAGATATTATTACTCTGAGTGTCTGTGGTGTGTGTGAAACTCTTTGTCTACGAAATAGGCACAAGGCTCTTGCGGTTCTGCGAATAAATGAAGCAAACGTTTACTACTCGTATTTCCAGACGGTGACTCAAAACAAACCACTCGGTGTTTGGTTATCCTCCACATCCTTACTCACCCAGCAATGTTTCGTGGGAAACGACAAAGAAGATGCCGTTTTCTCCGCTCACACCCACAGCACAAGCAGCATCATCATCAACACCATCCTAGTCGTCCCTAATGAATGCCCAGACCAAATATTTGCTCTCAACTCCACGTTTGGTCAGTCGAGGAAGCAGCTGGCAGATTAAAGAATCCGTTGAACTTTCGGGAAGGTCTCTTGTGCGAATTTGGTGGTAAACTGCAATCGGGAATTACTTCCCAGAGGCTTTGCAGGATTACTTTTTGATGAACGTACAGTGGTTGTCTATGATGAAACAGGATTTTAAAATACACGTGCACCTATATTTTTAAGGTAACTGTGGCAGCAAGGAATCTCCTGGCGTCGCCACGTCGTTACTCTTTGGCGCAAAATGATTATCGCAGGCGCGGTGCATTATTACACGAGTTCATCACTGGACTCCATGCGACGTACATCGATTCAAGAAGCGCTTTTGTGAATACGTATATTATAAATTTAAGACATAAATGTATTGTTGTTGTGGTATTCAGTCCTAAGACTGGTCTGATACAACCCTCCATGCTAACCTATCTTGCGCAAGCCTTTTCATTTTCTTATAACTAGCACAAACTACATCCTCCCTAATCTGCTTAGCGTATCCTATCCTTGGCCTCCCTTTTCTGTTATTACCCCTCACACTTCCCTCTAATGCTAATTTTACAAGACCCTCGTATCTTAAAACGTGGCCTATTAATCTATCCCTTATCTTAGTCATCGTCCTCCATATTGCTCGCTTTTCCCTTATTCTGTGAAGAACTTCCTTGTTTCTGATTCTATCCACCAATCTGATTTTCAGCATTCTCCTAGTCTTTTCCTTTCTACAACTCCTACCATCCACGTTTCGCACCCATATAACGGCATACGAACCTTTTTAGCAAAGATTTTCTAATATTCACACTTATATAATCCGTAAGTAAATCCCTCTTTTTCGCGAAAGCCTTCCTTGCCTGTGCTATCCTACTCTATACTTCTACCATCCCTAGTTATTACGCTTCCCAAGTAGCAGAATTCCTTAACTTCCGTCAAAATATCTAACACCCTTTGTTATTCCACTGTTTCCCATAATACACTCCATTACCTTGGTTTTGCCTCTATTAATCCTCATATTGAACTCTTTCTCCAGTACTCCGTTCCTGCCATTTATTATGGTTTCCAAGTCTTCTTCTGACTCCCCTAATACTACAATATCATCAGCAAAGCGTAAAGTTTTTACTTTTATTTTTTATAAATGTATATCATGAAATCAATTACATAATGAGGATGAAGAAAACACCCCGGGCAAGTACGTACAGGATTATTTACCTCCCTATATCACTTTTACAGTTAATAATATTGAAAATTTACAATTAGAAGCTAAAAAACTAGAGTAGCCGGCGAAAAAATTGGGTATAATAGCTCAGATCAATAGTAAAGCATGGATAATACAAAATAATAATAATAAATATTGATGAAAGGCGTAAGTATAAAAAGGAGAGAGATGCTGTACAGATGCCTGCAGAATGGGATAGATAGGAAGTTCAAAGCAGATAAAGAGCATTGGCTCCAAGAGACAAACAGATGAAGATTTTCATGGTGGAAGATAAAATAGAGACAGCTTATAAGAAAATGAAATAAACATTCATGGAGGAAAAAAATTAGCAAAAACATCATGCGAGCGGTTGGACCAAAAAAATGCCGAAAATGGAAGAAATATCTATAAATTCGGTGGAAATGTACATCAGTCAGTAATAGTAAAAGAAGAGGAAGTGTATGATAAAGAGTTGGGGAACAACATTTTAAGGTCGGAGTTTGACAGGGCGCTGATAGATATGAGCAATTGCAAGCAAAAGGAATTGATAACATTCCACCGGAGAGTTGATGAGATCATCGGGCGATGAAGCAATATCATGGCTGTTCAGGATAGTTTCTTAGTTAACAGGCTACATGAGGGTGAAACAGGCAACTCCCCTTGAATAGCATAAGAAGGTGATTGAAAAGGGGATATGTGGAAGGTATAGCAAGGTAGCCAATGTTGACTAGGGGCCCCGGCCTATGTTTCAAGAATCCTACCCGATGTTTTACCTAAAAGAGATGCAGGGAAACCCTAGAAAATCTGCATCAGGTAGGTCGGGCTATTGGCTACTATCTTCATGCCCTTCTGAATGACGGGAGACGAGTTGACTGTGGGTCACAGAATTCCCTTCGTGTCTCGACCAGTTTTAGGGGGAATCTAGATGACTGATGCAATGGGATCAGCGAACAAGTCTATGTCCAAGGTCTTCGACCCCAGTACATACAGTTCCTAAAATCGATGAAGGTATCTCAACATGTGAGAAACTTGACAAAAAATACAGTGTACGAGTACGAGGCATTTCCAAAGGTGATTCCCTCAGTCAATCTGGGAATAAATACCTGCATTCCCCCGCCTCTTCCCGACCCAGTACAAATATCGAAAGATTTTACCTTGGTTGCCTTGCTCTACCTTCCACATCCCCCTCCCCTTTTCAATTCCCTTCCTATGTTGTTAAATACGATCACCCTCATGTAGCCTCTTAACAAAAAAACTGAGAACTATTTATTGTTTCTTCCTGCTTCAGATCTGATCTCACTAAAGTATTCATGTCTCTTCTCTTCTTTTCCAGATTTCCTCTTCCTTCTAAGTTCCAACGAATACTGACATTCTCTTCTCCTCCCTTTCCTCTTCCTTCCAACTTCAAACGAATACTGACATTCTCTTCTCCTTCCCTTCCTGTTCCTTCCAACTTTCGATTAACACTGACTTTTTCACCTCATTGTCACCCCTCAAAGAATCTTCCCTTTCCCCTTGTACATGATAAAACGCCACTCCACGTGACACATCTTCACCAATTATATTTAATTTTCAACGATGACGGAGGAAGGGGCTGGCTTTCTGTTTGTGGCTAAACGCCAATTACCACAGTTTCTTTTATTTTTTCTCTACGAACGGCAAACAATTATTTTATTTTGAAAGAAGTCTCTTCGTGTCGACTAATAACCGCAAGGATTCAATATTTCACCAGCTGACACTTTGCGGGAAAACTCCAAGTCAGCGAGGACTTTTCCCGTCCACGTTAACGGATCGTAAAAAATTATATACGCGAGAATACGTTTCGGTTGTTATTTATTCGCAGATAATTCACGGAGAGTGACTTGAGTTACGGTGTTGGGACAAGGTCGTTCGATGTACATCAGAGGCGCGCCGCGGTGCGAGTAAAAGGGGCTCCGTCGTCCGAGGAAAAGCCTTGGGAGAGAGCCGGAGATTTCTGGATTGTAAGACGACGAGTCGTTAGCACTATAAATTATGCTCTGACGACCTTGTTACGCTGGCTTAAAGAAATAAAGGAGGAAGAAACAGTGACGGAGCGAATGGGCATTTAAGGGGGGAAGGGGGGAGCGATCTATGGGCATTCAGGACCACTGTGGGAGGGTGGCGCATTATTTTCTACGAGAAAGCTAATGTGTAACATAGGGACCACTAACGAAAAATGTAAATAACAGGATGGTATAGGTGTGCGATGAATTGAGAGGATTAGGGGAAGATTTAAAATAATTTCTCAACGGTGGGTGGCTGGTTCTGCTGTTGCATCAATCACTTCGTCCAATTAATGTACACAATCGTTTTTTCCGTTGTCTTCAAGAGTATAAGAGCTATTGATCATTGATCTGAATCACATCCAAGAGAATGACAATATAGACAGAGTAACAAAGCCAACAGGGCAGTGTGACTGCTTCCCCAATCCTTGAGGATCAACTCGCTCATAGCTCCATGAGCGGCAGTGTACAACCACCGCTATTTGAATCCCGTAAAGTTTAACTCAAATCAACAGGAGAGAAATTAAAATGGATTAATTAATTACTTAGGCTATAAGTATTTTCAAATATGTAGTAAACAAATAAAAATTATACGGAAAACTAACAAAAGTGATCAGGCAAGAAATTCAATATTGAGAGTTGGATACGAAGTTTATATCAACAAATTTCTGAAGGTAAAGTAAAAAACGAACCATTTTTAATTCAAAAATAATGGAGAAGAATATCCACTATTTATCTTTCGATCTAAATTCCTTGAAACGTATGTAATACAGAAATGAAATACTATCTCGTTGTTGTTGTTGTGGTATTCCGTCCTAAGACTGGTGTGATGCAACACTCCATGCTAACCTATCTTGCGTAAGCCTTTCCTTTTCCTTATAACTAGCACAACCCACATCCCCCCTAATCAGCTTAGCGTATTCCATGCTTGTCCTCCCTCTTCTGTTCTTACCCCACACACTTTCCTCTAATGCTAATTTTACAACACCCTCGTGTCTTAGAAAGTGGCCTATTAATCTATCCCTTCTCTTAGTCAACGTTCTCCATATTGTTTGCTTTTCCCCTTTTGGATTTTCTGGATTAGAACTTCCTCGTTTGTGGTTCTATCCACCTATATGATTTTCAGCATTCTCCTATAGCAAGAAAGGCTTCTATTCTATTCCTTTCTGCAGTTCCTACCGTCCAAGTTTGGCACCCATATATCGCCACATTCCATACGAACATTTTTAGCAAAGATTTCCTAATATTCACACTTATATTACCCGTAAATAAATATACCTTACCATAATGTCAAGGTCCGTGACCCGATGCACGCACCTCTCAAACTGATCTAGGTTATCTCAAGTTGTGGGAGGCTTGGCACCAAGGTGGTGGGGGTGGAACCCCCAGTAAGAGGAAGTCACCCCTTACGGACGTTCCAGAACTCCCGTGGATCCTCCGTACTCTTAACCAAATTTTTTGTAGAAATATCAACAACCTGAGTTGGCAATAAAAAATTGTTCTTTACGACCCGCTGACGGAGATGATTATACATATGAATCCATTACAGTAATGGCGCATTCGCCGTCTTCAAGAATCACTATCATTTGAGTGCGAGTTGCGGTTTTTCTTTTGTCTTCGCGTAGTGGCAAGAACAGCGCGTGCTGCTGCTGCTGCCGCCGTGGACCGGAAATGCCATGAAGCTGCTTCACCTTCCTGCCTGGTGCAACACGATGCAGTAAAATGCAGCTCGTAAATATTTACATTTCTAAACTGTCTTTATCCTATCACCACCGACGACTAATCCCTACAAAAACCAAAACCACTATATAGGAATCACGTTTGATTCAAAACTCTCATGGAAACCTTATATTAATCTTCCCCTCTCCAAAATCAACCATAAATTCAGAGAACTATATCCTCTCCTAAACAGAAAAGCCCAAGTTACCATCAGCAGAGAACGCCTCCTATACCTCTCCATAACACAACCCACCTGGTCCTATGTCTCGTCCAGCAGCCAAAAACCATTCAAACTAAACAAACCATGATCCTACGCACCATTACAAACTCTCCCTAGTACCTTAGAAATTCCGCCATCGACCATAACATCAATCTTCCGAAAGTAAACTCGGTAATCTCTAAATCCATAACCTCCCTAATTAAAAGCGCCCTCAATCACCCAAGCCCCACGATCCACGCTTTCGTCGGTTAAAAAGAAAACTGCCAATTGACCTCATCCTTTCCCCTGAACATTCAGGCACATCCTATTCCTCCTTACCATCATGCCACATCCTCATATATCCTCCAATAATCAGTTCACAGCCTGTCAACCCTCACCCACCCACGTCGTATTCCTCTCAGGTACTCACACACAAAACTAACCCATTTGCTAAAGTAGGTTAATTAAATGGATAAACCTGCCTACATGTAAACATATTAATTATGTTTTTTTATTCAGTATTTTACTTTTGTATATGCTGTATCATTAATTGTACAAACTGGCAATCTTTAAGATAAAAGTTTTTTAGATGAATTAAAAAAAACCACCGACGACGCCGTCAAACGTTTTTTGTTTTGAAACTGCTTGGTGTGGAAATTTAATCGCAATGGCTGATTTCGTGACGTTTGAGGAAGAATTTGGAAGAGGTTATAGGTACAGAGATTTGATTCCTTATAAGATGGAGATGAAACGTCACACACCAACGTTTCTGTAAGTCCCTACTGTCGGGTATAAATCCATTATTTTCTTTTTTTTTAAAAAAAGAGGAATTTTCCACATGTCAGTTTTATTTACTTCATATTTTACTTTACGTCTGTTTACCTAAAAATTTATATACACGTAAATTAAACGACCATTTTTGGACAGAACAAAATCTTTCCTCAATTTTCGTCCTCAAATTTGGGACTTCATAAGGTACAAATAAATTTATTCAAGTACGGAAAATTAGCAATTTAAAGTCACAATCAAATAAATTATTCAAACTTCCAGTTTCTTAATAAATTTCATTTATAAGTTAAAATAATTAAAATTACATAAAAAAGAAATTTTCCATTGATCACAAATTAGTAGTGACTAATACCTGGTTCAGAAATCATGAAAGAAAACTCTATATCTGGAAGAAACCGGGGAATGGGGGGTGAGACACAGGTATAGGAATCAGGTGCTCGACTGCAAAAGCGACCCAGGACAAGATATAAACCCCGACCATAACCTGCTGATTATGAAAATTATGAAACCCAAGAAAGGAATTAAAACAAAACGATGGTAATTAGAAAAAATATTATACAACGGAAGGTTCTTCAGGGATTCAAAGAAGATATCAAGAGTAGATTAATAGAGAATGGGGAAAGAAGCAGTATAGAAGAGAAATGTGCACTCTTGAAGAAAGAAATGACTAGAGCAGCCGAAGAAGAAAAAGTCAGAAGGAAAGCATGATAACACTAGAAATAATAAAAATGATTTATGAAAGGCGTAAATATAAAAACGCGAGAGATGAAAATAGTCAAGAGCTGTACAGACGCTTGAATGAGATAAATAGGAAGTGTAAATCAGATAATGAGACTTGGCTCCAAGAGAAATGCAAATGGGTCGAAGATTTCTTGGTAAAAGGGAAAATAGAAGCAGCTTATAGAAAAATGAGTTGAAAAGAAGGTAGAATGATGGAGGGAATATCTAGAAGAGCTGTATCGTGGTGGAATTCTAGATCAGTCAGTAATGGAAGAAGACGATGAAGAGATGGGCGATAAAATTTTAAGGTCGGAGTTTGGCAGGCGCCAGGAATTGATAGCATTCCAGCGGAGTTGATAAAATCACCGGGCGAAGATGTAATATGATGGCTGTTCAGGATAGTTGATAAAATCTACGAAACAGGAAGAATACCAAACGATTTTAGTAAAAACATTATTATACCCATACTCAAGAAGACTGGAACTGATAGATGAGAACAGCTAAAATAACTGGGTTTGGTACTCGATCGTGGTACTTGAGTCGACACATGCAACAGTCGAAACTGACGTCAAACGCTTAATTTATCACTCTATGTGTTTTGGTGAGTTATATATATATAATCGGTTCTTTTAGTCGATGTACTTGTGTATCGTGTCCTATGTTATTTGTTTGCAGTACGCTTTCGATTCAGATTCAACGTCTCTTAGAAATTTTTGTTGTTGTTTTTTTCTGGACTTCATATGTGATTGTATTGTTATGTTTCCATACTGTTGTGGTAAGTTTGATTTAGTTTCTGCATAAAATTTTTCAATTTTGCCTTAACTTCACCTTTCTTGGTTTAATTCTTTGTAAATATATGGTAAGAAAACCTGAAGCATGCATAAAAACATGCCGAAACGTTGTTACTAATTAAATTTAAAGAATAAAGTCTGTAAAAGGTCATTCATTGTTTAGTTAAGAAATTTCTTTTCATATAAATTGGCTTAATTCTAAATTATTTTTTTTTGCAATTTTCTCACCAGTTTTTATATGAAACCGTACAACTTGTCCTAAAAGAAATATTTTAATATACTTTACGTGTATATGGGATTGTTGTTACAAATGAAATTCAGCAGATGACGGAAGGATGATGACAATTGCTAAAGGATTGGTAAATCTGGAAATGATTTTTTTTCTCACTTCTTCATTGCTGAGTTAGGAATTAATTTATAACAGACGAGAGGTTTCTTTCATATGAGGATATATTTTTTTTCCTCACGCCAGAGTTGTGCGTTCAATTTTTCTTTCCAGTCCAGCAATTCGCTCAAATTATATATCTATAGTTTTTTTTATCAGTTAATCCTACCGAACTTCCCGTATCTGTTTTATCCCCCGCTTTGCGAGTCTGAGTGTACACTTTTCGATCAGCAAAGTTCCTCTCTGTTTTTACTTTCCTCCTTTTTCAAAACAAAACTATATCGATTTAACGTGATACTATGTAACGTAACGAGAGTGTTACTGCTGGGATTTCCTGGTACACACACACACACACACATCCCTCCCCTGCGAAACGCTGCTCGTTGGAAAAGCTTCAGTTGTCCTGCTTAGAGTTAAGTAAAATAGCGGCGAGAGAGGGACTTGGTGGAGGGAGAGGGAAACTATTCCGACGCCATTCCGTGGGGGATTTGCACACTAGGATTCAACGAGCGGGGCGGCTTTTGTTCCTTCGTTCACTGGAAATAATAAAAGAAAAAAGCGCTGCAACGAAGTGAGTGTATTTTTTTCGATACTTGTATAGAGCCAGCCACACGTAGAGCAGCAAAGGCAGCAGCAGTGTGATTCCCTCGTCACACTGTGTGATCGTCTGTCTGCCATCTTTTCTCATAACTTGTGCCCCGATAACATCTACTTATCTTCTCTTTTATTCGGCAAATCATAATTTATTTTTTCCATCTTTAAACTTCAATTTTATTTATTTTTTTACAAAGACGTTAGTCCAATGCCATGCATCTGTTACTATAAAAGTATGAACATCCGTATACAATAATTACAGTGAACGTTATATTGCATTTCAACTTTTTTCTTACATTAACGAGGCATTTCAAATTGAGGTTAGTTACAAATGTAAAAATAAAATTACAAATATATTTATGTAGAGAATATTTGAAAATAAATTAAATGTGATTAATGAGAAAAGATTTTTCTAATATGAACAATACCTTGCGTGTTAATGAAAGAGAATTTTCAGCATTTTTATAGGAGAATCACTGTAAAAGTTATTAATTGCAGATTAATATAAACTTCATTTCACAAGTAGCACTAAAGTTTGAGAGTAAACTGCATCACTTCACTGAGAGCGTTACAAGAATATATTCAAAACAAAATTGTTTTCTCCAGAAGGAATTCCCTGGCGGATCTCAGCGTCTGGATTTATTTAAAATAAAACTATTTTGAAGTATCAGTTAAACATACATAGGTAAGTATTATTAGATGATACATTTATTGGTTAACAAGTCAAACCAACCGATACCGAAGAAGACGGGGGCTGATCTATGCGAAGAGCACAGGGCAAATAGTTAAGTATGCCATGCATAACGAAACTAGTATATAGGAGAATAGAACGAAAAATAGAATGCAAATTAGGAGCATATCAGTTTGGTTTTAGGAAGAATGTAGGGACAAGAGAAAAAATATTGGCTTTGCAACTATTTTGAGAACAAGGGAATAATATAATATCTTATTGAACACTAGTAAACGACGTTTCGTTCATTAAATTGACTATGTCAACTGATGTTATGTTGAAATCTAGAAATTGGAAAGGGTAAAAATAAATATAAGCTCGCGTCGCACAAGGACAAAGTTGTATGTCTTCTGATATTCCTTGGAAATATTCGTCTACGAGAAGTGAAGTAAGAGAACTGAACGGCGAAGCAGATAGAACTATAATGAGCTCCTAGTGTCAACGTGTGTCACTTGTCAACTTCCTCAAGTCACCAGACGTCAACCTGCAGCGCGCCAGAACAAATACATAATTACAGGTTCTTTGAGCTCAAGGATACTCCTGTGAAACCTTTCGCTTATGTTAGCTATTTCTGGTGTTTAACTTTTCGGGAGATTAGATTCTTTATGTGATTGCATTCTATTTTAAATTTCTCCGCGTTTAACGAGTTTCTGATCAAAGTCATTGAGGAGAGAAACTTATAACAATTAATTGTAAACTTGGAAATATTGGGAACTGAATGTGTTTGAATAAGTTAAGTATAATGCTAGAGAAATACAGAAGTATACCTATGTAACAAAAGAAAAAATGTTAACTAATAATGTGATATAGTGGGTTTATAGATTTACATACTAAGGAACTATTATTTTATGTAAATTAAAATTTAATAAATATGTAGAGTAGATTAAAAGAGGAGTAGTTTATAGACTAAAAATGTTTTGCCCCTTAAAGCTAATAAAAGGGTTTTTTATGAAAATTTTAGTCCATCTTCTCCACGTTAAATGTTCATATCTTAAAAGCGTCGAGAGGCCCAAGTGGAGAATTTACTAATGGAACTGTCCAGCTAAAAATACTCCGCAAGGTAAGAAGCTAATTCCAGGAAGCCACAGAGCGTAGTGGCATTCCCACAAATTGCTGGTGTTAGGATAAAATTTGACCAATAAGGCGAAAAAACGTAAATGGTATACATATGTGAAAATAGAAGTAGGAATAATATTGAAAAATTGGGAGTCATATGGATTAAGGGCTTTTTCAAATGAGAAAAAGTATTGTATGATGAAGGATATGCTAAATAAAATATAATTATGTGTAGGAGTAAATTCTGTATGACAATTTAGGTTTCATTCGTAAAATACTGTTACCACACATTTAAATATATTTGTTGTTGTTGTCGTGGTATTCAGTGCTAAGACTTACACAAACCTTTTCATTTCTGCATAAATACCACATCCAATATACACCCCATTTGTTTAGCGTTTCCATCCGTGGCCTCCCTCTTCCTGTTCTTACCCCAAACACTTTCCTCTAATTTTACAACAACCTCATGTCTCAAAAACGTGGCATATTACTCTATCCTTTGTCTTCGTCAACGCCCCCCATATTGTTCGCTCTTTCTCTATTCCGCTTAGAACTTCTTCGTTAGTGATTCTTCTGACAGATTTAATACTACAGCATCACTGGTAAACCGCAGGAGCTCCTGGCAATATGATTTATTTTCTATATTCCGTTTTAACCTTCTTCATCACCTGTTGTATATATAAGGTAAAGAGCATGGGCGACAGACTGCATACTTGTCTTATTCCTTTCTTGATTTCTGCTTTCCTTTCGTGCCTTTCAATTTTAATTACTGCTGACTGCCTTCTGTAGAGGGTTTGGATTAGCCTTCTTTCTCGATATTTTATTCCTGTCCTCTTCAAAATCCATTTCATATTGTGAAATGGCAAATGCCATGAACTTAGGCCAGTTTTCCCGTATCCTGCACTCTATAATTAGAAACATAGTCAATATTGCTTCTTTTGTCTCTACATTCCACCTAAAACCAAACTGATCTCCTCCTAACTTGATTTCTATAAGTAGTTTCATCCTCCTATAAACTATTTTCGCTAATATTTTCAACGATTGAGATACTAAAACCCATTTTCCCGTGTTGTTTGCATCTATTAGCCCCAGTCCTCTTAGGTATTGATATTATATAAATATTTTTAGAAAACGGAATTCATATGAATGTAGACACCACGCAATAGGAGTAGGGAGAAATTTTATATGGACCACTTAAATTTAAAAATCATAAAATGTACCATTTTTTAATAAAAGTTTAGTATTATACAGTGAGTTACCTGTGATGAAAAATAGTTTAATATTAGAGATTAAAAAGACTGATTGTACGTAAAAAATTAATTTATTTTTAGAATAGGTCCTGTATTATTAAGGAAAATATAATTGTGAATATGTAATTTACCTCGTTAAAGTGAATAAATAATCTGTGGGGTTAGTTTAAGTAATAATGGGTATGGATTGCATCAAAAGAGCGATCTTCAATTTGGAAATGAAAAGAAAATAGCATTAGAATGAACAAATTAGGATAGAAAGATGGCGGTCCTGGGTTCTATTCGCAGTTACGACGAGCATTTGACATCATGTAAGAAGTTGTTGAGGTGACGTGACACGTTTCGTTCTGCATGTATGTAGTATATCGGTCTGCTTAAGAGTCGCCGGCATATGAGTAACGTACGCGGAATGTGAGACATTTATTTTGCATCGCGTAAAATGGCGGACTTCCACGCTGTTTGCCGGACGACAGAGCCATCTAGGAGAGGTCCGAGGAAGCGCAGCGGCTATGGTGACCTTGAGTCTGTGGCCTAGGAATAGCAGACGCGAATGAGAGAGAGAGAGAGAGGGAGAAGCTCGCTATTTGCGGTCTGTCTGGACCGCCCTACCCCAACACGAAACACAAGGCCTCCTCGTCCTCCTCCTCCTGCATCTCACCACTTTCGCACATGTGTAATCGGTTAACGTTTCATAATTTATCTGTATCCGCATATGCTGTTCTCCTTTCTACCACGTCAAGCCTTCTTGAGCCCTAAACAGACAGTATTGAGTTCCACTTCTATTTACTCCACAGTTCTGCTCAATAATTCCTTACTTCCTTGTGTCGTCCTCCGATATTCGCCATACACTATCCTCATCAGTCCATTCTTCAATCCTCATTCACGACTTTACCACGGTGTCTTATTCCACCTGTATTCCTTCACTGCCACAAAAATTCTCCATATTCCATTTTCTTTCTCATGTTCCTTGTCGACAATCACTACTATATACGTTCCTTCACGTCTTTCCCACTCTTCTTCCCCTCTTAGAAACAGACGCAATTTTCCAGGTTTCATTAGAAACGGCAGTGAAGGATAATTCCCTTTCACCAGATTCTCTTGAAGAAAATAACATTACCTTAATAATAAATTTTATCTTACATTTAAATAATTACGGGAATTGGATAAACCCTTTGTTGCCACTGTAAGTTAAACCTTGCGACGTTTCGTCCCTCTTTTTGAGACATCCTCAGGCTTACAATTTAGCGATTCATGGTCTTCACTCCATGACTCCCTCTTACATATATTATCTAAATGAATGGAACAGCGTTAATAGTCATATGTTAATTACAGTTTAACATAATTTTTCCAGCGTTTCTACTCTTAGGAGTTTCAAGGGTATATATGCCCATATTATTATTATAGTTATAGAGTTACCATCTTCCTGATGAAGTAACAAAAAAAAGACGAAACGTTGCAAAATTATGAAAAATTGTAATAAGCATACCGAAGATTGAGGATGCTCCATTCATTAAATTTCAGATAAACTATACATCCATATATAAATAGCAGGATGAAAGCTAATAAAAATATTCTTAAGTGGAATGTACAAGGACAAGAGTAAATAATGATAGGTTTATTAAGGATATTAAGACATGCATACGTATGAGAGTAAACTTTGATAGATATATTAAGGATATTGACACAAAAAATATATATTCTGAAGTGGCATGTACAGGAACAAGAATAAATTTTGATAGGTGTATTAAGGATATTAAGTGAAAAATTTCTGAAGTAGAATGTATAGGTTTGAGAGCAAACTTTGATAGGTGTATGAAGAATATTAACAAAATAATATTCTGAAGTAGAATGTAAGGAACAAGAGAAAAGTTTGATAGGTGTATGAAGAATATTAACAAAGAAAAATTTTGAAGTAGAATGTAAATAACAAGAGGAACTTTGATAGGTACATTAAGGACATTAACATAGAAAAATGGAATGTAGAGTAGCAAGAATAAACTTTGATATATTGTCAATATTAACACAAAATATATTCTGAAGTGGAATGACAGGACCAAAAATAAATTTAGATAGGTATATTAAGGATATCAATACAAAAAAAATCTGAACTGGAATGCACAGAATACAAGAGTAAAATTTTATAGGTGTATTAATGCAGGAACTTAATAAAAGCAACTTTTTCTCCATGAATTGAAGTTTTGAGATTACCAAACAGAAAGAAAAAGAAATAAGTCTCTTGACCTCAGACTCCGTTACCCCTTTCTCTGTCTCTCCTTTTTGTTTCTCTCTTTCCTCGTTCTGCCACAATTAATATTTACCACTTTTCATTTAACGTTAAACTAATCATCCGTTACCTTGAAGCGTCGATCGATCATTCTCTCCCTCATTTCCCCAGTTTCATCTATCTTAATTTATAAAGTAATCTGTTCCGAAGCATCTCTCAGTATCGTTACATTCTACTACAGATTCCTGTTCCTCCTGAATGCATATTTTATTTACTTCATCTTTGATTAAATTTTTTTTTGTTCCTAACGCGTGTTTCTTCTTTGAATAGGCGACTTAATGTAAGAGAAACTCCACGAAAGGAATTGAAAGAAGTATTCACAACGATAATACAAAACACAGCCAGGCCCACAGATGGCTCTGATTAAATATTGATGAATTTAGTAACTCTTTCGCATTCGAATTATGGAATATATGGAGATATTAAGATGGACGGTGATTCAACATGCTTCATTAATAAGTAGTTCAGTATAAATAGAACTTTTTCAAGGGTTATTATAGGAGATTTTGAGGATATTCGTGAAGAAAATAAACAATATATAATTCGTAATCTCTACTTGATTAATGCGGGGGATCGCTTTATAATTATGCTAGATCCGTCTCCATGACAAAGAGATTGATTTTCATGCTTGTATACAAGATTACTAATGTTTCTGAAGACAAATTATTTCCGATTTGAAACGTCAGGCCGAACCGTTCCTCTCTAATAATCGGAGGCGCATTGCCTCTTAATTATTCTCTCTGTTTCTCCATTTATCTCTCTCCCTATCACATATAATAATTTTCCTCTATTATCGGGCTGCAGTTCGCTACAATTAAGATACTATTGTAATGAATTAAGGTGGCGATTTCTATTTTATTCAATTAGTGGCGATACTCTGATTGCTAAATTCATTAGCAACAACAAGCAAGTCAGACGACAAAAACACGCCAATTTGATGGCAAGGAGAGACCCTTATCGTGTGAAATCCTGAGTTTCGGGGGTTAAGGGACGTTTATCTACCCATGGCATCGACCCTTCGTGAATTTCGAAGGCCGTTTCTCCCTCAACGAAATACGAAGACAATCGCGGGCCAAGATGGGAATTTGATTGGGATTGGGGGTCAGGTGATCCGCTATCCACCCTCATGGTGGGGGTGTGTGGATAGTGGTAGTTGGGCCACGGCACGAGATGATTCAGCAGTCGGGAACGGAAGATTGAAATGGGAAGATGGAGAGGAGACGAGGTATCGAGAATTAGTCAGTCTGTAATGGCAATTTGAATTAGGAGGAAACCAGAGGAGATGAGACCCGACAAGTGAGTCTTGCCGTAGTACGAGAGAGACTGTAACTAGTAATATTGCTTGCGTAATAAAAGGAAAGAAGACTGACGGCTGGGTGCGGCAAGATAGCTTCACCCGTCAACTTAATCGCACAACCAGAATTCTTGGAAGAGCCAGGTAACAGAGCCAGAGCCAACGAAGGAATCAGCTGCCTCACAAACACAGAAACGAGGTGTGTCAGTGCCATTTATTGTATCAAAATGAGTAATGGCAATGACCATAGTCCTGACTGTATTAGATTGAGTCTCTTGTTGAGCTAGTTGTGGCATATTAATAGACCCTAAATTTGAATTTTCGTATATATTTGTTTTAATATTAACTTACAAAAATTGTCCTTATTCAAATTAAAAATTACCTTTAACCCCGGTTCCCATTATACTATATATGAAGGCCTAACCATCATATGTAAGTAACTCCGGTACTGAAAGTGACTCCAGTTTTCCCACGAGGTTACACCTGATGTCTTACGATACATCCCGACTAATTCATATTTTGATTACGTCAAATGGATTTTATTACATCACTTCGAAAATCAAATTCATTTATTGTTACGTCTGGTTTATATAGCGAAATATAACGTATTGAATCGGCTGGTTCAGAACTTTTAATTAATTAATTTTAAAAATAACAACGTTTCGCTACGTTCTTGAACCTTCTTCAGTTTCTTTCTACGGAAGAATAATAATAAACATAATTTAACAGTAATTTAGTAAGTACATACCTGAAGAAGTTATAAATTCGTACCAAAACGTTGTTTTTATTTTTTTTAAATTAATAAAATAAACGTTTTGAAACTGACCAATAACAGCTTCATATTCCCGTCTAAAACAGACATAAAATACTTAAATAAGTATTAATATTAAATAATTTTTTTGATAATTAAACATACAAATGATTAAATTAGCCTCTATCGGTCGGAGAAGTGAGATTCCATGTACAGCTAAATTTTTACTTGAAGAAGTCTCAAAAGAGAGACGAAACAGTAAAATTTCGTGTTTAAATTAAAAATTACTGACAAGGAGGATAATTAAATCAGTCATCATTTTTAATATTTTTTTCTGTCAGAATAAATTCATACTGGCCGACTTTTTAATTTTTAGAAACATTTTAATTCTTTTTTTCGACCTAAGAAGAAATTCCCCTAAACGAACCTCATCCAATACGAACTTGTAAATGTCAGCGTAGGTTATGTGATACTTGGAGGAATATAAAATACATTTTGAGTGATTATGAATTAGAAAAATATTAATTTTACAAATTCATTTTCAAATAATATTTATTATAAATAAAGTAAAAACAAAGTTGCAGCAGGAACGTGATATTCTTTGGTAAATTTAGGATAGGAAACATATTCAAATTTAATTTTTTTATTATTGACTTTCGGTCATTCTTTGTGTATTATTTATTTGGCGATTAATTTAAATTATTACCGGAAATAATTAAGGTTTTCAAAATAAATTCAGGAGGTCATAGAGGCTTAAATTTTCTTAATTTTTTTTATATTTTACATTAAATAGATATTTTGTTTGAAAAAAGAATGTGGTACTTTGTTTAATAAAATATTTTAAAATATCTTATTTCTGTTAATAGAAGAATAGGGCACATTTTAGCCTTTAATGAAAATTTAACTATTAGTTAATAATTTATGCCTGACGAAATCCACAAATATGGACGAAACGCCGTAATTCGGTTAACTAAATATTAATTAATGTTTCTGCTGACAAATTGGCTGTAATTTTCAGGTAAATAAATTTAATTTATAGTGGTAAATCAATTAGCGTCTCATTGGCACAATATTTATGTGAATTTAATTAACGACCAGGTGCAAACATAGTTTTTATTTAATTGAGTTGACGTTTCGTCACCATATTTCGGACTTCCTCAGGAATGAGATTTTTTAAATTTTGAATAATATAATATAATACTACGTTTTTAATATCTATTCTTGAGTCATATTTCAATTCAAGTTTAGATATTTTTAAACATTTGGCATCTTACTCTTCAAAATGTTCCAAAACATAACGTTAGCTGAGGAAGTCCCTAATGTGGTGACGAAACTTGGCGATTTAAAAACTTAATAAAAAAATTGTCTCTATTTTGTGGTTAATTTTATTTCATTTACAAGTTGTTTATTAACGAATTTGTTAAATTCGAGGCTGATTTCTATAGGGGTTTTCTTTAAGGGCGGTTCGATGGTAAAACGACAAGAAAACACGTTTTGAATGAAATATTAACGATATTCTTTTTTATGTCCTTTCAAATAAAAAAGAATTTCGTTAATGCCTTACACAGCTTGTTTTGTTCCATTTTAACGTCCTTTCCTTTCTGAAAACTATAATTAGTCCAAAATGTAACACTCGGCTAATATCAGGTACATTCGGCTTTAACTTCATCAAAGAAACCACGGTACAGAGAGTTCACATAAGATCAAAGTAGTTAGTTAGTGCTACTTCTACTTTTATAAATTATATGCTTCTATAAATAAACCTATATTATGACCTGTAACTTATCATTGAAATAAATATCAAATATAAACTTTTTTTCCATTAAACGTAACAGTGTTAATTCAATAGATTCTTAACCTATTTTATGAAATGATACTTAATATTTCAAACCAAAATGCAAACAAATGAAAGAAAGAAATATATTTTAAATCCTTAATATTTTACTACATTACAAACTTCATTTGCCTAAGAAAAACTTGGTTTATATGCGTATACTAAATTATATTTACTTCTAATTGTATTCTTTTGACCTAATAATAAATTGAAAAGTTGTTTAAAACTACATTTTGAGGTTTCGGTTGGGTTTAGGAAGCAATGTTGACTCTTTGTATAATTTAAGAAGACAGGATAAGAAAAAACAGGCCAACGTTCTTGGCATTTGTAGATTTAGAAAAAGCCTTTGATAATGTAAACTGGAAAACACTAGTAAGGATTTTGAAGGAAAATAACGAGAGAGAAAAAAAGCCAGCCAGCAGTAATATAACATGAGATCAAGAAAACAAATCAGAAATCAAGAAATGAGTAAGCCAAGGATGCAGTCTGTCACCCATGCTGCATAAATTATACGTAGAACAGGTGATGAAGAAAGTTAAAACGGAAAATGGCAAAGGAATCACGCTGCATGGAGAAGAAATACAATCCCTACGGTTTGTATATGATATTATATAGTATTAGGGAAAGACTTGGTAAAGATATTAAATAGGCATGAACGTAGTCCCGGACAAAGAGGACAATATGAGGATTAATATAAGGAAAACCAAGGTAATGGAGTGTTGTATGGGAAACAATGGAATAACAAACAGGGTTAGATTGGGAAGAGATATTTTGAAGGAAGTTAAGGGGAATTCTACTACTTGGGCCGAATCATAACTAGAGTAGGATAGCACAGGCAATGAATTCTTTCGTAAAAAAGAATAATTTATTTACGGCATATATAAGTCTGAATTTTAGGAAATCATTGCTAAAAATTTTCGTATGTATGAGAAACGTGGACGGTAGGAGTTGCAGAAAGGAAAATCATAGAAGCCATTGAAATGTGGTGCTATAGGAGAATGCTGAAAATCAGATGGGTGGATAGAGTAAGTAACGAGGATGTTGTAAACGGAATAGGGGATGAGCGAACAATAAGGAGGAAGTTTACAAAGAGAAGGGATAGATTAATAGGCCACGTTTTGAGACATGAGGGTGTTTTAAAATTAGCATTAGAGGGATGTGTGTGGGGTAAGAACAGAATAGGGAGGCCAAGGATGGAAAACGCTAAGCTGGTTAGGGAGGATGTGGGTTGTCCTAGTTGTAAGTTAATGAAAAGGCTTGCGCATAACAGGTTAGTTTGGAGAGTTGCATAAAAAAACATCAACATAATGTTTTATATTAATATTCATAAAAGAATTTTCCATTGTTTTATTTGTTACAAGCGTCATCAGGTAATTTCTGCATTTTTCTATCGGAGTTGAAGCAAGATTTTGTGTTACACGTTTGAGAAGATAATTAATTGGTTCTATTTCTTGAGGTTTCAATTTATTTTTCCTAAAAAATTTTTCTGAGACGATCGATCTCCTCAGGTGTTTTGGAAATTTTTTTTTCCAGAGTCATATTATGATTAAGGTGGCCGGCTTACATTTATATTTCCTTGTGAACTTGAAAGGTCAGCGGGAACCTGAGCAGAGGATTGGGAATGTAATTTTCTGCTGCTACTTTTGGCTAAAGTGAGAGAAGCAGTGGTCGCCGTCGAGGTATTTTGGATTTGGGGTCGATGACTTTGTGGGCGTGGTGCGAGGGCAACGGCCCCGGGTTTGAGTGAAGACAGCTGCTGCTGCTGTGGCTGCGGCGGCGGCAGTCAGGGAGGGACTGACCTAGGACACGGAGAAACACGCTGCCTGGGGTCCGCCATGCTCCCCATTCAGGAGGTCACAGGCCTCGGGGGATAAAGGCCGCGCCGCTTTCACTCTGATTGGACGCGCCAATCACGTGACAGACACTTGTCATGCTCATTACAGCGACGACGCTACACAATCCTACCTAGAGAAAAGAAAAATTATACAGTTAATTTAATAGGAATGAGGCATTTCGGAACGAAGGAGTCACAGAGTGAAGCTCCATGAACAGTTAAATTTTTACCTGAACAAGTCTCAAAAATAAAAGACGAAACGTAGGTATATTTAATATTGAAATTATAAAAATACTGTTAGATTCGAACAGCACAAGTCAATTAGTTTAGTGTCACATGCATGCAAAATGTTAACTAAATTAGTATATATGAGAATAGTGAAATGAAATGTGTGTTGATGAAGGGAGTTTCTCGTAGACGCTTCAGCCCAGAGTGACTGCGGGGCTTACCTGATCATGTCGGGAATGCCTCCCACTCTCTCTGGGTATTTTTGATCAAAGTTCTCATATGGCGAAACACCTTCACCTATTTTAGGAGGTATATGTACTGGGGTCAAAGACCTTGGGCATATGGCAAGAGTTGTCCGCTGATCCTATTGGATCAGTCGGCCAATTGCCTCCTGAAATTGGTGGAGATACGGAGAAGGGAATGCTGCGTCCCCACAGCAATCTCGTCTCCCGTCATTCGGAAGGGCTTGAGAATAGTACCCAATGCCCGACCTACCTGATGCAGGTTTTCTAGGGTTTTCCCTGCATCTCTTTAGGTGAAACACCGGGTAGGATCCTTAAACCATAGCCCGGGGGCCCTAGTCAACCCTTGGCTACCTTGCTCTACCTTCCGCATCCCCCCTTTTCAATTCCCTTCCTATGCTATTAAAGGAGAGTTGCCTGTTTCAGGATCACCCTCATGTAGCCTGTTAACCCCCCCAAAAAAAGTGTGTTAGAAGAATATCAGTTTACTTGCGCAAGAAAAGTTAGCATGGAGGGTTGCATCAGACCAGTTTTAGGACTGAATACCACAACAACATTCTGCTTCCACACACGTACCGTAAGGTAAAAAATATTCTGTGAAACTTTCAATGCTGTATTTAAAACGTTTTCAGAGGTAAAATTACTTATTTCGCCACTGGCAATGGTAGAGACTTCAGACTCCCCTAAATTTAAATCACATCTCAGAAAGGGAATAAATTAACTAGATTAAAAGCATTAATTAATCATTGGAGGCCGTAAAAATCACTTTTGGAAAAAAACCGAACTCTTTATGGCTTTTCCGTCCCAAAATGCCGTGAAATAGTATAGAGAACGATTTAATTAATATATTACCTCTGGAAAAGGAATCATACTGCAAAGAGAAGAAATAAAACCCTTACGCTTTGCCGAGGATATTGTAGTATCTATGAGAATAGAGCGTGAAATGAAATGTGTGTTAAGAGAATATCAGTTTAGTTTTAGGAAGAAAACAGGTACAAGAGAAGCAATATTGACTTTGCAATTCATTTTAGAAGACAGGATACGAAAAAAACCGGCCTACGTTTATGGCTTTTGTAGATTTAGAAAAAGCGTTTGATAATGTGCACTGGAACTCACCATTAAGGATTTTGAAGAGCACTGGAATAAAATATCGAGAACGGAGACTAATACATAACCTCTACAGGCAGCAGAAATTAGAATAGAAGACCAAGGAAAGAAAGCCATAATCAAGAAAGGAGTAAAGCAAGGATGTAGTCTGTCGCCCATGCTGTTTAAATTCTAAATAGAGCAGGCGATGAAGAAAGTTAAAACGGAATATACTGCAAGGAGAAGAAATAGAAACCTTACGCTTAGCCGACGATATTGGAGTATTAGGAGAGTCAGAAGAAGACATGGAAACCATAATAAATGGCATGAACGTTGTCCTGGAGAAAGAGTTCAATATGAGGATTAATAGAGGGAAAACCAAGGTAATGGAGTGTAGTATGGGAAACAGTGGAATAAAAAAGGGTGTTAGATTGGGAAGGGATATTTTGATGGAAGTTAAGGAATTCTGCTACTTGAGAAGCGTAATAACTAGGGATGGTAGAAGTATAGTAGACATAAAGAAGAAGGCTCTCACGAAAGGTGGGATTTACTTACGGGTAATATAAGTGTGCTTATTAGGAATTCGTTGATAAAATGTTCGTATGGAACGTGGCTTTATATGGGTGCGAAAGGTTGACGTAGAGGGAAGTGTGTGGGGTAAGAACAGAAAAGTGAGGCCAAGGATGGAATTCGCTTAGCAGATTAGGGAGGATATAGGATTTGGTACTTAAGGGGAAATGAAAATACTTGCGCAAGATAGTTTAGGATGAAGGGTTGCATCAGACTAGTCTTAGGACTGAATACCACAACACACAAAAATGCTGACAAAGAGGCTGTTCAAATAATTTATTTTAACAGGAATGATTAATGACTTTTGGAGGTTTAGATTTAGTCTTCCATATTATGGTAATTTATTTACAATTTTCCTTTTTAAAAAACATTAAGTACATCTCAATTACAATCAGTAATGTAAAACAATAAATACGTAAAAATAACTTATTTTAAAATAATTATTAATGGTTTCATATTATTTTATTGCGTCTCATAAAAATCCTACGAGGGGGGAGCCAAAATAAACCCTCAAAATCATACATCAATGATGATAAATTTATAATTCTTGAATTAAAAGAAAAATTATACCCAAATTACATTTTCACGAGTGAGAAAAAGGATCTCCGGTAACATTCAACTTCTTTTTTCCTATGTCGGAAAAAATAGTTATGAGAAAATATTCGTTTCCATTAGAGATACGAAACTTTTTTCTCCAGGAGTTGACGTTTTGAGGTTAACGGTGTAACGGACAAACACATTTGCTCGGGATTTGGCGGTGCAGAATCAAAAGAACGGTAGACAGCAGTTGAGCCAGGGGCCATAAAACCGAGACACCTCGTCGTGGTTTGGGAATTTACCAATTTTTGTGAGAAGTTGGCGGCGTCGGATGGTGTATTTCCGCAACTATCATCATAAATGTTATTGATGGATATCCATCTCTGCCACCTTGGCAATAAAGACTAAATAAGTGGGGAGGAAGTTTTAAAAAAGCTGGCGTAGAGATTTTTGAGGGAGATTTATTGAGGAGATTGAGATAGTTTGGGCAGATGTTTAGAGAAAAGTGAGACGCGAGGGAGAGCTGTCACGACATATTCGTTGTGAAATTACGCATGGAGCTAAACTTCTCACTCCTGACTGCAGTTGAAATTGTAGGTGAGCCTGGCTTAGTTTTACGGGAATGGAGGGATGTTAAATCGGTCATATGTTGTCGACTCGGAATAGCTCAGTTGGTAGAGAGCCCGCCCGGAAAACGGAAGATTATTTGTTCGAGTACCTGGACCGGTAGACATTTTCCATTCTTGTCTTACTTCTCAAATATGTTAAATTAAAAACAATTAACGTCTGTATAAAACTCACATGACAACAGAAAACTTTGATAACGAAAATTAGGAAAAAATTATACGTGTCGACCGGCCCTTGTGGTACTTGTCAATAATTATTGTTTTTCTGAAATACTGTAAATATAAAAGAAGACGATGCTCATTTAAACTCAACCCACCATGATTTATTTAATTAGTCTTTTTTACTCACATATGAGTTATTTTTTTGGTTTATACTATCTTTGTTCATATTATTTCAGTTTGGTTAAAATATTCACAAGGGCTAGTCGAAACGTTTAACTTTTTTGCTAAATGTTTGTTTTGTTCACAATTATATAGTATTTTATGTTATACGAGTCGTTAATTCTTATAATATTAAAATATATTTTGTACAAATATCAACACAGCCAATAAGTGGGAATAGTTTATTTATCAACACACTAATTACAGCGTTTCGTCATATTGTTAGCACGGTAAATAGGTATTTAATTAAACTTCTTCTGGTATTTAAGTTTTGAACGGTTACAAATACAAAAAGTTAATTAAATGATAGTGATCTAATAGTAAATAACTTTGCGTCCTGATCTGCGTACAAAGACGGTAGAAACACAAAACTATTGTTTTTCATCTTCGAATGTTTTTGATGGTAACCAGGACTTCAGATTAATAGATTGTGGAAGAATAAAAATTAATTGTGGGGTGATATGTTGATGATATTACCCCATAGAAAAGTCACAAAATCAGAGTATTTTAACACCGAATTTAATTGTTCAGAAAGAGAGAAGAGTGAAACAAAAACGTATGAGAAACGGAAAGCATGTGGGTTACGTTTTCCTGCATACACAATTTAATTTTAATAGATCAGAATAAATCATACTGCAGGGAAAAGAAATAAAATCGTTACGGTTTGCCGATGATATAGTGGTATACGGGGAGTCAGAAGAAGAACATAGTAAATGCCATGAAATGCCATGAACATTATATTTATCGTCATTTTCAGTATATGTTTGATCATTTTTGTGTATATTTTATGGTTTTAATTTAGGTTTGTTTAATGTTTGTTTATATATATCTCACTCTATACTCTCAGTAAATATGTTACGTAATTTAAGAAAACATCAAGGAACAATTTAGGGGTTCAAATTCATTGTAATGTAAAGGAAACTGTCAAAAGCGAACTGCACGTTCGATTTACATATTTCAAAATTATCTCAACCCTCAGTTAAGAAATTTATCCCATAAATTATTAAATACACGAGTTAAAACTTTAAGTCTGTGCATCTGTTTCCCTCTGGCAACTCGCATTCCTAAGGACAAAAGGTTTACCCTTTCATTTTAATGTGCGAGAGAAAGCCCATTCACGAAAAAAGGGATCGCCGTGAATAATTACGGGGTTGCTTCTGGCGAAAACGAAAGTTCCGTGGGGAATTTGGAATCCCACGGAGGAACGCAAAACACATGCAGTATTTAGGCACAGCATTGGAAAATTTTCCTATTGGCTGCAATTTTCCAAAAATCAATATAATAGAAGTCTTTTAAGTATAACAGCTGATAGGTGCTTTGAAATTATGTAGCTTCCCACCGATGTTACAAGGAAAGGGATTTATGGAGAAGAAAATAGAAAGTGTTTGGAGACGGTAGAGTGAAGGTGTGTTGGGAGATGGAGAGAAGTTGCTGGCCGACAGAATACAGAAGATGTTGAGCTTCAAAGGAGATATTAGATGAACAGAAGTTGCTGAGAGAGAGAAGAAAGTTGGTGTAAATGTTAAATTGTTAGCCGCTGAAATAAGGAGAGAGGCCGGCTTATGCTGACCTAAAACTAAACTGTTAGCCGCCGGAAGGAGATAAGGGAGTCTCCACCAGATTTTCCCACGGAATTCAGCCCGGACCGTGGTGAACAGAGGTTATCACCTGATACAGCCACCAGCCATCACCATCCTCGACGCAGACCGGGATGCAGATATTTCGCAGGTATCGTTGTTTTAAATTAGTAAGATTTTACGTTTGCCAGGCCTATAGCCATTACAAATCTAAATTGCTTATTAATTCACCCCACGGAATATTCTGATTAAAAAATCTCATGCAAATTAATTGTTTTCATTATTTTTTCTTTGAATATTTGTAAATACCATTTTAACTTTTGCTAAAACATTATATCTAAGCTATAGTTTTAAAGATAAATTAATCTTTTGTTTTTAATAATACTCCCCATCAATATCATATAATAATAATAAATATCACAAATTAAAATCACCCCACCCGATAATTTACTTTACAAATTGTTCCTGTAACTGAAGAGAATGTTAAAACTTTAGGTGTAGCTTTATGGAGTGGAGCGACTTTCGGTACGTTGCAAGACTAGATGATTACGTTCTATTTCAGTAGGTGAGAATAATTGGAGGTTATTCTAGAATCGTGTAAACAGTTTCCTCGTATCGGCGCTCCCTTTTCGCAGAAACATTTCTCTCTCGACGATGGAATGAAACGCACAAGAGTGGGATTGTCATGTGGCGGAACCTGTTTGACGAGTGCTGGGTTCGTTCGTGTATTCCTCCGCTCCTCCGCATTAATGAGGGACAGATTTCGTGGACGAAATACTGGACGAGAGAAGGCCTTCGTCGCCTCACGACAGTGAGTCTCCCCTCCCCCCCCCCCCTTCAACTACACTTCCTTACAGTTCAACCTTCACCAATAAACCAAGTTAGGGAGGGACAAGAGAAGCAATATTCACTTTGAGTCTTTAACTTGGAATTGTATACAAATTATTTACGATACTCCGATCCCTAATAAAGTACTAAAACGGTACTGAACCATCAAAAAAATTAAATTAAATAAAAACACGGCCAAAAGGTCAGCATTAAATATATCACTATTTATTCATAAAAGCTACGTATCAACTCCACCGTCGCTCCATGCGAGACACCAAACTCTTCACATGTAAATTCAATCATCTTTGCGGCTGAGCGAGTCAAGGAGTAAATATGATGTATTGCTAAATTTTAGGCCTGAGGAAGTCTCAACATGGAGATGAAACGTCGCTTTAATGAATAAATAGTGATATATTTAATGCTGACTTTTTGGCCGTCTTTTTATGTTTTGCAGAATTTAAAATTATAAAACTATGTATTAAAATATTAATTCTTATCTCGTTTTATCCAACTGATGGCCATATATATTTATGTAGTGTATGAATAATTTAGTGAATTCGTAAAGGAAGAGACAAAGTATATACTTGAGTTGTTCCGTCGAGGAAAGATTATTTGTTATACAAATTCAACAGCCTTAGATAAATTTATTAAATTAATTTAAAATCCTTCGACTTCTTGTTGTATATTTGAGTCGGCTGCTGTACTGAATCAACTACGCAACCTCTACGACTACCCCTTAAAATAAAATGTTGATTTGAATATTATTATTCCCATCCGTAATACACTACATTTTTCATTTAACTTCTTCGTTTGTCATTCTATCCACCCATTTGTTATCATAAATCACCCATAGCACCACATTTCAAAGGCTTATATTGATTTCCTTTCCCCAACTCCTCTCGTCCACGTTTCGCACCCATATAACGCCACACTCTACACCAACATTTGTAGCAATCATTTCCTAATATTCACATGAATATTATTATTCCCATCCGTAATACACTACATTTTTCATTTAACTGCCTGGTAAAAAAATTAAAAATCAGCAGATAATGGTCTGTCAAAGGTAGTTTTAACTTTATATTAAGGAATAAAAACATTCCTATCACTGGTCTGATGCAACCCTCTATGCTAACCTAACCTGCGCAAGCCTTTTCATTTCCGCATAACTTCCACATTCCACATGCTCATTAATCTGCTTATCGTATTCCATTCATGGCTTCTCTCTTGTGTTTATATCGCACACACTTCCCTCTAATGATACAAATTTACAACAACCCCATGTCTCAAAACGTGGCATATTACTCTATCCTTTGTCTTCGTCAACGCCCTCCATATTGTTCGTTCTTTCCCTATTCCGCTTAGATCTTCTTCGTTTGTCATTCTATCCACCCATTTGTTATCATAAATCACCCATAGCACCACATTTCAAAGGCTTATATTCATTTCTTTTCCCCAACTCCTCTCGTCCACGTTTCGCACCCATAGAACTCCACATTTGTAGCAATGATTTCCTTAATACTCACATGTATATTACCCGTAAGTAAATTCCACTTTTTTGAATCCGTCATTGCCTGTGCTATCCTACTCTTTATGTCTACTAGACGTGTACGTATCCTACTTATTACTCTTCCCAAGTCGCTGAATTCCTTGAAAATATCGCTTCCCAATCTAACACCCTTTGTTATTCCACTGTTTCCCATACTACACTCCATTACATTGGTTTTCTCTCTATTAAAAATCTTATTGAACTCTTTATCCAGGATCACGCTAATGCCATTTATTATGGTTTCCAAGCCTTCTTGTGACTCTCCTAATACTACTATATCATCGGCAAACCGTAGTTTTTTTTATTTCTACTCCTTGCAGATGATTCCTTCTCTATATTCCATTGTAACTTTCTTCATCGCCTGATCTATATATAAGGTAAACAGCATGTGCGACGGACACAGATACATGAAATAAAAGAGAGGAGTTCAACAGAGCCAAGTGGGTCGGCGTCTGTAAAAGTTACGGGTTACACCTGTTTTATTTTATTTACATAACATTGTCAGAGACGTCTATTATCTGTTTGTTTACTTTATTTCCTCCCTCCCACTTTTATATCGCTCATTTTTATCTCCCGCTCCGTCTCTTCGTCTCTATTATTTCTCTTTGGTTTCCTCTCTCTCTATTTTCAGAAGTGTAAAGTTCGTTTCCGTTTCCTTCCTCCAGCTCACTCCATTGAATATTAAATTAATAATGTCTTCTGGTTTAATTTTGTAAGTTGCAGAATCTTTAAAATATTAGTCACATCCATATTAATTTCTCCTTCACAATTCCCCCCCCCCCCTGCCTCTTAAATTAGAGGCCCTCTTCTTCGTCTTTAAAACCGATTTTCCCAAGCGATGTAATAAATTTCCAGACTCCAGACTTGATTCCTTCCCTCTCCCTGTTCAAACCACCAATTGCCCTCGACTGTCTGCCGGCTGCCGGCTTACTTCTTTTTTAATTTCAAGTGAAACTGGTCTTCTGCTTCTTTTGGCCAAAGCCACGCCGCCGCCAACTTACCTTCTTTACGACTCCGCATTACGTGATTAATGGAAGCTATTGAACAGGGTCCATTACAATCATTAACTTCCTCAGTCTCTTTGTCCTTTTTTTTCTCTATGCTTTCCTTCTCTTATTGTTTCTTTTTTAAATAATTTTTACCAAGGTAACACGTGCGTGAACGTGTTCTCTTACACTCGAGTCGCCTAATACCATACGTACAATATATATGTATAATATGAAAAATAAGATTTCCAGTCGCGTGATGCCTCGTCACGTTTTTTGAAACTGTGTAGCGTGTCCGTATAATTCCTTTAAAATTTTATTTCGTTAATAAAAGAATAAACAACTGTTTACTTCTCGAGCTGTAGAAAATCTCTCTTAAAAACTTTGATTTTATTAGCAAATTTAGTTTAAAAAATATCTCTGGAATTTATTCAGTCAGAATTATGAAAGAATTATATAATTGTGTTATGTAATGTATAAAACGTCTGTAAGGTTGTAACGTTGTAAGGTTACAAAATGAAATTAAGTGATAAAATAAGTACCCCACTTTTTATTTACTTTATCACAACGTATTATATTCAATTAGGTTTAACTTTTTATTTACATGGATTATTTAATTATCATTTCCTCAACAGTTTAAACATTCAAGATGCCCGAAACGTCGTTATACAATAAACATTTCAATTGCAATTTCTCATTCTAATTTTAAAAACGTATATGCCTATTTTGTAACACCTTAATAAAGACTGTTGAAATAGTCGATGCTCTGGCATTAAGAAAAATATTAAATAAAAAATATGGCCAAGTATGTCAGCAAACAAATTTATTTTACTTTTACTTAATATAAATACAACGTTTCGTCCAACTTTGTGGATTGCTTCAGGTAAATTCTAAAATAGATAAACTAATTACTCACAATTTAAATGGATATTACTTTTAGAAATTTACCTGAAGAAGTCCACAAAGTTCAAAGAAACGTTAAATATACATTAATTAATAGTTTATTAAATTTTCTTGCCGATTATTAGGCCATTTTTTATTTATTCATTAATATAATTATGATCTTACAGACTTTTGTGCCCACTGCCTATTTAAATTAATTGGATTTATTCAAAAGTTATTCCCTTACATGAAGAGGCTCAAATTATCAGGACGAAACGTCCTTTATGCAAATAAACGTTTACATAAAAAAGTTTTAATTTTTTTTTAGTTGAAACTAAATTTCATTTCTTGTTCACGACTGTTTTTCCTTTTTCTTTTCCACCTCCCTATCGTTTAGTCGCCTTTTTTATGCGTCCATTCTTCTGTAATCTCTATTATTGGCTTAATATTCTTGTGGTAACCTACTGTGTTTCTACCACCAACGAATACTCTACTAGAAAAAAAAGAATGATTGAATGTATTTACTGCCCGACGTAACTAAATCTATTTAAGAAAGTAAATCCGTGGGCTAAATAAGGAAATAACCACGAGAGCCGGTCCGATACTATACGAGAATAACTTTCTCTGCCAAATACCAGAAAACGAAAAAAAAATTAAAAATGCAAACGGAAAAGTATTAATATTATTAACCTGCTCGAAACTGAATGGCTACGCAATAGATACTCAATTCACATTTATATTATAGATTAAACCGATTGTTTCAATTATAACACACAAATGACGCATAGACCAGAAATACTTCCAATTGCAAGAAATTAGAGTGGGTTTAAAATATTCAATACAAAATGTTGTTGTCAGAAGTGGGATTCGAACCCACGCCCACAGAAGTGGACTGCGGCCTAAACGCAGCGCCTTAGACCACTCGGCCATCCTGACCACTGTGTTGCAATATTTTCTCAATTCAAATTTATATATTAAATAAAACCGATTATTTCAATAAAAATACACAAAATGGCGACAGAGTGGAAATTCACCTATTGAAGCATGGAGAGGTTTCAAATACAAAATGTTGTAGTCAGAACTGGGGTTCGAACCCACGCCCACAGAAGTGGACTGCGGCCTAAACGCAGCGCCTTAGACCACTCGGCCATCCTGACCACTGTGTTGCAATATTTTCTCAATTCAAATTTATATATTAAATAAAACCGATTATTTCAATAAAAATACACAAAATGGCGACAGAGTGGAAATTCATCCTATTGCAAGGCATTGGAGAGGTTTTCAAATACAAAATGTTGTTGTCAGAAGTGGGATTCGAACCCACGCCCACAGAAGTGGACTGCGGCCTAAACGCAGCGCCTTAGACCACTCGGCCATCCTGACCACTGTGTTGCAATATTTTCTCAATTCAAATTTATATATTAAATAAAACCGATTATTTCAATAAAAATACACAAAATGGCGACAGAGTGGAAATTCATCCTATTGCAAGGCATTGGAGAGGTTTTCAAATACAAAATGTTGTTGTCAGAAGTGGGATTCGAACCCACGCCCACAGAAGTGGACTGCGGCCTAAACGCAGCGCCTTAGACCACTCGGCCATCCTGACCACTGTGTTGCAATATTTTCTCAATTCAAATTTATATATTAAATAAAACCGATTATTTCAATAAAAATACACAAAATGGCGACAGAGTGGAAATTCATCCTATTGCAAGGCATTGGAGAGGTTTTCAAATACAAAATGTTGTTGTCAGAAGTGGGATTCGAACCCACGCCCACAGAAGTGGACTGCGACCTGAACGCAGCGCCTTAGACCACTCGGCCATCCTGACCACTGTGTTGCAATATTTTCTCAATTCAAATTTATATATTAAATAAAACCGATTATTTCAATAAAAATACACAAAATGGCGACAGAGTGGAAATTCATCCTATTGCAAGGCATTGGAGAGGTTTTCAAATACAAAATGTTATTGTCAGAAGTGGGATTCGAACCCACGCCCACAGAAGTGGACTGCGGCCTAAACGCAGCGCCTTAGACCACTCGGCCATCCTGACCACTGTGTTGCAATATTTTCTCAATTCAAATTTATATATTAAATAAAACCGATTATTTCAATAAAAATACACAAAATGGCGACAGAGTGGAAATTCATCCTATTGCAAGGCATTGGAGAGGGTTTCAAAGAAATATACAAAATGTTGTTGTCAGAAGTGGGATTCGAACCCACGCCCACAGAAGTGGACTGCGACCTAAACGCAGCGCCTTAGACCACTCGGCCATCCTGACCACTGTGTTGCAATATTTTCTCAATTCAAATTTATATATTAAATAAAACCGATTATTTCAATAAAAATACACAAAATGGCGACAGAGTGGAAATTCATCCTATTGCAAGGCATTGGAGAGGTTTTCAAATACAAAATGTTATTGTCAGAAGTGGGATTCGAACCCACGCCCACAGAAGTGGACTGCGGCCTAAACGCAGCGCCTTAGACCACTCGGCCATCCTGACCACTGTGTTGCAATATTTTCTCAATTCAAATTTATATATTAAATAAAACCGATTATTTCAATAAAAATACACAAAATGGCGACAGAGTGGAAATTCATCCTATTGCAAGGCATTGGAGAGGTTTTCAAATACAAAATGTTGTTGTCAGAAGTGGGATTCGAACCCACGCCCACAGAAGTGGACTGCGGCCTAAACGCAGCGCCTTAGACCACTCGGCCATCCTGACCACTGTGTTGCAATATTTTCTCAATTCAAATTTATATATTAAATAAAACCGATTATTTCAATAAAAATACACAAAATGGCGACAGAGTGGAAATTCATCCTATTGCAAGGCATTTGAGAGGTTTTCAAATACAAAATGTTGTTGTCAGAAGTGGGATTCGAACCCACGCCCACAGAAGTGGACTGCGACCTGAACGCAGCGCCTTAGACCACTCGGCCATCCTGACCACTGTGTTGCAATATTTTCTCAATTCAAATTTATATATTAAATAAAACCGATTATTTCAATAAAAATACACAAAATGGCGACAGAGTGGAAATTCATCCTATTGCAAGGCATTGGAGAGGTTTTCAAATACAAAATGTTGTTGTCAGAAGTGGGATTCGAACCCACGCCCACAGAAGTGGACTGCGACCTAAACGCAGCGCCTTAGACCACTCGGCCATCCTGACCACTGTGTTGCAATATTTTCTCAATTCAAATTTATATATTAAATAAAACCGATTATTTCAATAAAAATACACAAAATGGCGACAGAGTGGAAATTCATCCTATTGCAAGGCATTGGAGAGGGTTTCAAAGAAATATACAAAATGTTGTTGTCAGAAGTGGGATGCGAACCCACGCCCACAGAAGTGGACTGCGACCTGAACGCAGCGCCTTAGACCACTCGGCCATCCTGACCACTGTGTTGCAATATTTTCTCAATTCAAATTTATATATTAAATAAAACCGATTATTTCAATAAAAATACACAAAATGGCGACAGAGTGGAAATTCATCCTATTGCAAGGCATTGGAGAGGGTTTCAAAGAAATATACAAAATGTTATTGTCAGAAGTGGGATTCGAACCCACGCCCACAGAAGTGGACTGCGACCTGAACGCAGCGCCTTAGACCACTCGGCCATCCTGACCACTGTGTTGCAATATTTTCTCAATTTAAATTTATATATTAAATAAAAACGATTATTTCAATAAAAATACACAAAATGGCGACAGACTGGAAATTCATCCTATTGCAAGGCATTTGAGAGGTTTTCAAATACAAAATTGTTGTCAGAAGTGGGATTCGAACCCACGCCCACAGAAGTGGACTGCGACCTGAACGCAGCGCCTTAGACCACTCGGCCATCCTGACCACTGTGTTGCAATATTTTCTCAATTCAAATTTATATATTAAATAAAACCGATTATTTCAATAAAAATACACAAAATGGCGACAGAGTGGAAATTCATCCTATTGCAAGGCATTGGAGAGGGTTTCAAAGAAATATACAAAATGTTATTGTCAGAAGTGGGATTCGAACCCACGCCCACAGAAGTGGACTGCGACCTGAACGCAGCGCCTTAGACCACTCGGCCATCCTGACCACTGTGTTGCAATATTTTCTCAATTCAAATTTATATATTAAATAAAACCGATTATTTCAATAAAAATACACAAAATGGCGACAGAGTGGAAATTCATCCTATTGCAAGGCATTGGAGAGGGTTTCAAAGAAATATACAAAATGTTATTGTCAGAAGTGGGATTCGAACCCACGCCCACAGAAGTGGACTGCGACCTGAACGCAGCGCCTTAGACCACTCGGCCATCCTGACCACTGTGTTGCAATATTTTCTCAATTCAAATTTATATATTAAATAAAACCGATTATTTCAATAAAAATACACAAAATGGCGACAGAGTGGAAATTCATCCTATTGCAAGGCATTGGAGAGGGTTTCTAATACAAAATGTTATTGTCAGAAGTGGGATTCGAACCCACGCCCACAGAAGTGGACTGCGACCTGAACGCAGCGCCTTAGACCACTCGGCCATCCTGACCACTGTGTTGCAATATTTTCTCAATTCAAATTTATATATTAAATAAAACCGATTATTTCAATAAAAATACACAAAATGGCGACAGAGTGGAAATTCATCCTATTGCAAGGCATTTGAGAGGGTTTCAAAGAAATATACAAAATGTTATTGTCAGAAGTGGGATTCGAACCCACGCCCACAGAAGTGGACTGCGACCTGAACGCAGCGCCTTAGACCACTCGGCCATCCTGACCACTGTGTTGCAATATTTTCTCAATTCAAATTTATATATTAAATAAAACCGATTATTTCAATAAAAATACACAAAATGGCGACAGAGTGGAAATTCATCCTATTGCAAGGCATTGGAGAGGTTTTTAAATACAAAATGTTATTGTCAGAAGTGGGATTCGAACCCACGCCCACAGAAGTGGACTGCGACCTGAACGCAGCGCCTTAGACCACTCGGCCATCCTGACCACTGTGTTGCAATATTTTCTCAATTCAAATTTATATATTAAATAAAACCGATTATTTCAATAAAAATACACAAAATGGCGACAGAGTGGAAATTCATCCTATTGCAAGGCATTGGAGAGGGTTTCTAATACAAAATGTTATTGTCAGAAGTGGGATTCGAACCCACGCCCACAGAAGTGGACTGCGACCTGAACGCAGCGCCTTAGACCACTCGGCCATCCTGACCACTGTGTTGCAATATTTTCTCAATTCAAATTTATATATTAAATAAAACCGATTATTTCAATAAAAATACACAAAATGGCGACAGAGTGGAAATTCATCCTATTGCAAGGCATTCGAGAGGGTTTCTAATACAAAATGTTATTGTCAGAAGTGGGATTCGAACCCACGCCCACAGAAGTGGACTGCGACCTGAACGCAGCGCCTTAGACCACTCGGCCATCCTGACCACTGTGTTGCAATATTTTCTCAATTCAAATTTATATATTAAATAAAACCGATTATTTCAATAAAAATACACAAAATGGCGACAGAGTGGAAATTCATCCTATTGCAAGGCATTGGAGAGGGTTTCTAATACAAAATGTTATTGTCAGAAGTGGGATTCGAACCCACGCCCACAGAAGTGGACTGCGACCTGAACGCAGCGCCTTAGACCACTCGGCCATCCTGACCACTGTGTTGCAATATTTTCTCAATTCAAATTTATATATTAAATAAAACCGATTATTTCAATAAAAATACACAAAATGGCGACAGAGTGGAAATTCATCCTATTGCAAGGCATTGGAGAGGGTTTCTAATACAAAATGTTATTGTCAGAAGTGGGATTCGAACCCACGCCCACAGAAGTGGACTGCGACCTGAACGCAGCGCCTTAGACCACTCGGCCATCCTGACCACTGTGTTGCAATATTTTCTCAATTCAAATTTATATATTAAATAAAACCGATTATTTCAATAAAAATACACAAAATGGCGACAGAGTGGAAATTCATTCTATTGCAAGGCATTGGAGAGGGTTTCTAATACAAAATGTTATTGTCAGAAGTGGGATTCGAACCCACGCCCACAGAAGTGGACTGCGACCTGAACGCAGCGCCTTAGACCACTCGGCCATCCTGACCACTGTGTTGCAATATTTTCTCAATTCAAATTTATATATTAAATAAAACCGATTATTTCAATAAAAATACACAAAATGGCGACAGAGTGGAAATTCATTCTATTGCAAGGCATTTGAGAGGTTTTTAAATACAAAATGTTATTGTCAGAAGTGGGATTCGAACCCACGCCCACAGAAGTGGACTGCGACCTGAACGCAGCGCCTTAGACCACTCGGCCATCCTGACCACTGTGTTGCAATATTTTCTCAATTCAAATTTATATATTAAATAAAACCGATTATTTCAATAAAAATACACAAAATGGCGACAGAGTGGAAATTCATTCTATTGCAAGGCATTTGAGAGGTTTTTAAATACAAAATGTTATTGTCAGAAGTGGGATTCGAACCCACGCCCACAGAAGTGGACTGCGACCTGAACGCAGCGCCTTAGACCACTCGGCCATCCTGACCACTGTGTTGCAATATTTTCTCAATTCAAATTTATATATTAAATAAAACCGATTATTTCAATAAAAATACACAAAATGGCGACAGAGTTGAAATTCATTGTATTGCAAGGCATTTGAGAGATTTTTATATACAAAATGTTATTGTCAGAAGTGGGATTCGAACCCACGCCCACAGAAGTGGACTGCGACCTGAACGCAGCGCCTTAGACCACTCGGCCATCCTGACCACTGTGTTGCAATATTTTCTCAATTCAAATTTATATATTAAATAAAACCGATTATTTCAATAAAAATACACAAAATGGCGACAGAGTGGAAATTCATTCTATTGCAAGGCATTTGAGAGGTTTTAAATACAAAATGTTATTGTCAGAAGTGGGATTCGAACCCACGCCCACAGAAGTGGACTGCGACCTGAACGCAGCGCCTTAGACCACTCGGCCATCCTGACCACTGTGTTGCAATATTTTCTCAATTCAAATTTATATATTAAATAAAACCGATTATTTCAATAAAAATACACAAAATGGCGACAGAGTGGAAATTCATCCTATTGCAAGGCATTGGAGAGGGTTTCTAATACAAAATGTTATTGTCAGAAGTGGGATTCGAACCCACGCCCACAGAAGTGGACTGCGACCTGAACGCAGCGCCTTAGACCACTCGGCCATCCTGACCACTGTGTTGCAATATTTTCTCAATTCAAATTTATATATTAAATAAAACCGATTATTTCAATAAAAATACACAAAATGGCGACAGAGTGGAAATTCATTCTATTGCAAGGCATTTGAGAGGTTTTTAAATACAAAATGTTATTGTCAGAAGTGGGATTCGAACCCACGCCCACAGAAGTGGACTGCGACCTGAACGCAGCGCCTTAGACCACTCGGCCATCCTGACCACTGTGTTGCAATATTTTCTCAATTCAAATTTATATATTAAATAAAACCGATTATTTCAATAAAAATACACAAAATGGCGACAGAGTGGAAATTCATCCTATTGCAAGGCATTGGAGAGGTTTTTAAATACAAAATGTTATTGTCAGAAGTGGGATTCGAACCCACGCCCACAGAAGTGGACTGCGACCTGAACGCAGCGCCTTAGACCACTCGGCCATCCTGACCACTGTGTTGCAATATTTTCTCAATTCAAATTTATATATTAAATAAAACCGATTATTTCAATAAAAATACACAAAATGGCGACAGAGTGGAAATTCATCCTATTGCAAGGCATTCGAGAGGTTTTTAAATACAAAATCTTATTGTCAGAAGTGGGATTCGAACCCACGCCCACAGAAGTGGACTGCGACCTGAACGCAGCGCCTTAGACCACTCGGCCATCCTGACCACTGTGTTGCAATATTTTCTCAATTCAAATTTATATATTAAATAAAACCGATTATTTCAATAAAAATACACAAAATGGCGACAGAGTTGAAATTCATTGTATTGCAAGGCATTTGAGAGATTTTTAAATACAAAATGTTATTGTCAGAAGTGGGATTCGAACCCACGCCCACAGAAGTGGACTGCGACCTGAACGCAGCGCCTTAGACCACTCGGCCATCCTGACCACTGTGTTGCAATATTTTCTCAATTCAAATTTATATATTAAATAAAACCGATTATTTCAATAAAAATACACAAAATGGCGACAGAGTGGAAATTCATTCTATTGCAAGGCATTTGAGAGGTTTTTAAATACAAAATGTTATTGTCAGAAGTGGGATTCGAACCCACGCCCACAGAAGTGGACTGCGACCTGAACGCAGCGCCTTAGACCACTCGGCCATCCTGACCACTGTGTTGCAATATTTTCTCAATTCAAATTTATATATTAAATAAAACCGATTATTTCAATAAAAATACACAAAATGGCGACAGAGTGGAAATTCATCCTATTGCAAGGCATTGGAGAGGGTTTCAAAGAAATATACAAAATGTTATTGTCAGAAGTGGGATTCGAACCCACGCCCACAGAAGTGGACTGCGACCTGAACGCAGCGCCTTAGACCACTCGGCCATCCTGACCACTGTGTTGCAATATTTTCTCAATTCAAATTTATATATTAAATAAAACCGATTATTTCAATAAAAATACACAAAATGGCGACAGAGTGGAAATTAATTCTATTGCAAGGCATTTGAGAGATTTTTAAATACAAAATGTTATTGTCAGAAGTGGGATTCGAACCCACGCCCACAGAAGTGGACTGCGACCTGAACGCAGCGCCTTAGACCACTCGGCCATCCTGACCACTGTGTTGCAATATTTTCTCAATTCAAATTTATATATTAAATAAAACCGATTATTTCAATAAAAATACACAAAATGGCGACAGAGTGGAAATTCATTCTATTGCAAGGCATTTGAGAGGTTTTTAAATACAAAATGTTATTGTCAGAAGTGGGATTCGAACCCACGCCCACAGAAGTGGACTGCGACCTGAACGCAGCGCCTTAGACCACTCGGCCATCCTGACCACTGTGTTGCAATATTTTCTCAATTCAAATTTATATATTAAATAAAACCGATTATTTCAATAAAAATACACAAAATGGCGACAGAGTTGAAATTCATTGTATTGCAAGGCATTTGAGAGATTTTTATATACAAAATGTTATTGTCAGAAGTGGGATTCGAACCCACGCCCACAGAAGTGGACTGCGACCTGAACGCAGCGCCTTAGACCACTCGGCCATCCTGACCACTGTGTTGCAATATTTTCTCAATTCAAATTTATATATTAAATAAAACCGATTATTTCAATAAAAATACACAAAATGGCGACAGAGTGGAAATTCATTCAATTGCAAGGCATTTGAGAGATTTTTAAATACAAAATGTTATTGTCAGAAGTGGGATTCGAACCCACGCCCACAGAAGTGGACTGCGACCTGAACGCAGCGCCTTAGACCACTCGGCCATCCTGACCACTGTGTTGCAATCTATACTCAATTCAAATTTATATATTAAATAAAACCGATTATTTCAATAAAAATACACAAAATGGCGACAGAGTGGAAATTAATTCTGTTGCAAGGCATTTGAGAGATTTTTAAATACAAAATGTTATTGTCAGAAGTGGGATTCGAACCCACGCCCACAGAAGTGGACTGCGACCTGAACGCAGCGCCTTAGACCACTCGGCCATCCTGACCACTGTGTTGCAATATTTTCTCAATTCAAATTTATATATTAAATAAAACCGATTATTTCAATAAAAATACACAAAATGGCGACAGAGTGGAAATTCATTCTATTGCAAGGCATTTGAGAGATTTTTAAATACAAAATGTTATTGTCAGAAGTGGGATTCGAACCCACGCCCACAGAAGTGGACTGCGACCTGAACGCAGCGCCTTAGACCACTCGGCCATCCTGACCACTGTGTTGCAATATTTTCTCAATTCAAATTTATATATTAAATAAAACCGATTATTTCAATAAAAATACACAAAATGGCGACAGAGTGGAAATTCATTCTATTGCAAGGCATTTGAGAGATTTTTAAATACAAAATGTTATTGTCAGAAGTGGGATTCGAACCCACGCCCACAGAAGTGGACTGCGACCTGAACGCAGCGCCTTAGACCACTCGGCCATCCTGACCACTGTGTTGCAATATTTTCTCAATTCAAATTTATATATTAAATAAAACCGATTATTTCAATAAAAATACACAAAATGGCGACAGAGTGGAAATTCATTCTATTGCAAGGCATTTGAGAGATTTTTAAATACAAAATGTTATTGTCAGAAGTGGGATTCGAACCCACGCCCACAGAAGTGGACTGCGACCTGAACGCAGCGCCTTAGACCACTCGGCCATCCTGACCACTGTGTTGCAATATTTTCTCAATTCAAATTTATATATTAAATAAAACCGATTATTTCAATAAAAATACACAAAATGGCGACAGAGTTGAAATTCATTGTATTGCAAGGCATTTGAGAGATTTTTATATACAAAATGTTATTGTCAGAAGTGGGATTCGAACCCACGCCCACAGAAGTGGACTGCGACCTGAACGCAGCGCCTTAGACCACTCGGCCATCCTGACCACTGAGTTGCAATATTTTCTCAATTCAAATTTATATATTAAATAAAACCGATTATTTCAATAAAAATACACAAAATGGCGACAGAGTGGAAATTCATTCTATTGCAAGGCATTTGAGAGATTTTTAAATACAAAATGTTATTGTCAGAAGTGGGATTCGAACCCACGCCCACAGAAGTGGACTGCGACCTGAACGCAGCGCCTTAGACCACTCGGCCATCCTGACCACTGTGTTGCAATCTTTCCTCAATTCAAATTTATATATTAAATAAAACCGATTATTTCAATAAAAATACACAAAATGGCGACAGAGTGGAAATTAATTGTATTGCAAGGCATTTGAGAGATTTTTAAATACAAAATGTTATTGTCAGAAGTGGGATTCGAACCCACGCCCACAGAAGTGGACTGCGACCTGAACGCAGCGCCTTAGACCACTCGGCCATCCTGACCACTGTGTTGCAATCTTTCCTCAATTCAAATTTATATATTAAATAAAACCGATTATTTCAATAAAAATACACAAAATGGCGACAGAGTGGAAATTCATCCTATTGCAAGGCATTTGAGAGATTTTTAAATACAAAATGTTATTGTCAGAAGTGGGATTCGAACCCACGCCCACAGAAGTGGACTGCGACCTGAACGCAGCGCCTTAGACCACTCGGCCATCCTGACCACTGTGTTGCAATATTTTCTCAATTCAAATTTATATATTAAATAAAACCGATTATTTCAATAAAAATACACAAAATGGCGACAGAGTGGAAATTAATACTATTGCAAGGCATTTGAGAGATTTTTAAATACAAAATGTTATTGTCAGAAGTGGGATTCGAACCCACGCCCACAGAAGTGGACTGCGACCTGAACGCAGCGCCTTAGACCACTCGGCCATCCTGACCACTGTGTTGCAATATTTTCTCAATTCAAATTTATATATTAAATAAAACCGATTATTTCAATAAAAATACACAAAATGGCGACAGAGTGGAAATTCATTCTATTGCAAGGCATTTGAGAGATTTTTAAATACAAAATGTTATTGTCAGAAGTGGGATTCGAACCCACGCCCACAGAAGTGGACTGCGACCTGAACGCAGCGCCTTAGACCACTCGGCCATCCTGACCACTGAGTTGCAATATTTTCTCAATTCAAATTTATATATTAAATAAAACCGATTATTTCAATAAAAATACACAAAATGGCGACAGAGTGGAAATTCATTCTATTGCAAGGCATTTGAGAGATTTTTAAATACAAAATGTTATTGTCAGAAGTGGGATTCGAACCCACGCCCACAGAAGTGGACTGCGACCTGAACGCAGCGCCTTAGACCACTCGGCCATCCTGACCACTGTGTTGCAATATTTTCTCAATTCAAATTTATATATTAAATAAAACCGATTATTTCAATAAAAATACACAAAATGGCGACAGAGTGGAAATTCATTGTATTGCAAGGCATTTGAGAGATTTTTAAATACAAAATGTTATTGTCAGAAGTGGGATTCGAACCCACGCCCACAGAAGTGGACTGCGACCTGAACGCAGCGCCTTAGACCACTCGGCCATCCTGACCACTGTGTTGCAATATTTTCTCAATTCAAATTTATATATTAAATAAAACCGATTATTTCAATAAAAATACACAAAATGGCGACAGAGTGGAAATTCATTCTATTGCAAGGCATTTGAGAGTTTTTTAAATACAAAATGTTATTGTCAGAAGTGGGATTCGAACCCACGCCCACAGAAGTGGACTGCGACCTGAACGCAGCGCCTTAGACCACTCGGCCATCCTGACCACTGTGTTGCAATATTTTCTCAATTCAAATTTATATATTAAATAAAACCGATTATTTCAATAAAAATACACAAAATGGCGACAGAGTGGAAATTCATTCTATTGCAAGGCATTTGAGAGATTTTTAAATACAAAATGTTATTGTCAGAAGTGGGATTCGAACCCACGCCCACAGAAGTGGACTGCGACCTGAACGCAGCGCCTTAGACCACTCGGCCATCCTGACCACTGTGTTGCAATATTTTCTCAATTCAAATTTATATATTAAATAAAACCGATTATTTCAATAAAAATACACAAAATGGCGACAGAGTGGAAATTCATTCTATTGCAAGGCATTTGAGAGATTTTTAAATACAAAATGTTATTGTCAGAAGTGGGATTCGAACCCACGCCCACAGAAGTGGACTGCGACCTGAACGCAGCGCCTTAGACCACTCGGCCATCCTGACCACTGTGTTGCAATATTTTCTCAATTCAAATTTATATATTAAATAAAACCGATTATTTCAATAAAAATACACAAAATGGCGACAGAGTGGAAATTCATTCTATTGCAAGGCATTTGAGAGATTTTTAAATACAAAATGTTATTGTCAGAAGTGGGATTCGAACCCACGCCCACAGAAGTGGACTGCGACCTGAACGCAGCGCCTTAGACCACTCGGCCATCCTGACCACTGTGTTGCAATATTTTCTCAATTCAAATTTATATATTAAATAAAACCGATTATTTCAATAAAAATACACAAAATGGCGACAGAGTGGAAATTCATTCTATTGCAAGGCATTTGAGAGATTTTTAAATACAAAATGTTATTGTCAGAAGTGGGATTCGAACCCACGCCCACAGAAGTGGACTGCGACCTGAACGCAGCGCCTTAGACCACTCGGCCATCCTGACCACTGTGTTGCAATATTTTCTCAATTCAAATTTATATATTAAATAAAACCGATTATTTCAATAAAAATACACAAAATGGCGACAGAGTTGAAATTCATTGTATTGCAAGGCATTTGAGAGATTTTTAAATACAAAATGTTATTGTCAGAAGTGGGATTCGAACCCACGCCCACAGAAGTGGACTGCGACCTGAACGCAGCGCCTTAGACCACTCGGCCATCCTGACCACTGTGTTGCAATATTTTCTCAATTCAAATTTATATATTAAATAAAACCGATTATTTCAATAAAAATACACAAAATGGCGACAGAGTGGAAATTCATTCTATTGCAAGGCATTTGAGAGATTTTTAAATACAAAATGTTATTGTCAGAAGTGGGATTCGAACCCACGCCCACAGAAGTGGACTGCGACCTGAACGCAGCGCCTTAGACCACTCGGCCATCCTGACCACTGTGTTGCAATATTTTCTCAATTCAAATTTATATATTAAATAAAACCGATTATTTCAATAAAAATACACAAAATGGCGACAGAGTTGAAATTCATTCTATTGCAAGGCATTTGAGAGATTTTTAAATACAAAATGTTATTGTCAGAAGTGGGATTCGAACCCACGCCCACAGAAGTGGACTGCGACCTGAACGCAGCGCCTTAGACCACTCGGCCATCCTGACCACTGTGTTGCAATTTTTCCTCAATTCAAATTTATATATTAAATAAAACCGATTATTTCAATAAAAATACACAAAATGGCGACAGAGTTGAAATTAATTCTATTGCAAGGCATTTGAGAGATTTTTAATACAAAATGTTATTGTCAGAAGTGGGATTCGAACCCACGCCCACAGAAGTGGACTGCGACCTGAACGCAGCGCCTTAGACCACTCGGCCATCCTGACCACTGTGTTGCAATATTTTCTCAATTCAAATTTATATATTAAATAAAACCGATTATTTCAATAAAAATACACAAAATGGCGACAGAGTGGAAATTCATTCTATTGCAAGGCATTTGAGAGATTTTTAAATACAAAATGTTATTGTCAGAAGTGGGATTCGAACCCACGCCCACAGAAGTGGACTGCGACCTGAACGCAGCGCCTTAGACCACTCGGCCATCCTGACCACTGTGTTGCAATATTTTCTCAATTCAAATTTATATATTAAATAAAACCGATTATTTCAATAAAAATACACAAAATGGCGACAGAGTTGAAATTCATTGTATTGCAAGGCATTTGAGAGATTTTTATATACAAAATGTTATTGTCAGAAGTGGGATTCGAACCCACGCCCACAGAAGTGGACTGCGGCCTAAACGCAGCGCCTTAGACCACTCGGCCATCCTGACCACTGTGTTGCAATATTTTCTCAATTCAAATTTATATATTAAATAAAACCGATTATTTCAATAAAAATACACAAAATGGCGACAGAGTGGAAATTAATTCTATTGCAAGGCATTTGAGAGATTTTTAAATACAAAATGTTATTGTCAGAAGTGGGATTCGAACCCACGCCCACAGAAGTGGACTGCGACCTGAACGCAGCGCCTTAGACCACTCGGCCATCCTGACCACTGTGTTGCAATATTTTCTCAATTCAAATTTATATATTAAATAAAACCGATTATTTCAATAAAAATACACAAAATGGCGACAGAGTTGAAATTCATTGTATTGCAAGGCATTTGAGAGATTTTTATATACAAAATGTTATTGTCAGAAGTGGGATTCGAACCCACGCCCACAGAAGTGGACTGCGACCTGAACGCAGCGCCTTAGACCACTCGGCCATCCTGACCACTGTGTTGCAATATTTTCTCAATTCAAATTTATATATTAAATAAAACCGATTATTTCAATAAAAATACACAAAATGGCGACAGAGTGGAAATTCATTCTATTGCAAGGCATTTGAGAGGTTTTTAAATACAAAATGTTATTGTCAGAAGTGGGATTCGAACCCACGCCCACAGAAGTGGACTGCGACCTGAACGCAGCGCCTTAGACCACTCGGCCATCCTGACCACTGTGTTGCAATATTTTCTCAATTCAAATTTATATATTAAATAAAACCGATTATTTCAATAAAAATACACAAAATGGCGACAGAGTGGAAATTAATTCTATTGCAAGGCATTTGAGAGATTTTTAAATACAAAATGTTATTGTCAGAAGTGGGATTCGAACCCACGCCCACAGAAGTGGACTGCGACCTGAACGCAGCGCCTTAGACCACTCGGCCATCCTGACCACTGAGTTGCAATATTTTCTCAATTCAAATTTATATATTAAATAAAACCGATTATTTCAATAAAAATACACAAAATGGCGACAGAGTGGAAATTCATTGTATTGCAAGGCATTTGAGAGATTTTTAAATACAAAATGTTATTGTCAGAAGTGGGATTCGAACCCACGCCCACAGAAGTGGACTGCGACCTGAACGCAGCGCCTTAGACCACTCGGCCATCCTGACCACTGTGTTGCAATATTTTCTCAATTCAAATTTATATATTAAATAAAACCGATTATTTCAATAAAAATACACAAAATGGCGACAGAGTTGAAATTCATTCTATTGCAAGGCATTTGAGAGATTTTTAAATACAAAATGTTATTGTCAGAAGTGGGATTCGAACCCACGCCCACAGAAGTGGACTGCGACCTGAACGCAGCGCCTTAGACCACTCGGCCATCCTGACCACTGAGTTGCAATATTTTCTCAATTCAAATTTATATATTAAATAAAACCGATTATTTCAATAAAAATACACAAAATGGCGACAGAGTGGAAATTCATTGTATTGCAAGGCATTTGAGAGATTTTTATATACAAAATGTTATTGTCAGAAGTGGGATTCGAACCCACGCCCACAGAAGTGGACTGCGACCTGAACGCAGCGCCTTAGACCACTCGGCCATCCTGACCACTGTGTTGCAATATTTTCTCAATTCAAATTTATATATTAAATAAAACCGATTATTTCAATAAAAATACACAAAATGGCGACAGAGTGGAAAATTATTCTATTGCAAGGCATTTGAGAGATTTTTAAATACAAAATGTTATTGTCAGAAGTGGGATTCGAACCCACGCCCACAGAAGTGGACTGCGACCTGAACGCAGCGCCTTAGACCACTCGGCCATCCTGACCACTGTGTTGCAATATTTTCTCAATTCAAATTTATATATTAAATAAAACCGATTATTTCAATAAAAATACACAAAATGGCGACAGAGTGGAAATTCATTCTATTGCAAGGCATTTGAGAGATTTTTAAATACAAAATGTTATTGTCAGAAGTGGGATTCGAACCCACGCCCACAGAAGTGGACTGCGACCTGAACGCAGCGCCTTAGACCACTCGGCCATCCTGACCACTGTGTTGCAATATTTTCTCAATTCAAATTTATATATTAAATAAAACCGATTATTTCAATAAAAATACACAAAATGGCGACAGAGTGGAAATTCATTGTATTGCAAGGCATTTGAGAGATTTTTAAATACAAAATGTTATTGTCAGAAGTGGGATTCGAACCCACGCCCACAGAAGTGGACTGCGACCTGAACGCAGCGCCTTAGACCACTCGGCCATCCTGACCACTGTGTTGCAATATTTTCTCAATTCAAATTTATATATTAAATAAAACCGATTGTTTCAATAAAAATACACAAAATGGCCACAGAGTTGAAATTCATTCTATTTCAAGGCATTTGAGAGGTTTTTAAATACGAAATGTTATTGTCAGAAGTGGGATTCGAACCCACGCCCACAGAAGTGGACTGCGACCTGAACGCAGCGCCTTAGACCACTCGGCCATCCTGACCACTGTGTTGCAATATTTTCTCAATTCAAATTTATATATTAAATAAAACCGATTATTTCAATAAAAATACACAAAATGGCGACAGAGTGGAAATTCATTCTATTGCAAGGCATTTGAGAGATTTTTAAATACAAAATGTTATTGTCAGAAGTGGGATTCGAACCCACGCCCACAGAAGTGGACTGCGACCTGAACGCAGCGCCTTAGACCACTCGGCCATCCTGACCACTGTGTTGCAATATTTTCTCAATTCAAATTTATATATTAAATAAAACCGATTATTTCAATAAAAATACACAAAATGGCGACAGAGTGGAAATTCATTCTATTGCAAGGCATTTGAGAGATTTTTAAATACAAAATGTTATTGTCAGAAGTGGGATTCGAACCCACGCCCACAGAAGTGGACTGCGACCTGAACGCAGCGCCTTAGACCACTCGGCCATCCTGACCACTGAGTTGCAATATTTTCTCAATTCAAATTTATATATTAAATAAAACCGATTATTTCAATAAAAATACACAAAATGGCGACAGAGTGGAAATTCATTGTATTGCAAGGCATTTGAGAGATTTTTATATACAAAATGTTATTGTCAGAAGTGGGATTCGAACCCACGCCCACAGAAGTGGACTGCGACCTGAACGCAGCGCCTTAGACCACTCGGCCATCCTGACCACTGAGTTGCAATATTTTCTCAATTCAAATTTATATATTAAATAAAACCGATTATTTCAATAAAAATACACAAAATGGCGACAGAGTGGAAATTAATTCTATTGCAAGGCATTTGAGAGATTTTTAAATACAAAATGTTATTGTCAGAAGTGGGATTCGAACCCACGCCCACAGAAGTGGACTGCGACCTGAACGCAGCGCCTTAGACCACTCGGCCATCCTGACCACTGAGTTGCAATATTTTCTCAATTCAAATTTATATATTAAATAAAACCGATTATTTCAATAAAAATACACAAAATGGCGACAGAGTTGAAATTCATTGTATTGCAAGGCATTTGAGAGATTTTTAAATACAAAATGTTATTGTCAGAAGTGGGATTCGAACCCACGCCCACAGAAGTGGACTGCGACCTGAACGCAGCGCCTTAGACCACTCGGCCATCCTGACCACTGTGTTGCAATATTTTCTCAATTCAAATTTATATATTAAATAAAACCGATTATTTCAATAAAAATACACAAAATGGCGACAGAGTGGAAATTCATTCTATTGCAAGGCATTTGAGAGATTTTTAAATACAAAATGTTATTGTCAGAAGTGGGATTCGAACCCACGCCCACAGAAGTGGACTGCGACCTGAACGCAGCGCCTTAGACCACTCGGCCATCCTGACCACTGAGTTGCAATATTTTCTCAATTCAAATTTATATATTAAATAAAACCGATTATTTCAATAAAAATACACAAAATGGCGACAGAGTGGAAATTCATTGTATTGCAAGGCATTTGAGAGATTTTTATATACAAAATGTTATTGTCAGAAGTGGGATTCGAACCCACGCCCACAGAAGTGGACTGCGACCTGAACGCAGCGCCTTAGACCACTCGGCCATCCTGACCACTGTGTTGCAATATTTTCTCAATTCAAATTTATATATTAAATAAAACCGATTATTTCAATAAAAATACACAAAATGGCGACAGAGTTGAAATTCATTGTATTGCAAGGCATTTGAGAGATTTTTATATACAAAATGTTATTGTCAGAAGTGGGATTCGAACCCACGCCCACAGAAGTGGACTGCGACCTGAACGCAGCGCCTTAGACCACTCGGCCATCCTGACCACTGAGTTGCAATATTTTCTCAATTCAAATTTATATATTAAATAAAACCGATTATTTCAATAAAAATACACAAAATGGCGACAGAGTGGAAATTAATTCTATTGCAAGGCATTTGAGAGATTTTTAAATACAAAATGTTATTGTCAGAAGTGGGATTCGAACCCACGCCCACAGAAGTGGACTGCGACCTGAACGCAGCGCCTTAGACCACTCGGCCATCCTGACCACTGTGTTGCAATATTTTCTCAATTCAAATTTATATATTAAATAAAACCGATTATTTCAATAAAAATACACAAAATGGCGACAGAGTGGAAATTCATTCTATTGCAAGGCATTTGAGAGATTTTTAAATACAAAATGTTATTGTCAGAAGTGGGATTCGAACCCACGCCCACAGAAGTGGACTGCGACCTGAACGCAGCGCCTTAGACCACTCGGCCATCCTGACCACTGTGTTCCAATCTATACTCAATTCAAATTTATATATTAAATAAAACCGATTATTTCAATAAAAGTTCACAAAATGGCGACAGAGTGGAAATTAATTCTATTGCAAGGCATTTGAGAGATTTTTAAATACAAAATGTTATTGTCAGAAGTGGGATTCGAACCCACGCCCACAGAAGTGGACTGCGACCTGAACGCAGCGCCTTAGACCACTCGGCCATCCTGACCACTGTGTTGCAACATTTTCTCAATTCAAATTTATATATTAAATAAAACCGATTATTTCAATAAAAATACACAAAATGGCGACAGAGTGGAAATTAATTCTATTGCAAGGCATTTGAGAGATTTTTAAATACAAAATGTTATTGTCAGAAGTGGGATTCGAACCCACGCCCACAGAAGTGGACTGCGACCTGAACGCAGCGCCTTAGACCACTCGGCCATCCTGACCACTGTGTTCCAATCTATACTCAATTCAAATTTATATATTAAATAAAACCGATTATTTCAATAAAAATACACAAAATGGCGACAGAGTGGAAATTCATCCTATTGCAAGGCATTTGAGAGATTTTTAAATACAAAATGTTATTGTCAGAAGTGGGATTCGAACCCACGCCCACAGAAGTGGACTGCGACCTGAACGCAGCGCCTTAGACCACTCGGCCATCCTGACCACTGTGTTGCAATATTTTCTCAATTCAAATTTATATATTAAATAAAACCGATTATTTCAATAAAAATACACAAAATGGCGACAGAGTGGAAATTCATTCTATTGCAAGGCATTTGAGAGATTTTTAAATACAAAATGTTATTGTCAGAAGTGGGATTCGAACCCACGCCCACAGAAGTGGACTGCGACCTGAACGCAGCGCCTTAGACCACTCGGCCATCCTGACCACTGTGTTGCAATATTTTCTCAATTCAAATTTATATATTAAATAAAACCGATTATTTCAATAAAAATACACAAAATGGCGACAGAGTTGAAATTCATTCTATTGCAAGGCATTTGAGAGATTTTTAAATACAAAATGTTATTGTCAGAAGTGGGATTCGAACCCACGCCCACAGAAGTGGACTGCGACCTTAACGCAGCGCCTTAGACCACTCGGCCATCCTGACCACTGTGTTGCAATATTTTCTCAATTCAAATTTATATATTAAATAAAACCGATTATTTCAATAAAAATACACAAAATGGCGACAGAGTGGAAATTCATTCTATTTCAAGGCATTTGAGAGGTTTTTAAATACAAAATGTTATTGTCAGAAGTGGGATTCGAACCCACGCCCACAGAAGTGGACTGCGACCTGAACGCAGCGCCTTAGACCACTCGGCCATCCTGACCACTGAGTTGCAATATTTTCTCAATTCAAATTTATATATTAAATAAAACCGATTATTTCAATAAAAATACACAAAATGGCGACAGAGTGGAAATTCATTCTATTGCAAGGCATTCGAGATATTTTTATATACAAAATGTTATTGTCAGAAGTGGGATTCGAACCCACGCCCACAGAAGTGGACTGCGACCTTAACGCAGCGCCTTAGACCACTCGGCCATCCTGACCACTGTGTTGCAATATTTTCTCAATTCAAATTTATATATTAAATAAAACCGATTATTTCAATAAAAATACACAAAATGGCGACAGAGTGGAAATTCATTCTATTGCAAGGCATTTGAGAGATTTTTAAATACAAAATGTTATTGTCAGAAGTGGGATTCGAACCCACGCCCACAGAAGTGGACTGCGACCTGAACGCAGCGCCTTAGACCACTCGGCCATCCTGACCACTGTGTTGCAATATTTTCTCAATTCAAATTTATATATTAAATAAAACCGATTATTTCAATAAAAATACACAAAATGGCGACAGAGTGGAAATTAAATTCTATTGCAAGGCATTTGAGAGATTTTTAAATACAAAATGTTATTGTCAGAAGTGGGATTCGAACCCACGCCCACAGAAGTGGACTGCGACCTGAACGCAGCGCCTTAGACCACTCGGCCATCCTGACCACTGTGTTGCAATATTTTCTCAATTCAAATTTATATATTAAATAAAACCGATTATTTCAATAAAAATACACAAAATGGCGACAGAGTGGAAATTAATTCTATTGCAAGGCATTTGAGAGATTTTTAAATACAAAATGTTATTGTCAGAAGTGGGATTCGAACCCACGCCCACAGAAGTGGACTGCGACCTGAACGCAGCGCCTTAGACCACTCGGCCATCCTGACCACTGTGTTGCAACATTTTCTCAATTCAAATTTATATATTAAATAAAACCGATTATTTCAATAAAAATACACAAAATGGCGACAGAGTGGAAATTCATTCTATTGCAAGGCATTTGAGAGATTTTTAAATACAAAATGTTATTGTCAGAAGTGGGATTCGAACCCACGCCCACAGAAGTGGACTGCGACCTAAACGCAGCGCCTTAGACCACTCGGCCATCCTGACCACTGTGTTGCAACATTTTCTCAATTCGAAATTATATATTAAATAAAACCGATTATTTCAATAAAAATACACAAAATGGCGACAGAGTGGAAATTAATTCTATTGCAAGGCATTTGAGAGATTTTTAAATACAAAATGTTATTGTCAGAAGTGGGATTCGAACCCACGCCCACAGAAGTGGACTGCGACCTAAACGCAGCGCCTTAGACCACTCGGCCATCCTGACCACTGTGTTGCAACATTTTCTCAATTCGAAATTATATATTAAATAAAACCGATTATTTCAATAAAAATACACAAAATGGCGACAGAGTGGAAATTCATTCTATTGCAAGGCATTTGAGAGGTTTTTAAATACAAAATGTTATTGTCAGAAGTGGGATTCGAACCCACGCCCACAGAAGTGGACTGCGACCTGAACGCAGCGCCTTAGACCACTCGGCCATCCTGACCACTGTGTTGCAACATTTTCTCAATTCAAATTTATATATTAAATAAAACCGATTATTTCAATAAAAGTTCACAAAATGGCGACAGAGTGGAAATTAATTCTATTGCAAGGCATTTGAGAGATTTTTAAATACAAAATGTTATTGTCAGAAGTGGGATTCGAACCCACGCCCACAGAAGTGGACTGCGACCTGAACGCAGCGCCTTAGACCACTCGGCCATCCTGACCACTGTGTTGCAATATTTTCTCAATTCAAATTTATATATTAAATAAAACCGATTATTTCAATAAAAATACACAAAATGGCGACAGAGTTGAAATTCATTGTATTGCAAGGCATTTGAGAGATTTTTAAATACAAAATGTTATTGTCAGAAGTGGGATTCGAACCCACGCCCACAGAAGTGGACTGCGACCTGAACGCAGCGCCTTAGACCACTCGGCCATCCTGACCACTGTGTTGCAATATTTTCTCAATTCAAATTTATATATTAAATAAAACCGATTATTTCAATAAAAATACACAAAATGGCGACAGAGTTGAAATTCATTGTATTGCAAGGCATTTGAGAGATTTTTAAATACAAAATGTTATTGTCAGAAGTGGGATTCGAACCCACGCCCACAGAAGTGGACTGCGACCTGAACGCAGCGCCTTAGACCACTCGGCCATCCTGACCACTGTGTTGCAATATTTTCTCAATTCAAATTTATATATTAAATAAAACCGATTATTTCAATAAAAATACACAAAATGGCGACAGAGTGGAAATTAATTCTATTGCAAGGCATTTGAGAGATTTTTAAATACAAAATGTTATTGTCAGAAGTGGGATTCGAACCCACGCCCACAGAAGTGGACTGCGACCTGAACGCAGCGCCTTAGACCACTCGGCCATCCTGACCACTGTGTTGCAATATTTTCTCAATTCAAATTTATATATTAAATAAAACCGATTATTTCAATAAAAATACACAAAATGGCGACAGAGTGGAAATTCATTGTATTGCAAGGCATTTGAGAGATTTTTAAATACAAAATGTTATTGTCAGAAGTGGGATTCGAACCCACGCCCACAGAAGTGGACTGCGACCTGAACGCAGCGCCTTAGACCACTCGGCCATCCTGACCACTGTGTTGCATTATTTTCTCAATTCAAATTTATATATTAAATAAAACCGATTATTTCAATAAAAATACACAAAAAGGCGACAGAGTTGAAATTCATTGTATTGCAAGGCATTTGAGAGATTTTTAAATACAAAATGTTATTGTCAGAAGTGGGATTCGAACCCACGCCCACAGAAGTGGACTGCGACCTGAACGCAGCGCCTTAGACCACTCGGCCATCCTGACCACTGTGTTGCAATATTTTCTCAATTCAAATTTATATATTAAATAAAACCGATTATTTCAATAAAAATACACAAAATGGCGACAGAGTGGAAATTCATTCTATTGCAAGGCATTTGAGAGATTTTTAAATACAAAATGTTATTGTCAGAAGTGGGATTCGAACCCACGCCCACAGAAGTGGACTGCGACCTGAACGCAGCGCCTTAGACCACTCGGCCATCCTGACCACTGTGTTGCAACATTTTCTCAATTCAAATTTATATATTAAATAAAACCGATTATTTCAATAAAAATACACAAAATGGCGACAGAGTGGAAATTCATTCTATTGCAAGGCATTTGAGAGATTTTTAAATACAAAATGTTATTGTCAGAAGTGGGATTCGAACCCACGCCCACAGAAGTGGACTGCGACCTGAACGCAGCGCCTTAGACCACTCGGCCATCCTGACCACTGTGTTGCAATATTTTCTCAATTCAAATTTATATATTAAATAAAACCGATTATTTCAATAAAAATACACAAAATGGCGACAGAGTTGAAATTCATTCTATTGCAAGGCATTTGAGAGATTTTTAAATACAAAATGTTATTGTCAGAAGTGGGATTCGAACCCACGCCCACAGAAGTGGACTGCGACCTGAACGCAGCGCCTTAGACCACTCGGCCATCCTGACCACTGTGTTGCAATATTTTCTCAATTCGAATTTATATATTAAATAAAACCGATTATTTCAATAAAAATACACAAAATGGCGACAGAGTTGAAATTCATTCTATTTCAAGGCATTTGAGAGGTTTTTAAATACAAAATGTTATTGTCAGAAGTGGGATTCGAACCCACGCCCACAGAAGTGGACTGCGACCTGAACGCAGCGCCTTAGACCACTCGGCCATCCTGACCACTGTGTTGCAATATTTTCTCAATTCAAATTTATATATTAAATAAAACCGATTATTTCAATAAAAATACACAAAATGGCGACAGAGTGGAAATTCATTCTATTGCAAGGCATTTGAGAGGTTTTTAAATACAAAATGTTATTGTCAGAAGTGGGATTCGAACCCACGCCCACAGAAGTGGACTGCGACCTGAACGCAGCGCCTTAGACCACTCGGCCATCCTGACCACTGAGTTGCAATATTTTCTCAATTCAAATTTATATATTAAATAAAACCGATTATTTCAATAAAAATACACAAAATGGCGACAGAGTGGAAATTCATTCTATTGCAAGGCATTTGAGAGATTTTTAAATACAAAATGTTATTGTCAGAAGTGGGATTCGAACCCACGCCCACAGAAGTGGACTGCGACCTGAACGCAGCGCCTTAGACCACTCGGCCATCCTGACCACTGTGTTGCAATATTTTCTCAATTCAAATTTATATATTAAATAAAACCGATTATTTCAATAAAAATACACAAAATGGCGACAGAGTTGAAATTCATTGTATTGCAAGGCATTTGAGAGATTTTTATATACAAAATGTTATTGTCAGAAGTGGGATTCGAACCCACGCCCACAGAAGTGGACTGCGACCTGAACGCAGCGCCTTAGACCACTCGGCCATCCTGACCACTGTGTTGCAATATTTTCTCAATTCAAATTTATATATTAAATAAAACCGATTATTTCAATAAAAATACACAAAATGGCGACAGAGTGGAAATTCATTCTATTGCAAGGCATTTGAGAGATTTTTAAATACAAAATGTTATTGTCAGAAGTGGGATTCGAACCCACGCCCACAGAAGTGGACTGCGACCTGAACGCAGCGCCTTAGACCACTCGGCCATCCTGACCACTGTGTTGCAATATTTTCTCAATTCAAATTTATATATTAAATAAAACCGATTATTTCAATAAAAATACACAAAATGGCGACAGAGTGGAAATTCATTCTATTGCAAGGCATTTGAGAGATTTTTAAATACAAAATGTTATTGTCAGAAGTGGGATTCGAACCCACGCCCACAGAAGTGGACTGCGACCTGAACGCAGCGCCTTAGACCACTCGGCCATCCTGACCACTGTGTTGCAATATTTTCTCAATTCAAATTTATATATTAAATAAAACCGATTATTTCAATAAAAATACACAAAATGGCGACAGAGTTGAAATTCATTGTATTGCAAGGCATTTGAGAGATTTTTAAATACAAAATGTTATTGTCAGAAGTGGGATTCGAACCCACGCCCACAGAAGTGGACTGCGACCTGAACGCAGCGCCTTAGACCACTCGGCCATCCTGACCACTGTGTTGCAATATTTTCTCAATTCAAATTTATATATTAAATAAAACCGATTATTTCAATAAAAATACACAAAATGGCCACAGAGTTGAAATTCATTCTATTGCAAGGCATTTGAGAGATTTTTAAATACAAAATGTTATTGTCAGAAGTGGGATTCGAACCCACGCCCACAGAAGTGGACTGCGACCTGAACGCAGCGCCTTAGACCACTCGGCCATCCTGACCACTGTGTTGCAACATTTTCTCAATTCGAAATTATATATTAAATAAAACCGATTATTTCAATAAAAATACACAAAATGGCGACAGAGTGGAAATTATTTCTGTTGCAAGGCATTTGAGAGATTTTTAAATACAAAATGTTATTGTCAGAAGTGGGATTCGAACCCACGCCCACAGAAGTGGACTGCGACCTGAACGCAGCGCCTTAGACCACTCGGCCATCCTGACCACTGTGTTGCAATATTTTCTCAATTCAAATTTATATATTAAATAAAACCGATTATTTCAATAAAAATACACAAAATGGCGACAGAGTGGAAATTCATTCTATTGCAAGGCATTTGAGAGATTTTTAAATACAAAATGTTATTGTCAGAAGTGGGATTCGAACCCACGCCCACAGAAGTGGACTGCGACCTGAACGCAGCGCCTTAGACCACTCGGCCATCCTGACCACTGTGTTGCAATATTTTCTCAATTCAAATTTATATATTAAATAAAACCGATTATTTCAATAAAAATACACAAAATGGCGACAGAGTGGAAATTCATTCTATTGCAAGGCATTTGAGAGATTTTTAAATACAAAATGTTATTGTCAGAAGTGGGATTCGAACCCACGCCCACAGAAGTGGACTGCGACCTGAACGCAGCGCCTTAGACCACTCGGCCATCCTGACCACTGAGTTGCAATATTTTCTCAATTCAAATTTATATATTAAATAAAACCGATTATTTCAATAAAAATACACAAAATGGCGACAGAGTTGAAATTCATTGTATTGCAAGGCATTTGAGAGATTTTTAAATACAAAATGTTATTGTCAGAAGTGGGATTCGAACCCACGCCCACAGAAGTGGACTGCGACCTGAACGCAGCGCCTTAGACCACTCGGCCATCCTGACCACTGAGTTGCAATATTTTCTCAATTCAAATTTATATATTAAATAAAACCGATTATTTCAATAAAAATACACAAAATGGCGACAGAGTGGAAATTCATTCTATTGCAAGGCATTTGAGAGATTTTTAAATACAAAATGTTATTGTCAGAAGTGGGATTCGAACCCACGCCCACAGAAGTGGACTGCGACCTGAACGCAGCGCCTTAGACCACTCGGCCATCCTGACCACTGAGTTGCAATATTTTCTCAATTCAAATTTATATATTAAATAAAACCGATTATTTCAATAAAAATACACAAAATGGCGACAGAGTGGAAATTCATCTTATTGCAAGGCATTTGAGAGATTTTTAAATACAAAATGTTATTGTCAGAAGTGGGATTCGAACCCACGCCCACAGAAGTGGACTGCGACCTGAACGCAGCGCCTTAGACCACTCGGCCATCCTGACCACTGTGTTGCAATATTTTCTCAATTCAAATTTATATATTAAATAAAACCGATTATTTCAATAAAAATACACAAAATGGCGACAGAGTGGAAATTCATTCTATTGCAAGGCATTTGAGAGATTTTTAAATACAAAATGTTATTGTCAGAAGTGGGATTCGAACCCACGCCCACAGAAGTGGACTGCGACCTGAACGCAGCGCCTTAGACCACTCGGCCATCCTGACCACTGTGTTGCAATATTTTCTCAATTCAAATTTATATATTAAATAAAACCGATTATTTCAATAAAAATACACAAAATGGCGACAGAGTGGAAATTCATTCTATTGCAAGGCATTTGAGAGATTTTTAAATACAAAATGTTATTGTCAGAAGTGGGATTCGAACCCACGCCCACAGAAGTGGACTGCGACCTGAACGCAGCGCCTTAGACCACTCGGCCATCCTGACCACTGTGTTGCAATATTTTCTCAATTCAAATTTATATATTAAATAAAACCGATTATTTCAATAAAAATACACAAAATGGCGACAGAGTGGAAATTCATTCTATTGCAAGGCATTTGAGAGATTTTTAAATACAAAATGTTATTGTCAGAAGTGGGATTCGAACCCACGCCCACAGAAGTGGACTGCGACCTGAACGCAGCGCCTTAGACCACTCGGCCATCCTGACCACTGAGTTGCAATATTTTCTCAATTCAAATTTATATATTAAATAAAACCGATTATTTCAATAAAAATACACAAAATGGCGACAGAGTGGAAATTAATTCTATTGCAAGGCATTTGAGAGATTTTTAAATACAAAATGTTATTGTCAGAAGTGGGATTCGAACCCACGCCCACAGAAGTGGACTGCGACCTGAACGCAGCGCCTTAGACCACTCGGCCATCCTGACCACTGTGTTGCAATATTTTCTCAATTCAAATTTATATATTAAATAAAACCGATTATTTCAATAAAAATACACAAAATGGCGACAGAGTTGAAATTCATTGTATTGCAAGGCATTTGAGAGATTTTTAAATACAAAATGTTATTGTCAGAAGTGGGATTCGAACCCACGCCCACAGAAGTGGACTGCGACCTGAACGCAGCGCCTTAGACCACTCGGCCATCCTGACCACTGTGTTGCAATATTTTCTCAATTCAAATTTATATATTAAATAAAACCGATTATTTCAATAAAAATACACAAAATGGCGACAGAGTGGAAATTCATTCTATTGCAAGGCATTTGAGAGATTTTTAAATACAAAATGTTATTGTCAGAAGTGGGATTCGAACCCACGCCCACAGAAGTGGACTGCGACCTGAACGCAGCGCCTTAGACCACTCGGCCATCCTGACCACTGTGTTGCAATATTTTCTCAATTCAAATTTATATATTAAATAAAACCGATTATTTCAATAAAAATACACAAAATGGCGACAGAGTGGAAATTAATTCTATTGCAAGGCATTTGAGAGATTTTTAAATACAAAATGTTATTGTCAGAAGTGGGATTCGAACCCACGCCCACAGAAGTGGACTGCGACCTGAACGCAGCGCCTTAGACCACTCGGCCATCCTGACCACTGTGTTGCAATATCTTCTCAATTCAAATTTATATATTAAATAAAACCGATTATTTCAATAAAAATACACAAAATGGCGACAGAGTTGAAATTCATTGTATTGCAAGGCATTTGAGAGATTTTTAAATACAAAATGTTATTGTCAGAAGTGGGATTCGAACCCACGCCCACAGAAGTGGACTGCGACCTGAACGCAGCGCCTTAGACCACTCGGCCATCCTGACCACTGTGTTGCAATATTTTCTCAATTCAAATTTATATATTAAATAAAACCGATTATTTCAATAAAAATACACAAAATGGCGACAGAGTGGAAATTCATTCTATTGCAAGGCATTTGAGAGATTTTTAAATACAAAATGTTATTGTCAGAAGTGGGATTCGAACCCACGCCCACAGAAGTGGACTGCGACCTGAACGCAGCGCCTTAGACCACTCGGCCATCCTGACCACTGTGTTGCAATATTTTCTCAATTCAAATTTATATATTAAATAAAACCGATTATTTCAATAAAAATACACAAAATGGCGACAGAGTGGAAATTCATCCTATTGCAAGGCATTCGAGAGGGTTTCTAATACAAAATGTTATTGTCAGAAGTGGGATTCGAACCCACGCCCACAGAAGTGGACTGCGACCTGAACGCAGCGCCTTAGACCACTCGGCCATCCTGACCACTGAGTTGCAATATTTTCTCAATTCAAATTTATATATTAAATAAAACCGATTATTTCAATAAAAATACACAAAATGGCGACAGAGTGGAAATTCATTGTATTGCAAGGCATTTGAGAGATTTTTAAATACAAAATGTTATTGTCAGAAGTGGGATTCGAACCCACGCCCACAGAAGTGGACTGCGACCTGAACGCAGCGCCTTAGACCACTCGGCCATCCTGACCACTGTGTTGCAATATTTTCTCAATTCAAATTTATATATTAAATAAAACCGATTATTTCAATAAAAATACACAAAATGGCGACAGAGTGGAAATTCATTCTATTGCAAGGCATTTGAGAGATTTTTAAATACAAAATGTTATTGTCAGAAGTGGGATTCGAACCCACGCCCACAGAAGTGGACTGCGACCTGAACGCAGCGCCTTAGACCACTCGGCCATCCTGACCACTGTGTTCCAATCTATACTCAATTCAAATTTATATATTAAATAAAACCGATTATTTCAATAAAAGTTCACAAAATGGCGACAGAGTGGAAATTAATTCTATTGCAAGGCATTTGAGAGATTTTTAAATACAAAATGTTATTGTCAGAAGTGGGATTCGAACCCACGCCCACAGAAGTGGACTGCGACCTGAACGCAGCGCCTTAGACCACTCGGCCATCCTGACCACTGAGTTGCAATATTTTCTCAATTCAAATTTATATATTAAATAAAACCGATTATTTCAATAAAAATACACAAAATGGCGACAGAGTGGAAATTCATCCTATTGCAAGGCATTTGAGAGATTTTTAAATACAAAATGTTATTGTCAGAAGTGGGATTCGAACCCACGCCCACAGAAGTGGACTGCGACCTGAACGCAGCGCCTTAGACCACTCGGCCATCCTGACCACTGAGTTGCAATATTTTCTCAATTCAAATTTATATATTAAATAAAACCGATTATTTCAATAAAAATACACAAAATGGCGACAGAGTGGAAATTCATTGTATTGCAAGGCATTTGAGAGATTTTTAAATACAAAATGTTATTGTCAGAAGTGGGATTCGAACCCACGCCCACAGAAGTGGACTGCGACCTGAACGCAGCGCCTTAGACCACTCGGCCATCCTGACCACTGTGTTGCAATATTTTCTCAATTCAAATTTATATATTAAATAAAACCGATTATTTCAATAAAAATACACAAAATGGCGACAGAGTGGAAATTCATTCTATTGCAAGGCATTTGAGAGGTTTTTAAATACAAAATGTTATTGTCAGAAGTGGGATTCGAACCCACGCCCACAGAAGTGGACTGCGACCTGAACGCAGCGCCTTAGACCACTCGGCCATCCTGACCACTGTGTTGCAATATTTTCTCAATTCAAATTTATATATTAAATAAAACCGATTATTTCAATAAAAATACACAAAATGGCGACAGAGTTGAAATTCATTGTATTGCAAGGCATTTGAGAGATTTTTATATACAAAATGTTATTGTCAGAAGTGGGATTCGAACCCACGCCCACAGAAGTGGACTGCGACCTGAACGCAGCGCCTTAGACCACTCGGCCATCCTGACCACTGTGTTGCAATATTTTCTCAATTCAAATTTATATATTAAATAAAACCGATTATTTCAATAAAAATACACAAAATGGCGACAGAGTGGAAATTCATTCTATTGCAAGGCATTGGAGAGGGTTTCTAATACAAAATGTTATTGTCAGAAGTGGGATTCGAACCCACGCCCACAGAAGTGGACTGCGACCTGAACGCAGCGCCTTAGACCACTCGGCCATCCTGACCACTGTGTTGCAATATTTTCTCAATTCAAATTTATATATTAAATAAAACCGATTATTTCAATAAAAATACACAAAATGGCGACAGAGTGGAAATTCATCCTATTGCAAGGCATTTGAGAGGTTTTTAAATACAAAATGTTATTGTCAGAAGTGGGATTCGAACCCACGCCCACAGAAGTGGACTGCGACCTGAACGCAGCGCCTTAGACCACTCGGCCATCCTGACCACTGAGTTGCAATATTTTCTCAATTCAAATTTATATATTAAATAAAACCGATTATTTCAATAAAAATACACAAAATGGCGACAGAGTGGAAATTCATTCTATTGCAAGGCATTTGAGAGATTTTTAAATACAAAATGTTATTGTCAGAAGTGGGATTCGAACCCACGCCCACAGAAGTGGACTGCGACCTGAACGCAGCGCCTTAGACCACTCGGCCATCCTGACCACTGTGTTGCAATATTTTCTCAATTCAAATTTATATATTAAATAAAACCGATTATTTCAATAAAAATACACAAAATGGCGACAGAGTGGAAATTCATTCTATTGCAAGGCATTTGAGAGGTTTTTAAATACAAAATGTTATTGTCAGAAGTGGGATTCGAACCCACGCCCACAGAAGTGGACTGCGACCTGAACGCAGCGCCTTAGACCACTCGGCCATCCTGACCACTGTGTTGCAATATTTTCTCAATTCAAATTTATATATTAAATAAAACCGATTATTTCAATAAAAATACACAAAATGGCGACAGAGTGGAAATTCATTCTATTGCAAGGCATTTGAGAGGTTTTTAAATACAAAATGTTATTGTCAGAAGTGGGATTCGAACCCACGCCCACAGAAGTGGACTGCGACCTGAACGCAGCGCCTTAGACCACTCGGCCATCCTGACCACTGAGTTGCAATATTTTCTCAATTCAAATTTATATATTAAATAAAACCGATTATTTCAATAAAAATACACAAAATGGCGACAGAGTGGAAATTCATTCTATTGCAAGGCATTTGAGAGGTTTTTAAATACAAAATGTTATTGTCAGAAGTGGGATTCGAACCCACGCCCACAGAAGTGGACTGCGACCTGAACGCAGCGCCTTAGACCACTCGGCCATCCTGACCACTGTGTTGCAATATTTTCTCAATTCAAATTTATGTATTAAATAAAACCGATTATTTCAATAAAAATACACAAAATGGCGACAGAGTGGAAATTCATTCTATTGCAAGGCATTTGAGAGGGTTTCAAAGAAATATACAAAATGTTATTGTCAGAAGTGGGATTCGAACCCACGCCCACAGAAGTGGACTGCGACCTGAACGCAGCGCCTTAGACCACTCGGCCATCCTGACCACTGAGTTGCAATATTTTCTCAATTCAAATTTATATATTAAATAAAACCGATTATTTCAATAAAAATACACAAAATGGCGACAGAGTGGAAATTCATTCTATTGCAAGGCATTTGAGAGGTTTTTAAATACAAAATGTTATTGTCAGAAGTGGGATTCGAACCCACGCCCACAGAAGTGGACTGCGACCTGAACGCAGCGCCTTAGACCACTCGGCCATCCTGACCACTGTGTTGCAATATTTTCTCAATTCAAATTTATATATTAAATAAAACCGATTATTTCAATAAAAATACACAAAATGGCGACAGAGTGGAAATTCATTCTATTGCAAGGCATTTGAGAGGTTTTTAAATACAAAATGTTATTGTCAGAAGTGGGATTCGAACCCACGCCCACAGAAGTGGACTGCGACCTGAACGCAGGGCCTTAGACCACTCGGCCATCCTGACCACTGTGTTTCAATATTTTCTTAAATTACATTTTTATATCAAATAAAGCGATTGTTTCAACTAGAACACACAAAATGGCGCAGAGAGCGGAAATTCTTCCGTTTTCAAGGGATTCGAATGGGTTTTAAATGAAAGATACAAAATTTTGATGTCAGTAGCGGTATTCAAACCTTTGCGCACAGTTGTTGTCTGCTATTTGAACGCAGCGTTAAGTTCATTCGGCCGTCCTGACCACAGTGATTCCTAATATTTCCGACTGATAGATTCTTTTATTTGAATATCACACTTGATTATTATATTTCTGTGTATATTTTGTTTGATATATTAAATTTGAATTTTGTGTTCTGCATCAAGCGTCGTTCTAATGTTGTTATTGCTTTTCAATTGTAAGTTTTGATTTTATTAAATGGAATTAGCATTTATTATTTTCTTTATTGTAAACGGAGTTGGTAATTATGAGGAGGTTAATAATAATGGTATGGCTATTATACGTTAATCATATTAACGAAATGGATGCAGGTTGAAGGTTTTAAGATTTTCTAAGTATCCGTTTTGTTGAAATTTTGTTTAAAGTTGACCTTTCTGTTTATCTTTCTGGTTAATCACAATTTTTTTAATCCTTTTAAGGAGATTAATTACTTATTTTATTCTTTTTTTTTAGTTCTGCTTGTTATAATTTTTTTCCTTCACCATTTGTTAACTAATTAATATCTTATCACCAAAATAAAATTGATTGTGAATTTCCAAGTGCGTCCTTTTTATGGGGCGGATTTTTGTAACGTTTTTGGGAGGTAATATTTTTTCTATTCTATTTTTAAAGAAACGTCTCTGTAACCGTCTAAATGTTTGGATCGACTGCCTTATTCTTAGAAATGAAATAATTGTTTTTGCTGGTATCTGTCGGCTGAGTTTGGTGGGTGAAGTGAACCGGAGCTGTAGTCTTTATGATCTGGCAACACTTCCCATGTCTAGAAGAATTAGTTTGAAAAGCGATCTAATTTTCAGTATGATTTTGTTGTTGACTTGATACCTTCCAAGACGTTATCAATTGGAATTGGTCTTTTGTGAAGTATAAATCAGTGCTTGGACGGAAGCCTGAGGAGCCATCGACCTTGTTCCTGTTATTGTAGTGGTTATGCAAATCGTCGTTCTTGGCAAAGAAGAGGCCAGCCAGACTGTGCGCAGACATCACCACCAGCAGCACCACCGCGGATGACTCAGATGGTTCTATTCCTGGCGCTATTCAACTACGATTTCATTACAGTGAGCCTCGTTTCATCCAAATATTGAACAAGATTAGTTTACGGTAATTCGTAATTATATTTCATTACAAATGTATTCAAGGAAGAATCTTGCTGTCACCACTGGCAGTTTTCTGTAAGGGATGAGAGAAGGCAGACACTGGACCTTAGGGATTACTTACAAAGCAGAACTCGCTGATACAGAGGCTACTTCACCCCCAATGAACTTCCGTGAAAAATGTAAAATATACAAGAATTAGCTGAAACAAAAATAATTCCGCATTATTGTTTTCATGATTGTTTTTTATGCGTATAATTTTAAAATTTTCCCATACTTTGACGTGGTGAGGCATTTATATTGTCGCGGTCATTTGGCTCTAAAACGATGGGAAAATTCGAAAAAAAATTCATACAAAATTTGCAGTATTCATATAGGGACATTTAATAGCGCTTAAAATACCATTCTCAATGTTATTTCAAGGTCAAATTACTTTTTTTAAAAGGATGGTGTATTTTTCCTACGGAAATGGAATGAGCAATCAATTTTGAGTATAAAAGATTTTGTACATTTTTCCGCTAGGGGTGATAGGTGTTGTGATATTGGACAAATAAGACAGACTGACCTCTCTCTCTCTCTCTCTCTTTTATTTTCAACTTGTTATTGTTATTCAATAAAGGAAATTCATTTGTTTACGTAAGCTGGTTTGTTGATCTCCTTTTATTCCCATAATTATACTAATTTATATATATATAATGTGATAGTATTAGAGCCGACAGAGACGCCCAGAGCAGAAGGATCAGTTGTAAATAACAATATCAATATAAATTGAAAAGAAATACCTTCAATTTTTGGGGGTACTTTATATATAAATAATATAAAAATACCTGCAGATATTTTGATTTATTTCGGTTCACTACAGCGCGTAGACGATAAATTCTGGACGAAGCTGACTCATTTATTTTGGTAATAAAAGAACCGGAGCCCTTTAAAAATTCTTAAATTATAATAAATGTTTAACTTTAACGTCCGTTGAATATAATTAAGCCAATTGATTACCTTGTACAAACTTTATTATATAAATTGACTCGTAACATTGTTTCGGCCTATTTTTTATACCTTCTTCAGGTTTTCCGCTCCCTGTAGAGGAAAATATACAGAAAATTAACCATGGGGAGTTGAAATTGATACTGATTTTTTTAAAACAAATTATGGAAATAAAAACTTACCACAACAATGTCAAAACAAAAAAAATTACATCAGAAGTCCAACAATATGGTAGAGATCCGAGGCAACAAGTAACACTTCAACACCTGTACCACAAGTAGCTATTCCAGACTGAATGTAGGCCAGGAATCCCTGATCCCTGCCAGAGCCAATGGAGTGAGAAAGAGTAACGGGAAGCGTCCTATCTCAAATATTTAAGTAACACGAAGGTAAGGAATTATAAATAACACTAGTAGTCAAACTAAAACAATAAAATAAAATTTTTATATAAAATAAATACATAAAAAAATAACGTCTTTCATAAGTATAACGTAAATTACTCGTGTCATTTTGCGAATTGAGTTTGTTCTCAGTGGTTCTAATGTGTGTCATTTCAGATAAGTTCCTTTTGTATAAATTTTGTTCAAAATCAAGAATTTCAACCTTTTCCCAGTCAAATTCCTGTGACTACTACATGGATCGTCGTTTTGTAGTTTTTCTTACGTTCCTTATGTCTAGTTCGCAACGCACGCTTCGTTTGACTTATGTACTTAAATTATACACCGATTATATATTTTTATGCCGGATACGGACAACCAATTCCACGAACATTTTATCAGGAGGTTCTAAAGAAGCAGGATACTGCGTGCGTGGTAATTTGCGTTTGGATCCACGTTGGTAATGAATTTTAAAAAATAATATCTGTGTTACATGATCTCTGAGAATGTTATTTCTTAACATGTTAGATTCGTAGTGACGTCACAATATGAGAACTCGACCGTGCATTCAACATTCAGGGTGATATTCCTACTGTTTCCACAACGTTCATTAGGCTTTAGTAAGTATTTTTTCATTTTTCAAAAGCCTTCAATGTATTTCATAATTATTTATATTCTCCTTTTATTCGATTATTCTGTAAATTCTTCATTTATTTCATACTATCTGCGTCTCTGTTTTTCTTTCTCTCTCTTTATATCGTTATTATCTCCATTTATTCCCTCCTACTTTTTTGCTTTATTTGTTTCCTTCTTAATTTGTCTCCATTTCGTCCTCACATTTCTCCCGTTACTTCTCTCGTCTGGATTTTTCCATATTTATGTCCTTTTTTATTTTTCCGTAAAGCTTTCCTTTTGTTCTCCCGTTCTTCCTTTTCCTATTTTAGACCTTTTCTTTATTATATTTTTTATTCAATTATTTCTGTAGTTCCCTATTTTTGTCCCGGCTTCCATTTCTGACTGTCACTCTTCTCCTTCTTTTTAAATTATTATTATAATTTCTCTAGCTTTTCTTCTTTTATTCTGCTTCTTCCTTTTTATTTTCGCCTCTCTCTTTCTCGCTCCATACCTATTTTTCTTTTCGGTATTTTCTCCTTCGATTTGTTCTCCCGTTCTTCCCTTTCTCTTTTTCTTATTTTCTTTTGATATACTTTTCATTTATTTATTTCAATCTTTTTCTCTTCTTATCTTCCCACGTTTCTTTTCTGCCTCTCTCTTTTCCTTCTTTTCTTTTGTACCTTCCATTTCTTTTACTTTTCCAATATTATTTCTTCCATATCTTTTCTCCTTTTATTTTGTTTTTTCTGCTCGTTTATTTTCTCGCAATTCCTCTCTCTCTCTCTCTCTCTCTCTCTCTCTCTCTCTCTCTCTCTCTCTCTCCCCCATAACTATCTATTTATTATTTTTTTACTCTTCTTTTTTCATTTTTTCTTCTTACATCTTGCTATTTATTTATTTTCCATTTTCGCTTTATTTCATCGCCTCTTCTTTTTTCATTTATTTCCTAGTTTTCTTTATCGCATTTTTTCCTGTATTTATTTCTTCCCTTGATTTCTCTTATTATTTTGTCTTTTTTCCAGTACTTTGTTTCTTTCACTTTCTCTCTTTTTTCTGCCTCGTCTATCCTCATTTCAGTTGTCTTCTTCCATTATTTTCTACTTTTTCCTTTATATCTTTAAAAGTTTCATTTTTTTCCTTTCCTTCTTTTATTAATGTTTTTCTTTTTTGTCTTTACTTTTGTTTCCATTATCTTTTCTTTCTTTATTCTTTCCTCTTCTTCTGTCTCAAGTGAGGTTTTTGACATTTCTATATATATATATATATATATATAATAATGAAGAATACTTCCATAAACGTTGACATACTATACATGAGAGGAGAAACGAAGATATATATTATATATTGTAACATGAAAAGTTATATTGAACAATGCAGGCCAGCTTGCAAGTTGCAATTGTTGAGGAACTGATGCAACCCGGGGCAACAATGTGGTCTGGCGAGACGTTGGGTGGTTCGCAAAGGGAGGGGGGAGTCGTCATGGGGTGATGGGAGAAGCAGGTTGTGTCGGCGGGACGACGAGAGAATGACCACGCCCTGCAGATATATTTTTTTTCATGCTCTGATTGAAATTAAAACTTTTAAAATCAATTTTGGTGTTTTTATGAAAAATACCTGGCGCCCTAAAGAAATTAAGAAATCATCGAATACGGAGGAACGACGGATCCGCTACAATATATATATATATATATATATTTATTTATTTATATATCTGGATATGATTTTGGCTATGTTCGTTTCTCCTCTCACGTATAGTAAGTATGTCAACGTTTATGGACGTATTCTTCATTATTTTCGCCTTGTGTTTGATCCATTTCTCTGTAAAAGGAAGAAAGAAAGAAAGAAAAGATAAGAACCGGAACTCGATAGAAAGAGAAGGACAATGACTGTTCATTTTGCAATCAAGTCATTTCTTCTGGTCCTTTGCTTCAGAGTGAACGAGTACAACGTGCGTGTCTTCAATAATAAAGAGCCCTTGCAAATGCTCGTAAAGATAACTTGTCTAGCCTGACTTGCGAGTAATAAGAGGCAGCCTTAACGTGTAATTGGCTTGTCATCAAAAGCCCATTGACTGTAAAAGTAGTTGAGCGTCTTTATTGCCTTGAGAGAGAGAGGGGGGGGGGGTGGATCCACCCACAAGGAACAATGTTCCTTGACCTGGGTTACGTGTTCCACTTTATATGTGAACCCCAGACAGCAATTATTAGTCTAATCGCCAAATCAGAGTAAAATGTATTTGCTTAATAAATCATATGGTTAATTAGCCGTTGGAAGGTTTCTCGGCAGTGAAAGTCAGGTAAAAACATAATTGCCAGTATTAAATTGCTTCTCTTTTTCCTGCTCAAGTTTGAAAGTGCAAAAAAATAATTCTGTTTGAATGCAAAGACAAGTCAATCGCCAGAATAAATTGTGTGGTTAGTTGAATTGAAGGAGGTTTAAAAAGAAACAGTAGTTGAAAAGTAATTATTAGAGAGGAGAAAGAAATAAGCCTATGATAAAAAAGCAACAACAAAGTCAAAGGTATAAAGATATGAATAAATACGCCAATCACTTAATATATGAAGACTAAGGCGATTGTATCTTACTAAGACTTCTTCTTGTTCTCTATCTCCTAGACGCCTGGAACACTGAATTCGTTTTCTATTTATTATGTGAACAAGATAAACCTCCAAATCAAACTTACCCTTTCTACAGGTTTATATTACCACTCACTCCCTTCATAAAAACAATTAATGGCCGTAACTTCACAAATCTTGTTTCACACCGATGTAATGAAACAGTTTTGGAACTAACTACGGTTTTTGTAGTAAATTACACAGTAAAAAATATATTAAGATGAAGGCCCAATAATGACAGCTGCATCACCATCACTATTCTTAAAATAGACGTGCAGAGAAAGTTAAGTGCAGTGTGTCCGCGGTACAAAACGTTGACTGTCGGCTGCAGACAGGATGGTGGTGGTTTTTGTTGTTGCTGTCTTCACTTCTAACATAATCCTCCATTTTATCCAATCTTGGGCAAACGTTTGCATATCCTCTTAACTACAACATTTCACATCCTCCCTAAGGCCCTTAGCGTATTCCATCCTTGGCCTCCCTCTCTGTTTCCCACCCCACACACTTTCCTCTAATGCTAATTTTACAAGACGCTTATATCTTAAATCGTGGCCTATTAATCTAGGTCAACTTCCTCCATATTTTTCGTTCTTCCTCTATTCAGCTTAGAACTTCCTTGTTAGTTGCTTTATGCAGCCATCTTATTTTCAGCATTCTCCTATAGCCCCAAATTTCAAAGGCTTCTATTCGTTTCCTTTCTTCAACTCCTACTGTCCACATTTCGTGCCCATATAACGCCACACTCAATTACGAACATTTTTAGCAATAACCTCTTAATATTCACACTTATATTATCCATAAGAAAATTCCTCTTCTTTTGCGAAAGCCTTCCTTGCCTGTGCTATCCTGCTCATTATGTCTACTATACTTCTACCATCCCTAATTATTATCTTGTGTTAGTAGCAGAATTCCTTAATTTCCTTCAAAATATCCATTTTCAAACTAACACTATTTTCCACAGTACATTCCGTTACTTTGGTTTTCCTTCTATTAATCATCATATTGAACTCTTCCTCCAGGATCACTTTCATGTCATTTTGTTATGTTTTTGAAGTCTGCTTCTGACTCCCCTAATACTACAATATCAATCGTAATGCGTAGGGTTTTTATCTTTTCACAGTTTTGAACACACACACACGAACGTCGTTGCCCACGTCAGGATGCGAACCCTGGACCTTTATGATGCGAGGTTGCGACGCTGACCGTTACACCACAGGAGGTCGGGCCACGTTGTTGCAGGGTCAAAGTAGTGGCGGAACAATTTTTGAGCCAGCGGCCCTCAGGGGTCCGGTTCGGTCTTTTCGTTCTCATCACTGCAGAAAGCTGCGACCGCCATTTTTTGCGATTCCCTGGAAGTGATATACCCGGATGACATTCCAGAACAATGGGTTCCGAGGAATCAACGCATTCTTGACTGGACGAATCAGCAATTCCAACGATCGCTGCCGAGTCCCCACCACCTTCCAGGAGGAAATTTACGAGGGACGGCCTTTCCCTTTTTGACAAGTAGTCCTCGATTCCCGGCTAACTTTAAGGTTTGCTCTTCATAATCTCCCAGCGAAGGCAGTCTTCTCAGAGGTGGTTAATTACCCTACCACGGAGAGAGAGATGATTTAGTGAGGCCGGAGCCTTCGCTCCAGCTCCATGTAGCCCATTCATCACCCTGCAACTATTATGCACCTGGCTCATTAAACGGGAGATCTGCCGCACTCAAAATCTGTATAAATAACGGAATTTATGGACGGAAATATTGCCGGCAATTTATGAGCTTGGTTCTTTACGACCGGCTGCAGCGAATCTTTGTAACATTTACATAAAACAGCAACGGTCCGTCGTCGACGGCAGCAAACATTCAACTCCTCAGGTTTCTGCAGAGTGGCGCGTGGGGTGAATTAGGCGGCCATTTTTACTTGCCGTCATGTAGCGACGTCGTCATGTCACAGACGTAAGCTGTAAATTGTAATTCCCAGAACGGAAAGAAGAAATAAGGGTGATGCGGGAGCGGGGAGTTGCTTTTACCTCTCAAATCCCTTCCTATTAAAAAGGGAGTGCCTCTGAACCCGACACAAATACTTCCTATAAAATTTATTTACTCAATTCCCGTTGTATTTCATTTCTTCACTGGAAATAAACGATATTTCACTTTCTAGAAAATGTAAAGACGCGACATCGGTTCATGAGATTTACATTTCAGTTAATTTTATAACAAACGCTATACTATCAATGAAATAATTAACGACCAGATAGATCCAAAAGTTTTTATTTATTTATTTAATTGAATCGGCGTTTCGGTATCACGTTTTGGACTTACTCAGGTAAAGTTAAGTTTTGATGAAGAAAATGTCATATGTTTATAAAACTTGACTGCTTCCAAGGTCATCATCTACCGGAACGTGAATAAATTTACGTAATATTTCAGGACCATATCCTTTCCCTTTACTTCTTCCTCCTTATATTTCCTCCTTCCTTCGCTTCATTTGCATTATGTCTTTTGAACTTTTGTTTTATTGTCTTCCTTTTGTTTTCTGTTCCGTTACTTCATTTAATCTTTAATCCTTCGATCATTATTTATGTCTCCTTTCTTTCTTAATTTAGATTATTTCTTTTCTAAATTTCAAATTTGTGGTAATCCCTTCCTTCCGTTGTTTTGTACTTCTTATTTTTTCCCTCAATATTTCCTTCTTCATTCAATCTCCTGTCCAAAATTCATCTGTTCTCTTTCATTTTTAATTACTCTTTCGTTCCTGTCCTTCAATTTTTATTTGTTCCTTATTTCTTTAACCGGTTCATTTTTCATCCAATGCGGCATTTCTTTATCTTATAAAATTATGTTTCCCGGGTTTTCTTGAATTTAAAAGAACGTTGGATTTGTAAAATTTTATTTTCTCTTATAAAAGTTAATATTTAGATTTAACATATCATGAGACTTCTAGCAGCCTTCTTTTGGCATGCCACGTGCTCATGACGTCCAATGGAATTCGGCTATCATCGGAATTTTGCCACCATTTCCAGGGGTTCATTAGATCGATGGCCTTCTCCTACAGACTCAGATCAACCCACTAATCCGGTGACGGCCAAAAACGTCACGTATGAGCCTGTGGAATGCAGCTCTCAAAGATTCTACGCACTCTAGCTTCCTTGTCCGCTAATTCTTATTTACTACAAACTGAACTAAAATTACGCTCATTACAATCTCTCACCTTTGTTTTTTATTTAATTCTTACTTTTTCATCGTTTCTTTCGTTGTACCCTTCCTCCCATCCTTCCTACTCTTCTTTATATTTTACTTATGTGAATTATATCTCCATTTAATAACTTTCTAGTTATTGGTCCGATAATTTCACTTCCTTGTCATCATTTTAGTGTTTTTCCTTCCCATCGTATTGTTATCGAATATCTCAGGCCCAGTAGATAAGTTTCTCTTCCAACAGTTCTTTTTTTCTTTTCATCCTTTCTCGTCTTTCTTTTTTGTGTTCTCCTTTTTTCGTAATTCTATCTTTTATTACTGTTCTTTATAAGAGTTCGTTTTAAATTTCTTGTCGAGTTCCCGTCGGTTCTTCTTTCTCATTTCCTTCTTTCTTTGTTTCTATTCCTTTATTTCATTATTTTCCAATATTCTTCCATTTTTTTATTTCCTGTCTTTATTTTCTTCTACATTTAAATTTATTTCTAGGTGTCCTTCCTTCTTATTATCTTCCTCCATTAGTATATTTCTAATTTTGTTTATTCTTTGCTTCTTTCACAGTTTCTTTCTTTTCCCAATTAATTTATTTTCCTTTTCTTTCCTTCGTTATTTAATTCTTACTTTTTTATTTCGTTTCTATTTTTGTTTCATTTTTCCTTCCTTAAATTATGTTTCCATCTATTTCGTTTCTAGTTATTAGTCTGATAAGTTCCTTTTCATCATTCATTCTTGATTTCTTTCTATCATGTTTCTGTCGAATGATGCCCGTACGGTGTATCTATAGTTTATTTCCTATCCTGCTGGTGAAATGTAACATTTCCTTTGTTAAAAGGCTTAACCCTACTTTGAGCCACCTAATTTATTTATTTTTTCCTTCTACAGAGATTCAATAACAAACCTCTCAAGTTTTTCTCAAATTTTTATTTTACCGAAAACTGGACGCTGTCTATGAGTTTGTGTTTGTGGAAATGATGGGGAAGAGGAGGGGGGAGGAGGTTCTGAACCCAGGTCAAAATGGTTCCTATCTCGATGGATTGATTGATGTTCCTTGGTTTGACTTCTTGAAGATCATCCAGTGTTTGAAACGTCTGTCTGTGATTTCTTCCTCTCCCCCATAAGTACGTAGATCTATTTTTTTTGTTTTTATCCCTTTCAGTCACAGCAAATTCACTGTCAATTAATTCAAATTGCTACCTGGTGAAAGTTGTTGGATGCAGTGTTTAGGCTGACAAAGAGCGGCTGTGACAACACAGAAAGATACCTGTGGAGGGGGTAAAAATAAAATACAGAGGAATATGGCGGCTAGGAGGGAACTACGTTGCAGTATGGAAATTAACGTCGCGGTTGAACACTGCTCGATAATTCACGCGCTGATGTCGAAGGAAACATTCGTCATCTTAGAAGTTTCTACACCATTAATTTCACCGGACAAGACTGTTAAATATTCATCGCAAATGTTCAGTGTTCAGCAGTCAACGTAATTTATCCTTCTCCTTTATTAAAAGAAATTTATCCTGCGAAACATCTTGCGCAGTAATCTTCCTACACTTGGCGGATTTATTACGAATCGGTAGCTGCTTGGCAACATTTCCCTTTTCCCCAGTGAAAACTTATAACACGCTACATATGTAATTTTTCCTTCTAAATCCTACTGACCGTCTTACTCGCGTCTTACGTTACAGGAGCAATGCTGCAAGTTTCTACTGGACGCAGTTACTCAAAGGAATGTAAACCTGCAACTCATTTTAATAATTTCTTGTTGTTGCAATCCGACAACATACTGATTAACCTGTTTTCGTTGTTTCTGTATTCAGTCCTAAGACTGGTTTGATGCAACCATGCATGCTAATCTATATTGCGCAAGCCTTTTCATCTCCGCATAACTACCACATTCTCCTTAATCTTCTGTTATAACCCCAAATACTTCCCTCTAATGCTAATTTTACAAGACCTTCGTGTCATAAATCGTGTCCTATTAATCTATACTATAGTTAATCTATCCTGTGCTAATATTTTCATGCTAACATAACACTTGCAGACCAATTCCAACATGTTTTTCCTTACGTATTCTAATATTGAACTTTGTCTTCTATTGTCACCTACCGTTCTAATTCCTACGTTACCTCAGTAACGCTGTTCGTGAAACGCTCGGTCCCATCGGGTACGTTCGGCTATAGCTTTGTCAAAGTTACCACAATACAGAGAGTACACTTGAGTTCAAAGTAGTTAGTGTTACATCTACTCTTATAAATAGTATGTGGATGGTCTTACTGTATTCTGTTTTCAAGATGGTGTTCGTGTCATCTAAAAATCCTCCCACATCTAATGATGCACTTTGAGAAAATTAACATAACGTCATACAAATTCTCAATGTCAGAATTTCGTCTACCTGAATTATTACTCCTTTTCATTATTTCTCTCTACTTGTGATATTTAGTCCTAAGACTGGCCTGATGCAACTTTTCATGCTAACATATCTTGCGCAGTTTTTCATTTCCGCATAACGCACATCCTACATCCTCACTAATCTTCTTAGCTCATTCCATCCTTGTCCTCAATCTTCTGTTCTTAACCCACACACTTTCCTCTATTGCTAATTTTACTAGACCCATTATGTGTCAAAACGTAGCCTATTAATCTATCCCTTCTTTTGGCAAAAGTCATCTAGTTTTATCTCTCTTCCCCTAACTTCTTGGTTATCAACTCTATCCACCCATTTTATGTTTAGAGTTCTTCTGTACCATTAGCATTTTTGTTGGAGTGTGCGTCATACCAGCAAAAGATTATAGATGTGATTCATGAACCTTCTATAGTAAGTGTCATGAATTGACTTCTCCTATCAACAAGTCCATCTCATTTCACCGATCGCTGGTGTTAACCGTAGCAGATCCGAGCATATAGTATACGGCACGATAATCTCAAAACGTGGCACATCACCTGGGCACTGCAGCAGCGTCGCCAACCTGCAACAAGCCATGCATGGTGTACATATTATTTTCTCCAATATATATTGGAAAATATTATATTGCGTTTAATAGTATTAATGACCATCTTTTTTTTTGAGTCATGCCGGTTTATATCAGGGAATTTTTTCTTTCATATTCTCTTCACCTACTCATACATCTCATATTAATATTGAAATGGCATTTCCTATATATTTGTTCATAAAATTACTTACGAAGGAGACGGAGGAGAGGAATAAATAAAGTTCTAGAAAGAAAAGAAAAGAAAGGAACAGTAATCTATTTATAGTTCTTTTTCCTGCGGCCGTTTCTTCATTTCAAGCCAAGTAGTTTTGGCAATACATCTAGAGTAAAGGAGGGAAATGTATTTTCGACGGTAATGACAATTTCTATGCGCATAAATTTGGTTACATTATATTTTATAGAGTGAGAGAGAGAGTTAGTCTTCTCCCCACACTTCTCTTTCTCTCTCGCTTACTCTTTATTTATATCTGTTATATTCCCCTCAAGAGAAGACCAAAATGTGATTGCCAAAATTGCCTCCAATTTATATGTTTCGTTTTTTTCCTTTCTCCTGGTAAAGTTATGAGAGAGAAAGAACAATTCTGATTGCCTCCGTTTGTCGATTTATGGTTAAGAAATCTGCTGAGACATGCAAAGAAACTATTGGAAAATGTATCTTAAATAAACTGTAGCAAAATGAGAGAAAGGAAATAAACATGGATGCTCTATTAATAAAATTCTTCTCCAGTAATAATATAAGATGAAATAATTGATCAATATTGGTTGAATTATACATGTATATATTATGTAACGTTTTTCTTGTCAGGTCTGTAAACGTAACAGATTATAAAACCATTTATGAGTGTGATATAATTCTTCTGCGCATCATCTTCAACATAAAATAATGTTCAATTTTCATATTAGTATTTTTCTTTTATAAAAATAAATATGTATAGATCATTTCACTTTTGGTCTTTGGAATCTTATTTATGTACCGTTCTGGACAGTCGCCATTATTTACACATCTTTTGACAAAATTAAGCCCGCATATTTCCCATATATTATTAATAGTTGCATGTATGTGACACGAATAAAACGGCCAATGTGTCAGAAACAGTTTAATAGAAAACATCACGTTTATTCGTTTCTCCGCACTTCTGGGGGGTTGAACTACAACTTAACCAGTTGGCTGAATGCCAGACTCAGCGACTCACATCAACCCGGATTCAACATCAATCTCGGTTTCTTTTGATTTACTTTTATAAAATGCCCCATTCCACCCCGACCGCTCTGCTCCCATGCCGAAAGGGAAGAAACGGTATCTATTTCTTCTAAAAAGGAATACTTATTCGACGTAAATATCGATCGCTTGTATATGTTTTAAAATTTATAGCATCTCCCCTAGCGTTATGGTAGTGTCGCAACCCTCACATCGTTTATTTCCGGATCGTGAGGATCACGTGTTCAAAGCTAGGACAAAATTGCGTTTGAATTTTATGTTTAACATATATACATACACACAAATATCCTATTTTATTTTTATAAAACTTTTATTTATTTGTATACGTAATAGTCTCCTTCTATTACCGATAATTCTCTTATTAAATTGTCATAATTGTAATATTTTCTCTTATGAATCTTATAGAGCCGATTGACAAGTTATGTTTGTGTTGCCTGATAATCCATTAAGTATTTATGAGATTTTCTCTCCCTTCTGTACACCCAGAGGGATGAGGAAGACTCCGGGTTCCTCTCTCTCCTTTACGAGACGAACAATAGAGGAATATTAAATACGTGATGAAGTCGTCTGAGATCTCACAAGAAGGCGGTGGTATCGAGCCTTTAATATGTAAGATTTATTAGATTGCAGTCTTTAACCTTTAAAGAGAAAGTGGTGCACGGAACAGTTGTAACAGTAACCATTGCATGACCTTAATTGAGAGTCACCGCCAGTTGCCTGAGTCGTGGATAGAAACCAGAGAGGCACTAAAAAGTATATTATTTGACACCAGGAAATGCACTAATTTTTTCTTTTAACTATTTAATCATATCTTCAGTCTTCCTCTATCTGTAAAAATCCATCAGCCTCTATCATGTTCCAGTTTTACTTACAATCTGCTCCTACTTAAGATGTTTCCGATTTAAATTCTTTGCAATGAGGCATATATATGTAATCCAAACAAAGAAATAACTTAAAAATGATTCCTTGCTGCAACAAATATGGCTCCCCGAATTTGAAAAATTATGTTATCAACAAAGTAAGTCAGCAGGAACCCCATCGATTTTTTATTTGTCAATTATTATTTATTTTATAAATGGACTTTAATTTATTTACTTTGGCTACTTTTTGTAAATTATTTAAATATTGTTTATTTTCTGTAAATTCGTATAGATACAAAAAATTATTAGAATTCTTGGTGTGGTGGGAAAAGTGGTTTACAATTTAACCTTAAACTAACACACCATATTTAATTTTAGGTTTAGGGTCCATCTTTTTGATAATTTTAAAATCTGGCTCATATTTATCGTAAATATCTATCCAAATTTATGCAATCAACTATTTATGCGACATTACATAAATCAATATTCGTATGAAAACGAATAAACAACTTTTATTATATTTTTACAAAATGGTTAAACCGTTTTATAATGCATGAAGAAAACACGAGCACTCTATATCTCAGGCCTAATGGGTATAATATTTTTGCCAGTAGTTTTTCCTCGGTATTGCTGTACCGGTTGTAGCTGGTTCTGTTGCACCAGTAGTAAGATGGTCTGGAAAGAGGGCAGGATCTGGTGCTTTGGTTCGCGTCTCGGGAAATGCAAGCGGCGCCTGGTCCTGACGTGACGTCACTGGTCGTCAGCCACGGGCGAGTTTGATACCTCTCGATTCAACGTACAAAGTACATGTAATATTTGAAATGAATATAATTAATAACAACGGAAACAACAATTTCGGTTGACTTATATGAATTAAAATTATTTAAGTAAATTTATTCAATTAACTAATTGAATAAATTGTTTATATATATAAATGTATACAGACAATGAATCGTCGTGTGTGATACACTCCCTTGGATGTCTCACACGCATCCAGGTCCAAGCAAAGCAAAGGAATACAGACATCAACAATACGTTCAGTTCAAAGAAAATATAACTTCAATTGTTTTTCGTTACTGTTTATTCATTGTAGTTTTCACTATTTGTGACCAGTATTAATTTCCTTTGTGGTCAACAATTTAACATCAAACGTATATTAATGTTACACTTTTAAATTAATTAAATCACGCGAAAAATAATAATAAATGGAAATGACATATTTGCGAACTCAAAGATATTTCTGTTTCCAACCAGGGAGATGCTAACATACCAGAGGCGTTGCTTACGCGCGAATTATTACTATATTTGAAAATAAAAGAAATGCGCGGTAACGTGTACGTATGTCACGTTACATTTAGAATATCTTAAAATTAATTATAATCATTTTGTTACTAAATAAAATAATAAGATGTATTTGCAAAATTTACTATCCTCATTTTTAAACTTGCTCCGATTACCCGGTTGACAATAGTGGTTGGGAAAATTACGCCAAATAACATGTCGAATCGTATAGAGAAAACAAACCACGCATAGAAATTATACAAAGAAAAGAAATAATTTATGTAACCAAAATTTAGAAATTATATAACAGACGAAATTACCGCGTCAACGTCAGAACGTTGGTAATTAATCTGGTTCAGCTGATGGATGATCTTATGTGATGGGGGAAGACGATGAAGCCAGGACCCCCGGTGCTGTGTCGTCGCTGATGGCCTCTGATCTCTCAGATCTCTGGAATCGGCAACTGATTCCTCATGGACTGCTTCCACGCCACGCAGTAGAGGTGGATGGCTGGTTTCCACCTTGCTTCTCCTGACGGCAAACTTCTACTGCCCAGGACAGTAATTACAGGCTCTGGACATACTGTCCAAACCTCGGAGAGAGTTCTTCTCCTCACGGCTTGCTAGCTCGGACTGTGTTCTTCTCTACACCAACTCTGTTCTTCGTCATCTTTTTTCGTCACGTGCCATTTTCTCTTCCATCTTGACCACCAATCATATTTATAAATATTGGAAGAACACGCCACCAATTGCCCGCGAATTTAGGTCAATCCTCGCCATTTTTCCACTTAGAAATCATTTATACGGTGGCACGTCCTCCCAGGTATATGCAGGAATTCACACCTCTTTGTCCTCCAAAAAATCACATTTGCCCTCCTAAAATCCTTAGACCGAAGTTCTCATGTTATGTTTCTCCCCCCCCCCACACACACACATCGTACAAACAACATGTATTCCATGCGGTCAGCCGGATACTAAAAAAATGAATCTATCTATTTTAATAACTGCTTAATAACTATTATATTAACGTCTAGTATATATTTATCTTAATAATTACTTAACACCTCTACTTAATCCATTACATTGGGTAATTTTACTATTATTTCAGTTGTACTTCTTTACTTTAATTTTTTTCACCTCGTCATTTTACGCACATTTTATAAGATTAATAATATGTTTTATTCATTTTATTTTTATTTTTCGTCTTCTCTTAAAATAATTCAAATTTATAGCCGTTTCGTGAGAATAGTACCCAATGCCCGACATGCCTGATGCAGGTTTTCTAGGGTTTTCCCTGCATTTCTTTAGGTGAAACACCGGGTAAGATCCTTAAAACATAGCCCGGGGGCCTTAGTCAACCCTTAGCTACCTTGCTCTACTTTCCGCATCCCCCCTTTTCAATTCCCTTCCTATGCTATTAAAGGGGAGTTGCCTGTTTCAGGATCACCGTCATGTAGCCCGTTAACCCCAAAAAACTTTCCGCACTCACCCCATAAGATAACCTCTAACCTCAAAATTGGGTTTTAAACAACTTTGCAATATTATTATTATGTGAAAATCATACCATTAAAAAAACAATAAATTTAAAAGACACATAACCATATTTATCAAAAATTCTTGCTTATGCAATTGAATAAAGTTCTATTAAATATTAATGATTAAAAAATCTTAGCTTTGGTTTATAATTTTATTTTCATGGTTCCTGCAACAAGGGAAAGTTTAAGGATTAAAGAAAATCTTTGGTATTTATTATCATCATCCTTCCACGTGTTCATACTTTAGTTCGAAATATTAAGTTTCATTTCGATAAACTAGGTTAAGAATGTATTAACTTAACAGTGTTATATTTAAAGGAAGCAAAAGTTTAAACTTGATATTTATTTCGATGATGACTTTAAGTTTGAGTTCATAGGTTAAGTTATAGACGTATACTACTTTGAACTCTGAACCGTGATATCTTTGACAAAGATAATGCCGAGCGTTCACGATGTTGCCCGAGCGTTTAATGAAAAGCGTTACTCAGAGCTATTATATATATAGTAATATTCTATTAAGACGAGACGTAGAATATAATAATTACCAACACGATTGGGCGCCAAAATGTATTTCAAAAATGGGAATATAAAAATTAATTGAAAATTTAAATCAAGGTAAATTGAATATATTACAATCTAAAGAAAACATTCTACATTACAGAACATTTTCTGAAAATTTATTTACATTTAAGGTGTTTATACATGGATCTGAAAACTCAGGGACATGTGAGTTCTCTCGAAAATGGAGAGCAGAACATACTTTTATATAAAAATAAAATATTAAATTAGATTTAAGCCAAAACGTTTTAAGATAATAAGTCTTTTCTGAAATAAGTTAGTTTTACACAAATTCAATAATTTTGACGTTACTAATAGTTGTCTGGCTGCCTAGGATCGTCTCCCTTGTGAAAAATTCTGACCAGCATCTATCTCCCAAAGTATTATTTTTTAATACATTGATTACTTTATTGTACACAATGGGTACATTACAGTTGTGCGAATAATATGAAGTATACAGTAATAAAAAATAAACTTGAAACGTGTGTAGCTGTAGCCACCCATCGGTTGGCCACAAAGAAAGTGTACATAAATGGGTGAACAATATTATTAAACAATGATTTGTTATTACATATCATGTGCTGAATGATATTACAATTTCGGGAAAAGGTTAATCGTTTATTAGATCTTTTTCTTTTTAGTCTTCTTGCTGCTCTTCTTGGCGGAGGATTGTGGTAAGTTTCATGCAAGAGCTTATTGCAGTGATTACTCAGACGTCGGTGTTAACGGATATTTGTAGTTTGTAAAACTTGAGTAACTTCAGGTATGCCCAGGTCTCGGTGCAAGTTAATATTCCTGACGTACCAAGCAGCGTCTGTCATGAGCCGAAGGATTCTATTTTGGATTGTTTGAATTCTTTTGATTTGAGAGTTGGATGCTGAAGACCAAATTGCACACGCGTGTTGCCAGATTGGTCGAATGAGTCGCATTTCAATGACAAAGTCTCATTAACACTTCAAATTATTATGAGAAAATTTCACTGTATACACCTGTTATCAACTTTAACCGTACAATACTTTATCTGTGGGGAACTACAGCTGTTCTACCTCGGTCACGTGTTTTAGAAGATCAAATCTCTGTCAAACTTTACGTCCGCTCAAGGTCTGCCTTCAACATCCACCACCGTTTAGATGAAATATACAAATTCTGTGTGTGTCGTCCACCGACAGTCTCCTAGCTTCAGAAAACACAACTTCACTCCTTGGCTCCCACAACCCTTTCGGCTCTCGGAGAGATCACGTGCGTCCGTCGTTAAACGAGACTATTATGCCTGCCGCGAAGTAGAACGCTGAGGCGGTTGTTATCCGACACTGCGTTACTCTTCGCCGTGGTCGCCTTATTAATAGGTTAAGAGCCGATATAAAACGTCGGTAGGGGGTGAGCCCATAAAGGCAGTTCTAGAATTTCAATCAGCCTTTAGACATCAGGCTCATTATTCCCTTACTCAATCTTTGCCCTTCAACTACATTGGATGTCAACACCAATCCGAACACAAGCCGCGAAGAAATCTATTCTATTTCCTATCCTATCTTCAATCCTAGATAACTCTTATTTATGGAAGTGAATCTTGCTTCACTCTCCTCCTTTCTTCTTTCTTATAATGAACGTCACCCCCACAAGCTCTACTATCATCAAGAGAACTGTATCCAATACATTATTTCGTGCTAGCTTTGGGTGAAACTCTACTACGACGGTGAAGACTTCATTTTACCTCCTTCGAGTTAATTTGACAATATCGAGGAAGTAGAACCATGAAAACGAATAGACTAATATTTCACGGTTTTGAGACGTCAGGGTATTGTAAAATAAGTATTATATGAGTGAGGCTACGCTACGCAGATTAGAGAGATGTGAGATGTGGTAGTTATGTGTAAATGAAAAGGTTTGAGCTGAAAAGGTTAGCATGGAGGATTGAATCATACCAAGGGCTGAAACCTTCAACAGCACAACACTAATCAAATCTAAGATTTTCTTGTAATAAATGGTTACTGCTTAAGATAATGAAGCAGAGGAAAAGAGGTAATGATAATAACCCGTAAGAGAGATAAATCTTTCTCCGGCTTCATCTGAAAGCTACACTATAAAAAGTGAAAGAAGGACAACGGATTGGTATGTCAACGAACCTATTATTCTCCTTAATCAGTGAGTTTTGTCGAACCACCAACATTGGCGATAATCTTATCGACCGTACTAACATTCATTCAAATTTAAGGACCAGGTTCACAAGTGAACTGTAAATATTTAAACCTCTCCACCGCTTCACGTAGGGTTTTTCATCCCCTCCAGCAAACACCTGTTGTAACCTGAATATTGAATTTGATCTGTCCGTCAACCCACCCACGAAACCTTGAACACCTTGCCTCAATCAACGCGTTAATTATGGAGCTTTACAGTTGTCACAGCGCCCCGTGAATAATTCACACACGCACACACACACACACTCGTATGTTCGCTCATCCTCGGAACTCATTAATTTTCTTTTATATATATAAATAACGGGCGAAAATGGGGACAACAGGCAATTTCGTGACAAATCACCGGTGATAATTAGCGATTCTAATGAGATCGTTAATATAAAAATTGTAGGCGGCGGATTTGCGGTGGGTGGTGACAGTTTAAATCGGATTTACCTGCGCCATTTCCCGAACTCCGGACAGTAATTATCATAACGAAAACTTTTTAAACGTTATTCTCAAACAGAATACATGAATTTAACTCAATTTCGGTTATGCGTGCTGTCTTTTTTCTAATTTATTTATGGTACTTCAATTTTTTACTCAAAATATACGTACATAATTTTAGATTAAGGAAAACAAGGTTGTTTTAGGAGAACGGGAGAGGGGGGAGGGAGAAATTTTTAAATAACCTCCTTCGTTGAATGAACAAACCGCCCGTTTAATCCTTAATCGTGACGCCACACAAACGACTCCTCCTTCGTGTCAAACAATATAACTTTTTAATCTCCTTCTAGTTGGAAAGGAGGGGTTTGACACCTCCAGACAATGACGTCACACTAAGACGCAATCTATAGAAAAGTAGCTCAGTCGTAGCGCGCGGAAAAGGAAGATAAATTTATAGTTTACCATTGAATATATTATTCTATAAATTGTTAACCACGAAGCAAATTCATCTGAAATTCACCTGAACCTTTCGTGACGTAGCTTTAACTTTTATTTTTAATTTTATAAATTTATTAAAGAATTGAGAGTATATATTTAAATGGATGCACACCAATAAATTTCAACTTTGATATTTAAAACAGTCTTATTATTAGCAAATATTAAAGATTACATAGATTACAAGACTTAGAAATTAATTAATTTTAATAGACTTTGTTTGCCCATCTAGGTCCTAAGCAAAGAAATAACATTGAAAGAGGCTTTAGTTAATTTAATCTACTTTACTCAGGGCTGCTTGACTTATTTATACGCACAGCAGATCGTTTTGTTACTTACTTTGCATTCTTCTTCTCCTAGTTTCCTGGTTGACCGTCAATCCTAGATTCAGCGCAATGGCAGCTTCCTGGTCGGCATGTGAAGCAGGTAGGCCCTTGATGTGGATCAGAAAACTTGCCTCCACTTAAGTTTCCTCGCGACACTTGGAGTTAGATCACCTCTCCTCTTATACTCCTTGAAGTCAGCCAGTCAGACTAACCGTTTTTCTAGCTCCTCTCTGACCTCTCACCACCAACTCTCTTTTCGGAATTAATTTTAGAGATCTTTTCCACCTCGAACTCGCCTCTCCTAAACAGTCCATTGATCTCACCGCTTTTTCTATCTTACCTAGGTCAGCCTATGGGGTTATGTCTCTACCCTTCCTCTCCATCAATTCAAAATTTTGGAGGGCCCCTCACTAGCCATCTTTTGAGCCAACCACCTTGCTATCCTTAGCTGAACTGGGTTTTTCACCGAGTCACAAAATCCTGTCAGACCAAAAACAGAGACTTCTCAGACGCCATTCACGCTTCAAGTTTATGGCTGTGTTTGTTTGTCGGGTTTACCCAAGCAAGGTACCATTCTAACATCTCAGGATCTGTAGTCAATCTAAACTTCATACAGAATGCTTAATATTGTAAATTAATTTAGATGAATAAAATAAAATATACAATGAAAACTAATACGCGTCTCAATTTATTATAACTCCAGATACAGTTCAAATTGGAATAAAATGGAATAAACTGGAATAAAATATCGAGGAAGGAGGCTTATACATAACCTCTACAGAAGACAGGCAGCAGTAATTAGAATTTAAGATCAAGAAAATAAAGCTGCAATCAAGAACGGAGTAAGAGAAGGATGCAGTATGTCCCCCATGCTGTTACCTTACGCTTTGCCGACAATATTGTTGTATTAGGGGAAACAGAAGAATATTTGGAAATCATAATAAATGACATGATCGGAATCCTGGAGAAAGAGTTCAATATGAGGATTAATAGAGGGAAAACCAAGGTAATGGAGTGTAGTTTGGGAAACAGTGGAATGACAAAGAATACTAGATTGGAAATGAATATTTTGACGGAAGTTGAGGAATTCAGCAACTTGGGAAGCGTAAGAACTAGGGATGGTAGAAGTGTAGTAGACATCAAGAGTTGGATAACACAGGCAAGGAAGGCTTTCGCGAAAAAGAGGAATTTATTTGGGGGTAATATAAGTGTGAACATTAGGAAATCGTTGCTAAAAATGTTCGTATGGAGCGTGGCGTTATATGGATGCAAAAGGTGGACGATAGGAGCTCCGGAAATGTAAAGAATAGAAGCCTTTGAAATGTGCTTCTATAGGAGAGTTCTGAAAATCAAATGGGTGGATAGAGTAAGTACGAGGAATTTCTAAATAGAATAGGGGAAAAGAGAAAAATGTGGAGGACGTTGACCAAGAGAAGGGATAGATTAACAGACCACGTTTTAAGGCACGAAGGTCTTGTAAAATTATCATTAACAGAAGAGGGAGGCCAAGGTTGGAATACTCTAATCATATTACGGAGGATGTAGGTTTTGTTATTTATATGTAAATGAAAAGGCTTGCGAAATATAGGTTAGCATGGAGGGTTGCATCAGACCAGTCTTAGAACTGAGTACCACAACAACAACAGTTCAAATTTTACAAGTAAAGAATCACCACCAGCGATATTCCGTTTCTCCTTCCAGCGATAATCACACCCATCTACTTTTGTTTTACCTCAAACAAGTATATACGTATTTAACGTAACAAAGAACTAAACATCCACTAACCAGGTAACTAAGGTGTAATGCTAAAGATTTTAATGGTCTACTCGAAGATCGGTTTTTCAAGGGAGGAATAAAGCACCTAACTAGTTGAATGGTGAAGGAATCCCTTTTCTTTAATAGAAAGACACTGTAATCCTATTACAGCGGTTTCCCTTTATTCGTATTTGTTCCAGATCTGTAGTGTAGTGTAGTGTGCAAAGATGAAATGAATTCTAGCCCGCGGACTGTGAGGTCATTGTACATCGCAACCAGGGTTGGAGAGGGAAACAAATAGCCATAAGCGGCGGTCCTTTGAGTGGATTAACGATGGTCCAGAGAGCTCTCAGGATTTGTAAATGTCTGACAACGCAAACCTCTGATCGCCAGATTTTGGCGCGGATGTTAAATTTCCGCAGGAAATGGAACTCCATGCGTTCCCATGGCGCTGTAATCAGATATGTTACCCCGTAGTGAGGAGGGATGGGGGGGGGGGTTGTTGCTCATGGGCCAGGTCCATAGAGAGTTAACCACCGATGTTTTATTTTACTCAATCGACACTAATACTGTCGGTGTTATACGATCTTTTCATCTCCAACGCGTTACAAAACTTTTCTGCATTCCTTATTAAGTTTTTCATAGTCCGTATTAGCCTCCGCGACTGTTGGAAACAGTAGGACATTTTCTTATCAAGCAAGAAATTTTTTCTGAAAATTAACAGCTTTACCCTTTTCTGTATTTTCAATGTGTAATATCTTGAGAAGTCCGAAATTACACGATGAAACACTGTGGTTTTGTTTGAAGTATGGAAAATAATTGTAACAGAGAACTGATCTAGGAAATTTTTCTTTTCTAAATGGAACAAATTGTGATTGAAATACTCTACCTGCTAACGTGGTTGCTACGGGCCTGTCCAAAGAGTTTGAAACCACTCAATAAAAGATTAATTATGGTAGGGATTAATATAATAATAATAATAACAGGGTTAGTATTAAGAACATTAAGTGAAAATAAGTGGTAAAGGAAGTAATATTTTTAAAAAGGTTTATGACCTTTGACATATAAATTTTAATATTTTAGTAATTACAGTGCAGTGAAAGGCAATGGAAAATATTCAGAGAACAGGACACCATTAATAATTTTAATATGTGTAATTTAATTCAGGAAATGGAATGGTACGTTTCTTGTTTATTTTAATTTTATTATTGTCCTCTTCTGTTAGTTACATAACATTTGCACTTATATTAGTGTATTTCTTAATTTTATATATTTGAAACATTACCACCGGACTATGGCCATTGCAGCGCACATCAAAACAAAAATAAGTAAGTGAAATTAAGTCTTTCTGATTAATTGGCTGTTACAATTATTTTGTAATCAGTAAGATGTGAGATATAATACAAAACTATTATAAATAATTTTAGTGTCAAATTGGTGGTTTATTTAGGTTTGAATAAAGAAAGAAACAATCTTCTTTAAAGAAAATATCGTCATGGAGAAAGCACACCGATAATATTTAATGAAAACCGAACAGTCAAAAAGTTAAGTTTCTTTTAGACGTAAAATAATAAAGAGAAGGACAGAGATAACATGTTTCAGGTTCTCTTAATTGCGGACTAATACGATTATCTTATATATTTAAATGATTAAAAATTAAAATCATATAAGAAATTAAATCCACGTACTGTGAGATGACTATTCAAAAAATTAAATAATCATCGTTTGGAGAGATTAAAATTATTCAAACATAATTTATCTTTTAAAGGTATTTTAAAGGTCATCATAGTTAGAGAAGGATTATGCATTTACGTTTGAAAGCATTTTATAACGTAAAGTGGGCAGAACTGACGGAAATACTGGCTGTAGAGAAAGAACACAATGTTTCAACTTGAGTTTGGGCCAGAAAGTTGTAACCGTCAAACACATCTGCTTGGATTTTGGCGGTGCGGAGTCAAAAGAAAGGAGACAGTTCTCGAGCCAGGGGGCAATAAAACCCAGACATCACGGCGTGCCTAGTTTTTTTTCTATCTATGGTGAGATTTGTGAGATCGGATGGTTTTTTCCCCCGAAAACCTTGGCGGAGAGGAACAAACTGTTACTCCCAGAGAAGAAAACCCATAAATGTGATTGATTAATATCTATCCCTGCCGCCTTCGGGATATGAATAAAGACGTGGTATTAAAAAGGCTTAAAGAGAGATTTTTGACACAGATTTCGAGACAGATGATTGTAATTGAGGCAAGGGAGATTGTGGAGTCGGAGCAGGAGACAAGGTTGAGCTAAAAAGTGTTCGAAACCAGGATTAATAGAGCGGTGGCTCTGATTTGGATCAAATTAGGTGGAAATTACAACGAGGAGGTTGTTGTAAGTCTATTATGATGACACGGTAATTATCCCAGTAACTTTTTGCTGATTTCCTAAACTGCCAGGTCCAAGAAGCAGTTGTATGAAATATTTTTCTCTATGAAAAGGCCCATAACATACGACCCTGTGTTTAGAGATCGAGAGTTATTAGTTACAAGAAATTAATTTGTATAATTTTTTATGTAAAAATATATGTAGTGTTTAAATAAGGAAGATTTGCCGGCTTAAAGTTTAAATGTGAGAAAATTGTATAATTGATGTAAATTTGTTTAGGATAAAGTAAATTGTTTTATTTTTTATGATAAAATTTCATTATTAATATTGCACTGTAATAATTAAAATCCCCCTTATTCATCTCAAAAATAAAAGAAGTTGTGTCTAGACCAGGAGGTGACAAGTTGTGTATGAATAGGTAGAGGTACAAAACAAGAGTGCTGTTTATCACGTACGTAGTTTAGTATTTACGGAGACTGTCCATCCAAGGAGGCTATGAAAGAGCCTTTAACTGAATAAAATATACAGATGATATATTACTACTGACAAAGAAAGGGGAAATGTTGTAAGACAAGGTTAATAGTTTAGTAAAAATAAGAATATATGAAATAGAAATCAATGTAGACAAATCAAAGGTGACGACAATTTCGAATACCGGTGAATCTTTTGCCGAACTGTTTTTTAGGAGTCAAGAAATAGAGAACGTGGAGAGTCTTACAAACTTAGGAAGCGTTGCAACAAAGGATGATTACTGTACAAACGATCAAGAATCGCTATAGACCAAGACATCATTCATAAAGAAGAGATCACTTCTGGCCAATAAAATCAATACAAAATTAAGGAATAAACTCGAAAAATACTATATTTTGACCGGAAACTTGAACACTTACTGAAATGAAAGGGAAGTTACAGCAGAGTTTTTGTAGTGTGTTTCGTGAGGCGAATGGAAAACAAATAAATTGAAGGTCATGGTGATATATAAAGGAAAAAAGAAAATACTGAATGTTAAAGAAGAAAGGTGGCAGTTAACAATAATGACGAATCCTTGGATTTAATAATAAAAATAAATGTTTATTTCTCGAACTTCGGAAACTTGAGGAATTTAGACTTCCATAGTAATCATAGTTTCATAGGAATCATACTGCAAGGAGAAGAAATAAAAACCTTACGGTTTGCTGATGATATTGTAGTATTAGGGGAGTCAGAAGACTTGGAGAACATAATAAATGGCATGAACGTGGCCCTGGAGAAAACGTTAATATGAAAATTAATAAACGGAAAACCAAGGTATTGGAATGTAGTATGGGAAACAGTGGAATAACAAAGAGTGTTTGTTAGATTGAGAAGGGATATTTTGAAGGAAGTTAAGGAATTCAGCTAATTGGGCAGCATAATAACTAGGAATGGTAGAAGTATAGTAGACATAAAGTGTAGGATAGCTCAGGAAAGGAAGGCTTTCGCAAAAAAGAGTAATTTACTTACGGTTAATATAAGTATGAATATTGGGAAATGGTTGCTAAAACAGTTCGTATGGAGTTTTGCGTTAAATGGGTGAGAATCGTCGACGGCAGGAGTTCCATAAAAGAAAAGAATAGAATACTTTGAAATGTGGTGCCATAGGAGAATTCTGAAAATCATATGAGTGGATAGAATCACTAACGAGGAAGTTCTAAGCAGAATAGGGGAAGAGCGAACAATATGGAGGACTTTTACCAAGAGAAGGGATAGATTAATAGGTCACGTTTAAAGACACGAGTGTCTAGTGAAATTAGCATTAGAGGGAAGTGTGTGGGGTAAGACTAGAAGAGGGAGGCCAAGGATGGAATGCGGTAAACAGATTAGGGAGGATGTGGGGTGTGTTTTTATGCGCAAGACAGTTTAGCATGGAGAGTTGCTCTCTGCATCAGACCAGTCTCAGGACGGAATTCCACAAAACATTTTATTTTTCAGGATATAAGGTAAGAGCAGAACAGGGTGGCCAAGGAGGAAATGTGCTGAGTAGATTACGGAGATTGTTAGTTGTGGTAGTTATAATGAAATGAAAATGCTTGCGCAATATAAGGTTGCATCGGACCAGCCTTAGGACTGAATACCACTACAAATAGGTATTTTCTCGTGCTGCTTATTTAATGATTCCTAAGAAAAGCTACGCTATATAGCCATAAAACAAAATTTAACAATCTCATTGTGCTCCCGAGGGATTTAGGAAAAGAGACGGAGTATAGGAAACACAGTACTGAGTAAGTTATTTTAAGTGAGAGTATGACAGAGAACAAAGCGTTTGGCACGTACCGTGACACGCAACTACGGAGGAAAGCAGCTGCAGCAGCGGGGCAGCGCCCCCTGTACGCGGTTCATAGGAAAAGAAGAAAAAAAATACCAGTCGTGTAGTTGGTTAATGCATATCTCCTAGCACAAAGGCGACGTCCGTCGGGGTGGAGGGAGTGGGAGAGCCTTTCATATGTGAGTAATAGACTCCCCCTGCGGGCAGTTTTAGTGGTAACACCCACACAGCAATCCAGCAGCCATTTGCACGGAAGGGCCCGCCTGCCCTTATCTAGATTTACGAGCTATTCGCCACACAGATAGAAATCAGGCATCTCGGCCCGTCCCTCCGTCCGTCGTGTAGTTTCTGCTTCCTCGACGGACCTGTAATTACTTCCATGTCGTGGTCGGGGACTGCTTATCTTATGACGTCCATGTCACAGCGACCTCCAGCTCCATCTCTCTCAGAATAGACGAGAACATATGCTTTGAGTACAGCGTCACGCGTCTCTGTCACCTGTGACGGTGGACTGTTGGTAGCCCTGTCGATGTGTCGTCGCTCAGTGAGTAACATGTCTGATGGCTAGCCTCTCAGAACACAGATCTCGCAGCTGGAACCCTACAGGAGATAATCCCTTTTGTTATCATTCGAAAACATTATTTGCATACTGAGACGTCTCGTCCAGTTTTGCGAGATGTATGCTTCGAGGTAGCAAAGGCTGGGAACATAGGAATTGCTATATTCGCATAAGGCCAAATGGCCAGTTGTTTTTTAAAAGTAATACGCTTCATGAAGGTTATCCTGAAGCACGTATTACCATCGGAATGGAATTGAAAAGGGAGGATGTGGAAGGTAGGGAAATGTAGTCAAGGATTGTCTAGAACACACGGCATGACAGAACTTTGAAACTAGAGAAAGTACGAGGCATCCCCGATTGTAAGCCCCATTATCACGGTTTGCAGAAGTAGAGAAAGATCCCACAGGTATACTCTTGAAGGTGTATTTTTTTTCTTTATGGGTAACTGACTGAATGAGGGTGATCCTGAAACAGGCAACTCCCCTTTAATGGCATAGTAAAGGAATTGAAAAGGGGAGATATGGAAGGTACAGTACGGGGTTTAGTTTAAGGATCCTACACGGAGTTTCACCAAAACGAGATGCAGCAAAACTCCGAGGTAACCAGCATCAAATAAGTCGATCTATTGGGTGCTACTTCACGCCTTTCCTAATGACTAGAGACGGGATTTCTGATCGGTCGCAGCATTCCCTTCTCCGCGTCTTCACCAGTTTCAGGAAGCAGTTGACCGACTGATCCAATGGGATCAGCGGACAACTCTTACAATATGCCCAAGGTCTACGACCCATATACATATTCCTCCTTAAATAGATTAAGGTGTTTCAGAATGTGAGAACTTCAATAAAAAAACAGAGGAAGTACGAGGCATTCCCGACATAATTAGGTGATCCCCGCAGTCATTCTGGGCGGAAATGCCTGCGAGATAAACTCTCACAGGCACCTGTCATCTATTATTTCATTTTTTACAGGCTATATGAGGGTGTTCTTGAAACAGGCAACTTCCCTTTAATAGCATAGGAAGGGAATTGAAAAGGGGGATGTGGAAGGTGGAGCAAGATAACCAAGGGTTGGCTAGGGCCCCAGGGCTATGGTTAATGGATCCTACCCGGTGTTTCACATAAACAGATGCAGGGAAAACCCTAGAAAACCTCCATCATGTAAAGTTTTGTCTATAAATTCAATATATGCGACGTTATTTACCTACAGGTTATTCAAATGATTTGAAAGAAAAAAACCTGTAGACGATGAGAATGTGCAGCGAAACTTAGCTAATCTTCATTAAAATTAATGAATTACACTAAAAAGAAAAGACCAAAACTTACTTTCATTACCTCGTAAATAACGACTTTTAAATGTTGTTTTTCTGATACGAGAAAAATCGTGTTGGGTATATTAATACACAGGTATACAGTCAAGATAGGGTAAGTAATAATGGTTAAATAAAATATAATTAAATTAATCTGAATGAAATTTCAAATAAAATAAAAGAAGTACTACAAGTCAGAAATAGAGGAATTTAATAATAAATAATTAAATTAGTAAAATATACTAAAAATAAATTAACTAACTGAAGATGTCCTGAAAGATGGTGATGAAACGTTTTGCAAAAATTAAATTCTTCTAATTCTGACTTTGGTCCATCCTTTGTATTGTAGTTATAAAAGTTTCAGTCAACAAAAAATCGTATTTTCTTTTCAACCGGCGCAACTTTAGCGTGAACAAGAATGTCAGTAGTTGAATCTGTTTATTCACGTGATCAGGATTAGACCAGTGTTGAATGACGAAGAACAAAATGTAGTTGTCAGAAGTGGGATTCGAACCCACGCCCACAGAAGTGGACTGCGACCTGAACGCAGCGCCTTAGACCGCTCGGCCATCCTGACTACTGTGTAGCAGACTTGCCAACTGACATACATATGAATAGGTCAGGAGCCTCGCCAACATTACCTGTTGTTTCAGTGACGTCATCAGTTATCTTTATTTTACGTGTTTCATCTTGTTAGTGGAGAAATGCTGAAGTTGGTAACGCGTCGGGGGACTTTCTGAGATTGACGTCACACTCGGCCTCTTATTAGGCGATTTTCGGAATTTTTAAAGTACATATATCTTGGAAATTAGTGTTTTACGACAACATTTTCCGTTCTAAAATATAAATATCTCGCCATTTTTTTTCTAAAATTCTGTACCCTATAATTTCCTCCAGATAATTTTACTAGACCCTAATGTCTCAAACCGTGACCTATTAATCTATCCCTTCTCATGGTCAAAGTCTTCGATACTGTTCTCTCTTCCCTTATTCTCCTTATGACGTTCTGGTTAGTTACCTTATCCACCACATTTCAAAGGCTGCGATTCTTTTCCTTCCTGCAACTCCTATCGTCCACGTTTGGCACCCTTATAACGCCACGTTCCATACCGACATGTTTGATGAATTGTATTTCATTTCTCAGTTTGTTTCCATTTCATGATCTTGGATATTATGACGTCATCCAGCATATAAAAACGTCAAGGAGGTGCAAGGAAGGAAAGAGTTTGTGAAAAAAAATCATTAAATGGCCCCCTGCTAATGAATCTTTTCTTTTTCCCAAATTTCGACATTCTCATTTTGAGGAAACGGAATAATCCTAATATAATAAAGGATGGTTTGCTGGTTGATTTTCCTAGCATAATACGAACCCCTTTCCCCCTCCTCCTAAAACTTGTTTTAGAGGGAATTATAGGGAAGAAATATATAAATATTGACATAATACGTATTTTTGAGAGGTTTCTGAGAAATTCGCCAGACGGCACGAACTGATCGATAGCACTCAGACCTCGCCTGCCACCTACCTTCATCGTCCGTCGTCTTCGTGTTTTTCATCTGTCCAGAAAAGTAAAGTTAGCAGAGTGCTTCACGACTGCCGTCGTGTCTGTCCACAAGAGGCATCACAGGCGAGGACCAACTGAAGGTCTTGTTCCACCCTTCAAAACACAACAGCGTTTCTGTCACTTCACGACGAATGGGGTAGCTATTATTAATTATTCTGCCAGTTCATCCAGCTTTCTATTTAAATATATCTTCCATAATTTTCCTTTTTTTATATATAATTCGGTTTACAATCGCACCAAGCCTCGAGGACATGAGCGACATGCTCTTTCTTTATGTATCTAATTATCGTTCTCTCTGTCAGGAAAACGCAGTAAGGGTATTTGAAAAAAACACACACAAACACTCAGGAATCCAACCCGGGACCTCTGTAACGTGAGCCTGTGACGTTAGACACTTGACCACAGAGGCGGCCATCAATTTCTTCTTTCCTTAAAATCCTCTTTATCCCGTGTTTTACTTCCATTCGTACTGATTTGGCTTGTAATGTATAAAATACGTGAAGTGAAATTTTAAGTTCTTTGTCTGCTTTTCCTAAATTGTGGGTGGCACTCGCATTCCTTGGATAAAAGGATGAGCATTCCGGCTGTATGTGGGAGAGGGCCCATTCACGAAAAGTAGGGGTCGTCGTAAATAATTAGGAGGCTGCATTTTGGTGAGAACGGAAGTTCCGTGGAAAATTAGGAATCTCACGGGGAAAGGCTAAACACGTACAGAATTTAGGCCCAGCAGTTAAAACTTTTCCTATTGCCTGCAATTGTTAAATAGCAAGCCAACACAAGCCATTTGAGGATAACAGCACATTGTTGGTTTGAAATTATGTAGCTTCCAACCAAGAAGAAGAACAGAAGGTGCTGCGAGACGGAAGACAGTTGATTGCAAAAGTTAAATTGTTAGCCGCCGGAAGGAGACAAGGGAATCTCCGCCAGATTTGTCTACGAGATTCGCGGGTATCGTGCATTGAGTTAGAAATTGTTTATATTTGCCATTAGAATCTAAATTGCTTCTCAATTCACCCCACAGAACCCTGATGTTAAAGTCGCATGCAAATTTATTGTTTTTAATAATTTTTTCTTCAATAATTGGCAAATATGCTCAGGTTGAAATATTTTATTTTTATTAAATTCAGAATTTTAAAATTGAATTAGTCTTTTCTTGTCAATAATAAATCCCCATTAATACATTACTGTATTGTAATTATTAAATAAATACAATTGCCCATCCCACCAGTAATTGACATTATAGGCTGACAATGGTGTCATTTAGCTGGAAAATCCTTCTACTAATGCAGAGGGTTGATTCGCGTAGCAGTTAATTTTCAAGTATTCTGTTTTTAGATGAACTGTCAAAAGAAATAGTTATTGAAAACGTATCTCAGTATTTCATCTGATCTCTGCCCCTTTTTTGGAAAACAAAAAAAATGGTTCTTTCCTTAAATTTGTGGGTAACTTGATTCGCCCGTTAGTCTATTCCTATTATTATTAATGCCGTCAGAGGCGTCATGCAAAATCCATCGTGTCAAAAATCTCAAGTGAGCCAAGTAACCAGTCGATATAAGGTGACTATTTAAAACTGTATGTAGTGATGTGGGGGACACTGAGAAAATTAATTCAATACAGGGGTCCAAACGTACAGAAAACCTCCTAAAATTGAACCACAAGTTTCCATGACGTCACGTCAGCTCCGCACCACTTGTCCCAATGGTGGTTGCATACCAGGCGTATTAGTACGTATAATCAAGGGATTAACGTATTCTCCATGCTGTCTGTCGTGCCTCTGTGCTTTTTTAACATTGGTTGGTGAAATCCTCCAAAGAAACCGTGTAACCTGTACTACACGGTAGCGTGGGATTTGTACCGCACTATAAACACTCCCTATTCTTCCGTAATGTAATGAATGTATGTGGCAATCACCACTAGGCCAAGAATTCCTTATAATGGAGACAAGTAAACATCAAGGCGCCTCTGAGGCGAGACATCGGTGTACCAAACGTGTCATAATCACAGTTTGTGGCAAAGATCTGTTAGCTGAGTCCATTTCTTTGACCCCAGGAATTTTGAAGAAATAGGGGGAGAAACCGCGGGCCCAAGCTAGATTTTGATTTGAGGCCGAGGGTTAGGTGATCCGCCATGCTTCTCATGGTGAGGTGTACGAACGAGATGACCTGCGAGTATGGATGGGAGACGATTTGAAGGAGGAAAAAGTGGGAAGGTGGAGATGAGATGAGGGATGGAGTTTGGCGATGAACATTCGAATTAGGAAGAAGTAGCTTGAGACTGAGAGAAGATTGTTTGCTATCTAATCTGGGGGGCAAACTAAAAAGAAGATAGACGGCAGCGAGCAGATGGAGCCTCGTCAACGTAATCCGGGTACCAAAATTACTAGAAGGAAGACCAGACACTGAAGACAAATCATCTGTGGGAGGAGTCGCCTGACGAACGAGGAAGAGCAAGTGGCCAGGACTAAGCCGCCGATTCACAAAGGAGAACAGGTAAGTGTCTGTGTGACCCCAGTACATAAGAGGGGAAGGTGTATCGGCAGGTGAGAACTTTAAAAAAACTAGAGAGAGTGCGAGGCATTCCCGACTTAGTCTGGTGAGCCACGCAGTCACTCTGGAGAGAAATGTCTGCGAGAGAAAACTCCCACAGGCAATCCTATTGTCGATATACATCAAATTTATCAACACTTCATCATAGAGGCGTGAAAGTCAATCCTAGAACGAAAAGGAAATATGGATTTTTTTCACATCAGATACGTTGCTCCTAAAATTGAAAGATTTTGATTTGTTCCACGCCCACACATTCTCCGCAGCGACTGCCTAAAATAACATGTCCGTCCGGTAAGACCCGTGTGCAAGTCAGCGCCTTTTATCTACGCCTCGTAATCCGCGGCTAACCTCGTTGTTGTCTAATAGCGGTTTAACAGGAGGACAAGCAAAGTTTCAAGGTGCTGCAGCCATTGTTGCAGGGTCCTTGTAAATTCTCGCAGCCTCATCCGTCGGGGAGGCGCGCCTTGCAAGAGTTGGCACGCTTCGTCTTCTCGTGGCCCGCGAGACCTTGAGCCTTCGCTCCGTGGGAACTAAGGTGCATGGAGAATAAGAACAGCTAAAGCTGAAATCTGTTAACTGGAAACCAAATATATTTAACTTGCGAAGGAATAGAAAACTTATTACGTTTAGGTGGCTATTTAAAGAACGTTAACTCCACTTATGTATAGAAAAGGCAATGAAGATAGTAAGAAATAAATGAGGAAAGGGAATTAAACTGTAAGGAGAAGAAATAAAAACCCTGTGGTTTGCCGATAATATTGTAAAATTAGAAGAAGACTTGGAAAGGCATGAACTAGATCCTGGAAAAAGAGTACAAGATGATGAGAATTGAACGAAAACCAAGGTGATGGAATATAGTATGAAAAATAGTGGAATAACAAAGAGTGTTGGGAAGGGATATTTTGAATTCTGCTGCTTGGGCAGGATAATAAGTAGGGACGGTAAAAGTATAGAGTAGGATAGCACAGACAACTAAGGCTTTAGCTAAAAAGAGGGATTTACTTACGGTTAATATCAGTATGAATATTTGGAAATCATTGCTAAAAAGGTTGCTAATGGAGAGTGGCGTTATATGGGTGCGAAACGTGGACGCTTAGAGAAAAGAAAGGAATACAAACCTATTGAAATGTGGTGCTATAGGAGAATTCTGAAAATCAGACGGGTGGATAGAATCACTAACGAGGAACTTGTAAACAGAATAGGAAAAAGAGAACAATATGGAGGACGTTGGTCATATAATGGTATAGATTAATAGTCCATTCGAAAGAGTTCAATATGAGCATTAATAGATGGAAAACCAAGGTAATGGAGTGTAATTTGGGAACCAGTGGAATAACAAAGGGTGATAGATTGGGAAGAGATATTTTGACGGAAGTTTAGGAATTCTGCAACATGGGAAGCGTAATAACTAGGGATGGTAGAAGTATAGTAGACATAAAGACTAGGATAGCACAGGCAAGGAAGGCTTTCGCGAAAAAGAGGAATTTACTTACGGGTAATATAAGTGTGAATATTAGGAAATCGTTGCTAAAAATGTTGGTATGGAGCGTGGCGTTATATGGGTGCGAAACGTGGACGATACGCGAATGCTTAAAATCAGATGGGTGGATAGAGTAAGTAACGAGGAAGTTCTAAAAAGAATAGGGGAGAAGCGAACAATATGGAGGACGTTGACAAAGAGAAGGGATAGATTAATAAACCACGTTTTAAGCATGAGTGTCTTGTAAAATTATCATTAGATGGAAGTGTGGTGGTTAGAACAGAAGATGGAGGCAAAGGATGGAAAACCCTCAGCATATTAGGGAGGATGTGGTAGATATGGAGTAATGAAAAGCCTTGCCCATGATAGGTTAGCATGAAGAATTGGATCAGACCAGTCAGAGGACTGATTACCACTACATCACCAACAACAGATGTTAATAGTTCTTAAAAAGTGTTCATCTTCAAGTTACTCGGTTTCATATGATGTATATGATAAAATTAGATAGATTGACAAAATGTTAAAAAATTTAGAAGTAGATTGCAATCTCCTTTCTAGACTGGTTAGTGAGAGTCTTCATCACATCCAACAATTCGGCAGTCATTGTTAAAAATAATACTAGAAATTTGAACAAAATCTCGCGTCTGTTATAGACTTATTGCGTCACGTATTGTTGAACTTTGATTTTTTATTTCAATTCTAAAATTTGTTTGTTTTAACCGTCATTTCGGCCCCTACATACTTTCAAAATTTCTTTTCCTTACATTACTTATTTCTTGAAAACACTAGATCAGGTCCCAAATTAAGGGAAGAAACGTCAAGTGATGAACTGATGTCAAATAATAATTCTTCTGACTTGCAGGCCTTTTTACCGTTTATTAACTATTTTATTGCATATTTGACACCTTCACCTAATTTAGGAGGTATATGTACTGGGGCCAAAGACCTTGGGCATATGGCAAGAGTTGTCCGCTAATCCCATTGGATCAGCCGGCCAACTGCCTCCTAAAACTGATGGAGACACGGAGAAGGGAATGCTGCGACCCCACAGCAAACTCTTCTCCCGTCATTCGGAAGGGCGTGAGAATAGTACCCAATGCCCGACCTACCTGATGCAGGTTTTCTAGGGTTTTCCCTGCATCTGTTTAGGTGAAACACCGGGTAGGATCCTTAAACCTTAGCCCGGGGGCCCTAGTTAACCCTTGGCTACCTTGCTCTACCTTCCGCATCCCCCCTTTTCAATTCCCTTCCTATGCTATTAAAGGGGAGTTGCCTGTTTCAGGATCACCCTCATGTAGCCTGTTACCCCCAAAAAATTAAATATGTCAATTTCTAATCATTTTATTCAAACGTATTAAAAACCTCCCACGGCCTTGGTTGAATAAATATTTTACGTACTCTGTACAAAAATCCGCAGCGGTTCAGTGGGATTTGTTGTGCGAAACCTTGACCACTGCAAGCGTGCAAAGCATTCGCAAACGTTTGCAACCGTTCGTGAGCCCAAAAGCGCGTCTGCAAGTGGACGGATTTTTCCCGTTACGTCACAGTTCTAGGTAATACCTGGATGGTATCTTTTTATATTTTTTCACGCTGGATAACAACAGAAGCAACGGTGGAAATCCACTGCTGTTGGTTGGTGGCTTTTAAATTTTAGCTGTTTATCAATATTGTACAATCACACAGTCACCCCGAAGATAATTAGCTGCAGGGCCGTGTTAAAGCTAATACATTCTATATAATTTTATTGCCGTGTACGTAGACAACGGTGGCTGTCAAACTGGTTGATTTTCCTTCCTTTTTTTAAATGAATTCTCAATTAATATAAAACAATAAACTAGAATAAAATAAAACTTTTATATATTTATCTCGATTAATAATTAACGTTCAGTTTGTTTTGTGATTGCTTTTTTTTTTGTACTGTTGACGTCTTTCTCCCGCGTAATATTTTCCCACGCACTGTGAATTGCCTCCGGCTTTTACCTTATATAGAATGCACCCTGCAGCTTAATCGAGCCGTGTGTACGTCGTTCTTTTATCTAGAGTTTATATTTAACAAATAATAAAATTATATCAGAGTCAATTTATAACATTAATCGTTGTCCCTAAACCATGTAACATAATCTGTTTTTCTTTTTTGGGTTAACAGGTTACATGAGGGTGATCCTGAAATAGGAAACTCCCCTTTAATAGAAAAGGAAGGGAAATGAAAAGGGGGAATGCAGAAGGGAGAGCAAGGTAGCCAAGGGTTAACTAGGGCTCTCGGGCTATGGTTTAAGGATCCTACCCAGTGTTTCACCTAAAGGGATGCAGGGAAAACTCTAGAAAACCTGCATCAGGTAGGTCAGGCATTGAGTACTATTGTCACGCCCTTCCGAATGACGGGAGACGAGTTTGATGTGGGGTCGCAGCATTCCCTTCTCTGTGTCTTAACCAGTTTTAGGAGGCAGTTGGCCGACTAGTCCAATTGGATCTGCGGACAACTCTTCCAATATGTCCAAGGTCTTCGACCCCAGTACCTCCTAAAATATGTGAAAGTGTCTCGGCATGTGAGAACTTTGATAAGAAAACGGAGGGAGTGCGAGGCATTCCCGACATAAGCAGGTGAGCCCCGCAGTCAAAGGTGGAAATGCCTGCGAGAGAAACTCCCACAGGCAATCGTGGTTATAAATGGAAATTTAAATAGTTCAACTGGGAAGGTACTTGTGAGAGCTAAGCGTTTTCCTCCTGAGTAACCTTTATCGTCGCACGTTTTCTTGGCTACATTCTGCACCCCCTTCCTCCTTTTAAATTCCATTCCTATGCTATTAAAGGGGAGTTGCCTGTTTCAGAATCACCCTCATTTAGCCTGTAAATCACACAAAAAAACAATTTTTTAAGGTTCTTACATGCTTCATCTCATTTAGGAGGTGTATGTTCCCGAGTCGCAAAACTTGGATATACGGTAAGAGTAGTCTGATGATCTAATTGGATCAGTTCTAACGATGATGAAGCCACGGAGAAGGGAATGCTGCGACCCCACAGCAAACTCCTCTACCGTTATTCTGAAGGGCGTTCGGAGACCTACTTGATTCAGGTTTCTAGGGTTTTCCCTGCATCTTTTGATGTGAAGCACCGGGTAGGATCCTTAAACTATACCCCTTGGCTACCTTGCTCTACCTTCCACATCCCCTCTTTTCAATTCCTTTCCAAAGGAGAGTAGCCTGTTTCAGGATCACCCTCATGTAGCCTGTTACCCAAAAAGAAAAAATAATAGACCATCAAGAGTATATATGTGGAAGTTTTCTCTCGCAGGAACTTCTCCAAACAGTGATAATGGGGCTTACATTCGGGGATGCCTCGTACTCTCCCTAGTCTCAAGCCGAGGCACCTTCATCTCTTTAGTAGGTGTATGTAATGGTGTCAAAGACCTTGAGCACACAGTAAGAGCTGCTCGTTGATGCTTCTGGACCATGTCGGCCAGCTGCCTTCCTATACGGTTATGGGCACGGAGAATAGAATGCTGCGACCCCATAGCAAACTCCTCTCCCGTCATTCGGAAAGGCATGATAATAGTACCCAACTTTATTCGGGTTTTCTAGTGGTTTTACCGGGTAGGATCCTTCAACTGTATCCCGGGGTCCTAGTCAACTGTTGGTTAACTTGCTCTACCTTTCCAATTCCACTTACCAGTTTCAGGATCACCCTTATGTAGCCTGTTATCCCCAATATTGAATACAATTGTTATTATTTTCTTACTCGTAAGCATATAATATGATATGGTGACGAAACGGCGGTTTAATTAAATTGAAACTTTTCCTGTAATTTGGTGGTAAATTTATACGATTTATTTTAAAATGTATTATATTAAGTATCCTCCAGCGGTTTGACGGTACGGAATAATGAAATAATATATATAAGCCAAGTGTTTTTATGTAAAAAAATTAAACTTAAAACGTATAAAAACAAAGTCCCGTGTTGCGTTTCAGCTGTGAAGTGACGGAAATTTTATCCTCCTGGACCTTGAGGCGCTCCTCCAGCTACACAGCGTCCGTCCAAAAAGAAAGTTATAATGAAATTACCACTGGAAAATCTACTTTGTTTCGGGCGCAGCTGAGACGTAACACAGGGTTGTGGTGAAGAGAGGAGCCGAGGGATTCTCGCTGGGATGAAAAACGATACGCAGGATAACTTTGCGATTAAATTAAATCTTTCGTTTAAAATGTTTTTCAATTTAATTCGTCATAAATACTCCCTCCGCCACTTCAAGCGTGGGTTTGTTAATTACCGAATGATTTAAATTAACTTAATCGCCAAGTTGTCCATCTGTGTAATAGTGCTTTTCTCGTAATCCTTAAATATAAAATTGCGCGGTCCGTGTTCCTAATTCTTCTCCTCCTACGTTAGATCATTTTTGATAAAAATATATACTGTTCTGCTTATGGGTTCACCAGTAGGTGGCGCTGAATTGAAAATATGATTTTTTTCCCTATCAATTATATATATACACCCCAAATTTCCAGCCTGACCATTTGAATCATCTCTGGTATATGGCATCAAAACGGCGCATGCGCACGCCCATCGCGTGCGTCGTAGCTTGGCATTGTTTTGACATTTCGATCTCTGATTGCTCAGCTTTCTGATATATTTGTGGTGTATTGTATATGCGTGCAATCTAAGCGCGAATTATTTATCGACTTCGACTAATTCGACATTGAACAAATGAAATATGAAACTGTCAAAGGTTATTTGAATTACAATTTACACACATACGTCCATTCCGCGCCATTCCATGTTTTCGTCCCAAATAAAAATGAAATGAATAGGGGGCCGTTGAACGGTAAATTTTTAAAAATGTCACGATCTCGCTTATAGCTTAATCACGTGCTGACAATAAGATTTCTGTCGATTTAAATACTGCAGCAGGATTATATAAATAAATTACCGGGCAACACCGGGCACACAGCTGGCTATATATATAATACCTACGTATATACTTCAGTGATTCACCAAACGAATTTTATAATTATTCCCCCGAATAAAAATCTCTCGCTCCCAAGGCTTGCTTTTGTTCATGGAAATATTTTTAATTCCCGATTCCAGAAGAAGTACAAGTAAATCAACTGACGGACCGCTGAAGGATTCACAAAGGTATTTTTCATATCCAGAGACTCTCAAGAGAAATCAGAAGTAAAAAAAAACATTGTTTGGGCAATGGAGTATGTAAAATGAATAACTGCTTCTAAGAAACTCTCGACATCAGCAGAGCTCTGATCCCAGAAGAATTAATAAAAATTGATAATTCAATTATCCTGCACTGTTAATTAAGAAGAGACGACGAGAATCTAATTAGCATTCTTTTCGAGTATTCCGTTTCCTCGTAGAGCCTGTTTGTCTTAATTACATTTTTCTCCGATTTTAATTCAATAACTGTACAAAACAATCAAATCTTGAATTTTTTTCTTCTTTAGCTGACTCTCTGTTCCTCAGATTACGACCTTCAACGGAGAATTCACTGTAATAATCTATTACTTGTAATTTACAGGGTGACCATAATGTTAAGTTATCTCTGGCGATGGTTAACATCGTAAATTTTCATGTTGGGGGGGACGGGGACTGGGGATCATTTTGTTGATGACTATGGCAAGGCCGAAAGCTCCTGAAAAATTGAATAAATTTGAAATAAAAATTAAACTTTAGTTTTGGTTAATTAAATGAAGTGACTGATTAACATAGGGAAATAACTATTATCATACGAAGTAAAAATCAGTCTACGAAATACAACCATATCAATACAATTTAAACAGACGAGTTGAAACAGTATTCACCCGTCTAAGAATGGGTCATTCTAGACTCTCTCATGGACATTTAATGACCAAATCCAACCCAATAACCTGAGATTAATGTAACTCTTTATACACCTCCTGACACCTAATAAATGTATGTGTGTACATGCTGCAAAAAAGAGAGAATATGGAATCCCGGACGACTACGAGGAATGCCTCAATGCCCCAAGATTTATAAACCCCATACTAAATTATTTAAAAGACTTGAACCTATTCAATAATACGTAATTTATCTCTAATAGTTTGTTTTTTACCCCTTTTTATCATTATAAATTATTATTATTATTCCAATGGCTCAACAGCCCTCTTGAGGGCCTAGGCCTACCGAGGCGGCTGCGGACTGTCATCTGGCGTGACACATTCCGAATTTGGGATGACACGTGGTCAGTGTATCAATTCCCCAGCAGCCTTAATCCCGGTCCTCGCGACCATGACGACACAAACATCCAAGCCCATGCCAGGATTCGAACCCGGGAACCCTGAATTTATAAATTATTATATTGTATATATTATTAATACTGGAGTAATTGTAAAGTCACTAATAACCACGACGGTTGATGTGACAATAAACAAAAAATCAGTCTTTTAACAAACATTTAAATAAATTCATTTAAGAAATCCTCTTTTTTTGTATTTGAAAAGTGGATAACTCTGGAGATGTTTAAAACAAGGGGTGAAACATTTATTTAATTAGTTACAAATGAAATAACAATGTTTTTCTGTCTTACTGTCCGTTACATTTATTTTATAATATTTAGTAAGTAATGCTGTCGCTAAGACCTAAAAAATATCAATTATTTTTATGTGTTAATGGTTGTCTAAATCAACTGTTTAATGTCCGACTAATTAATACATTATCCCACAACGTCCACTAATTTTGTGTTCATATTGCCCACACGTCCACATTGATTTCTCCATTAATATACCATTCAATATTGCGTTGAAGCACTATAAACCTGTAATACTCATCTTGTGCCTCAGTAATCCAATCTGAGGGACTCCTCTGCAAACTTCCGCTAACATAAAGATGTGATTCCAGCCAGACTCCGCCATATTGCTGCTGTCGGGTCATCTCAATAGATTAATGCAGCCGTTACGTCTCGTAATTTACACAGACACAAGAATATGATATAATATCCATTCAAGGATATATCAGCAATAATTTCACACCATATTATTATTATTATTATCAATTTATATTCGCTCCGAATTGCAGTTACTTCCGATCAAGAACAAAGCCAAAGATATCAACCACCAACGACTCTATCTCTCTATCAAAGACATTAAATGGCCAAAATTCCCTTTCAAAAACTAATATAAATTACTCTGACATTTAACCAGCGTAATATACAGTTTTTTCCTGGCATTGACAAGTTTAATTTATTTAATATTGGTTCACGATCCATTTGCTGTAATGTTGCATTATACGAGTTATCGTGACGCGATCTACCTCAATGTAATTTCCTTCTATAGGAAAGTTTTGTTGGGCAACGTTATAATTTGATACAATCTGCAAAGTGTTAACCCGTAATTAGTTTGCGAGTTTTCGATCACTTAAGCCGAGACGGAACGTTCCTCATTCAATTCCAAAAACTTTACAAAGTTTTCCTTTAACACTTGGCAACTTTTACACGAGAACGTAATCATCTCGTCAAATTAATATTTAACCTCGTTCCAGAAGAAGTTTTGTTGGATCGTATGTTTTTAAAACAAGCGAGGCCACCGATTTCTCATTTATTATTACTATTTACAGTGTTTTATTTACCTGCAATTGAACAAAACTTTCATTATCTTTGACCGGGCCCTGTATTTTTTATTACCTTTTCATTATGTAATCGAGCTCTAACGGGTTAATTACGCGTAACCTCTCTGTACTTCTTTAAAAATATTATCGCATTATTATTATTATTTATCGCTTATACCACATAAGTATTTTGTATACCAGGCCTTTCTGTCCCACCCAAGAAATTTCTTACCTTCATTACCACGATAATCTTCTTCTATCTTTTTTATTTAAACTGGATATTATCTCTTCCTTTTTTTCATCACTCTAATTCTCCGGTAGACTCTTTTCGCCTTTTCCAACTCCTTTCCTAATTTATGTCTTGGATCTTCATGTATTTCTCGACTTCCCTGTGATATTCCTCCTACATTTTATTTTTTTTCTTTGAAGTTTTTCTTGTTTTACTTTAATTCATTCTGCTCTTAATATTATTTTTCATATTTCAATTTTATTTTGTTTCTTAATTATTTCATTTCTCCCCTCTCTTTCCTTTCTTAGTTTACATTAGATTTTCTGGTCTTTCTTCATTTTATTTGTTTTTCTTATTATTTTTATATTTTAATACTGATTTTTTATTCTTTTTAGTATGTTATTCACTACTTGATGATTTTTAATCACTTACTCCTTGTTTGTGCGTACGAGCTGTTAGAGTAATACTACCGAAAGTGCAGGAAAACACTTCAAAGAGATCTAAGAAAGGACTGGCAACCGAAATAAAGTAGGAAAGGAAAGAAGGAGAATCAATGAATTGATTCAATTAATTAAGAAAAAAGAGAAAATGAAACACTAAAAATAATATTATTAAGTATATAATATGTAATGTTAATATCAATTTCTTTTTAATTCATTCCCGACATCAATTTAATATTGTTCACATTTATTCTCTCTCTCTCACTCGATTTTCTTTTATTCCGTCCTTCATTCTTCCTTTATGGAATATACGGTCGCTGCGGGAGTTTTCTCGCAGGCGCTTCACTCCAGAGTGATTGCGGGGCTCACCTGATTATGTCGGGAATGCCTCGCACTCTCTGTTTTTTTTATCAAAGTTCCTACATGCCGAGACACCTTCACCTATTTTAGGAGGTATATGTACTGGGGTCGAAGATCTTGGGCATATGGCAAGAGTTTCCCGCTAATCCTATTAGATCAGTCGGCCAACTGCCTCCTAAAACTGGTGGAGACACGGAGAAGGGAATGCTGCGACCCCACAGCAAACTCGTCTCCCGTCATTCGGAAGGGCGTGAGAATAGTACCCAATGCCCGATCTACCTGATGCAGGTTTTCTAGGGTTTCCCTGCATCTCTTTAGGTGAAACACCGGGTAGGATCCTTAAACCATAGCCCGGGGGCCCTAGTTAACCATTGGCTACCTTTCTGTACCTTCCACAACCCCTCCTTTCAATCCCTTCCTATGCTATTAAAGGGAAGTTGCCTGTTTCAGAATCACCCTCATGTAGCCTGTTAACCCCCCTCCCCAAAAATACTTCCTTTATGAATTTATTTCTCCTTTCCTCTTTCTTTTTTTTCAGTTCATTTTGTCCTCACACTGTAATGCATTCTTCAGTCCTTCCTTTTGACTTATTTTCATCCGCCCATAATAAGGGTTTGTAGTCCACCATTACTGAATTTAAAAACTTATTTTTATTTTTATTTCTCGTCAGGCTTCTTTCCTTCCGGGTCTTCTTTTGCCACTTTTAGTTGTTTTCGTTATTTTTTTCGTACAATTTGTGACAAAACCTGACTGTAAATTAAAATTAACTTTATTAACAATTATTAAATCAGGAAGTTAAGAAGGATGAAAATTTTCGTCTTTTTTAATTTTTTGATTTCAGTTTAGATTACACCAGATCATATATTATGTATTATATTAATACTCAATAATATATATGATACATAATACCCTAGTGCAATATATTGTTATTACATGGATTTTAGTATACCTGATGAACTCTAAAAAGGGAGACGTACTTCATTTTCGTAGTACGTGAGTTACCAAAAAAAATAATTGTTGCCCATCGTTGTAATTAAGATCCTTATTCGCATTTTCGTAATTAAATTTACAATTTGCATCGGGTTTTCTGTATATCTAAGAGTAAAAGATGAAGCCAGGCTTCAACCACGTGGATTGAGATCGAAGAAGACATTTTCTGCATCGAGGGAGATTTCTCTCCGCTCACACCACGGTGAAGAGAAGACTTTGTAGAGAATACTATATCCTCTGTGCGATTTCGCCGATTAAAAGGTGGTTTTAACACCTTTCTTGTTGAAGATGTCGGATTAAAGGTATGGAAACGTCGTGTGGTATCATCGTACGACCTTTAAGCAACCCGAGAGCCGCCTGATCATTAGTATTTCTGATCATCGTCTCCCACCTTGGCGAGCGAATCTCAAGGTCATCCGCCTGCCTGCCTCGTTGCTTGCTTTATTCCTCCATAACGGATGAGGAGTGGCGGCGTCTTACAGACCAGTTCACTTTACCGCGGATTTATGATATCAAGGGGAACGAAAATCCGACTTAATTGCGACTTGGCTCCGATTGCATCTCCAGCTCCTTGTATTTATTTATTGCGAGCCACGAGTTTGTACAACAAAAAACGACGACGGTGGCGCTCCCAAAACAATAAAATTGAACGCGGACAAGCGAAAATAACTGGCATTTCAATTATAACACATCAGAAACTAACAAAAACAAATAAATTATCAAAGAAAACTGGCAAACAAATAAATAGTAACTCAATTAACGTCTTGTATTCAGATAATTAAATGAGATACTCGTAAATTAACGGTCGGCTATACGGACAGAGTTTTTACGTACATTAACCGACGTTTCGTCACCACATTTGGGAGTTCTTCAGACGTTAAATTTTGATGAAAACATCTCAATAAGACTGTCTGGAAAAATTGTCGTTAATTTAGATCATTTTATTGCTGTTGTGGTGTTCAGTCGTGACTGATGCAGCCTTCCATGCCAAGCTTTTTCATTTATACATAACTACCATATCCTCCAAAATATACTCAGCGTAATCCATCCTTTCCTCCCTGTTCTGTTCCATTTTTTGTATCATTCCACAGTATTTGCTTTTAATAATATACATTCGATGTCCTTTTTATCTTTAGTTTCTAACCCTTTATCTTTAGGCGACTCTTATTGCTATTATTCCATATTGATTTATTTATCTTCTAATATAGGGAATCATTACTACAGCTGTTCGTATGCAGTCTGGCGTTATATGGGTACGAAACGTGGACGATAGGAGTTGCAGAAACAAAATAGAATCTTTTGAAATATGGTGCTGTAGGATTTTCTAAGTAGAATAGGGGAAGAGCGAACAATACAGAGGACTATGACCTAGAGAAGGGATAGATTAATAGGCGACGTATAGAAACATGAGGGACTTGTAAAATTAGCATTGTGAGGAAGTGTGTGAGGTAAGAAGAGAAGAAAGGGGGCTGAGGATTGGAAGTTGTGGGATGTGGTAGGCATGGAGGGTTGCAACAGACCACAACAACAACAACAGACCAAGATTAAAAGTGAGTGATTAAAAGACACCTTTCTGCAACCTTTCACACAGACCTTGATGGCTCGTTCTCATGCACCTGTTATGGGTCCACCACAGGGACGAGTGGAGCGGGACGGCTCTGACTTCATAGAAACTTGCGGTTCACTTCTAGGGTATTTCGTGTCATTTTGGGCCTTCGGTGTCCTATACCATAATTACTTGTTTAGAGTGTCCCTCACGGTACAACGTACAGTTTTTAACAGTTACCGGCCTTGCCCTGTGTGCATACGGATTATTCCTGAGACTACGTGACGTCATTGTGACGTATGATACCAACTTTCGTTTTGCTGAACCTCTGGCCATATATATACATCTAACACTATCATCATAAGGTGGTACAGGTATTTGTTTTATTTATTAACACACAATATTGCTCTACCTATGGCTATTTTATTATTTAGGCGTTAACTTTGATAGGCTAACAAGACACAAATATTTTCTAGAATGTAATAAAATAAAGGTGATGACTGAAATGAATGAGGAGTAATTGTAAGGTATAACAAAATACGGTCTCCGAAAACATATACAGACGTTGGTTGTAAGACGGATGTTACAGTCCTCCAGTGTGAGAAAGTCAAGAGAAGAGGGACGGAACAGCAATACTAGCGATTAGCATTAATCACGCTCTGTCCCATCGCCTGCAAACGTAATTCATTGCCAAGAATGTGTTCCTTACTTCTTCCACTACTATAAATCTCTCTCTCTCTCTCTCTCTCTCTCTCTCTCTCTCTCTCTCTCTCTCCCTGTGTGTGTGTCTGTCTGTTTCTCCCTTGCTATTCATTCCAGGACCATGAATTTGCCATCGCGTCACATAACTCGTACTATGAATCTGGAAGACGTGACCCTGTAAAAAATTACAATAATGACAAATAAACGTGCATCTTTAATTGCAAATTGTAGTCTTGTTTTTTTAAAAAATAATAATAAAATGACACAACTAAAGGAAACTTCGGAACTTCTTTATAGCAATATTGATGTTATTATTTTAATTTAAACACAGCTTTAATATGAAAAAAGGGGTTTTAATGTTGCTGTTTTTAATGTCGCACGTGACAATGTAAAAAAAGAGACAAAGAAACAAGATCCATTAAAATTAGAAAACATTAATTGACCAGAAGCAAGAAATAGAAGTATTTTAATTAAAAATAAGACGTTTTGTCCCAAATTACTAAACATCTACAGTTATTTTCCAATAAGAAATTTAATTATAGACTTTCGGCCATTTATTGCATTTTATTTATAATATCAAGTCAGATTAATCCAGTTATTTTATTTATTATCCATTGTAACGGTCAAACACATCTGCTCGGTCTTTTGGCGGTATGGAGTCAAAAGAAAGGAGACAGGGGCAATAAAACCCAGACTTCACGGCGCGCCTGGAGTATTTCCTCATTTTTGTGAGATTTGACGGGATCGGTGGTGTGTTTTCCCTCTTGTAACCATAAATGTTATTGGTCAATATCTATATGAGCCAAAGAAGTGTGGAATAGATTTTAAAAAGGCGTGCAACGAGATTTTAGAGGAGATTTGGACAGATTTTTCGAGAGCTGTGAGACGGGAGAGATGGCGAGACAGATTTGTTGAGAGATTCCGAGAGAGGTTGCTTGATCGGTGGTTGGAATTGTGGCAAAGAAGATTTTGAAATTCTTTCTGAGCAAGGAAGAATAGCAGCGGCGGCGGCGGCTGAGATCTGGAGAGAGGACGACCCAACAAGGAGGAAGGAGCTCGACACGGTAATTAAACCTGTGACTCTGCTGATTTTCTGTACTGCCAGGTCCGAGTATATTTGTGTAAAATATAATATACGACCCTGAGGTTAGAAATAAAATTATATAGTTTGAAGGGATTTATTTGTATCATTTTTTGTAAATATGTATGTAGTTTTAATTTTAAGAAATAATAGTTGGCATAAAGATCGGCATATCAAAGTGGTAATTATTAATGTCAATTCGGTCTTGGATCAAGTAAATTATTGTATTTCTTTTATACTATAAAACTCTTTATTAATATATCATATTCCACTTAAATAATTATAATATCCCCCTAATCATTTCACCATCATAATTCCTAAATTCATTACTACCCTTGAAATTAGGTCAAATTTGAGCTTGGCTTATGATAACGCTACCCACAAAAAAATATTCTCAAATTTAATATAAATAATAATAATAATTGCCAATTGAGGAAGTATGTCTGCTCACACTTAGCCACTCAAGATAAAAATTTATTTCAAAGAAGTTATTCATTACTTCTCAAGAATTCACATTTAATACGTTCCATTATTTTTAGAATATTTTTGTTTATTATTTTAAATGAAAATTGGAATTAAATAATTAAAAATTACTGCCTATTCGTCGGAAGAGAAAATTAATTAAAATTTAGTTAATGTCATTTCGGCTGTAACCGTCGCTAGACGCACAGATGTATAAAAATTTTATCCATTTATGGACGAAACGTAGTTAATTACAATAAACAAATATTAATCAAACTTTTTGCTGACAAATTGGCTGTAATTTTTAATTGCTATACTTAATTGTCAGATATTTGATATATCGAATATGTAAATGATCTCTGAAAGTATAAGGACGTAATTCTACCTTGTAACTTCATTGCCATGAGCTCATTAGAAATATAAATATTAAATTAATTAATGCCTGTTTTCCAATAATTAAAAACTTAACGAACAGATACAAGTCTATATAGAGTAGAACCGACGTTTCGGCTCTACATTTTGGACTTCCTCAGGCAATTTTTCTACAAAAATTATGCAAAATATTTACATACATCGAAGTATTAATAACATTATCAATAATAAATAGTAATAAAACTTACTAATTTTCATGAAAAAAAAAGAGGCCAGATAAGTAAAAAAATCAAGCCTGGACAAGAAACAAGGGCAAATTCAACTCAAGTTTGATACAAGAATACATTAAATCAACGTAAAATAAACACTGTAAAACTGAGAAGTAAAAAAATTCACTCAAGAGTTAAACTAAACAATATGTTATAATAGTTATTAATGTCTCTAAGTTTAAATTATTGTTTAAATGAGGCCAAAAACATACAAAATATTAGTAAAACTTAACAAAATGTAATTTAAAAATAACTACTTGTTTCAGTCCTAATCTCGACCCTCTTCAGGTTGCACTAAATAACAATGCACAATAAATGTAATTTTGGAAAATAATTTTATCTATTTTTATTTATTTGAACCTAAAGAGGTTCCCAAAAAGGAAGCTGTTTTTAAATTCTAGTTTTTCATGTAATACTAATTGTTTGTTTGTCTTTGGTCTCATTTAAACAATATATTAATTAGAATATATAGAATAAAACAGTGAATGTAATAAATCATGCATTAAACTTGAAGTAATAAATTTCTAAAATTTATACAATACAAAGTATAAATTTTTAAAATACTTAAGTATTAAATATTACAACATTTCATCTCTCATTTGAAACATCTTCAGGTAAAAATTCGGCCGAAGGAGTACTGCAGTGAGCTTCACGTAAACTTAAATTTTTACCTGAAGATGTCTCAAATGAGATAAGAAACGTTGTAATATTTGAAATTTAAATTAGAAATATATACTGAGAAAGAGGCTGATTTAACTCAATTATTGTATATTTAATTGTCACATAAAATATTTAATATTTAAAAGCGATACTGTAAAGATTGAGAGTTAAAATATATTACCTAATTTTAATGCATCATTATGAGAATGTATTTTGTTAACGGCCGTTTTAATAAGTAGAATTTCAGATATGCTATTTTAAAAATCAATTCTTCTCGAAATCTAAAATTTAAGTATTATCCAAATCAAACTCAGGACATTAAATTTTTATTCATGATAAAAAAAATTCAGAAAAATGTTTGTATTAATATTAAGGTCTTGTTTGTAGGATGACAACAAAAACTACACAAAGAGAAATAAAATGACCATATCTTTGCCTAGTAGGAGGAAGAGTGATTGCCATCTTTGGCGGCAGAGAAAAAAAAGAGAGTGAGAGAGTTATCATCGCTGGGCGGCCGTCCTATTTGTTTGCTGTTGGAAATATTATTATTGTTTTTGCTGTTGTGGTATTCAGTCTTAAGACTTTTCTGATGCAACCCTCCATGCTAACCTATCCTGCGCAAACCTTTTCATTCTACATTACTACAACATCGTCCCTAATCTGTTTAAAGTATTCTATCCTCGGACTCCCTCTTCATTTCTTACCCCACACACTTCCTTCTTATGCTAATTTTAAAAGACCAGCTTGTCTCAAAACGTAGGCAATTAATCTATCTTCTCTACGTTACAGTTCTCCAAATTGTTTTCTCTTCTCCTATTCTACTTAGAACTTCCTGGTTACTTACTCTGTCCACCCATCTGATTTTCAGCATTCACCTATAGCACCATATTTCAAGCTTTTATTCATTTTTCTGTCTGCTCCTCCTATCGTTCAAGTTTCGCTCCCACGCTCCATACGAACATTTTTAGTAAAGATTTCTAATATTCACACCCATATTACCCATAAGTAAATTCCACTTTTTCGAAATACTTCCTTGCCTGTGCTATCCTACTTTTTGTCTACCATGCTTCTACCATCCCTAGTTATTACGCTTCCCAAATAGCAGAATTCCTTAACTTCCTTCAAAATATCCCTTCCCAATCTAACACCCTTTGTTTTTTCCACTGTTTCCCATATGACATTCCATTACCTTGGTTTTCCCTCTATTAATCCTCATATTGAACTCTTTCTCCACGTTCATGACATTTATTATGATTTACAAGTCTTCTTCTGACTGCCCTAATACTACAATATCATCGACAAATCGTATGGTTTTTATTTCTTCTCTTTGTAATATGATTAATTATCCATACTCCATTTTATCTTTCTTCACCGCCTGTTCTACATATATAAGATAAACCGCATGGGTGACAGACTGCATCCTTGTCTCACTGCTTTGTTGATTTCTGCTTTATTTTCTTGTTCTTCACTTATATTTACTGTTTATTTCATTCTGTAGAGGTTACGTGTAAGGCTTCTTTCTAATGTTTTATTGATTATTCTTATTGGGTAAAATTGAATTGGAAGAGATTTAAAAGGATTAACTTGAATGGAGATAATTATGGAGTATATACAGAATATATTGGCAAAGAACTTCGATCCGTGCAATTCTATATTATGTTGTAAAAAGGTTTAATTTATTAATCTCAATATATTGTGTTAAAGGAATGTGAACTTTATTCATTTGGAATTTTGTAACTTGTTTGATTGCAGGCCACAATTTTGTAGCCTTGAGAGGAAGGGCTTAAGTGTAAAACGTGTAAATGGTTAGTTGGAGCAGAAAATTATAACATGTTTTAATTTTCCAGTCGACATTGTTCTTTTATAATTCTGTTTATTAAATATTTTTGAAGCTTCTTGTGGAGTTTTAAGGATTTGCCAACAAAGACCCGGCCTGCTTATATCGGACGATTAAAGAACATTGAGTGGTAGGAAAAATGACTCTTAAAAAATTAATAAATTTATATTGAACAGCGATCCTCATTCATAACTCTGTTTAACGACATAGAGACAAATATAATGACGTAAATGTGTGTGTGTGTGTGAGAGAGAGAGAGAGAGAGAGAGAGATAAGAACCCGGAATCGAACCCATTTGCGCTCCCTTGTCCGTCCAAGATTTCTCCATCTCTTTAGTCATTAACTTTTAACATAGATTTTTAAAATATAATTTTTTTAAAACTTTAACATAAAAATATAGGATATTAAACGAAATTGAAAATAAGGGGTTAATTTGTTCTTGAATAACGTGAAATTTTATTCAATCATTGCTAACTGCTATTCCTTTAAGTAACCAAAGAAAATCTGAGAAAATAAAACACGAGTTGGATGAATGTAGAAAATATGAACTAAAGTAAAGTATGAAAATTGAAATACAAGGAATTATTTTTGGGTGGAACAGGCTACGTGAGAATGATCCAGAAATTGGTAATTCCCCACTAATAGCGTAGGACAGAAATAAATATGTGGGGGTGTGGAAGGTAGAGCAAAGTAGCCATTGGTTTTCTAGGACCCCTGGGCTACAGCTTAAGGATCCTACCCGGCGAATCACCAAAAATTGATGCAGGGAAATCCCTAGAAAATCTGCATTAGGTAGGCAGTCACGATCTTTCAAATGACGGGGGAATGAGGTAGGTAAAGGAAAACGGTAAATATATAACAAAAGGAGAGAAAAATATTAACAAGAAAAAGGACAGACAAGAGGGCAGGCAGCAACAAATCAGAGAAGTTTACTGAGCTAAGTTGAAAGCGGGTGAAGTAATAAATCGCCCTGAAAGAGAATTGGATAACAGGGTTAACATACAGCGAAATTAGAGATTACTCCACTTTCTCTCTATATTTACTGTCTCGGACCGGGTGTGGTTTATTTATCTTATCAGGTCCCTTTCCTTCTGTCTTTGCTTCTTGAATTATTTTCTCTCCCCGTTTTCATTTATTCGTCCTGTCCTTTTCATTCACACTTTCTCCCTCTTTACACAGACCAATATCTGCATCCGATTTCATCCTACAATTGATCAATTTAATACCAACCGTCACATAAAGACAGAGGAAAATAATGAAAAAAGAGAAAGAGACGGAGAAGAAGTAATGAAAAATAATGTCTAAAGAACGACGATAAAGAAAAATATTAACGGTAAAAAAAATTAAAATGTCGATAATATCGTAAACACATAAATGTTACATTAAAGACGAACATAGAAAGAAATAACTGGAATGAAATAGGAGTGCACAGCTGTATGGATAAAACGGAAAGATATGCCTGGAAGAACTAAGGAAATAAAGGATAAACGATGACAGGCTATACAGAAAGAGAAAAAGTCCGTAAAGGAGTAAAGGAGAGGTAATATATTTATAAACAAATACGGAAAAATAAGCATTAAATGAAAGAAAACTTATTAAATAATGAAAGAGTGGATAGAAAAGAGAAATAAAATGTATCAATGAAGACGAAAATTCGAATAAATCTATGATTATTTACAGAGAACGTCTTTATATAATCAAGCCGACGTTCCGTCACAATATTTGCGACTTCCTCATGTAATTTCTTCCTGTGTTAAATTTTCTCCGAAACCGGTTTTAGTATATTTGGTTTCATTTTGTTCATCGAAATTCAATATCTGAACAAATTACCCCCGAAAGTCCCAGATATGGGGACGAAACGCCGGTTTACTTGAATAAAAATTGCCTGTAATTGGTCGTAAATTTATACGACTTAATTACAGTGATAAACCGATGTCTCTTATTTTAATATTTAATGAAAAAAGTTGAAATATGAAATGCAAATTAATAAGAAAATTTTGGATGTCAGACAACGTATTCAAAGAAGAGAGAAATGTGGCAAAAAAGGAGTAAGAAGGAAAAAAAACATTTAACACCAAAAAGATATTTACAAACACAGTAAATGTTAATTTTACTCAAACTATCAGTAGGAAAGTTTTATTATTACAGACTGTAATTTGAAGTGAAGTATATAGATAAACTATGAAAACACTCGCCGTTATTGTAAGGCAATGTAAATATTATCATTCCTCCGTTTAATATTATAACAACTCTAGTGTTTAGCATTTGGAATATATTATTTTGACTTAAATAAATAACTAACGCTAAAAGCAAATATATAATACGTGGTAAATCGTATTAAGGTGGAATAAGATGTAATGATTGGGGAGGCGGGGTATTATTTTAATGAATTTACTTGCTTTAGGATATAATATGTGATACTTTTATTTCTATAAAAAACACAATCATCTCAATAGGGTCCTGCACGCGATTACAAATACATAAATATGAAATTAAAGGGGACGATTTTAAAATTCTCTGTGTTAACCACATGAATCAGAGATTCTGTTTATTGGACGAACCTGTTTTGTTTTCATGTGCATATTACTATGCGACTGGAACGTCCTCCTTCCCTCTTCCTTCGGGTTGAACCTGAAGCTTCCGGTAGATAATGGGATGAAGTCGTGCTGCCGGAATTGAGGAAAACTCAGCTTTTTCCTTCGTTGTTAGCAGCTCCTCACTCCTAGCACCACACTGCTACTCTATCTCGATCTTTCACCATACATCTCTGCCTCTCATTTTCTCGACTTCTTCCACCTTACTCTTTCGCCCCTACCTCGACTTGTCAATGTCTCACACTATGCTGAAAATTTTCCCGGGTCTCACTTTCGTAGCTTAACTTCGTATATCCCCCTTCCAAGGGATAAGGGTAACTCATGTGACGTTTTTTGCCAATCCACGTGACTTCTCCGTCCACCGCGGGAAGTTTCTCATGACACAGATAACCGTGTCCCACGGAAATTCCGACCATGAACGATCCCCCAGACAAAAGCAAGCCTACTATTATAAGCACGCCTACAGGTATGTATCCAGCCGCCAGCTCGACGCCTGGAAACCCCCTTTTTTATAGGCCAGCGGCATATTCCATACACTGTAATTTGTAGTTCTTACTGCACTACAAACAATTCTTTGTAAAAATTGGAGACGAATCGACGAAAGTCAAATTTATTTAAACTTTTAGGAATCTTTCATCTGTAAACTCTATGAAAATAACTGCCATTGAATTATAAGATTGAGTAGAGTTCGTTTTTGTACTTCTTCTTCCTCACGGTGTACCGTATCTTCTTTAGATGGCCAAATTTCAAGCCATGATTGGAGGTAGGAAGCGTAGAACAGTCAGACTCCCGTATCTTGTACGCGCCGTTGAAGCAGCCAATCAGAAAGCGCCACGTCAACTGTTTCATTTTCACACTACTACGCTAAGCTAAAATTAACAGTATTAAATATATCTAAAAGACAAGATTGGAATTTCATGTCATATTGGTAATACTGACCGGGTTCAGTTTGTAATTAAGTAACAGTAACTTCTTTGACAGTAATATTTTCGCTTCTGATTTCTTTGGTATTTCAAGCGCCATTGGTATTACTCGGGTATTCCTTCAAGAAATTCAAGTGCATATATAAATTCATACTTACTTGATACGAATTTCCCCAATATTAATTAAGTTGACTCGGAAGCTGTATTGATAAAAATATTTCTCCCTTCTTCCGTAGGACTTGAAACTTCCGCTTGGAACGAACCATATGCATTACAGGAGAATTTCCCCCAAGTGCGGGAAGCTGAAACTAGTGAGAAGGAAAACTTGTTTCTGAGAAGTGGTGCGAGTGGGGCTTGAAACAAGGCGCGTCCGCTGAAGAACTGGGAGCAAATTAGTAATTTATGACTCACGATTATGCACGCACATGAAAAGCAAAAGTACACGTCTATAAATGGCGAATAATTACTGTGCAAGTAAATGAGAGAGGGGGAAAAAATTACTTTGCTCGAGTTGTGAAGGATGGAGGGCGGTACACTCGGAGGAGAACGTAAAATGGACCACACACACACAAGCGCGCGCGTTCTTGAAAATTGTATTATATGAAAATAGTATTTATTGTTAGTCTAGAATTAAGCGCAAGTCCCGTGGCAGATAAAAAATAAAATTTCTTAAGCATAAATACCCCTAATCTAAAGAAAAATAATCGCAGTCCTTAAAAATTTCTATAGCCCTGAAAGAAAAAAGAGAAACACAACAAGAATTATATTATCTTAAAACTTCACTTAAATTGTAAAATTCAAATATACATTTATATTATTCAAAATACCAACTTCACTTCACACGTTTTTTTTAGATTTGTCCTGAATTTAGTTTCCTGAAGAGGATTTCCTCCAAACACTCCCACAGGTAAATTATTCCAGTCGTTGCCGGTCTTATTTAGGAACGAGAATTTGACATCTGTTTTCTTCTTCTGACTCCCCTATTACTATAACCGAATCAGTGTGGGGCTTCTTCTTCACTGTATTTACCCAAGTGGATCATCTCCGTAACAAACAGCGTAGATATAAATAAGTCTTCGTTGGTATTCCATCCTTGACCTCCCTTTTCTGTTATTAACCCACACACTTCCCTCTAATGCTAATTTTACAAGACCCTCGTGTCTTAAAATGTGGCCTATTAATCTATCCCTTCTCTTAGTCAACATCCTCCATACTGTTCGATTATCCCCTATTCTGTTTAGAACTTCCTCGTTAGTGATTCTTTCCACCCTTCTGACTCTCAGAATTCGCCTATTGTATTACTTTTCAAAGGCTTCTATTCTTTTCCTTTTCCCAACCTCTGTCGTCCATGTTTCTCACTCATATAACGCCACATACTGTAGGAGAATTTTCAGCAATTGTTTCCTAGGATTCACGTTTATATTATCCGTAAGTAAATTCCACGTTTTTTACATTTTCCACCCCCCACGCCCCCACAAGTTCCCAATATGGAGTCAAAACGTGTCTTTCCACAAGGCCGAAACCTCGCGGTCTGGGATATCCCTATTCCCAGTGTGAAATGTTCGTTCGTGCCAATGTTGTGACAACCTCGATATTCCTCTAGAAGGATTTACATCCTGGCTGGTCAGCGCTGGTAAGTTTATTCCCTCACAGGGCACCGAAATCCCATGACCCTTGGTATCTCACAAGTTTCACCGCTCAATGATTTAAATAAAATAAACACCCTCAATTAATTTATTAAACACATGTACACTGAAAACTGATGTAAGTATTGATACTTTTGTTATTCTTAGTTGTAATTTAAACAATTTGTAATTAATATTTACTTGAGAGAATGAGTTTCATTTATTAATTAATGCCTTATTATAATATATGTCCCACGTTACCAACATCTTCTGTCCTCTCCGTCTCAAAATCCCTTCCCACGTAACCTCGGTGTGAACTTAAGGACCTCCTCTTGATTTCTAGACCACCAATGAGCTATAATTCTCAGTAAACACTTTTGGACTGCACTTTTACAATTACAACCAATGGGAAATTACCAACTGCTGTATGTACACATGCCATGTGTTTAGAGTTTCTCCGTGAGATTCCAAATTTTCCACGAAACTTCCGCTTTCACCAAAAACCCCTAATTATTCACGGCGATGCCTTCCAAGCCGGAAGGATCATCCTTTTGTCCAAAGGAATGCGAAGTCAACACACAGGCAGCAACTCAGATGCGGGGTTTAAAGTTCATTTCATGTATTTAATACATTACAAATTAATAACGTCATATCTACAGCTTCCTAATTGAGTTTTTCTTAAACAGCCTTTCGTAACGCGACCTGACATCAAACTTAAACACTTAAAGAAACTCTTGACGGCTTTATAATTCTCGACTCAGAATAAATTTGTAACAATTGCTGAAACGGAGACGAGGCTGTCGACCCCGGAGTATTCTTGCAAAACTAAATGGTTGGTGTCAGTGGAGAGAGAGGAGAGAGAGAGAGAGAGAGAGAGAGAGAGAGAGACTAATGAGGAAACAAACTCAGACGACTATTAATTAAGAAGTTTCCGTTTTGTTAGAATGGAGACAACGTACGCACAGAGAAACTCTCCGCCGTCGACGAGGCGACGTCACGTTCCTTTTCTCGGGAGAAGAGAAGGCAAGATCAGGAAAAGCGACGTAACGAGAAACAATCAGAGTTCCAAATGAAACTCCGTCCGTAGGGTTTCGCTTTAATTTCCGCGACCTTCGGCGCTATTCATAAAAGGGCGAGCCCGACTTGGCTCCTACAGTAGTCCATTTACTTTCCAATTACACGGAGGAGACAGACACAGGAAGAGAGAGAGACGGAGGAGCGAGTAAAAAGAATTTCCCCCTAGCACAGACGTTTCGTCTGAACCCAGATACGACCAACGCCAACGCAAAAACCCTCTTTAACTAATACTTCACAATTATATAATATTAAAAAGTACCATTTTATAGCAGGTCATCGATCACTTCTTTATGTTCGCGGCTCTGAGATGAAAGCAACTGATCGAAGAATTGGCAATTCCTATTGCCTTGCTCTCCGATTCCTTTTTAACATTTGCACTTAACACGATCATTCCATGGTCCATATTTTAAAAATGTATCGTCATAGTTGAAATATATTGCCTGAGAAGTTCCGGTTACATCACCCTCTAGCAATTAATTTTTTACGAGAAATCTACTAAAAAGCATTAATAAACATTACAACAACGATAGTGTCACCAACCCCTTACACATAACCTCTACAGAAGACAGTCAGTTGTAATTATAATTGAACATCTTTAAAAAAAGCAGAAATAAAGAAAGAAATCAGACAAGGATGCAGGCTGTCGCCAATGCTCTTTAATTTACATAAATATAACAGGCGATGAAGAAAGTTACAATGGAATATGGAAAAGCAATCACACTGCAAAGAAAATAAATAAGAACCCTACGCTTTTCCGATGGTATTTTAGTATAAAGAGAGTCAGAAGGAGACTTGGAAACCATAAAAATATGCATGAACTTTCTCCAGGTGAAAGAGATCAATATGAGGATTCAAACCAAGGTGATGGAGTATAGTTTGGGAAACAGTGGAATAACAAACGGTGTTAGATTGGGAAGGGATATTTTGAAGGAATATTGTTAATTGGGCAGCGTAATAACTAGGGATGGCAGAAGAATAGTAGACATGAAGAGAAGAATAAAGGCTTACACCAAAAAGGAGGCATGATATAATTCCCCCCCCCTTAAACGTATTTCTTTAATTTTAATTTTTTTTCTTCTTGGCTCTACAGTTTATTGAGGGCCTGGGCCTACCGAGTCGACTGCGGACAAATTACGAATTTGGAGTGACACGTGGTTAGCGTATCGATGCTCCAACAGTCTTAATCCCAATCTTTGCGACCAAAATTTTGTTTAAAGTCTTATAATTAATTTATTATGATAATTTTTTTTCTTTCCCTTACTTATATCAGTGACTTCAAAATCCCCAAAGTGTACTTCAATTTTGATTTCCAAAATTTATTCGGGAGAAGATTTGGGCAATTGCCTTATTCATCTACAAAATAAATTACAATATTTGAAACATTACGATTTTCACAAATTCATATATATATATATATATATCCTCAGATTGATTTTTAGTTGAAAACGGAACATATATGACTATTATTATATATCAAATAAATTTTTAACCAAATAAAGCCGAATATATTTATAAACTTTAACGGTCGTTTCGTCAACATATTTGGGGTTTCCTCGGGTAAAGTTAAATTTTTCTTTTTTTAAAAAAAAGGAAGCCGAATGTATAAGAATTTAAACCTGACATCTTCCTTTTCTCCATTAAAAATTTTACGTTATCCGAAGATGTCACGAATGTGATGACGAAACGTTGTTTCAATTCTCTGTATTTGGTCACAAATTTATTCGATTTAGTTATTGTGAAAATCAGACGTTAATCGATTTACTGACTATTATTTTCTTTTAGAAAGTATAAAGTACTGTAATAAATAATAACATGGAATAAAATTCATTACACGTTTAACGACAGAATAATAAACCGTAAGGCGAGGGTTTATTGATTGCTGAAAAATTGCATCCTTGAATAGAGAGAGGAGGATGTTTATTTTTGTTGTTAGCTTTTCACAATGCGCGTTAATGTGTTTGATAGAAACTAATTTATTGATGACATGTGAGTTTCAGTCTGAAGGCCATGCAAATAAAACTAACATGGTATTCCTGCGCCGCAACGACATATCCTGAGGGGTGAAATAACGCAGAGCTCCCGGGACACATTTTTGGGGGGTTACAGGCTATATGAGAGTGATACTGAAACAGGCAACCCTCCTTTAATAGAGTAGGAATGGAATCGAGAACCGGGAAGTGGAAGGTAGAGCAAGGAAGCCAATGGTTAACTAGGGTCCCCAGGCTATAATTAAAGGATCCTACCCAGTGATTCACCTTAAAAGAGATGCAGGGAAACCCTTAGACAATCAGCATCAGATACGTCGGTCTTTTGGGTACTATTCTCACGCCCTTCCACATGACGGGAGATGAATTTGCTGTAGTGTCGCAGCATTCCCTTCTCTGAGTATTAAACACCTTTAGGAGGCGGCTGACCGACTGATCCAACGGAATCACCGGATAATTCTTACTGTATGCCCAAGGTCTTCGATCCCAGAACATACATCTCCAAAAATAGATGAAGGTGCCTCTACATGTGAGAACCTTCAGAAAAGCAGAGAGAGTACGAGGCATCTTCAAAGGTAAGCTCCACATTCAATCCTGGATGAAATACCTGCTAAAGAACTCTAACAAAGGACACAACAATTATTAGATAATTAGATAGTTTGCCAACACATGTGAACGCAGTCAATTAATCAAACGTTAAGCAAAATCTATATCACAGAACTTAAAAATAATATTTTTAATTGGATGGTTGAAACAATATAGCGTGGTATTCACACTCAAGAATGGTCTGATGTATCATTCCATGCTAACCTATATTGCGCCAGCCTTTTCATTTCCTCATAACTAGAACATCCTACATCCTCCCTAATCTGCTTAGCACATTCCATCCTCCACCTCCGTCTTCTGTTCTCACCCCACACACTTCCCAATAATGATAATTTTACAAAACCCTCATGACCTATTCATCTATCACTTCTCTTAGTCATCGTCCTCCACATCATCCACTCTTCCCCTATTCTGTTTATAATTTCCACGTTAGTGTTTCTATCCACGCATCTCATTTTCAGAATTCGCCTATAGCACCATATTTCAAAGGCTACTATTCTTCTCCTTTCTGCAACTCCTACCGTCCACGTTTCGCAACCATATAAAGCCACACTCCATACGAACATTTATAGCAATGATTTCCCGTAAATAAATTCCTCTTTTTACCGAAAGCCTTTCTTGCCTGTGCTATCCAAACTCTTTATGTCTACTATATTTCTAGGTATTATTCTGCCCTTCAAAATATCCCTTCCCAATCTAACAAACGCCCTTTGTTATTCCTCTGTTTCCCGTACTACACTGCATTACCTTAGTTTACCCTCTATTTATCCTCATACAGAACTCTTTCTCCAGGACCACGTTCATGCCATTTTTTATGGTTTCCAATAAACAATAGTTTGATCTAATGGTACCCCTTTATGGTGCAGCGTGGTGAAGCTGCCATAGCTATTATAGGTCAGCTCCGGAAATAAATCATTTTTCTGAGCCTTATGGTGGGTTCAACGGGGTTAAAACAGAATACTGCGCGTGCGCATATGTCATTCAAGCTCAGCTTAAACTTGGGGGCCAGATGGCTGAATTCTCTGGGGTGGCTAGAGTAACAACTTCAAAAATGTCCCACTGATAGAATAATATGTTGTTCTTAAACTATTATAAAGTCATTTTTAATAAACTTATATCTGCTGTAGGACTTGAGCTCCTCAGAGTGACTCACTCCGGCAATTAGAGTTCCCTTTCTACTTACCTGGACATCCACGTCAGGACCAATGTAAAATGTATGAAAACAATCTCCCTCACTTTCACTCAGGGTCTCTCTCCATGTCCCAAAAACTTGTCTATTTTAAAAGCGATTCCCCACTGCAGTACTGAAACTATTTATATTGGTGGCGGGTCATATTCCTCCCCAATCCTAAATATCCACGTAGGGAATCTTTTCTGGGCATTCACCCAACTTACCGCCTTTAAACGGGAAATTATCATCATTCTTTGTCGTCAACTTGTTGAAGAGCTCCAGCGCCTCAAATTTCCCTTCGTGGCTATAACATAGATGAATTTTATTGCTCTGCCTGTAAACTCCTTTCAGTTTCTGTCAAGCTGATCCATTTGCTGATTTATCGTCCCAAATCCTTTCCAGATCATCCATGTTACGCTTCCAGGAACTACCACTTTAAAGCTTAATGCGCAATTTCAGGTCATCCGCTAATCACTTACTGACAAGTATCGAACTCAGTCCTCTTCTAGTCATATGATTGATAGTTGAGGATGTTGAGAGCGTGATGGACCCTTTCCACCCTTGGCTTTTAGCGAGTGAATGAGCGCCCAGAGGCTCTCTGCTTAGCCTTACTCTACTAATGACCACTTGTTCTATTGATTCAGATGAGTACACACACGCAAACACGTTGGCCAACGAGTGAACGTAATGGCTTCCTGACGAGAGGCTCTGTACACACACTTAGCTGCGTCCTACTCGTACCAACATTCCCTCCCGAAAAGGAGAACCAATAATCTATCTCCCTTCCAGCTCAGGCAACGTAACCAGAAAATCCTTTAGTATCTTCAAACAAACAATATTTTATTTATTTACTAGGGAGACCATTTCTTCAAAAATAACAAAAAATATTACCTTAATATCAACTGGAAAGCCGCAAAAAAATACGTCACTCAAATAGATGTGGTATAAAGGTGGTATTAGTTTGATCTGACTGTTGCTGGATTAATATTGATAGATAGATTTATTAAGTTACAATGGGCTGAGCCCGGTAGCGACATACGTTTAATATTCCATCTACAACCCATTGAGGGCCTGGGCCTACCGGGGCGGCCGCGGACTGCCATCTGGCAAAAGGAATATAACTTTTAAAAAATTATACTAATATAAACATTCAATATAAAAATACTTTCACTTATTATAATCCTGAATAAATTAAGTTAAACCATGTCTCTAATTCTGTCTATAAATAATTTTACACTTTTCGGAAAAGTCGCTCGTAGCCTTGCAGGCAAATCATTCCAGTCTTTTACGGTCCTATTTTCGAAGGAGCCTTATAAAAGTCACTGATATTTTCAGTTATTTTATTATTTTCTCATATTCATCAAAGTCTCCGCTGGTCTAATTAATATTAGAATGAAAAACCCTCTATAATATATTACATTTGTTTTTTTAAAAAAAAGGCCCGCGTCCTGTTCCGCATTATGTACTTCGTTTAATTATAAAAACTGCATCATGATGATAAAATGTCATCCAATTGCAAATTGCAACGCTGCACTATTATTTCTTAATTAGTTAAGAGGGTATTTTAATTATAATAATGATCAGATAAACGCGGATGTGGATTAATATGACCCGCCTGTTGGCTAAAAGCTTCAAAGGAGCCAGAAAAAAAAGAGTGTTATTTTCTGTTATACTATTTAATAAAAATGTTCGTATGGAGTGGGGCGTTATATGGCTGCGAAACGTGGACGATAGGAGTTGGGGGAAAGAAAGAATTTAAACCTTTGAAATATGGTGCTATAGGATATGCTGAAAATCTGATCGGTGGATAGAATCACAAACGAGGAAGTTCTAAACAGAATAGGGGAAGAGAAAACAATATGGAGGACGTTGAACAAGAGAAGGGATAGTTCAATAGGCCACGTTTTGAGACATGAGACTCTCGTGAAATTAGCATCAGAGGGAAAGTTTGTGAGGTAAGACCAAGGAAGGAAGCAGATGCGGAAACGTAAAGGCTTACGTAGGATAGGTTAGCATGGAGGGTTGCATCAGACCACTCCTAGGACTGATTACCACAACAAAATTCTGTTTTAACTACAACCCTTAGAATGATTGAATAAATTTATAATAAACATCTTTCAGGCACTCGTGATATAAATCACAGTGTTCCGGTATGCAGACGATATCGTGATATCAGGAAGTGGATGCGAAGGAAATCTTCTTAAGAATAGAAAAATATTCTACTGCGTTGCTACTGAAGATTACTGAAACTAAAACACAGTTTATGACAGTAACAAGGAGGGAACGTGGAAAATCAGTAACAATAAGGATGGGTCAATACAATTTTAAGGTCATAAAAGAATTTATTTATTCGGGGAGAATTGAAATGAATTTGAAATAGAAAGGAGAATAACAAATGCCAATAGAGCCTACAGTACCCTACTTCCTCTCCTAAAAAATCAAATCGTCCCCAGGAAAGATAAAAACGAGGCTGAATAAGATACTAATGAGACCTACAATACTCCTTGACTCCCTCAGACGGAAAGATCATTTCGGCCGCAACAGTCGCTGAAGATGGTCCATGAGCGACACCAAATTCTTCGCATGTAAATTCAATAATCTTTAAGGATGAGGGAGCCGAGGAGTAAATATGATGTGCTGCTAAATTTTAAGCCCGAGGAAGTCTCAAAACGGAGATGAAACGTCGCTTTTGTGAATAAATAGTGGTATATCTAATGCTGACATTTTGGCAGTCTTTTTATTTATCGTTTCTTTTTTAATTATTTTTTTTACAAAATTTCATGTCGTTCCTGCAACGTCCTGAGCCGAGTATATACGTCCTCATTATACGTTTAATATACGTTGCAACGTCCGCAGCAACACGAAATATTGTAAAATTTTAATTAAATAAATGAGTTTGAGGTGCCAAACGTTTTGTAATTAAATTATTCCACTTATGACTTTGGCCATGCTTTGTGTTTTTATTTATAAACCTTTCCAGTAAAATATTCGAGACGAATCCATTCAAATTTTTCCAATAGGCTTTGCTAAATATGGCCACTTTTTTATTTGCTACAAACCACTTCTCGTTCCTTCGTTTATTTTTAAGCCGAATAACCACAGCGGTAGTTTAGATTTGACGTATATCCTCAGATCCTGTCTTCAGACGCTTACTGAGCTGTGTTTTTGTTTATTTGATTTTGGTCTTTTGTCACAAATTGACGGCGATAAATTTTCGGCAGGTAATAGGATATACAAGGACGGGTAGAGAGAGAGAGAGACAGAGAGAAGGAGGGGGAAACATAGCGGCCCTGATGTATTTCATGTAACCGGATTTCATTTCGCGGACAGATTCCACCGTCGTAAATAAATATATTATCTCTCCTTTTTCCTCGTGGCCGGTGATATCACGGACGAACGTGGCAATATTGCAGTCGGAACGAGTAGTTATTACCGACCATTAGCCTTGAATTGCCGACTGTTAACAGCGCACATATCTAACTCTTTAACGGTTTTATTAGAGGTACAAATTGGACAGACACCAACATTATTGAAGCGCCGCCATAAAGTTTTCAAGCTCTCAACAACAGAACAGCAGCAGCAGCACTCAGGTGGGAGGAGAGAGAGAGAGAAAGAGAGGAGGGGGAGGACAGATGTTATTAAATTGACGACGAATGCGTGTAATATTGAACGGACGGCTTATAATGTGGACACGTGTATATCACATCACCGTGTCGTTGAGATATGAGTGACGACGACGGCAGCCATCTAAATCACATCTAGCGGGGACGAGGAGGAAGGGAGGGAAAAAAAGCGCAACCGCTAATCTCCGGCTCTCTGAAAATTACTGTTACTGGCTGCTGTGCTCATCAGATAGAGCCCGTGTCCGCAACTCGATAAAAAAAGGGGGAGGAAGAGAATAATGGATCATTTTATCTGCCCAATTTCCAACTAACATTCATACTCACCTCCCCTCCTCCCCTCCAAAAAAAATTGGGTTAATTCGTCGTCGTTGATAACAAAGCATTTACAACCCGACGACTAGTTTACCTCGATTAGAATAAAATGGGACGATATGGAGGATTGTAATGAAATTAGTTACGGCACGAAACGCTATTGGATTTCTAGATGAGAGGTAACGGGACGTTCCGATGTCCATGTTCCTCTGGGGAAACTGCTCCAGGAGTAATGAAATATTTAAGTTGCAAAAGCGTGCAATTAGAATACTTTCTAGCACGAATTCTAGATCGAGTTGCAAACCTTTCTTCAAAAGTTTGCAAATACTTACTTTACCAACCGTATATATTTATGAAATATTAAAGTTTGTAAAGCGAAACACTAATTTGTTTCAAACAAATGGCGAGTTTCATGAATACGCGACTAGAAATCGTTCAGCTCTAAGGTCGGACAAGCATCGCCTTGCTCTACACCAGAAAAGTATTCACAATACCGGGATAATTTTATACAACAGCCTTCCGCCAGAGGTTAAAAACAGTACCTACAAAAGCTTCGCGAAGCAGAGTAAAACTATTCTTTTAAATGGCGCGTTTTACTCGGTACAGGATTTTCTTAATCGTCCTTCTAGTATTTAAATCAAGGTTCCTGCAAAAAGTGTTGAATGAGCTGCCTTATAAAATAGCACATCACATATCTTAAAATTTCTATTCAGTTTTTTCTGCTCTTTTGTTTGTTTCATGTATTGCCTGGAGCTACGACAGAGGGAAGGACAGTTTCCTGGTCCAAGTAGTTAAAACTCCATTGCGTGTTTCTCAGTGTGTGCTTGTTTGTGTTTCCCAGTGTGTGTCCGTGTTGTGTTTATATTGACTTTTGTCTATATACACTTTCTTTTACTAATTTATTTTAAGTTTATTTGTCTTTAATTATTTACTTTATTTTGTTCATTTTTAATTTTTAATGTATGACGTATCCTATTTCCTCAATCGAGGATTAATGGAAACAACAATAAATCTAAATCTCTCAAACTGTATTTAGGTTTACCGAGGAGTTTTGAGCCGACCTCCTGTGGTGTAGTGGCTAGCGTTGCTGCCTCACAACCCAGAGGTCCCGGGTTCGAATCCTGGCATGGGCTTGGATGTTTGTGTCGTCACGGTCGCGAAGACCGGGATTAAGACTGTTGGAGTATCGATACGCTGACCACGTGTCACTCGGAATGTGTCCGCAGTCGGCTCAGTAGGCCCAGGCCCTCAATGGACTATAGAGCCATGGAGGAAGGAAGGAGTTTTGAAGAAAAGAAAAACTTAATTGTGGCCTAGTGCTGCACGACAGAGCAGTTTCCTCGTTCAGCAATCCGAGGTCCTGGACTATTATTACGTAGCGTGCGTGGTTAGTGACCCTTTATGGAACTAGAGAAACGCCATCCACTTGGACGCTGGGGTACGGGGAGTCACCGCGAAATCGGTGTTGAGGAGGACAAATGGCTGGAACGTTGAGGGGAGCTTAAGGACCAGTCTTGAGAAATGCGCTTAAGAAACAGATACCTCAGTAACAATATCTGGCTTAAAGACATATCTGCCGGGGCTATAACACGACATGAGACTCTACCGGTCTCGTATCCTGACTTCTTACAGACTATGGTACCCAGCGTTTGTACCTTTATCAAAGAGTTTTGCAGAAAAGAAAACTTCATTGTCCTGTGGACGCCAGAGCAGTTTTCTCGTTCATAAATCCGAGTTATACTTCTCTCTTTTTTTCTTTGCTTTACGCTGTGTGTGTGAATGCTCACAGTTTACCGCCGTCCATGTTTTCCAAGGCAAACAGCGGACTCCAAGAGCCACCGTCACCCACCCGCCTCGTCCCTCTGGACAAGTGACGAATCCTCCGCAACCATTCGCGGTTACTGCAGGTCGTAAATAAATTCCCTCCGCGGTCATATCAGTGTCGAGGTCAAGACGACGTCGGTTATGTGTTCCCTCCAGGCCCGCAAGTGCACCGGAGGGATCAATCTCCGTGACCGACCGGACAAGTGCACCGTGGAGAGAGAAGCTTTGCTCGAAGGCCAGGGACAATGGGTCAAGTACGCCTCTGCGTTGCAACAAGCTGACAGAGGAGACTGTGGCTCGTCAAATAAAACGGAATCGGTAGGCTGGCGATTCGAAAATAAATTGGAATGGTTCCTAGAAACGTGAGGAGACGACAGAATTTTTGCTTTCCCTATATATGGAAATCCAGTCTACAATAAAACCGTGATTACTTATATACAACTTAAAGGAGGACGTGTAATGGTATTTATTTATAAATGGATTAAATTAACGAAATGTTTGTGCTGAATTAAAATTACGGGAGAGACTCTGAACGATGCGAAGTATTCTTTGGTGACATCAACGTCTCCTAGTTTGAAAAAAAGGGCAGAACCTTCTTCGGACGAAAGAAAAACACCCCTTTCACGGACAATGAAGGTCCTTGTCTAAATGAAGACGATTCGCATCAAAATTCGAGACAAATTTACTTCTGCCATACCGAAAGCTAAACGCGTCTAATTTTTTTCTTATACCCCTAAAAATTACATATTTACTTTCATCAGTATTCATTTCTCTCTCTCTCTCTCTCTCTCTCTCTCTCTCTCTCTCTCTCTCTCTCTCTCTCTCTCTCTCTCTCTCTCTCTCTCTCTCTCTGCTGTCCCGATAAGATCTTCCAGTCTCTTAACACCTTCTCTCTACGGCCTCCCTACAACTTCTCTGTTTTCGCCTCCCAAAATTCAACTTCTCCCTCCGGTCTCCCAACAATTTCTCTCCTCTGTCTCCCAATTCACCTCTGTTCTGATTCAAAATTCTCCTCCCTCGTAACATTGGTCCGAAGCTACACAATCTTAAACTACCAATCAGATAATTTCTCTCAAATTCTTCTATTGGCCTACCGTTGGACAATTGCAGCCAATAGGAAAATTTTCACTGCTGGAACTAAATTTTTCGCATTTTCTGCATCTTTCCGTGACATTCCGAATTTTTCACGGAGCTTGCGTTTTGCCAGCAGTTCTTATAATTATTTGCGGTGATTTCCGGTAGCATCCCAATTTTCTACGGGTGATCCCCTTTTCTGAATGGGTTCCTCTCGCATAAAAAAGGAAAGGTAAGTCTTTTGAGCCCAGGAATGCGAGTTGCCACCCCCCAGAAAGCTAGAAAGCAGATGTACTTTATTTAAACTTTCAACGCGCGTATTTAATATCTATTACAGTTTATTAATTGCCATCCATTTTTCAACTCTGCTTAGCAATGAATTCTGTTTGTCTTGAATTTCTATACCTCCACAGCCCTTCACATATTTAACAGTATCATCTGCAAACATTTTAATTGTACATTCATTTGCACAGTTAATCACTACGTCATATATATACATGTAATAAATAATAATGACCCTAAGACAGAACCTTGTGGTGCTCCATATTCGGTACTTGCATTTTTGGATTTGTACAGTTTATCTATTAATCTATTTCTATACACTATTTTAAATGCTCTTTTTAAATCTAGAAACAGTACTCCTATTACATGTCCTTCACTTATGATCAATTTCCACTTATATAAACATTTTTGAATTTCTGTTTCACACGCTAACCTGAAACATTTGAGAAGAGAATTTGTTTGCATCCCGTGGCTAGAAATTTCCTATTGCTTATAATTCTGTAAATTCCAAGAAATGAAAGGATAAAAGGAAGAGGAAAATTCTGAGATAATTCAAAGGAGATTGAAACACGCTTTTGGGAAGAGGACCACTAACCAGGGCAGAAGGAACTTTAAGATTCCTAGTACTTTTAAAGTGAAATTAATGCCATAGAGGAGATATAGAATTGGGTAGACGTCTCGACAACCCCGGCCCAAGTCGTGACCTGCCGGTGAGACGCAGCGTACAAAAACGTACTGCAGCCTTTCCATCGCGACGCAGTTTTAACCAGAGGCAACCAATACGGCGTAGTTCTGTTGTACTTCACCAGAATCAGACGCATCAACCGACAACAACTGCAGCCCTTCGAAATATCGTTGTAAAAAAATTAATATTGCTGCCAGGCCTAATTTTCCGAGACCTGAGCTTCAATATGGTTCACCAACAGATGACCTATTATTAACAGTTTCATTATGAATTTCTGAATGCATAGCGCATCAACTTTAATTCCTTTTGTCGAGTTAGCTTTTTTGGTGATTAAATTCAAAATCATTAACAAAATCTTTTATTTCTCTTAAAACCGACAGGATAAAGTTATTTCTTTTAGGCAATAAAATTAAAGAATAGTTAAAGCAAAGTATAAAACAAACGGCTCACAACGCTTGAGCTTGCGTAAGTAATGAAATACATGTTATAAATGGGCAGCCAATATGGAGCTTAGTAGAATTACAAGTAGTCATTAAATAAACAATTGAATTAATTAAACACAAATATGACGGCAATGAGAACCAAAAATATCTCAGGTTAATGGAGGACATAGATATTACGCTGTATCGCCCAGATACGATATTAGAAATTAAATTTACATACGATTATCAGTTTACATCGAATGAGTTTTTATAATACATTCATTGTTTCACTGGATAATATTACAACTTTATTTTATGATGAAATTCCGAACACGTAATGAACATATTATTTTACACTTAATGTCCTTCGTCACGCAGCCATGAATGTCTCTCTCAAATATGTTTTCTTGCATTTATCATACATTATACGATACATATTTGCACACACGTAACGTCTAGAAAGGGCATATGTAGCAGCAATGTGACGTCCTACAGAGGCGTAATCCATAGTTTCTTCATCAAATTGGAAAACACGTAAATGGCAAAAATATATTGCAGTTCTAACATTTTAATTCAATTGAAATACTTATCGCACTCCAGCGTAACCAGGTTTCCCCTTTATGAAATTTAGAATTTTTCCGAATCGCATATATTCCAATGAACACATTTTATTTAACGACTCTCCAGATATGCAACAATTGTCTCATATGTTTTATGTACGTACTCTTATATTAACAATATAAGATGAATTGGGGAATATTACTTATTTTATATTCTTATGTTATTATAAGAATGAAATTCCATTTATAATAGAAAACCAGTTTACTCTATATTTAACAACATTACATAAATATTAAAATTTTCTCATTTTAAAATATAATTTATATATAATATTTATAATAAAATACTAATTTTAAAATGAGCAAATTGGAATATTTATGTAAAGTTGATAAATACAGAGTAAACTATATTTTATTATAAATATAATTTTAAAGTGAGCAAACTGAAATATTTATGTAAAGTTGTTAAATATAGAATAAACTGGCAATACTTTTTATTGAAACCACGAAAATGAATTAATTCCTTACAACTAAATCTATGAGCTTTACACTAAGTGTAGTTTTAAATAAGTTTTCTCATAGAACAGGAATACTTAACACTAATCCTACTATGAACTGGCAGTACTGTAGTATTTACCGTGTCAGCATGTTTGGACCTTCCAGTTGCCGCTTCCTTGATGCTACAGTCAGGATCACGCCTTACTGGCGTTGTTATTGTCCGTGGTCAGGACAATTTCCAATCTTAGCCTCCGATCATAACTTCCACGTCCTTAATCATCTACTCCTCACGTCATTCCTCCAACTCAATTTGTCTCAAAAATCTGTTTCTGCAGGTGTTTTAATAACTTTTCCCCCATTACCTTAGTTTATATTTCGTCGGTGGCGGGGCTTGATATTCTCTAGACAAATTTGTTGTCTGTCCTCTTTGGGAGGAGTAGTCTGCCAGCTTCCTACCCCCATTCGCCGTCAAATTTGGGGAAAATCACACTTCTTACTATCCTCTGCCGCCAAATTTTAGGGGCCGTGGGAAAAGCCCCAATAGCGCCGTTGTTACCCCTGTTTGTAACTCTCATGTATCTTGCCTTTGATTTCGCAACGCTAAATTCCGAGTAGATGTGTTTTATCGTTACAAATCGATGCCAGATTCGACACCAATATTAGAGCATAAGCTTTCGGCTGTACTTAATCATATTCATCTTATTTTCTTCGCCTAGGCCAACTAATTGTAATTACAGTTTTGATGTCCTGATACCTGATGGACTAAACTGGGTTACAATGTATTTTCCCTCTCTCCTCCGGTCACTAGAAATGTTGGCAAGTAAGGTAATGTCAGGCTGGCGTCGCAGCAGAAGCGCCCGTAATTGCTGCTTGATCGCAACTTACGAAAATTGCTAATTAGCGAATGCAATTAGTTGAGCAACTTCACGCCTGTTGGTGACGCTTCTCACTCCTGTTGCTCCACGAGGGAAGGAAGGAAAAGACAGAGAGGGAGCGGCGGAAACTCGCGGGGGAGGAGAGAATTTTAATGTCAAGTGCTTGAAGAAGGTCAATGCACGCATCAGACGCATTCCTCCTGCGAGTCTCCGTGAAAGCCGTCGTCTTACTTGTTATTGTGCTGCAATTACATTAAATTATTTAATCATCTCCTCTTGTAATAAAGTTTTATCGTCTCTGCCCATCAACTGTCAATTCTCCTTAATGTCCCCCCGGTATATGCGCGCCATCAGTATAAATACTAATTTACATTTAAATTATCAAAAATCTTATTACGTCCTTAAATATGTGAATCTTATTAAAGATTATTTTAATTTTCTCTGGAAAATATATCAGGCTTCCATTTATCACGGAAAAGTATGACGATGTAATGACGTCACTTTCAAGCAGTAACCTCCTTACTTTATTATATGACAATTCGTACACTACCAAAAAAAAATCATGTCTTAAATTACACTTTAAAAATCACCGACGTAAAATATATTTTTAAAAGGCCGGTCTAGTTCACAACGTGAGGAGGCGTTACTAAACTCGTTCTTTTGGCACGTGACGTCACCGCGCCACGGATTATATCGAACCATTCGCTTCGATATATGTTGTAGCGCAGTAGGAGCTCTTGCAAAATTTTCACGTTTATATATTTCCAACCATTCAGGGTGTCGCCTTGAAAATCTGTCTGCATACAGATCCAAGAGATTAGGGTTTTTTTGCTGCAGGGACGTACACCCTGCAAACTTTTTCCAATGGTATCCTTCCTTTCAGGCAGCGATTGGCGAAAAGTAAATAAAAAAGGACTGCCAGAGACACGTCTCGTGGGGTGGCGCTTTCATTTGGAGAAGGAGAAAAGAAAAGTTTGACTAGGATATGAGAATGCAAAAAATCAGGCAGAGTGGATCGGAAGTAGGAGAGTAGGAGAAATGAGCAATTAGTCAGCGTACCTTGCTAGTTGAAAATAGGATCAGTTATAGTCATTCTGAAACAACTTTCAAAACTTATCTAAGAAACTATCAGGTCATCAGAAATCTAGCATAATAGAATAATTATTGTCTAAAATATAACATTGTTAATGAGGAAAACTAGTTAACCTCAATTGCAGGGCAGTACCAGGTCCAGAGATTATTCCGTGGACCGAGGGCAAATCCACAACCCGACAAAGGGAGCCGGAGAATGAGGAAGGAAAATTATACTAGAAGATGGAATCGATTCATCACGAAAAAACGTAAAATCTCAGCTACACGATGTTACCCCACTAATTAACCCCATGAACCCCCTTTATATTTAAATCGTAATTCTCGATCATATATATTATTTATAATAGTGTACAGGACAAACTAAGATTTTTTTTATACATAAATAAAATTATTTTTTATATCACAAGCAAATTTTTTCTAATTATTTTTAAAAAATTATTCGCCTCCCCCGCCTTTAATCATTTTTTTATAATTATAAGAGCATTAATAATATCTCAGCTGCTCTTGAGACCTTAGGAAATCCATGACTTCTTGGTAAGAGTCTCCGCTATATTTGACCCTAGGCGTCCGCGATACAATGAGATCAACCCCAATGCAGACAGCGAGGATCAACGTCAGGCTCCCCCAAGTCTGCAGGCCCGTGCTAAAAGCCGCGGGACGCAGCTGCAGTCAACGCGGGTATCGTTAACTATGATTTTATAGAGTTCACATTGCCAGACATATTTGTACATAAATTACTTTGCTTCCTTTTAGTTCACCCCACAGGTGACTCTCAAAACAAAATTATTATTATAATAGTTATTAATGACTGTAAGTTTAATATATGTTTAGATTAGGACCTAACATGTAGTTTTTAAATTATAGTTTGTTATGTTTAACTAATTTTTGTCTTTTTTTGGCCTTATTTAAACTTATATAAAATTATTATTGCTAACGTATTTTTATTTTTAATTCAATTCTCATGTCTAAATTTTTTGGTTATTAAAATCAGAATTATAAATCAAATCTTCTCTTTTCTCTTTGGAACCCTTCATAAATTTATCCCTTTTATGACTTACACATTAAAGTGTTACCCAACTGTGGACCTTAATATTAATAATAATTAAATAATTAGTAAAATTAATCTCCCTTCCCCACACGTTTCTTTACAATTGGCATCCGTCAACGTGGGGCATATATATAATTATAAATTAATAAATTCCATCCACACCTACACTTATCCTTTACATCTGACTCAAGTTAAGCGTAGCACATCTGAACACAGCAATATTTATATATATATAAATATATATATATATCATAATAGGAACATACACCAACGATCATCAGTATCAAAGAAACTCCACCAATTAAAATACATGCTGATGGATAAACAAAGTAAAGGACGTTGGATTATTATTTTCGTGAAGCAACCAGTCACACACAAATTTGTCCAAGTTATGTAAACACACATCGCGATTTTTTCTTTCCTCACTTTTCTTATACATTGTAAAACAAGTGACATTTATTTAAAGTTATTCCTAACACCGTGACAAAATTAAACCTTTTTATTACTTATTTTTAAATTAAGGAAATCTGGGTAAACATAAAGAATTTGTTAATCATATTGTAAATAAAACGGTAGCTTGTAAATAAATAACTTAGGTTTCATCGCATGAACGACACCACACTTGACACACGCGGATCTCGTGACCTACATACGGCGGCCGCACGTGGTCCACGTGCCTCTGGAGTGTCCTTCACAGCTTCCTTCCGGCAACAATGGGGCTATGAATAGCGTCGCCTCCGTCAGTGTCCTTCCAAAATTCAGAACGGCGAACCACTTAAGGAAAGGTTCTTGTAAGCTCTAGACGTGAACAGTGGACGTAGTCAGGTGACTGGAGAAACGGACGGCGACTTCTGCGCTAACAGACTGCAATAAATTATTTGCTGACCATAATCACAAAATTAGACTTTTAAAATTAAGTCTCTAAATGTAACAAGAAATATATTGCACCCTGAAATTCCCTCCCGATGGCATTAAAGGAGATTTGGCAGATTCTGGATCAGCCTCATGTAGACAGTTCCCAAATAAAAAAACGATACAGACTGTGCATCTGGAAACTACTTTTAGTTATCTGAGAGTAGGGATGATGCACCTTCATCTAGGAGGTGTATGTACTGGGGTCGAAGGCCTTGGGCATATGATAATTGTCCACTGATCCCATAGGATCAGTCTGTCAACTGCCTCCTAAAACCAGACGAGACACGGAGAAGGAAATACTGCGACCTCACAGAAAACCAATCTCCCGTCATTCGGAAGGGCGTCAGAATAGTACCTGATGCAGGTTTTCTATGGTTTTTCCTGCATCCGTTTAGTAAAACCCCTAAGCTATAGCCTGTTGGCCCTAGTCAACCCTTGTCTACCTTGCTCTACCTTCCACATCCACCGTTTTCAATTCCCTTCCTATGGTATTAAAGAGGAGTTGCCTTTTTCAGGATCATCCTCGTGTAGCCAGCCCCCACCACCACCACCCACGATAAAAAAATTGTTTTTTTTCCTTAGCCTACCTTCATAGGTGTAGCTTGAAATAATTCAAATCTTGTTAACATTTAACAAACGTATAAAGTAAACTCTTTAAAAACACAATAATGAATTCTCTTAGGAGCAACATCGACAGCCGAAAAGTCTTTTGGGTTCCGGCATCATTATAGAGTTCCCCAAAGATAACAAATCAAGCTCACTTATTATTATTAATAATAATTTTCTCATAATTTAATAAGTTTACTACATTGCACGGTATGCAAAATAAATTTTTATTAACCATACATATTAAACCAACACATTAGAGTCACTTTTAACACAGTCACTATTCATGTTTTTTTTTAAATTAACCCGTAAAGATATAATTATTCCGACCTGAGAAAATCTCATAGATTATGTTTAACGAGAGAAAAATTCTGTTTCCATCTAATTTTTTCTTCAAGGAATTTATTAAATTTTGTTAAAAGGCTGATTTTTATTTAGTATAATAATAATTTTGCCTTATTTTAATCAGTTAATTAAATAACCAAATCTATAAATTAATTTTGATTTCAAAATTTATTTAGAAGAAACTTTCGGCATTGCCTTAGTAATCCTCATATAATTTAGTATGTTTGTAAATTGTCTAACTTTATTCGGGCATTTGAACGTGAAGCCAGACTGCGCTGGCCTACACAGGGCATTTTTCCAACTTCGGAGTTCCAGAAGGTTTTGCTGATGTGCTCACCAAGTACAATCGGCAACATACAACCATGTATCGTCAAAAAATTACATTTAAAATCTTTTCAATAAGTCCTAAACATGTAATTTAGCCACGTCGAAAATTTAATATTCAAATGGAAACGCTTTTTTTATGTGACTGATTAAAATAAGGAAAAATTATAATTGCATTAGACCGTATTTTATTTACGCAATAAAAACAGCGACAAACAAAAGTAACAACGAAGAACATCAAGCGAAGCGCGAAGATATATTTGATCCACAGATATTAACGCGAGTTAGTTGATCTCTGAAAACTTTATAAATTTTTGTATTCATATTTATTTTTGCAATTTCTTATATGTGATTTTTTTACTTCAATTAGTATGAACAATAATTTTCATAGCTTTCACATTCGTCTCCAAACCATTTCTCTCCTATTTTATGAATAAATGCTTTTATAATTTATTTATTTTCCTAATTTTGTTTTCATGACATTCAATAACAGTTTAGTTTGTATATTCCTTTATAATGTAAGCTACGTTAACTTCCCAATTAAAAGAAAATGTTGTTAGCAAATTTCATTCAGTTTGTCAAGGTTTCACTGACGCCCTCGTATTTCTTTTGCTGTCAGTTGCTGAGGAACGAGTACTGGGGGGGGGATGTAAAATCGAAATATTTTATACCCCCCACGCACACGACCTCGGCACAATGAGAAAGGGAAAAAAACTATAATTGTTTTTACCGTGATAGTTCAGCGACTTCACTTCTGTAACTGTAGGAAAATTTGCAGAGAAACTTTTAAATAATTTTGACCAGATAATGAGACGGGAAAATAATTAGAACCTATAAAAATGCACTTACCTCCTTTAAAAAATTAACCTCTAAAAGCATATAAAACTATACAACAGCTCCTTTACTTGGTTGTATAAAAGAAAGGCAGATTGATTGAAACGAAACGGTAAAATTAAGTTGTGAGCAGAGAAAGATTGTATAGTAAAAATACGCAAACTATTAAATGCTACCGGATCAGTCATTGGACGTGGCGTTGAAAATCCTCCGTGTTACAGAAGTTTATTCTTTTGTTGTCGCTGTTTGTTTGCTTCCGCCGCCATTTTCATTACACGATAATTGACATTTACTCTGGGAATTAAATTTGCCCGGTAATTAAACTGCGTCTCCGTGTTATTTTTAGTCCAGACTTCAATTTAGTTAAATTGCAGTTTGTTGTGTTAACTGTTGTACGGGGAGTTAGGGAGACAACTACTACCCTGGTAAATGAACTTTGAGGATTTTTTCCCCCCAGGTCTCAGGAATTATAATTTAACTAGTTCATTTAGGAAATTGTTGTTTCGGGGGTGAGAGGGGGGTGGGGGTTGGGGGAGACTCGGACTCCTGACCCAGTTTCGTTATTTTTAAATGAAAACTTTGCCGCTCTGTTTTTTTCGTTCCCATTCAGAAATAAATGTAATATAACGTTCCCTTATTAAATTTAAACCGACAGCGGAAATGAATTAATCTAAAAATAGGACGAAGAAGTGCGTGGGTTATATAGAGTAGGGGTGGGCAACCTTCTTTTTTTTGTAGAGAAGCGTATAAAAATGTATCGTGGACTTCGGAACGAAACAAAAACAGTACTTGATTGAATTATTACTTATTTAAAAAAAAGAAAAGGTCCCCATATAACATAGTGTTGGTATTAAATACAAAAAAGAATTATTAAATCGATTAACGTCTGCTATTAAATAAAAAATTAAATAATCTCAGACCGATTTTTACAGACAGTTTTTATTTTTTATTTAAACGACGCTTCGGCGCATTTTCGCGCCTTCTTCGTCTTTATAACCTGTGAAATACATACTTCAATTTGAAAATACTTATATATAGCACATACATATATATAAAGGATTATAAACATGAAGAAGGCGCGAAAATGCGCCGAAGCGTCGTTAAAATAAAAACTGTCTGTAAAAATCGGTCTGAAATTATTTAATTTGAGAAAAAAGTAATAGTGTTATAACTCTAATGAGAAGCTTGGGATTTTGTTTCTTTTGCAAGAAGTTCAATATAAAGTAGAAAAGATGTAGCTGCTGAGAGTAACCAGCTTTCAAAATTATTATATATATTTAATAAGAAGTACTGCCGAAAAGGGACTTCATTAAACTAGGGTATTTATATTTGTAAAGATGTCACGGCAAGTGGAAATTAATATGTAACAGAGATATTTGGTGACGGGCCGGACAAGTATTGCCGGAGAAGGCCGGATGTGGCCCGCAGGCCGGGGGTTGCCCACCGTCCCTTGATGTAGAGCGTGTCACATGGAAACGGTTACGGTCTAAACACAAAGTGACACCCGTGAACGGTTGGCAGCACTGCCAGACACGGTTCTCGCTACATGTTGCCATTAAGTTAAATTTGATGGAAAGTTCGCAGGCTAATTTCTCAGAATTTACGTATTTTTTGGTCTCATCGTTGCGCATATATATTGCCTATATTAATTCTTCACACATCACCATGCCTTCTATCCCCCCCACCCAATTTCCTTCCTTGGTGTTTTTGTCCACAGTGAGTGTATTTTAAGCCCCAGGCCGATGGAACCTTCTACGAGTGTAGAAAATGTCAGCTTTGTGTAGTAGTAATCAGTCCTTAGACTGGTCCAATGCAAGCCAACGGTATTTCAGAATCTCTACGCTGATGCGGAATGTATCATTTGAGAAGTCAGTCTGTCAGTCGGCCAAGGTTCTAGCGGCAATAAAGAAGAAGAGAACAGGGAAGGAAGGATTTCGCGAAAAAGAGGAATTTACGAGTAATATAGGTGTGAGGATTAATAGAGGGAAAACAAAGGTAATGGAGTGTAGTATGGGAAAGAGTAGAATAACAAAGGGCGTTAGATTGGGAAGAATTTTTTTAAGGAAGTTAAGGAATTCTGCACAATAATAACTAGGGTAATTGGGTTTTTGAGGAAATCATTACTAAAAATATTCGTATGGAGTGTGGGTTATATGGGTGCTGAAAGGAAACATAGAAGCTTTTGAAATGTAGTGTTATAGGAGAAAGTTGAAAATCAGATGTGTGGATAGAATAAGTTACGAGGGAGTTCTAAACAGAATAGGGGAAGAGCGAACAATATGAAGGATGTTGGCCAAGAGAAGGGATAGATTAATAGGCCACGTTTTGAGACATGAGGGTCTTGTAAAATTAGCATGAGAGGGAAGTGGGTTAAGAACAGAAGTGGAAAAGGATGGAATACGCTAAGAAGATTAGGGAGGATGTGGGATGTGGCAGTAATGCGGAAATGAAATGGCTTTAACAAGATAGGCTAGCACGAAGGGTTGCATCAGTCAGTCTTAGGGCTGAAATACCACAACAACAAACATAATGACAAGAGATACGACCTTATTTAAGTGAACTGAATAAAAAAATTAGATAAGCCGATTATTAGAAGCGAGTTGTGCATCTTTAAAATTTTCCAATTGAAAACTTTTTAATTAGTTCACTGATTTTTTAACGTTTGTCTTATTTATAAGATCTTTTGCTATAATATGCTTATTGAATAAATTACAGTAGACTGGTAAAATGTAAGGGACTTTTACAAATTTGAATTATCATAAATCAAAATGTTTCTTCTCAAAGTTTCGGGGCCTCTGCACTTGTACATAGTTTGACATTAATAGGGGGGAAGGCTATGTATTTTAAAATGCAGAATAATTATAAAAATGTACTTTCCATTTACTCTATATTTATTAACTTACAATATACTACAATTTTATCATTTTGAGATTACAATCCGACATTTTTAATGATTAGCACTATATTTACGATATTTATACACACACCAAATATCTTACTAATAAATACATAAGGGTCGACTCAATGGGCATTTCTATGGAGCAGATCTCAAATAAAAATCCTACTCGGAATTTGGCTGTACAGTAAATCGGCAAAATGTTACAGAGTAGTTGCTCTTTCTTCTCAGCTTAGCCTGGAACTTCCCGCTAGGGGTCATTCCTTCTGCTCTTTCTCGTTGTTAATACTTTGGTGCCCCTGCCTCGAGCACTCCTTCCTCCCGTTGTTCAAATGTCCGTGACCAGTACAATCTCCTATTTCTAACTGTCCACTCTAAATGTTCAAAAATTAAAGATCACTTATATGTCCAGTTTAAAGTCCTGATCATAATATTCTTTCAAGTACTTTCTAAACATCTCAAATTCTATTTTTTCTGTTTTTAATGTCTTGTCCCCACTTTCTCCTTGCATATTCCGTCGGTGGATTGACCCGATCCTGTCCAATAAAAATTATCTTTCCCCTCTGGGAGGAGCCATTTGCCTTACTCTACTGGCATTTTTTTTTGTAGGAAAACACGAACTTCCCTCATCACCCAATGCCGTCAAATCTCAAAAACTTTGGAAAAACCCAAGTCGTGCCATCGTGTTGGGGTTTTATTACGCCTGTCTGTAACCTACAACTTCCGTAAAGCCGTTTACCATTGATTCCGTACCGCCAAATTCCGCTTGTAGCTGTGTTTTACAATTAAAAGTTTAAAAAGTATGAAAGGAATTAAATAAAATCTAAATAACACAATATTTATGACCCGTATAGCAGACAATACAATAGAATTGTGAACAAAAATAAAAATGTCAGACAGACTGAAATAATACGATCAAAGACAGAACAAGACAAAGGATAACCCAAAAACATTATGTAAAAGCTATTTAATAAACCAGTATGTATTCAATTTAACTAAGATGAATCTTGTTTTAAATTTACAAACAAAAATTGTTTTACCTAAAATAACTCTATTATAAAAATTAAAAGCGTTATTTATTGATAGACAATTGTTAAATTTTTATGTTGTAAATAACACTCACTGAACATCCAGAACCACAAATGTGCCACAGCTCTAAGGAATCTAATTTTTTTTCTATTGAAAGGTTTCCTTTCACATTTTAAAACTATATAAAAGCGAATAGGCCCCAAAACGTAGGCATGAAACGTTTCTGTTTAACGATAATTTAAATTAGTAATAATGTTTTTGATTTTTTGCGCATATACTGTGCTTAAGACAGATTAAATTCCCTTTTAATTACATTTCCTCTCGAACAATCACATAACCTCTACAGAGAACAGGCAGTAGTAATTGAAATATAAGACCAAGAAAAGAAAGCCGTAATCAAGAAAGGAGTAAGGCAAGGATGCAGTCTGTCCCCCATGCTGTTTAACTTATATATAGAACAGGCGATGAAGAAAGTTAAAACGGAATATGGAAATCATACTGCAAGGAGAAGAAATAAAAACATTACGCTTAGCCGACGATATTGTAGTATTAGGAAAGTGAGAAGAAGACTTGGAAACCATAATAAATGGCATGAACGGAGTCATGGAGAAAGAGTTAAAATGAGGATAAATAGAGGGAAAACCAAAGTAATGGAGTATAGTTTGGGAAACAGTAGAATAACAAAGGGTGTTAGATTGGGAAGGGATATTTTGACGGAAATTAAGGAATTCTGCAACTTGAGAAGCGTAATAACTAGGGAAGGTAGAGGTATAGTACACATAAATAGTACGACAGCACAGGCAAGGAAGAGGAATTTACTTACGTTTAATATAAGTGTGAATATTAGTAAATCGTTGCTAAAAATGTTCGTATGGCGCTGTATGGGTTCGAAACGTGGACGACACGAGTTGAGGAAAGGAAAATAATAGAAGCCTTTGAAATGTGGTGCTATAGGCGAATGCTGAAAATCAGATGGGCGGATAGAATCACTAAGGGGGTAGTTCTAAACAGAATAGGGGAAGAGCGAACAATATGGAGGACATTAGAGAATGTTGGCTTTCCCGGTGAATAGACTGAATAAGTTCTCGGGGTTTCACCCGGGTTATGTCATTTATAAGATACGACGTTTCGAAGGCTTTATCTGCCATCGTCTTCAGGTACGTCGTATCTTATAAATGACATAACGCGGGTGAAATCCCGAGAACTTCTTATTCAATATGGAGGACGTTGACTAAGATAAGGGATAGATTAATAAGCCACGTTTTAAGACATGTGGGTCTTGTAAAATAAGTATTAGAGGGAAGTGTGTGGGATAAGAACAGAAGAGGAAGGCCAATGATTGAATACGCTAAGCAGAGGTAGGGAGGAGTTGGGTTGTGCTAGTTATGGGGAAATGAAAAAGCTTGCGCAAGCTAGGTTATTATGGAAGGTCTTAGGACTGAATACCACAACAACAACGCATGTTTATATTCTATCGATACAGGAAAGTAGAACTAGTTTTCAATTATACGCATTTCTGAGTTATGACTCTAAACGGAGGACAATGGACACGTGCTTTGGAGGAAAGAAGAAACGGACCACAACATTGGCAATAGCTGCTTGCAAGCAAGGTCACAAAGTGTAATCAGCTTGACAGGTTGAAAGTGAGCCAGCCAGCATGGTGGTACCTCCATGAGGGTCTTCCATGACCATGGACTTCGATGTCGTAACCACCGTTGTCGTTACGGTCGTCGGCGTCGTCGTTCCACAACTCTTTCTTTTTGCTGGCTTCACTTTCGTCACCCTTGTCAACTTCACTCGAGTCTTAATGTGGGTGGCCTTATTCATGAGGACGACGTGGAACATGGACTGTCATTCTCCAAATATTTTCACCCTGATACCTCGAAAGAGCTATTTTATGGGTGCTACATTGCCTATGTAGTCGCAAGTGGTCCCGTATTAAATTATTTTTCTGCAGTAAACCTTTCGAGGGAACTAAATTGGGTGTACCCAAGTTCAATGATTAGAGGGATGTTAATTATTTAATTTCAAATATTAATATATTAATAATAAGCTTTTTTATAATAAAAAAGAAAAAATTCACCTGTATTCGGACTTGTCGTCACCTTTGATTTGTCTACATTTATTTCTATTTCATTTATTCTTGTTTTTACTAAACTATTAACCTTGTCTTACAACATTTCCCATTTCTTTGTCAGTAGTACTATATCGTCTGTATATTTTATTCAGTTAAAGGCTCTTTCATAGCCTCCTTGGATGGACAGTCTCCGTAAATACTAGACTACGAACGTGATAAACAGCACTCTTGTTTTATACCTCTACCTTGTCACCTCCTGGTCTAGACACAACTTCTTTTATTTTTGAGATTAATAAGGGGGATTTTAATTATTACAGTGCAATATTAATAATGAAATTTTATAATTAAAAATAAAACAATTTATTTTATCCAAAACAAATTTACATCAATATACAATGTTGCTATTTTCAAATTTTAATCCGGCAATTCTTTCTTAATTAACACTGCACATATTTTTTCATAAAAAATTATTCAAATAAATTCCTTAAAACTAACAATTCTATGTCTCTAAACTCAGGATCATATATTATGGGCCTTCTCATAGATCAGAATATTACCATACAAAATATACTCGTACTGGGCAGTATAGAAAATCAGCAAAAATTCACAGGGGTAATTACCGTGTCTGTCGTCACAATGGACCTTTCAACGTTTCCTCCTATTTGGGTCGTACTCGATCCAGATCACAGCCACCGCCTCATTTCTCCCTGCTTTAGGAATATTTTCCGTTTATCTTCGTCTCCTTTGACTACATGTCAGATCATCTGCTCGAAATCTCCCTTGCCAAAATGCCAATCATCTGTCCAGCAATCTCACCAAATCTCCCCCTCTCGAAAATCTCTCTGCCAGCCTTTTTAAAATCTACTCCCCCACTTCATTGGCTCATGTCACCCACGTGGCAGGGATGAATATTGACCAATAACATTAATGGTCACTTTTCTCCGGGAGTCACCGTTTACTCCTCTCCTACAAGACCCGATGCCACCATATCTCACCATAGCTTGGGGAACTCCCAATGCGCGTCGTAATGTCTCGGTTTTATTGCCCCTGGCTCAAACGCTGTCTCCTTTCTTTTGACTCCACATCGCCAAAAGTCCGAGCAGATGTGGCAAAGGTTAGAGACGTCATAAACTTTTACGTGTTGACTCAAACGTATATTTTATTTAAATTGTAATTCGTTTCTCGTCTTATAGGGGTTTCTCAACCCGCCACTGGGTTTAAAAAATATGGATATCACGTTTTGTTGCAATCTTACCAAGCGTTTAAATTCGTATAAAGATTTATATACAATCACAATCCCTTCTTTTATTACATATAATATTAATGTAGCTTTAAAATGTTTAGATTCATCTAACATTGTATCGTAAGAAAACTTAGTAACCTCTTAGATTTATTATCTTAACTTATCTTTTTAACTTTAATCACGTTAAGGTTGCACTTTGTAATAATCCACACTCAGTGGACCAAACTATTATGACCACCTGTGTGTTGTTTCCTGAGATATGGGTAAAAGTTGTGATTTAACTGAGTCTGAACGCGGGATGATCGTAGGCACTCGAAGCTTTGGGACTAGTATCAGCATAACAGGCTGCCAAGTACCAAGTGTTACACAGCAGCAGTTATTAATATTTATAGAGAGCGGACTACCAAGCCCAAAACAAAAGAAAACAAAAAAGGCTCGACGTCAGGCTCGAGGTCGTCACAGGCTACCCATTGCTCGATCTGAAAGGAAGCTTGCCAGAGTTGCGCAGTGCAGTAGAAGAGCAACGTCGCGTCAAATTGCTGACAATCGCAATCAAAAACTAACTGTAAGGATCTCATTTTACGGAAGTTAAGGAGTTATGCTACTAGGGAAGCGTAATAACTAGGGGTGGAAGAAGTATAGTAGACATAAAGAGTAGGATAGCACAGGGAAGGAAGGATTTCGCGAAAAAGAGGAATTTACGAGTAATATAGGTGTGAGGATTAATAGAGGGAAAACAAAGGTAATGGAGTGTAGTATGGGAAAGAGTGGAATAACTAAGGGTGTTAGATTGGGAGTAATTTTTTTAAGGAAGTTAAGGAATTCTGCACCATAATACGTAGGGTAATAAATTATGAATTTGATGAAATCAATACTAAAAATATAATGTGGTGCTATAGGCGAATGCTGAAATCAGATGGGTGGATAGAATCACAAACGAGGAAATTCTAAACAGAATAGTGGAAAAGCGAACAATATGGAAGACGCTGACTAAGAGAAGGGATAGATTAATAGGCCACGTTTTAAGACACGAGGGTCTTTTAAAATTAGTATTAGAGGGAAGTGTGTGGGGTAAGAACAGAAGAGGAAGCACAAAGATGGAATACACTAAGCAGATTAGGGAGGATATGGGTTGTGCTAGTTATAAGGAAATGTAAAGGCTTGCGCAAGATAGGTTAGCATGGAGGGTTGCATCAGACCAGTTTTAGACCTGAATACCACTACAACAGAGTTGTGTATAGAACAATGATCAGTGTCTTTGTTTATGAATGGTTGGTAATACCGTTGGACTGACGTAGAAGCGTTATGAACAGCTGATGCTAACTAAATATTTATTTTACGACCTGTTTAATAAGTTATTAAGGGCAGTGACGAGGGAACTGCCTCATTTATTATTTACATTAGTGATGATACTTAAATAAGTTAAGAGGAGAACAACTTCAGTATGAAAAGACTCATAGTTCCTCAAAAATTATCCTACGTCGGAGATGACATTGTGAAGGAATTCTCTTAATGAGAAGCTTATGAAAAGAAAAGGATAAAAAGCAACAGGAGCCAGCTACTTGTGATTTGTTACTTATCGACGTAAGCTTTGACTAATAGCCTCTTATTAGCTGTCTTGATCTTTGTGGATATGTATTACCAACCTTAAACAATGCACACAATTCTAATATTAAAAAAAGTATATATAGATTTATGGACCCAGTTCAATTACTTTCTTTTTCTTTCCGTTTTGCCTGTCAAACGGATGTTTGCCGACCGCAGGAATAATTTTCCCGCCCTTTATTACCGACTAACTTGACACAGTTATAAACGATCTGAGTTCTTCATTTCTCGCGTAATTGCTGCGCTCTCCCGCTTCTTTTCGTCCCCCGAGGTCAGGAATACTTGTTTCCCTTTTATACATTGTAAGGAGTCGAACGATTTGTCTCTGTTACCTAATAAGGAAGAAGAGAAGCACACACAAGCACAAACTCAAGCAGTGCTCAAGGAACCCCTCATCTAAGTTAGGCGTTGTGAATCTGAAAACATTAAAGAAAAACAAGGATAAAAACTATAAGTTGAGTCAGAGGAATGCTAAAAGTATTTACGTCTTGGCAGATATGAATTATATATGAAATCAGCGTTGATATTTACATACTAGCAAAGAGCCGGTTTCTCTAAGTCTGCGATTCACGACCATACAGTAAACCAGGACAAGTGGTGCGGAGCGGATGTGATGTCATAGGATCTTGTGGTTGAATTTTAGGACATGTCCTGGCCGTTTAAACGCTAAGTGTCCTGTATAGAATTACTTGATCCGTGTCCTGTACGTAGAGTTTTAAGCACCACGGTCAGCTGATCGTAAAGAAAAAGTGATATTAAAGTAAACACCAGAGAATTTTATTGATACGTGATTGGAAATAATTAGACAGAAGCTGATAATAGAAAAAAAGTTTTAGGGAAAAAGAATTTCCAAGTTTATAAGGTCATTAAGGTAAAAAAATTAGGAGGAAACCTCTCAGAGATACTATGACCGTGCCGAGTTTATAGGAAAAGATATATACTTGTGCAAAGTTTTTAATAATAATAATAATAATAATAATCATATTCCGTAGATCCTGTAAAGAAGCTAAGCTTCAAGGATGTGGAATGGGTCAGGGTGTACATTTATTACATTATTTTATTGTATAAAAGAAAATATACTTATAACAAAGTTTTGTATTATAAGCTATAATAAATTACTCTTCTCCGATTCTTCTATAAATTCCTTTATTGAATAGAAGGAGTGGCTAAGCAAAAATGAGCGTAATTCAGTGTTAAATTTACCTTGATTATCGGACAACTGTTTAATTCTGTGCGGCAGTCTGTTGAAGATGGATATCCCTGAATAATGCACACCTTTCTGTGCAATTGACAATGTTTTACATTTTTTATACAGATTATTTTTGTTCCTTGTATTGAAGGGATGAATATCAGAATTATTCAAAAATAAGTGCCTATTTGTGATTAAAAATAACATCAATGAATAAATGTATTGGCACGTTAAAGTGAAAATGCCTAACTTTTGAACAGAGTTCTGCAAGAAGTTCGTGAGGAAACCTGACATATTGCTCTAATAACAGGTTTTTGACTAATAAAAATCTTATCTATGCCTACTGAGTTGCCCCAAAATATAATACCATATGATAAAATAGAATGGAAATATGCAAAGTATACTAATTTTCTTGTTTTTAAATCACTGAAGGTAGACATTGCTCTGACAGCATCACATGTAGCTGAGCTGAGTTTCTTAAGTAATTGATTAATCTGATCAGCCCAATTTAATTTATTATTTACTAAGAGACCTAAGAATTTAACAGAGGAAGTTTCATTTACATTTTTGCTGTCGTATTTAAGTGTTATAGATTGTAAAGTTGTGTTGAGTGTGTGAAATTGCATGAAATGTGTTTTGTCACAGTTATTTGTTAGTCCGTTAGCATTAAACCATGTTAGCAGGTTACTTAAATTATTGTTACTTGCCTCTTCTAGTGTGTAATGGAGAGATTAGGGTCTTTGGAAGGAAAAGAGGTCTATCGCTGGTTATTTTGTTACGTCAAAAGTTTGTATCTGATAATTGTGAAAAATATTGTGCATTTTAAATGGTATGTTAAATAAATTTTATTTTTCTAAGTATATGAATTGAATGTTGAAATATTTAATCTCCTAAGATTGATGATTTGAGCGCCTTAAAGGTATCAACCGTAAGTGCAGCATAGATGAAAATAAAAAATGGACAAAGCCTGTTTTAAAGTTCTAATATTTGAGATCTATTTCGTTAACGATGGAATATCTTACTCTAGCTGGGACTCGGCGTTACCTCGCTCGCAAAGGAATATATATAACGTAATTTTTTTTATTAATTTAGTATTAAACTCAGTGACTCACATTACGCCAATTTAGAGCCCAATCTCGATTGTTTTCTGCTTCTTTTTATGTGATCCGCTTCACACACACCCCTATTATGGATGGGGCTGAAATCATACGCTAGCAATATCGGAGGACACACTTAAATTAATTGAATAAGTATGTATTTATATGATATCGGCCGTTTTTGCTTATTTAAAATTTTCTCCTCCCTCCAACCCCGCCCCTCAGAGTGGTAGCAGAGTCGTGCCCAAACAGTGCTGATCTCCGGATCGCAAATAATACGTGTTCAAAATTTGGTCTCAATTGGTGCAGTCATTTAATGTTTTTGTAGAACATACATACAGACACATACACACACACAGACAATTTTACTATAGAGATGATAAATTGACGCCGTAGTGAAGTTTAAAAATTGTAGAGTATTTGATAATAAATTCCGGCAGTAGCGTTGTTAACAGGTTCTCCAAAGAACCCGTGTACAAAATTTGGTCTTAATTGATGCAGTCGTCTAGATTTTTATGCAGAACACACCCACTCCCACATACTGTAGAGTTGTTATCAAGTTTAACAGTTTAACCTGACTAAAGAAAGAACGTGGCTGGCGCTCATCAAGTTATTATTACTTTGTAACATTAACATTAATATTCAAGTAACCAAAAATATATATGGTTAAGAAAAATATATGACAATAATCCAAATTTAATTAATAAGGGATTTTGAAAGAGCAGCAACATTTCTCGTACAGTTGGTACGACTCAGCAAGAGCAACAAGCTTGTCTGACGTCACCGCTGACGTGTAAAGGAGGAACCGAACTCATCCTTGAAACGCTTAATTTGTACAGGGGCGTTAGGTTAACGGTAATAACCCATTATTACATTCTGAGTTATATAATGTGGTGTTCGTTGGTTACACCATCAAAATATTGTTGTACAATCAAACAAACAATAATAATAATAATAATATATTTAATTTGAATAGAACTATAACTCAAATTAAGTTATAGTGGAAAACATATAAATTTACGATATCAATTTAATCATTAGCTCAGTCGGTAAAAGCAAAAATAATACTCTACGCAGCTTCTTAAATGGCTGCTCCCGGGAACGCGGGTGACGAACGATATAGTTGAAAATTAAATTCGCGAATCAGACGAGAATGGTTTGTGTGGAAAAACCGAGGTAAATTGCCGTTACCGGATGTTAACACCTGATGACGTCGTTCTTCGTTTTTGTTCGTATGCCGGTTGTTCCTTTCCTGGGTCACGTCTTCTTCATATTAAGATTCTCTAGTGCCTCTCCTTCAGATCAAATGTTGTCTTTTTATTTTCTGTACTCCCACAAAATGAATCTCCTTTCTCAAATGTGCAGAAACTAAATTTTATACATGTCGCCTTGTTCTGCCACTGCTTCGTCTCTCCCTAGCGTCTCTCTCAGGCAGCCTCCCTGCACCAACTGTCTAATCTAATCTACTCCAGGCCATCAACAATGTTGCAGACGGTGACGTTTTCCCGCCTACTCGGCCCCACCAAGTCATTGTCGTCTTCCGTCCTGTATACGTAAATAACAAAAACTAAATTATTTTTGCTTTACCCGACTGTAAGGGTCATGAATCACCACAATAATGGCACGTGACGATTAGAAAATGAAATACAAATTATATCACAGAACCCATTAAATGAAAATAAATTGAAGGGAGACGGTTAAAATACTATTACTAAGTTACTAAATGATTTAAAAGTGTTTCTTAGCATTTCATCTATAACTAAGACATTTCCGTAAGGGACACGGCGACTGAAATTTAAGCCAAAATCTGCAAAAAAAAGACAATCCATTTTATATATATTTTATATTAATATGCCTATAAATTAAGTAAAGTGAAAAAAAGAGGCTGCCAAACAAAAGAATGAATGTGCAGCATATTATACAGGACAATTTTAATTAATATATTTGATTCTAATTTAATAAATTATTACATTTTTTCATAAAAATGTGTTTTTCTCTGCTTCAGAAAACGTTCCATGGGTCACAAATATTAAGATATTGTCTTCATTTTTTGTACATAATCTACAATACCTTCACATAAAAGTATTTGTTTTAGTTTTTTAAAAGTAGTTTCCAAAGTGCTGTAAAAATCCTAATTTTTAAGTAACTCTATGAAGGTCTTTGTAAAAAAATTATTTTCTACTCGTTTCAAAAATAATACTGATAATTAATAAAAATGGTGAGACATACGCATAAATGTAAAAAAAAACTAAAATATATTCAAGTACGTAACGCAAGGAAAATTTTTAAACTGTACATTGCTACACATGTTCGTTGTTAACACACAATTAAAATTCCAGCCCAGTAGCAATTCATGTGCAGGATTTTCAAATTTCATCCTCCGTGTCACTTAAGGGCATATAGGTAAGTACCTGCATTAAAATTTAGAAAAATCAAAGACATTCGTCTTATGTAGGCCGATACCGTAAGAGCTGTTACACATTTCATTTCCTCACCCCTACTTTTTTTTCAGGCTTGTCAGTGTCGCTTTCTTGGACGCGACCTGTCGATAAAAGTTTTCTCAGGAAAACCAGCAAAATCCTTTGTATCTCGTTGCCCTTCTCACGTCACCACGAGCTCCGTTTTCTCGCCCCTCCTCCCTCCACCAAAGGACGAAGCAAATAGTTTATCCGACAGCCTTTTGAAACCTATTCAAAGCTCGTCTGAGCTCAGCAGCTTACAACAACACATTGCGACGCAGATGGGAATCTGTTGAAAGATGGAAGGGTGGATTTGGATTCAATCCTTCGTGTATCTCTGTGTGCAAGACTATCTCAGTAATAAGATTACATAAGGTAAAGAAGCACAGACAGTCATGACAACCCCCCCACAAAAAGGTAGGTTTGGGTGGTTGCTCCAGATTTCGTGATTGCTGATTTAATGTGAAACTTCATATATTTTTTTCGAATTTAGTTTTTATATCTTATTTTATTTAAGAAACTATAAAAAATGTGTATCTTTAATTTGACGTGATACAATAGCAAATAATTATTCTCGAGAAATAAGAAACGACTAGTTAATCATCCCTAAACTTGATTACATAAAGAAACTTGAAAGAAAACAATTAATTCCTTCTCACTGATTGACTGTGGGTCGCTCATAAGGAAATATATTTTACAAATTGGCTATTTTTTAAAATAAATAATACAAATTTTGTATGCATCCGGCACCTCATCTGTTATCCAACGCTCATCTCACCCAATATTTTTGCCTCGTCCTTTGTGTGCCAACGTGATTACCGGATCCTCGAATATTCCTTCATCTATCCTTCGTCTTCCATTGTGGGACGCAAAAGGTAGGATAACAATATTATTCTTATTTTGTTGTTGTAGTGTTATTCAGTCCTAAGATCTGTATGAAGCAGCCCTCCATGATAAAATATCTTGGGCAAGCCTTTTCATTTCAACATCCCACATCCTCCCAAATCTGCTTACCTTATTCCAACCTTACTTCTTTCTTGAATTCTTATCCCACACACTTCCTTCCAATGCTAATTTTACAAGACCCTCATGTCTCAAAACGTAGCCTATTAATCTATCCCTTTTCTTGGTCAACGTCCTTCATTTTTCTCGCTCTACCACTATTCTACTTAGAACTTCCTCGTTAGGGGTTCTGTATCTTATTTTCAGCATTCACCTACAGCACCACATTTCAAAGGCTTCTGTTCTTATCCTTTCCGCAACACCTATCGCCCACGTTTCGTATCCATATATCGCCACGCTCCATACGAAAGTTTTTAACAACGATTTTCTAATATTCACACTTATATTACCCGTAAGTAAATTAACCTTTTCCGCGAAAGCCTTCCTTGCCTGTGTTATCCTACTCTTTATGTCTACTATACTTCCACCATTCATAGTTATTTCGAGTATGTACGATAAAACGTCAGAGCTGACAATAACAAATCACCTTTACAACTCCCGAGGGAGTGAATATCTCTGGCTCCCTAGGCTTGTTTTTTTTTCATGGAAATATTTTTAATTCCAAATTATAAAAAGTAGTACAAGTAAATCAATCGGGTTTCACGTAGGTGTTTTTTATATCCAGGCACTTTCAGGACAAGTCAGAGATAAGAAACTAGTTTAGACAATGGGGTATGTAAAAGGAATACCCGCTTCTAAGAAAATCTCGAGATCAGCAAAGCTCTGAAATTAAGGAAATGAATAATTCAATTATTATGCCTTGTTAATTAAAAAGTGACGACGAGAATCTAATTAACATTCTTTTAGAGGTTCTGTTTTCTCGTAGACGTTGTTTCTCTTGATTATTTTTTTCTTCAATTTTAATTCAAAAATTGTAATAAAAGAATCAAACCTGAAATTCTTTCTTCAGTCGCTGTCTCTGTGTTCCTCAGATCACCATCTTCAACGGATAATTCGTAATGTAACAATATATTCCTTGCAATATACAGAATGACCATAATGTTATCTCTGGCGATGGTTATCTTCGTAGTACCATTTTATTTCTCTGTGTTTGGAAAAGTCTAACGTCACGGAGAAGACCTGAAGAGAACTGAAATGATTTCTGAAAGCTCTACAAGGCTGGGAAAGTAAATAAAAAGAAAGCAAACCCAAATTCATAGGAAAATTGTGTATGTAGAACCCATCATGGCCGCAAATCGTAATTGAATAATTCCGCAAAAAATTAAAACTTTTCTTCTAGAATCCTAGTTTAGCGCCGTTGTAATTTACTTTTATGTCCGTTCTGTAAGAGTCAAGGTGAAGGCTGCGAAGGACCATTTCAGACAGAAAATAAAATGATGACTGAACGAAAACGTAGGATAAGAACTGCAAATATCACAACTATGTACCTTGTTTTTTTTAAAAAAAATACATAATAAATTTAAAAAAGATACGATGAAGTTCGCTGACATTACGGAAATTAAATTAATTTTCGTGAAATGTTTTTTATTTTGAGGTGATAGCAAACACACACACTCTGTCTCTACACATATATATATATATATATATATATATATATATAATTGAAGTGTCTGTATGTTTGTCTGAAACGGCTTAACGGATTTCAATGAAACTTTGAGGATCTTGAAGCTGGAAATTTAACTTAAATATTCGTACATATTTCATTTTGATAAGGATATTAATATAATATAAATAAAAATATTAATTCTGCGGGAAGGTTTCATGGCATACGTGCGTTTGAATCTCCAAAATGTTAATGTGGGTTGCCTATACTCTTGATCTGTTTATACTACGGAATGGCTTAACGGTTTTCA